>JAAXCT010000343.1:0-599119 GCA_012490785.1 Eragrostis nindensis
TTGTTCAGAATGCCGTAGACCTGGGCCGAGCACGGGGCGTAGGCTAGCCACCCCTTTTGTGGGCCGCACACGGTCGGAAGCCATGGCCGCTGTACTGATTCGCGTCGCAGCGTCAGCGATCTTGTCGCTCGTCCCGGCCGCGTTCACGATAACAAGCACGCTCGTGCAGCAGCAGGGGTGGTGCATCACCGCCTCCAGAACGTGATGGTGGACGAATGCGCCCCGTTCGAAGCCGCGCACGGCCCCGCCCTGAGTCGGCGCACCGGAGAGCGTGACGGCGCTGTTGATCAGGCGGAGGACGTGGCCGCATTCCAGGGTGTTTTCGAGGGTGTTCGGCGCACGGGGTCTAAACTTTAGAGGGTTTTTCCAACGAATATTGTGATTACAAATAAAGTTTAATTACAAATCTAATTTTAGGACTCCGCTCGAAATCGCGAGACGAATCTAATGAGGGTAATTAAGGCTTGATTAGACGATGGTTACTGTAGCATCACTGTAGCAAAATATAGATTAATTAGGCTCATTAGATTCGTCTCGTGATTTAGAGAGGGGGTCGTGATATAGGTTTTGTCATTAAATTAATAAAAATATGTTTAATAGTAAGATTCTCTTTGATGTGACGGGTGCTAAAGTTTAGAGGGGTGCGCCGAACGCCCCCTTCGTGATCCCGGCGGAGACGCGGGCGTGGACCGCACGTGACGCGGATTTCGTGGACCGCACATGACGCGGATTTCGGCGTGCCATGGGCTCCCTCTTCGGCTCGATCCGCTTCCACACGGGCGCCGCCTACCGTCCTGGCCATCCACCAGGACTGCACTTTGCGCCTGAATGTCGGCGCCGAGCTCGCGTGCACCCCAATCGAGCTGCCGGAGCCCACATACGGGCTCCGTCACGCACTCCGGCGGCCTGCTGCGCTAGTACTCCAATTAATGGCAACTGAATCCCGTCATTAGACAAATAGACAGCCTTTTTCGCATTGATTGTCTAATTCGCGAGCACTGGTGGCCAAAATTTCCTTGATTTGTTTTCTGGTTTCTACTACTATGCTCTTTTTTTTCTTTTTTTCTTTTTGAGACAATACTTTTTTTTGAGACAATACTATACTTCTGTTTGCACGTCAAAGCCGAATCCATTTGGCCCCTGATGGGATGGCGCCCAAAAGATGCGCCCTTGGATTTGTGGATTGTGGCTAAAATCGCGTAAGAGGATTGTCAAGAGATGCATCCAAGTTTTGACTTCTTATCATTTTGGTTGCTTGGAGATTGTGGGAAGAGCGTAACAGGAGGGTGTTTGAGTTCCATGTGCTCCAGCTGGTAGCTTTCGCATAGAAAATCATGGACGAAGCTCTGCTACGGGTCTGGGTTTCCTCTAGGTTTGCCAAACTTCAAAGGATCATCGCATAGAGACGCCGCCATAGGAGGCCTAGGTCACTTAGCCGTAACTATATTTCGCATTGCACAAATGGGAGTTTGACTCCGATTCTTAGTTGGCCATTTCATCTATAATAAATCCTGATCTACTCGCATGCGTGAACCCGCATCCACCTCTGTTCCCAATCGATCTTCCCTGTAGATCGCTCAACGCCTCAACTTAGTCGTCGCATAATGCCACCGGAGCGACGATCCCGCCGCTGCGCTTCCACCTTCCTGCAACCGTACGAGAAAGGGTTCATATCACGGTGCCGCCGGAACGCACGACGCCGCCCGGTCCCGGCCACCGCCCAACACGGCGAGGACGGGACGTCCGCCATACCCGACGACGCCCTAGGGCGCATCTTCGCCGGATTCCTCTACGGGGCCTCGGTCGTCCGATGCGCCGTCACGTGCAGGCACTGGCTCGCGTCGTCCCCGTGACGTGGCCGTGATTTCTCGTTGCCTGAAACCCCCTCTGGGCCGCCGCGGCACCGCCTCCCCGACCTTGCCGTCGGGTTCTTCTACCAGGAGCACGACGGGCCCAGAGCTCGCACCTGCATCAGGACCACGACGGTGGAGCCGTCGTTCGTGCCCAGGGCGTCATGCCGTCGCCGCTTCGGCGTTGTCGAGCCGTGCGCCCTCAGCTCGCTCATGAACCGCCTGCCATGCGCCGGGTTCCTCGACCACGCCCGCCCTGTCGCGCCCCGCAACGGCCGCCTCGTCCTCGAGCTCCGGCGCGAGTCGCACGCCGACGGCGTCCGGCTCTGCGTCTGCAACCCCATGGCAGGGGACATGGCGGCCGTGCTCCCGGAGCTCTCCGGCGACGACATGCCGGGATACCGCCTGCGCGCTGCTCACCGGCGACGGCCTGATCCAGGAACACCCAACGTTCTTCCGGCTGCTGCTCGTGTACAACCGGCGCGGCTTCACGGCTCTCCGGTGCTACGCCTCGGACCACGGCCGCTGGGGCCCGGAAGTCAGGAAGGCCGGCGACAAGATCCCCGCGGACAAGCTGCGCCGCCTCGGCCCGGCCGTCGTCGTCCGTTGCGTCGCCTACTGGGCTCTCAGTCACGGCGCCTTCGGGGTGCGCCTCACCACTCGAGAATTGAACAGCAGAGCCGTGCGGTTCCTTGGTTATCCATGGGATCCCTACACGGACACCCGGTTGCTGACCGTGTCACCCGAGGGGCGCCTGAGCTTTGTCACGACGCGGCCCTGCGGTGGCATGTTTTGCATGCAAGTCTACGTCTTTCGCCGCGGCGAAGACGACACCGCCGGAGAGTGGGAGCTGTGTGGACCGCCGCAGCAGCGCTTTCCCCAGCTGCACGTAACTGATCCTCTTGACATCAAGATGCGCTTCTGTGAGAAGAGCGGCGTTGTGTTCTTCAGTCTCGGAGAATGCAGCAGGACGGCAGGGACCTTCGCACTTAAACTCGAGGTCGAGAAGCTAGTGGACGGTGAAGGCTTTTCATGGAAGAGTCTCTGTGGGTGCGAGATTGACCACGCTGCGTACCTCACACATACTAGTACGGTGACTGTACGTTCAATCACTATGACCTCGCTGGCACAGCACGATGCCGCCATCAGGTTCGTTGCTGCCGCGGCAGATTAAGGCCTCGTTTGGATTGGACGAAAATTTTTCCTTTCCTGCTTGTTCCTGTTAAATGTACTAAATTTGTTCTGTGTATTCCTGTATCTGAAATTCCTGTGTTCCAAAGGAGGCCTAAAGTTTCGCGCGGATGTTCCTCCGCGCACGGGCGGAGAGCACGGCACGGCTTGCTCGAACGAGTGGGAGCCTGCACATTGGCGACGACCATACGGTGCGGTGTGGATGCACGGTGCGGTTTGCGTGGCATTGGTAATTAAAGTTTCAAAAGTTTAATTTAAAGGAGGTGTCTCCTTCTAAGATGACTGAAATTTTGCTAATCTCTTAGTCACTTGTGCAAAAAAAATGTTGTTTGAAAAAACAAATTTTTTCACCTAAAAACTAATTATTCCAGCAGTACAGTTTCATTGTTCCAGAAGTGCAGTTTCATGTTCAGCAATACGTTTTCGTTGTTCCGAAAATGTAACTGAGAGATATACGAAATCTCAGTCACCTGAGAAGGAGCCAAAACTTAATTTAAAATAAAACTAAATAGGAGTATTATATTTGTGGACGGAGGAAGTACTGCTCTACTAGTTTTGAAACATCCCTCCTGTGCGGGCTAGGAATCTAGGTGATAGGTGATGGATGACATTCCATCAACTGCTTCACCGCACCTATCTCGAGCACGCATCTCAGAGCGACCGACGTCGTGTACGGTCAGATTTCAGGGGTGCACGAGCCAATGTGCTCATAAAATCTGCTCTCAAAAACACCCTAAAGATATCGGTAATATAAATAAAACTTCTAGAATGTTAGTTATTCACGTTAAATTATGAGGACATATCAGATGCGCAAGAAGTATTTGGTGCACATGTGCACAAACTCATTGAGAGCCATTGGATTGCATCTACACGTCTAGAATCTGGGGTGGGAATTTTCATTGAGAGCCATTGGATTGCATCTACACGTCTAAAAGCAAATGTTTTTGGAAGCATAATCAGGATTTATGGTTGCTAAAATCATGGATGAGACTTTCGAAACTTCCAATATTTCAGGCCATCAAGATTAGATCTTACGGTTTAAAAAGTTTGTGCACATATGCACCAAACACTCTTAAATTATAATATAGTATTTTTTTTGGGGGTGCTCTCATATTGCACAGTACGTAGTATAGGAAATCATTTGATAAACTGATATTTTTAAAGATGTTTCTAGAGATAAGAAAACAAATTGACACTCCTATACAACAATGAATTATCTTATTATAACCATGAAAGTGTTAGAAGTTCTCATATGATAGGACTTGACGATGGCATGCTAGTAGAGCAACTTCTTTGATTTTCTCGTTTGATTGAAAGTTTTGTGTTTGTTCCTCTGTTATATACTTCAATAATAGATGTCAGTGCGCGGAGGACATAATAATCTCTATACAAAGATCTTCGTTACGAAGATCTTTATTTAAGATCTTGTGTTATAGTGACATATAATTAATTACAACACATTAACAATAGAATATATGGACACCCATTTCTAAAACACTTTTCCACTTGCGTAAACTAATAAAAATACCATATTTCTAAGGAGTGTGTCCCCTTCAATTCTAATTTCTGCGACGACTACAAGGAAAATAATCATCTTGAGGCTCGCAATGACGGCTTCGTGATGGAGATCGTGCATATAACATAGATGGGTGCGCAGCAATCCAACCATCAACTTAGCATGTCCTGGAAGGTGTGTAGGTATATAGTGCATTGCATCAATTAGGGGTCTGCTGACTTTGAATAGGAGATTTTCGCTTAATCATTAATTATGTCAATTACAGTGTAGTCATAAAGCATGTGGGAGCGATTTTGTACCTAATAAAAAGAAGCCACGGATCATCTCGTGTCCGTCGCTAACAGTTGTGGCCTGTCGGAACAACGCAAGAAGATGAAACTTCATTAGATTGACCTAGACACAATACGTGATTTCCAACAAAGATCAAGATTCATTAGAACCACTTCAAAATAATCACAAGGGACCACGATGCAAGCAAGCACAAGTTTCAAGAAACACAACCACAGTGCAAGTGCAAAAGGCGAATTTCAAGAACGTCACAGAATCAAGAGTCACCAGATTAATAAAATATGATTCTCCGTTGTGCCTTCACAAGAAAATTGGCAAAAATACTGCAGGCAAGATCACCACATCAATTTGCCTTGCAGCATGGCAAGTTCAAAAGAACACAACTTTACCTGCCGTGCAATACCACTTCGTTCTCCACAGTTCGCAGTATTTTTCAAACATTCACACTTCACAATGTCACAGGCACAAACAAGGGTCGTTATAGTAAAATAGACAAGACGTATGGCAATGCAAGGTTAGGGCAGGTGACATGTAATCATAAGACGATCTATGAGACCACATATATAATGGATGTTTGTTTTAGTTGTCTCACAGAATACCATACTTCCTTTAAATGTGAATGAAAAAAAAAAAGAGAATATATGAGTTGCATGGCAACTACAACTCATACAATAGTGTGAAAGCAGAGTTGATCCGAGTAGAAGCGAGGACGGCGGGTGTATCTTCCATTGGCTAGCGACGAGTTTCAGCACATGTCATATATACGTCAACCATGGGTCCAGCCCGCAGCCAAGAAGGAGCGGCTTGTTGTTTACTTCTGCATGCTTCACCATGATTGAAAAGAGAATACTAGCATAGTCAGTGATCTGAACAGGTAATACATATTCCATGTCATGGTTCTAGTCAAATTCCATTTGGCATGTTGACATGGTTATACGTATTCTTCGTTATCAAAATATACGTAGAGTTATGAGGGTAATGGCTGTATCGACATGGAAAGTCAAGCTTAATGGCCTTGATTTGCACTTTTATGAGTACAATGGCCAAATTGAAACACGCATACAAGCTCGGTGGCCATTCATGCATTTTACTCAAGAGAACTATAACAAGAGCAAAGAATGAAAAGCAGAAAGAGATTATCTAAAATTGTGCTGCAAATTTGTGCTGCAATCTGTTCTGTCAGACTTTTCAATCATATGGAATTTCAAATTTCCTTCTACTCCATGTTATAAATTAGAATGTTCTTTTATTGTAAAGCATGGTCAGTTCTAAATGGAGTTTGCCAGTAAGGAAGTCAAAACCATCATGAAACAGAAAAAAAAAATTTGACATGTCTATGCTGCTGACAAGGAACTCAGATTTAAGGTGTAATTAGAGCATCCCAACATGACAAAAATACACAGACATCAAAGTGGAACAATTACCATGATGTGCAGGAAAAGTATCCTACTTCTTCCTTGTCTGGACTACTTGGAGTACCAAGACACAGACGTCAGTCCTTATACAGGATTAACTGCAAACGCACCAAGAATGAAATGGCAAAAGGTAACTAACCAAGAATGAAATAGCAGAAGGCAAGCAACTGATTCAGTTTATCCACATACATAGGTTATGACTGGATACTGATGAACGACAGAGCGAGACCTCACCTAGAGAGCATTATTATCTCGTCAATGGCAATGCCTCAACGCACACATAGGTGCCATAAGAGAAAGAGGCAACAAATATTCAGAGTTAACTAGTAATCCCATTGTAGCTGAAGGTTCTCACTCATTGTCCACTGCAAAAAGATATCACAGGCTACAGAGATTTTCAACGCAGGGCATTACTCGCAACAGAGACTTTCAATTGTACTAGTTCAGATTTCGTCTAAGCAATGTCGTCAACAATACTGCCATCAGACAGTAAAACATGGTCAATTTGGAACAGAGCACCGATCAGTGAAGCAGTAAAAATTTGCCAGCATACAAACATACCTCACTGACACATGCAATTGCCACTGACAAAGAAACTCAGATAACAGGATACTGGCATCACACCAAAACTCTACCATCGCATTTTCGCGTTGGACGAAGAACTGTCACAGGTTGTTCAGATATGTACTACACAGAGTCTGTAATGAACCTCTACATAATACTGTAATTATAGGACCTTGACAGAGTTAATTGGACACACGGTCACATATGTACTACATAGATCTTGAGCTCCACGTTGGCGATGACGACACAGTCGCGCCGTGCTGTGGATGCACATTGTCGCTTTCGTGGCGGCACCTCATTATCTATAGAGCCATAGAGGGATAAAGATCTCACTGATCTATCGAGGGATAAAGAGCTACTCCAGATAGCATCGGTAGTGCCTTTCAAAGCAACCGTAACTGGATACGTATGAGATGATAGATGAAGTACCACTGTACTTTCACAACAAAATTGGCAACAAAATACACTTCCAAACTGTCGACAAGATCAATGCATGAGTTTGCCTTACAGCATGGGAGATGTCATACTTGGCTACAGATGGCAAGTTCAATACTACCTTACCTTCCGGCAACACCATTTCGTCCTTCACAGTTCACCATGTCACAGGCACAAACAAGGGCCATTAGGAAAATAGGCAAGGTTCTCATTCATATCATCCAGTGCAAACATTTTTTTTTTTTGAATGGTCACCCGGGGGGGGAGAGCATCCCCACCTGAATAGTATTCAAAGTGTGGCAAACATAATTTTCTTTCTCTTATTTAAAAGAACTGGACGGGAAGGCCACTAGAGGTTAATATGTATTAATAACGAAAAATTCAAACAGTATGAAAAGGGTCAATAACAACAAGAGCAAAAAAAGAATACCAGAAAGAGATTATCTGCGATTGTGCTGCAATCCATTCTGTCAGACTTTTCAATCATATGGAATTCCAAATTTCCTTCTACTCCATGTTATAAAATATAATGTTTTTCTCATTGTAAAACATGGTCAGTTCTACATATAGAGTCCCAGTAAGGGAGTCAAAACCATCATGAAACAGAACAAAACATATCGACAGGTCTATGCTACTGACAAGAAACTCAGATTTAAGCTAGAACTAGAGCATCCCAACAGGATAAAAATACACCGACATCAAAGTGGAACAATTACGTACCATGATGTGCAGGAAAAGTGTCCTACTTCCTAGTCTGGGCTACTTGTAGTACTAAGACACAGAAGTCAGTCCTTAGTACAAAGGATTTACGGCAAATGAACCAAGATGAAATAGCAGAAGGTAAGTGACCAAGTGAAATAGCAGAAGGTAAGTAACTAAGAATGAAATACTAGCAGAAGGCAAGTTCATCCAGGCACCAGGTTATGACTGAAATCTGGATATTGATGAGCGACAGAACGAGGACTTCACCTAGAGAGCATTATTATCTCATCAATCGCAATGCCTCAAGGCACACATAGGAGCCATAAGAGAAAGAGGCAACAAATATTTTGAGTTAACTAGTAATCCAATTGTAGCTGAAGGTTCTCACTCATTATCCAATGCAAAAAGATAGCACAGGCAACAGAGATTTTTCAACGCAGGGCATTACTTGCAACAGAGATTTTCAGTTGTACCAGTTCAAATTTCGTCTAAGCAATGCCATCAACAATACTGCCATCAGACAGTAAACACATGATCAATTTGGAACAGAGCACGGACCAGTCAAGCAGTAAAATTTGCCAGCATACCAAACGTACCACACTGACACATGCAATTGCTACTGACAAAGAACCTCGGATACAGTAAACTGGCATCACACCGAAACTCAGCCATAGAATGATGTCAGCGGAAGAACCATGCGGCACGGGAGTACTCTGAGTGCGGCCGTCCGGGAAAGATCCGCTGCACCTGATTGGAGAGGGACGGGAACGGGAGCCAGCCCATGTCGCTGCAGGGGTACTGCCTGTTTGCTTCCAGCGACCTGACCGCGTCGTGGAAGCTCGTCGCGTCGTCCAGGAAGTAGAAGCCGTCAAGGCCACGGCCATAGAGGCCATAGACCCTGGAGGAGCAGCGCCCGAGGAAGATCAGGCCGCCTGGAGCTGGGATGTCGCACCAGGTCGCGTAACAGTTGCCGTAGACGTCAGCCCGCATCACCGTCGTCAACCTGAAGACGCGGAGCCCCAGTGTGCGCCCATTCGGGTGACACAGTCCTCACCACCATCAGGAGCTTGCCGAAGTGGTCGACGAGGTAGCGTGTGATGGCGCCCTTCCCGACCGGCGGCAACGGGGTCACCGGTGGTTGGGGAAGCTGTAGGTCACCTGCCGGTGCGTCGCGAGCGCGCCGCCACCCGGCGCGTACACCGGGACGTGGACCACGAGCTCCTCGGTGTCGGTGAGCACATGGAAGCCCTCCAGGCCATGGCCAGTGTAGTACACCACGTCCGCGATCGTGCCTGACGGCACCATCGCTGACAAGGACGCGGACCCTTGCGGCATCGCGGGAGTCGGCGGCGACCAGTGATCCATGCCGGGGCTCCAGAACGCGATGTTGGACGAGGACATGGTGAGGGCAGCCGCGAGGCACAAGGAGACGCCTGGCCGCCCGGCGGCGTGCGTGATCAGTAGGACGTGGTCTTCGGCAGCTGCCCCGGGCGTGCCGAGGACTTCCGGGAGGAGGACGCGCTGGCCGATGGAGAGGTTGTAGAGCGTGTAGCCGCGGAACTGCTGGAGCGCGAGGACGAGCCAGCCGCCGGGAAAGGAGCCGCAGCAGCGCGCGGCGCGGACGTCGTCGGGGAGGGCGGCGCGGTGGGGGGCCCTGCAGAGGAGGCAGAAGAAGGAGGGCTCCTCTGCGGCGGCGGACGGGAGGAGCAGCCAGGGGGCCTGCGGCCGCGCGGTCTGCTCGCGCTCTCGCGTGAGGGACAGGGAGCGCCAGTTGAAGCAGACGGCGGCGAACACGGCGCGGTGGTGGGCGAGGCAGGAGGCGCTGGAGGACGCGGTCGAGGAGGTCGGTGCGGAGGCGCCCAGGCGGCGGAGGACGACTTGGCGGCGGCCATTGGCTTCTCTGGCGAATGTCTGCGGTGAAAACACTGAAAAGGGGAGGAAATGGGGGCGGGCACAAGACGACAAGCAACCAAGACGGTTTGTTAGGGGCAGGGACGCAGGGGAACGGAAGGGAATTGCTTGGCTTTTTAAAGACTTCAGATTTCGCAATGCAAGGCTTGCTGTTGGCGACTCATTTGGCTTTATTTTGTTCATGTCAAAGCACATCATTTGATCTTTTTGTTTTACGTTACCTGTCTGCTAAATGTAACTGCGCTTATACATAAATTGCATATAATATACTGAGGAATATGAAAACTCGACTGCTTCATGCCTTTCTGTCATGGTCTGTTTTCGCATGCTCTCATGAATTTGCAGTTAGAGGCTGGTCCAGATTTACAACACTGAAAAAATTATTCAGCAATGCCGTATGGCTATTATACCTGGGTTTGTTTGATGTGTGGTCTTTCGATCATGTACTCTGAAGAGTGACTTTAACTAAACTGTGTGCACTTTTGTTGTGTTTCTAATAATCTAATCCACTTGTTGTATGGCAAAATGTGTTCTTCTGAAACTCATCATTCTGGTTCTCCCTCGCACTTATCGACTGTTGTTTGGAAAATTTGGACATGAATCATTGTAATACCATGAGTTGTATCACAATATTTTAACTACAGTTAATGTGTGGTGTGCACTGGGAGAAAGAAGTGCTAGTATCACATTTCAGAAATTCCTCGCCCATGAATTACTAGAACTTCTCTTTATTCATGCCTTCCATACCCCTAAATCTTATCCGAGTCAACATGGTCTAATCCAACTGCAATGCGTCGATACCTCAACAAATTCTGATGAACAAGATATGATGATTCGTAACATGACTTTATGACAACTTGATTCGTTACGATTACAGCTGACACCAGTCAGCATTGCTGACGATGATGGGTGAAACTGATTAATCAGGAAAGCAAGACACAGTAACATAACGAAATGCCTTGTTAGTACATCAACGCGTGTCCAATTAACTTTGTTAAGGTCCTATAATTTAGTAATCTGGAGTATATATCTGAACAACCTGTGACAGTTCTTCGTCCAATGCGATGGTATACCACGTACAGCTTCTCTGCATATAATTTAGCAAGGATTGGACCATTGATCGGTCGTGCAAAGAGTATCTTCTCTGCATATAATATAGCATCACAAGAGACTGCATGAAACACTGATACTGGAACTGGTGATGGACATGGTTACGAACTGGAACTGGTACGAACACTCTCGAAGCTAATTCACTACACTCCAGTTGAGCGTTGTAGTTCATTATGTACATGCTACTACATTCCTTTTGATTATGCCTTACATTTCCTATTCACACCGATATATCTGTCGTCTATTACTACTTGCTTACACGCAAGGGCTTCTCACAAAATTTTCTATTTCGTTAGCTATTAGCTGAAAATGCCAGCTCAGACTGCTGATTTCTACTCCTTGTTCTGGGAAGAGAATGTCCATGAGTGCGAACATCCAGATTAGCTTCATGTCGACACATTCATTCTAGGAAAGGGAAATAAACTGAATGAGGAGCTTAACAGAGCTTAAGTGAAGATCATGGAAAATAATGGCAACGTGCCACCAAAGGTTTCCATCTCCATTACCATTCAACTAAGCTTTGAGCTTGCAAGATGAGCTCTGATAGAGTTCGTTCTAGCACGCAGGGAGAGCAGAGAGGGACGATCTCACAAGACTTTGGCCAAAATTGAACAACGAGTTCAAGAACGTCATCGATCCTACGACTACGACCTTGCAAGTCTACTGGTTCTCTAGTATAATTCAGGACGAGGAGCCGAATGCGACGCTGCAAGACGGCCGATCACCTGAGCACGTCCTGAGGACCGATGAACGGGTCGTTGAACTCCAGTGTCGTCACCACCCGGTCCAGCTCCCGCCGGGCCTGCGCCCTGAGCCGCTCGATCTCGCGCCGCCGGATGGCATCGGTGGCCGTGCGCGCCGTCTCGAGGAGCGCGCGCACCGTCCCTCCGCCTTCCGAGGACTCCGGGCTCGGGGACGCGCTAGCCGCCCTCGCGGTCGCGGTCGCTGGGGAGGCGCGCCTCTTCGCCTGCTCGGAGCCGGACGGCGTCGCCTTCCGCTTCGCCGCGGGCGCCGGTGCCGCGTGCCCGTCGGCGGCGCCTACGTGGAGGCGCGCGGTGCTGCCGAGGGGCGATCTTGACGCCGCGTCAACGCGGCTGCAAGGCCGAAGCACTGCCGGCTCGGAGTCAGCCGGCGTGGCCTTCCGCTTCGCCGCGGGGGCCGGTGCCGCGCTCGCGCCGGCGTGGCCGTCGGCGGCGGTTCCGCGGAGGCGCGTGGTGGTGTTGCCAACCGGCAATGTTGGCGCCTCGCCGACTCGGCTGCCGGGCCGCAGCACGATCCTGATCTTCGGAGCGGTTACAGTGGGCACGATCTTGTTCTCCTTCCCGTCGCCGGCTGCACCGGAGCACTTCGTCGGGGGGTCCTCCTTGTCGCGGTCCGATACCGGGCGCTTCGGTTTCTTGGCGGCGGCCGCGGCTGCGGCGGAGGGCCTGGAGACGCAGGCGGGATTTAGGCTGACCCGCAACGCGCGGGCCGGCGGGGTGCGGGCGACGGCGCCGGGGGATGCGGAGGGGGCGGCGGCGGGCCTGGAGACGCAGGCAGGGTTGAGGGTGACGCGCAACGGGCGGGCCGGTGGGGTGCGGGCGCCGCCGGCTCGGCGCGGCGGGCACAGAGGAGGGGGCTGGAGGGTGAAATCCATGGCGGGAAGGCGAAACGGCGGAGAAGGAGTCGGGGAGGGATTAGGGCGTGAAAGGCGGCGGCCGGGCGGGCCGAATTGAGATGATCAATCACGTGATTTGGGTTTTTGGGTGCGGAGCGCGGCGGCTCCAAGCCGGCCACGCGCGTTCTCTCATAGAGGGCAGTTTACGTTTCGAGTCGATTTTATTTTTTCGAAAGGCCTTTCGAGTCGATTTTATTATTAATTATTTTTTATATCAGGTAGTATATACTTTGTTCTAAAAAAAGGTAGTATATACTTATATTCCAACGATCTGTCGCAACATTTAATGTGAAATTAATATTTTCCAATAACAGGAAGAAAGGGCTCACTGCAAGCATATCTATCCAGAAAAAATCATGTGCACATAACATAGAAAGCATATATCATATCCCACAAAGTCCTTCTTATTAATCCGAGGTCCTACTTAAGAGCATCTCCAAGAACCTTTGTATAACATTAGTTAAATTTACAGATTTTACCTCCTTTATAAAAATAAAAACCTCTCTTAAAACATGAGCTATCCAACAGACTAGCTATTTCTTCTTCACTCTCCATATTCAAAACCTTCACTTCTGAATACTATACCAGTGGGCAAGGCGATTAAGTGGGCTCTAGACACTCCAGTAGAGCTGATCCATGTATCACTTCCGGCAACAGGTTAGGCCTGGAGTCCTCCTCCTCCAGGTTCGATCAAGGATTCAAGGTTAACTTTGATGGTGCATTCTATGCTGACTCATGAAGTGGCGCAACTGGTGAGTAGTGTAGTGAGAGACGAAAATGGGCACTTCATTGGTGCCTCTGCTAGATGGATGAGTGTTGTCGCCTCTCCGCTAATTGCCGAGGCTGAAGCATGCAGAGATGGAATCCAGCTGATCGCAGATCAGCACCATACGCATGTCATACTGGAGACGGACTCAAAGGTTCTGGTGGACCCTTGAAGTCAAGGGACAAGAACCGATCAGACATCATGGGAATTCTGGAAGAAATTCAAGAGCTTAGCCCACGGACAGAGACTGGCCGGGTCAAAATCGGCCGCCCGCCAGTTTGACCGGCCGATTCCTCGCTGCCGGCGAGGTTCCAGTGAGGGAGAAGAGGCTGGTGAGCATCCTCGAGGTGAGGGGAACCCATTCCTGACCTAGGCTCGGCGGATGGGAGATCGGAAGCGGCGTGCGGCGGCGGATAGCGAGGTCGGGCAGCAGCGGCGGAGCGACTGGAAGCGACGAGGGCGGCAATTGGGCGGCTGGGGAGGTAGAGAGAGTGGAGGAGGTGGTGCAGGGCAGCGGTTAATCGGGCCGAGACGAGCTGCAGCGGCGGGGCCCCGTCGGCGGCGAGCTCGGCTCGAGCAGAACGGTGGTGGCAGCAATGGAGGAAGGGGCTCGGAGGGTTAAATAGGAGGAAGGCGCGCGCTGGAACGAGAGGAAAGCGCGCGGGAAGGCGCGATGGCGAGCGGCGAGGGATTAGCAAAAATGGCTAGCGACCAAGGCGGGATGCCGAGGGAGAAAGCGAGCCGAAGAAGATAGCGGTTCTGTTGGAAGGCAGTTTTAGCTGACTTTTTCTATTTTTACCGATCCGTCTCGATTTACATGACTCTTGGAGATGTTCTAAATGACCAAATCCAAATACAAAGTGCAACAACTTTGAAATAAATGTTTCCATATCAACAAAAAAAAACTCCCTCCCACTTATAATATATGATACCTTGATATTATTGTCACTTTCATCATTCATTTTATCTATATATATATATATATATATTTATGCGAATAGACAAATATATAAATTAATTTAAAGTGTTTTTATGACAAATTCAATGATATTTCACTAATTACTTAAATATATATTGTTGATCCATGTTAACAAAAAAATCATGACTCACATATTTAAAACAGAGAGTATTTTTTGTTGACCTGGACACAAAAAATATTAAAGAAAGGAGACGATGGACATGGAGATGTTGCGTCTCGTGCAATGTTTCTTTGTTCTGACCGAAAACTAGCCGTTGCGGTGCGGCGGCGTTCCTCTCCCAGCTTCCCTCCTCCGACTACAAATAATCCTCACCCACCGATCCCTAAACCCACAAAGCAATCAGCTCATCTCGCTCTCTCTCCTCTCGCTCGCCTCCCCTCGCCGATCTCGTGCGTTTGGGGAGACGCGCGCACATCTCGCTCGCTCATCAAAGCTCTCGAACTTCTCCGCTCCTTGTTCTCGTTGTTAATTCGCGCGTTCTTTAATTTCACTATAACCTTTGTTCGATTGATTCCTGCTTGTGTTTAATTTCATCCGTGTTTGATTTAACTGCTTGTATTGTTGCTATTACTACTGTTTTTTTTCTTGTGCGTGGTCTTGTTCTGTTTCTGCTAACCATGGATGCAGGCTCCCACCCGATCTCCTCAGAGAAGAGCCGCGCGGCGGCGCCGCGTCTGCCTCTGCAGGAGGCCTGCTCCCGCCCCTACATGCCATCGCTGAGCACGGGGTCGCGCAACCCGTCGGTCAAGTGCTACGTAAGTTCCCTTGCTCTTCTAGATTCCCATTGTTCCGCGCGCGGGTAACCTGTTCGATGAATTGCCTGACCGAGCTTGTTTGGTCCTCCTCTCTCGTGCTTGTACTGCAGGGTGACAGGTTCATCCCGGACAGGTCGGCGATGGACATGGACATGGCGCACTACCTGCTCACGGAGTCCAAGAAGGACAAGGAGAACGCGGCGGCGTCGCCGTCCAAGGAGCTGTACCGGAGGCTGCTGGCCGAGAAGCTGCTTAACAACCGGACGCGGATCCTCGCCTTCAGGAACAAGCCGCCGGAGCCCGAGAATGCCTCTGCCGACGTGGCTTCCTCCAACCTGCAGGCCAAGCCTGCCAAGCAGCGACGCCACATTCCCCAGGTGTGCACACATGTTTCTAGTTTCTGTCTATAGATTGATGCAACGATGTGTAGCACTGGAATACTTATCTGAATCGTTGATGTTGCAGTCTGCTGAGAGGACTCTGGACGCTCCAGACCTTGTTGATGACTACTACCTCAACCTTCTGGACTGGGGAAGCAGCAACGTGCTGTCCATTGCTCTGGGCGACACGGTGTACCTGTGGGACGCTTCGAGTGGATCCACATCTGAGCTTGTGACCGTCGACGAGGACAATGGTCCCATCACCAGTGTCAGCTGGGCTCCCGACGGCCGGCACATCGCCGTTGGGCTCAACTCGTCTGATGTCCAGCTTGGGACACCAGCTCCAACCGACTGGTATGTACATTGTCTTGCTTCATATGAAAAGTTGTGATACTGCAATACAGGTTCTCTGTAGCTGAATTAAATCATCTTTTACTCTGTAGCTGAGAACTCTCAGAGGTGTGCATGAGGCAAGAGTTGGTTCACTGGCATGGAACAACAACATCCTGACGACCGGCGGCATGGATGGCAAGATCGCGAACAACGATGTGAGGATTAGGAACCATGTCGTGCAGACGTATGAGGGACACAGCCAGGAGGTGTGCGGGCTCAAGTGGTCCGGATCGGGGCAGCAGCTGGCTAGTGGAGGCAACGACAACCTTCTGCACATTTGGGATGTGTCGAAGGCATCCTCCGTCCCGTCTGCTGGTCGCAACCAGTGGCTGCACAGGCTCGAGGACCATATGGCTGCTGTGAAGGCTCTCGCTTGGTGCCCGTTCCAGAGCAACTTGCTGGCAACCGGCGGCGGTGGTAGCGATCGGTGTATCAAGTTCTGGAACACGCACACTGGTGCTTGCCTGAACTCTGTTGACACTGGATCACAGGTGTGCGCTCTTCTCTGGAACAAGAATGAGAGAGAGCTGCTAAGTTCACACGGATTTACACAAAACCAACTGACATTATGGAAGTACCCATCGATGGTGAAGATGGCTGAACTCACTGGTCATACCTCTCGTGTCCTTTTCATGGCTCAGGTGAATTCTTCGTGCCAATACTTTACAGATACTGTCAGCATTATTACATGTTAATATGAAATTTGCTAATGTTCTTGTGTGGTAAAACTGCAGAGCCCTGATGGATGCACAGTAGCATCAGCTGCTGCTGACGAGACCCTCCGGTTCTGGAATGTGTTTGGAGCCCCTGAAGCGCCCAAGCCTGCAGCCAAGGCTTCCTACACTGGGATGTTCAACAGCTTCAACCATATCCGATAGGATGGCTTGGCAGAACAGGCTCTTCTATTGAATATGGTCCTGTGTCGAGGAGGGTTGGAAGTCAATGGCAGAGTTGGCTTCATTGACATCTTCATCATCATTCGGTACCAGAGCTTCAGATTGCAGAGCCTCTAAGATTGAAATGCACAGAGCTGTGGAATTTACTCCTGTAAAGGTGTACGCTGTTTATTAGTACTGCTCGGTGTACATCAGAGTACAATCCTTCTTTTCTTTTCCCCTTTTGGGTGCAACATCAAAAGTTCAGTTTGATGTGGCCGATACTGTAAATCAACTGAAGTTTATAGTGGAAAATATTTGCCCCCTTTTTTCTTAAATTACCTAAAATTTGAGAATTCATCCTTTTCCCATAAACTAGTTCAGTTTGATGTGGCCGATATTGTAATCAACTGAAGTTTATAGTGGAAAAATTTGTCCCCTTCTTCCTTGAATTACCTATATAAAATTTGAGAATTCATCCTTTTCCCATAAATTAACTTAACTTTGCCTTCCCAGGAATGCTCTATTTTTTTTTCTTTTTATCAGCTAGTTCCTGACAACATTGGCTAAGTTGGAAGAGGCAGCTTGCAAAGTTCAAACTTGAACACAAAACATATTTATGCAAGATATGACTAAGTGCAAAAATAAAAATAAATCAAGAGACATCTCGAGAATTCAGAAACATACCCCAATAGAATTAAATAACGATCAAAACAAATCAAAATGGTTCATGAAACTGAAACTAGCTACTGCTTATTGCAGACCTTGCAAGAGTATCAAATTGTGCTATATCATAAGCTATGCATTGCAACGTTTCATTATTATAAGAGTGAAATATCTAACGCCAGGTGGACCTCATGCAAAAACCAACAAACATGCTGAAGAATTGAAGATGAGGTCATCGAAGGGGATGGTTTGGCATCATTAATTACATTATGAGAGAGTTTGTGGCTTCCATCTCTTTATCATCTACTGTATACACCCCATTACTTAGTCCAGCCATTAGTGTTGATCCTGTTGCTTAAAATTTACATAAAGGCACAAAAAATGTGTTGAAACAAGGAGGCATGCAAGTCATGGCGCTTAAAATGCAGATGCATAGGACTAGGAGCATTTTCCTTCACCCTCAAATTATCATAGGTGTTTACAGAGACAAAAGGCAACGGCTACAACATAATCAACATTGCACAGAAAGGACACCTTTTCAGCCTTTCTGTTTACTACCTCTTTCATCATTCAGCCGAATTTTTTTGCTTTTGTTTAGGCCATAACTTTCACTGAAACTAGAACTATATACACAAAAGAGAAGCCTTTTACTGCCCAATCCCTGGGAACTTTCTTCTGCACCTATAGCATCACAGTTGATGCAAAACAACAAAATGTGTCATCAAGTTTTTGTCGTCCTCCAATTTGTACACTTGACAATCTATGGGAGTCAGCATCTATAAAAGATCGATTAGACTCCTTTAGGGCCACTGCCCAGAAGGCCCATTATCTCACTATTTTCTGAAACTATCCTTCATCAGGTTCCCAGGAAGTTCAAATCCTTCCAGCACGACATCTTCCTGGGAGATGTTAGTGCCGTCCAATAGGATCTGCAAAAGAACAATAAATAAATGACCAAAGCATGGCTAGCAGAACAAACAAAGTCAAAGCAAATGAGCCATGGTAAAAACTTGGAGAAACATGGGATACATCACATAAAGACAATATCTACAGTTTATGGAATACATCACAAACAACATTGAGAATTCCTTGAAGAAAAATTAATTACAGGTATAATTTTATCCAGAGTTATACTAAGCTCCTGCTATAAAGGCTTTTTTGGCCCTAAAATGAATAATCCTAAATGGTGAATTGAAATGTATAATATTTGTATTTTCGTTAGAGAGCTGTGACATGTGATATTACGAAGTAACAGCATCAAAATTTTGTGAGTTATTGTGATCTTGATAATCAATATGACGAATTACCTTCTTCATGTTCTCATAATTGCATTCACTATTTCATACAAACTCCAAACAGCTATACCAAGACTAAACAGCTCTACGTAAGTGAAGACACATGAAATGGTATCGTATGCACCTAACACGGAGATGTCAAACTCCAAAGCTTAGATTTGCATGTTAGCTGGCAAACCATTGCAATATATTTACGGCAATGGTAAACAGTTATGAGCTGGCCATAAAACGGTCACCGAGTACGAAGAGTTTACAATACACAGAAAAATAAAACGGTCACCATGTATGAAAGTCTGCAAGTATAAGAATGTATCTGAAATCTAAACAACTTAACCTGACAAATAACAAAAAATCAGGACATTGTTTTACCTTATAGCTGTTTTCAGTGCGCTTTGGATCAAATAGCATCGGGTGGCATCGCTTGTCTTCGTTCATCAAGTTTGAATTCTGGAAGTGATTTACAAGAGCAGATTTTCCCTGGATTCGAGCATATGCCAGTGAAACAACTTTCTCACTGTTAAATTTTTCCCATTTGCGACCAGTAAAAGCCTGCAAGTAAACACTGAACTGTAAGCCATTTATGCGACTGTCAATTATCATTTCATTAAAATCTGAAACGTGCAGAAAAGAAATGTAGCAGCCCACAGATATGACATGGCTTTTACTGTCCCCATAACCCACAGCAACCATGCTTGGAGCTTCACCAGCAAAAAAAACCTGGCAGCTAGAAGGCTACATAAGGGACTATGCCCTTGGACTAAGTTGGATTTGATATTCTTGTTTGTTAGTTGCTACCAACAAGATTGTGTCAGGCTGCCTCAGTTATAGAGATTGTGCTAGGGTTAGTGATAGCGTAGCTTTCTCACTTTCCATCATCCAACAGATGTGTGATCCTCATTCGTACAAGAAACTGTGTAAGCTTATAATATTATCCATAATCCTGCTGTTATAATTAAAGCATTCCATTGGCACCTAGCAATTTGAAGGAATAAAAAGTAACAAAAAAAATATAGAACATATGTGTGATGCGCATTACAATGTCCTTAGGCCATATAGGGTTGCAAGGCCTATTTCCCCATATATTAATATAGGATTAACTCTATGTTATAGATCACCTCCAAGAGGACAAGAGAGAATACTGTCATCAAATGGTAGGTCTCAAGTCAATGTTTGAGGGAAATTCGGTAAAACAATCCCTTACTGTGGTACTTTAAATTTGTTAAAACATCTAAAGAGAAGTAATGAAGTTTCTCAGAACATATCCCCCCATCTTTCCTGTAATAGCCCAAAAACAAAAAACAAAATATAAAGAGATTTAGACAATTACCTTGTGGAATGACACAATATAAGCAGGAGATATCATATTGATGAAAGCGTAGCCAACATTGCATTTATTCTGCAGGCATTTAGGTTAAAAATTAGCTGCGAATAAAAGTATCACAAATCGGAGTCATGTAATATTTCACAAGCAAAAGGTTTTACCTTGAAATCAACAGGTAGGTAGAAGAAATCGTAGGTCCCTTCATGAGTTTCATCGATTACATCCAAAAGCATTTTTGTTGTATACCTAAAAAGGTTGTAAATTACAAGTCACAACAGCAACTCAGCTTTATAGTAATACAAAAATATAATTCAAGTCAGGTGATACTTGTTTGGTATGTTCTTTATCATCAAAGTTGTCCGAGTGTCTTCTCCGATAACGATCTTCTCCAAATCTAGCTGATACTGGATCCTGCTATCATCTTGACCACCGAGATTTCCAACTGTGTGGTTTTGGCCAAGCTCAAGTAGATCCTCAAAACCAACTGTATCATAAAAGAAAGTATTTACCAAATTATGGGCTATAACGTATCGAGTTTTACGATTTGAAAACAAGGATTCTTGCATGTATTACCACTTTGTGTAGATTGAGCATTAACGTGGGAACGTAAACCAAAGTTTGCCGTAAGGCTTCCACCAACTTGGCTCGGACCTATGCTTCCAAACTTTCCTGATCTCATGTAAGATGTGTCCGGAGACTCAGGATAATAGCCAAATTTACTTTGAAGGGGAAAGACAGA
The DNA here is from genome assembly GCA_012490785.1 of Eragrostis nindensis. Classification (NCBI taxonomy): domain Eukaryota; kingdom Viridiplantae; phylum Streptophyta; class Magnoliopsida; order Poales; family Poaceae; genus Eragrostis; species Eragrostis nindensis. Next base: position 20,810 of record JAAXCT010000343.1, read on the forward strand.
TGGGGCAGACCCAACATGATGTTGGGATAAGTACTCTGATGGCCCAAAGGAACCATGAAGGTTACGATAGGGACTAGCCTGGCGTTGTGTGTGGCTACTGGGAAAATGTGAATAGCTAAGAGGAGGAGAATGAAAGGCTGATGGCAGAGAATGCTCCCTCAGGGTATTCTTATTACCCCAAATAAATGGTGTTTGTGCCATTGTTGTGAAGCCAGATGCGGTAGAAGCGGATGAAGCTGCGGAAGACATAAGTGGACTTGGACTCACAATTCCACCATGTTCTGGAAATGAATGTGAATTATGAAAACTGGAAGACCTATGAAACATATAATCGGCAATGATATTCCTATTGGAGCTTCTCCCGATAGGCAATTTCATCGGAGGATATCCTGAAGATAACCCAGGAATATTGTTGCCACTCAAGGGGCTCATTCCGCCACTAAATGCAGTTTCGCTGCGTGTATTCAATTGATTATGTTCTGTTGGGCTGCCAATTTGGGACCACAAACCTGCACGAAAAATGAAAACTCACGATAGTTTGGATAGGTTCCACATGAACATCAATATAGAAGGAGAATAAGGAACAAAGAAACATAGAGTTAAGGCTAAGAAACACTAGTATTACTTGGTGGGGAGTTTGACGAAGGTGATCCAAGATGGAACACATTATGCCTTGTTTCATCTTGCTCAAAGTCATAGTTTGTGTGCTGTACGAAACTGCAGTAAGAAACATAACCTTGAGAACGTGTAACAATATATTCTGCAGATAGCCAAGGAGAATATGCAATGCAGGAAACAGAAGCACAAGATGGATAAAATAAAAGATTCCACAGCTGGATTTTTCTTCCTTATGTAATAACTAGTGCCCAGAAGAGTCACTAACAAGATCCTAAGCAGATAATTACCAATATAAACACATGTGCTGGACAGACAAAATTGCCACATTCTAACACCGATTTCACCAAATATTGACACATCATATGCACTATTTTCCACATAGAACTATATAAAAACTACACATAATAATCATAGAACAGGAATGATGTAAAGGGTTCCCTACTCTCAGGTACAATTGGAATGAATCTCCAAAAGCTTGAATGACAAGGAAAAATAAAACTTCAAGCTGAGGACATATAAAAACTTCAACACATAAGAATTATATATGAAACAATACACACATCAAGGTAATTAGTGGGTTTCCACTTGTGGCTCACATGAATATTTCAGTTTCTGGTACTGATAACTACCTCTGTTCTTTCGTTATATATGTTACAACACACTAAAAATGGATGTAGTTTATAAAAGGCCATTATAATAACAAGGACTGAGATTCCACTCAAAAAAATAATAACAAGGAATAAAACACTACATGCCAAGGCAATTAGTGGGTTGGAAGTAAATAACTAAATATGCTACTCATAAACAGCCAACACAAACTACAATACGGTAAAGTTTTTTTCTGACCAAATACAATATAGTAAAGTTACAGAAGGAATGTATAGCAGGAATAAAGACAAACACTCAAACAAACCTCCGACGAGCTCCACCAGGCCGACTAGGCTCCAACTTTACCCGCTTACCAGCAATATCACTCTTGTTCAATGACCTCAGAGCTGCTTCTGCTGCCCTGACATCATAGAATTCGATAAATCTATGGTGTCGCTTTTGTGGTGTCTCTCTTATCTGCATCAGTGTGAAGCAAAAAAAAAAATTAATGGAAGCATTGCATCTAACTTTACTTAGATAAATAAGCAAATCACAAAGCTGGATATATTAATTCGTAAGGTCAGTAACCTAATCCTTTTACAAGAAAAAAATACTTGTTCAATACAAGTAACAATGATTGGATGGGTCAGAAAGAAGCAATCCTTTTACCTCCCTCACTTCACCAAATGCACCAAAAATTCGAAGGAGTTCCTCATTCGAAACCGCTGGCTCCAAATTGAAGATAACAAGGGTTCCCTGATTCATATCTTTATCTGATGGATTCTCCTGTAAAGACAAATCAAACAAGTCAGAGAAGATGTTCTAGACAAGAGAAATGCGAAGAGGTGACAGAACTATTAACCTTGGGAATTGAGAAGTGGATGTCAAGTTTCCTCCTCCTGAGAGGTTTATTTTGTAGTGCCCGCATAGCAGTTCGAGCATCTCGGATATCATAGTAAGATATCATAACGAATCCTCTGTGTTTCGTTGCAGTATACATGGAACGAATGTCTCCAAATGGCTAGCAGGAAACAAGGTTAGCAATGGAATAATAATGTGTACGATATTTTCAGAAGCAACAATTGCATACTTAATTCAGGAAGATTACTTGATAAGTAGTGAGAAACTAGCTTTACTAGACACCAAAACATTCAATGCTTTTAAGTGCCCAGATTTCGGTTTCAGGGTAGTGATTTGTTTATGTAAGACGAACCACCGTTGAATGGACAATATGTTTTCAGTAAGAAAATCGAACATTAGAACAAGCATGTTTTAAAATGTGTTCATATCTTGTAGGTGGCTCTTACTAGACTCCAATCTATTTCAAAATCACTAACGTAATGTAAAAAAAAGCATGCTATGTAAAACTATAGAAAAACAGAACTGAAGAGTAAAGACTGATAGAAGTCAGTTTTAAGAAAACAATCAAACAAAACTTGAAGCAAAAGACAGACTGCTAGAATTGAGAAGAAGAAAAAAAAGGAAAGATACATATATACAAGTGGCTGCTTAGCAAAATCATATGTAGATATTGTCGACTGGCTAGTCGATGTTGATCCATAGCAATTTATATTGTTACAAGCAACAAATATTCATGTATGGACAGCACTGATCTGGTGTTAAATTGAAAGGGAAAACAATATTCTCATGGTTTTCATTTGTAGTAAAAGGTTCAAAGGCGTACTTAAGATTATATTGTAAACAGAAGAAAAATACAGAGTGATTAGATAACATTTGAGCCACAGCAAGATGATACTAACATTTTTCTTAAGCAATTCTGCGTTATGTGTTTCTTCATTCAAATTTCAGCACTAAACAACACGAAGTTCTACTTCTAGGTCAATGTCAACTAAATAAAATAATGAAATACCAGAAGTTACAGATGTTATTAAGTAAAATCATTCCAGAAGGATAAAAAAATAATACCAACAGTTTCAAATAGGACAAATATCAGACGGAACATATTACTTATCCAGGATTCAGGAGATTCTACTAGAGTCTATCCTATGATTGTATCTTGTTATCAAGATGAATATGTAACAACAGATTAAACCTGCACAGAATTATAAATATACCTCAAACAATGAGCGCAATTCGGAGTCTTCAACATTGCTGTTAATGTTTCTCACAAACAAAGTCCTGGAGGGGTGTTCGCCAAATGGATGTTCCCCTGTGACTGTCCCAACACCACTTTGGGGGCTGTATTGACTGCTTCCACTTCCAGTACCGTTGATGACACTGACAGCCTTCGCTGTACTAAAGCTGACAGTTTCCAGAGGGTCAGCATCCAGCTCCATACCCCCGCTATTACGAAAAACATCATATTCTTCCGATTCCTCAACTTGGTTTTGCAGCTTAACATGGTCAAAATCATTAATTACTCCAGCAAGGAGCTCTTCCTCGTCATCAGGTAAAAGGTTACCAATAAAATGCTGGGCTACATCATCCATGGTATCTGTCCGCTTTCTTATGGGAAACATACCGTCGTCCATTGGTTGAACAAGGTGCTCCCTTTCTTTACCCAGTACTGCACAAACAAACAACATGTGAGTTCATGTATGGAAAAACAAGACAGATCAATCGACAAGTACATTTTTTCCACACGTTTAATGAGGGAATACCTGACGGCAGTGAGCTGGAGAACAAGACAGAATCATTAGATCCATTAATTGTTGTTGCAGAATGAACTCCCCAAGCCCAGATGTTTCTCGTTGGTTGACTCCTTCTGAATGGAATATTTTCAGGTTCTGTGCCATGTCACAAATATGATCTGATTAGAACTTAGCAAGGTCACAGGACAACAAGAGCTGTTCGAGTACCTGATAGTTTACTAGGATGAGCTTCAGGCCGTTCCATTCCGTCAAAACTGGATAAAATCCAAATCCAATGCAATGTTAATGAACGATAGCTAACATTTATCTAAGTGTATAAATACAAAACCAACCTAATTATGTGAAACTAAAAATACAAAATAAAATCCTAGAAAGTAATAATAAGGATGACCAGTGTTTACGCCGGGTGACCAAGCATTTAGTTGGCTAGAATGGAAATACATTGTGTTTAAGGTAATGGGAACGGAAGTACATACGCATAGTGAGGCCAAATCTGGCAAACACAGTGTGAATCAGGCAAAAGAACAACGTACCTTCTCCAGCCTTTTATGGCAATACAAACGTTGTAGTGTACTATTTTAGAACGACAGTACCAAAGTACCCCAGTCCCACTGCTACCAAAGAAACTCCGGTACAAGACCGAAGCAGGTTAATATCTGATACCTACCGAGTCCAAATTTCACATACAAAGTGGATAACAAATATTTCTTACCCACTACAAATTGCAAGTTAATCCTGGAAATAAAACCTTTCACATTTCTACATCGACAAAAAAAAAAAAGTACCTCTACCAATTCTTTGCCCCACTATTGATCAATAAAACGTTCCCTTCCATATTAATCACATGTGCGGACTTGAACAAAAAGAAACATTTCTACTCGATTGTCCACGGCAACGAAATGGAAGACCCTAAATAAGAAACCGAATCCCAGAACAATCCGTCCAAGCAGGCTACGGCTCCCTCACCAGCGTGAGAAGAAGCCAATCCAAGTCCGGGTGCATCCGCTGGCCGCAATCAACGCGCTGGTGGGCGACGAGCTGAGTTTCGGAGAGCCCGATGACGCGAAGACGAAGAGTCCCCTCGACGCCCTGGTCGTGTTCAGGAGCGAGCAATGGCGCGGTCCGCCGCCCCGCCGCGCAGCTCCCGGCCGTCTGGGACTCGAGCTGTGCGTCCCGCGCGTCAGCCGCCGCGGGCGCGAGCCGGGAGGGCGAAGGAGAGGAGGCGGCAAGAGGCCAAGAGGACGGAGAGGGAGGGCCGGAGGGACAAGGAAGCCGAAGGAAGAGGCTGATGAGAGATGGAAGTGAGGCCAAGGATATTCTACTAACCTCCTGGATCTTCTGCTGCAGGTTTTTTACCTTGCCCCTGCGAAGGAGAGCTGTGGCATGCTCTTTTTTTTAAAAAAATGACAAGAGCTTAGTGTTGCGTCCTAAATGACATTGATCTTCACCTAGGTACTCCATGAAAGTGCTACCTTGATTTTAGTCTCTCTGTAAATACAAATGTGTTGTATTTATCTTAAAGTAAATACAATATAAGAGCGATATATAGTTTCTAGAATTAGGCAGAGGAAACGCCTACTGGTTGTGGTCTGAGCTGATAACGTGTGGCTCCTACCAGCTTTAATCAAGTTGATATATATTTTTTTTAATGGAAATATGGCAGGTGCTCTGCCCTTTCATTAAAGCAGGAGAAAAATACAGGAAAAAAAGGAAAGTTTACAACCTGCTACCAAGTCTTTCAAAAGCTACAAGGCAGCCCAGTCTGCCTCCATGTCTAAACAAGTAGAAAAGATCTTAGAACAAACTAGAAAGAGGGGAGTGCCCTGCATGCCTTCATGAAGAGAAAACTAACAGCAAAAAGCTAAAAGGAGAGAAACTGTATCTGTAAATAAATTTTAGGATGCCATTGGTTATATTGAAATCAAAATTAAATAGGTTTGTGCTCATACAGTGATAGTTTTCTTGTCTCCAACTGAAACCTCCCTCTTGAGTTTGTAACAATTCATCCATATACATTAACTTGTCAATGGAGATTTTCTCACCAGCTTACAACACATTATTTCAGACCGATAAGGAATGTGACAAAAGGCATAAAGAAAATATATAGTACTTCAATGGAATACTTTGTAGTTTGTAACAATCATCAGTAGCCTATACGGACCAAAAGTTTTTTTTAAAAAAAAAATGATATCTTCCTGTGATGGTATAACCCATGTCTCATTACCCAGTGGGGGAGAAGTGTCATGAGGGCATCTGATGCGAGTATTATGATGACCAAACAATTCATATGGGCCCTTTTCATTCTCCCGACGATAATTACACAAGTAGACCATTGTTAACTAATTACATCCCGAAGATATTTGACCGAAAGATGCTCTTTCTATTGAGTTATGAATCGTGTATCTCCTTTTTTCTTAAAATACAGAAATAATTATAAATATTTGATTGAAAATGAATTTTGCCTTTCCTCGCAAAAAAAAAGAATTATGCCTAAATATAATCAATAGAACTGTTTGTTATACACCTTGGTAAAATAGTATGTTCATCTGTAATCCCTTGGAAGTTCCTTCTTTTCTGGAAAATAAATATTTGCGGCAGTTCTAGGGTATAACTAATGTGGTACCGATAAAATGAGAAGCGCAGAAAATCCCCTGAGGTATCTCCACTTCACCGAATTTGCCGTATTTGAGTCGAACAATTTGCGTCCGTTGACATTGCTTGCCATGTCGTCCGGATTTAGTGCTAACAGCTAGTATTTTATCTATGATATTTTAAGTGCTAATACGACAATTCAGTGATGATCTGATAGCTTCAGTTTTGGATGATCCCAAATACCCAATGATTCCATGACAATGACGTCAAGCTTTAAACACTTAAACAGAGTATTGCTTACGTTATTGACATAATCGTCTCCCTGAGTTCGTTGTTTCGTGTCTAGGTTCACTACAGGCAGAACTGCGTTGTCCCTCGTATTTAGAGCTCGTTATTGACATAATACTTGTAGCATATTTGAACTGCGCTTCAATGTTGTGATTTCGTTTTTTTTTGCGTGTGTGTGTGTGTGCGCGTGCGTGTGTGTGTGTGTGTGTGTGTGTCTCGCGATGATTTATAGCACAACGTTGCTACCAAGTGGACCAGTGTGTAATGTGCAATGATTAATAATACGATGAATGAACTTCCAAATTTGGCAAGCATGGCGTCCTACTGGAGGGCATGCTAGTGTCGCATGGCGTCCTACTGCATGGCGTCCTACTGGAGGGCATGCTAGTGTCACCAGAGACTTCCTGGAGAGATGAGCTCCTGCTGACAGGGTTCGCAAAACGAGTAGAAACCGGGCCAGTTTTCACAAAATCCAGAAAAACCATTCCGACTCGGTCACCGGTCAGCCGATTTCGGTATTCAAATTTGAAAGAAAAAAAAATTGAAATTTTGAAATTTCGAAAATCGAGTAGTAAAAATGGGCGAGTGTGTGACATCGAACCAGATACTCGGAACGTCTGGATCCCATAAACTGGAACACCTTTCACAAGTTTCTCGTCGTTCTGCCAATTCTGTCAGCCATACTGCCACAGTGCCACCGATGACCGCAGCCAATAGTTCCAGGCGAATCAGCTTTAAAGAGCAAGCAGTGCCATGAACTCTACGTCTGGGCAAAAGATCACCCCAAAAAACTTTCATAACCAAAGTAAATCAACCAAAAATACACTGATTTTATAGAAAGTTTAGTTTATTTAGCTATAAACTAAACTACCTTGTGCAGCCTCTTACCAAACACATACGAAATTATAAAACATGTACGAAATTGGGAAGGGCCGGAATGCTATGAAGATTACGAAAATTCACAAAATAACATCTAACAGAAATAAATGTATGTACTATAATAAAAACCAAATTGAGTAAAAGGTTTTTGGCTGTATCGAAACCCTGGAAAAAGGTAGAGGAATCTAATCGAAATAAACAATATAATGCAACACTCAGCGCTTGAAGTTCCACAACTTTACAAGCATAATAAAATGTCCTGCTTTATATCTTATAAGAAATAGGAGTACAAACATAGCAACTGCCGTCTGCCTGCCATAGCCGCACGCCACCAGCAACATCACCATCCATAGGAGTTCACACGAATGGCTACATCTTTCACATCTTTTTTTTTTTTGCGTAGAAAGAAGAGTTATATTAAAAAGTTGAGTACATCCTCAAGTTACAAACACTCTGTAAAACAAAGAGATTACAACCAAGAGCACTCAACATGTAGCTCCAATACTCAATTCCAAACCTGTGTGACGGTCCGTACGGATGACCGCACAGGCAAGTGGCCTTCGTGCGCCATAGACGGCTCAACCAGAAGTAGTGCCACAAACCCATGAATGGCGGCCAACATTCCTGTAGGCGAAATTGTGCATCCTCTTCTTTTTCATGTCTCCCTTCTTCTTGTTTCTGCCACCGAAGAAGAAAAGAAACTAGAACCCAAGATCTCACTGGGCCTCCATCGTGATTGGATCTAATCACGACAAAACGGAGAAGGGCCCGGAGAATTTTATTCCATGGCGGCGACATCATCCCCGCCTCCATGTCGCCGTCCGGAAACCTGATTCTCCATGTCGTCATGAAGTTGTTGACGTCGCCGCCGCCACCTTCATTGGAGCCGCCGTGGAGAGACCAAATCCACCCTTCCACTTCGCCGTCGACGGAGAAGAAGAGGAGGAAACAAATCCCCAATACCAAAACTCTTGGCATGGGAAGAACACAACCCTAATTTAGAACTCGATCTAGACTAAATTATTAGAGAGATGGGACCCCCGCTCCCTTCGGCCCTTGGCGATCTGCCGGAGGGAGGAAGGGAGGGGGGCCAAAGGCGGTGGAGGAGGCGGTGGCTCCCCTGGCGGCTAGGGCACATCTTTCACATCTCAGGCAAACAATTGTGATGAAATTATTACCTGGTTCTATAAGAGGATGCTGGTTGATAAATCTGACAAACAGGCCTCCATGGAACTGACATGACACGGTAACTTGCATTGGTGGTTTCCATCTAGGGCAAGGGACCAACTCCCATCTCCATTACTACATCAAACTTGATAATTAAGAGCACAGTTATAGTCATACACTCATACATACTTCCAGTATGATCACATCACGTAGAACCTGAACCATCCATTCCTCCTGCTATAACCTGGCATACATTATTCCAACAACCACTAATATTGCGTAATTTTTCTGAGGTCTTGCCATAGAGAATTCCCATGCAGCTCTTGTGAGACTGTGATATCAATGGACTGAGAACTGATGAAAGCATCGAGGTTAAGAATAGAAAGCATCAGGATACCTAGTGCCTATATCTACAACGGATCAAGTATATCTACAACGGATCAAGTTGGTGATATACTCCAGACATATCATTGAAGTTTACAACAATTATATAAACAGATAATCAATAGAGGTTGTGCTGCACATTCTAGCATGATAAATGCTTTGAGATCTATCAAGGGTTAGGTGAATAAGCAGAAAAAGGGACGGTGACATCATGTATGAGGTTGCCCCTAACAACTGGATTAGGTAGATATCCTGGTAAGTGCAAATGAATCAAACATACAGCAACCAAAAGTAGGGGCAAGTTATCTTGTTAAATGAGGCTGAAACTTTGGAAAAGGTTATATGGAGGAACCATTGTGTGCGTGGTCTTAGTTAACGTATAGTCAAGATTGGTTACAGAAAAGGAAGACCATCGGAATGTGTCGCTATTCTATTGTCATGACCTCTTCAATGGAAATGAGCATACAACTATGACAACTACAGAGTAATCATAAATATGACTAAACCTTCCTATGCATCATTTTCTTATTTAATACCGAAAAAGTAAGAACATCTGGTTTCATTCCCCTATCTTTCATCTCTCGTAAAAGATCTTCAGCATTTTCTATTTCTCCCTGGCTACAATACCCGTTTATAAGAGCTGTGTATACATGGACATCAGGAGTAAGTCCTTTCTGTAACATATCATCAAATAGACCCCTAGCTTCCTCCAAATATTCTGCTTTGCACTGTCCATCAATCAATACTGTGTAACAGTGTACATCAGGTTCAATTTCCATATCTTTCATAGAGCTCAGTAACCATTTATGCTTTGCTCTAAGAATGAAGCTCCTTCCCTCCTTAGCAGTACTCTGCCAACTTTGCTGCAGCATCTCCTTTAGATGACCATCCAGTAGCACCGTGTATGCAACTATATCAGGCTTAATCCCCACATCTGTCATTTGCATGAATAATTTGCAAGCTTCTTCCAACCGACCAGACTTGCAGTAAGCATTCATTAGCACAGTGTATACAACGACATCTGGAGAATGTCCTCGTTGAATCATGTCGCAGAACCAAAAGTGCGCCTTTTGAATGTCCCTTGCCTTACAATAAGCTGATATTAGCTTGCTGTAAGAAATTACGTCAGGAACGACATTATTTTCTAACATCATGCTACATACAGATGAAGCTCGTTCTACATTTCCATCTTTACAAAAACCGTTGATCAATTTTGAACATGAAATTGGATCCACAATATTTCCTTCTAAAACAGATCTAAGGAAAACCGTATAAGCATCACCAATGAAGCCTGAATGCACATAACCAGAAACCATGGCACTGTACACGACTTCAATATTGTCAATCCCGGCCATGTCTGCTGTTCTGTATAGCAATTCTGCGTCCCACAAATTGCCTCCTCTACAAAAACCATCAATCATTACACCATAGGTGAGAGAACTAGGCTCCACCCCTTGATCTTTCATATGGTCTATAAGGGCATAAGCTTCATTAAAGAGACCACTGTTACAATATCCAAAAGTCAATATATTATAGGTCACTACATCTGGCTTTATGTTGGTCTTCAGCATCTCATCAAGTACCTGCTTAGCATTTTGTATTTCTCCATTCCTACAATAACCATTAATCAAGCATGTATAATGGATTTTGTCAGGTGCCAAACCTGCACTCTTCATTTCATTCAATAGCATAACTGCCTCATACATGTTTCCAAGCTTGCAGTAAGCATCCATAGCAATGTTACAAAGTACCACATCAAGATGGAGCCCTGATTCTCTAAATTTTTGAAAGTGCTTTATAACTTCATGTGTCATACGTAACTTTTTGAAGCACTGTAGAACATAACTCACAATGTGACAATTTATCTTTATTCCATGGGATAACATGGCTTCATAATGATCCAAAGCCTTTGAAAGGTTGCCCGTTTTGCAGTAACTCCGAATGAGATAGCTATAACCATACACATCAGCGGCATATCCTTGTTTGGTCCAGTTCTCCAAGAGACTTTCGACCTCCTCCAATCTCATTTCTTCGCATAGTCCTTCCAAAACCTTGTTACACGTCATGGCATCAAGTGGAACCCTCTCTCTGATGATCTCTTGCAGAATAGCATGAGCCAGATCATACTTGCCGCAATTGCAGAGACCAATTACAAACATTGAGTACCCACGGGTATCTGGTTTCACTCCTATTTCAATCATCTCAACCCACACCTGGAATGCTTCATCTACCCTCTTTGCCTGAAAAAGAGACCTAGTAACAATGTCCAATGTATGGACATCCAGAGTCAAATGGAAGCACTTCATTTGACCATAAGCTGCGACAACCATATCAGTTTCGCCACTCTCAGATAAAAATTTGAGAAGCACGTTGCACGCCCAAACTGATGGAACAAATCCAAGCCTGCAAAGATGACTAAATAACTCTGTTGTCGCTTGCCTATCATGGCAATTTGTGTATGCCTTGATTAAGCAATTGGTAGTAAATGAAAGTGCATGAGAGTTGGTGGAAGATCTTCTAAGGTGATCAATGAGGCGTAACATATCAGTATCACCAGTTTTAGTCCGAGTGACGAGTTCGCAGAATAAGGAAACCAACATCTTCCTTTGGCATGCATCAGATAAAATTTGTATGATCTCTGAGTAAGTTGCAAGATCATGGTTAAACCCAACGCTCTCAATATATCTAAAGTAAGCAAATGCAATAGCAGGCCTCCTCCTTAGGCAGCGAAGGGTCTGTGAAACATGATCAGGGCTCAAATAACAGGACCTTTTGTTCACAAGTTCATCATGAGCACAGGTTAAGTTTTCGTCACCAATTGAGTCGGCTGAATGGACTCGAGCAACAAGCACAGAGAACGAGAAAGAAGGAGATTCCAGGGTGAGGACCCTAGACAGACTGAACCATTCAGCAATACATTTACGCTGCAGCTGAAGAAGCATGGGCAATATGATGCTTTCTTCTTTTCGAGAAAATATGATGCTTTCTTCTCTACATAGCACCCACCAATGACGAAAGGAATTTTCCTATGACAAAAAGGAGAAACGAATTAAATTCAACATATCTGCTAACAATCCAAATTTCAAGCAAGCAATAGTCTGTGTTAAATTAGCAGCATGGAAAGATGAAGAAAGCTCTATGTTAAAAGAAGCATTAAAGTAATTAATTTATACTTTACAATAGAAGCAACAATCTGCAGTGGCACTCGGAAGCCCAAAGTAAGATTTGACAATGACATGCTTTACAATAGAAGCACATAAGTAAACCTAGGGTGTGTCTTGCTTGAGGAGCGAGGTGGCAATGAGATCATCTCACTCCTCATTTTCTTTTCGGTTTAAGAAACAGGATGAGTTCATCAATCATCATCGCATCCCTCATAAGCACACGCCTGGTACAAACATGAGGAATGGAGTCATCCCACCAAAATTCACAGGAAGGATCTAGGATCAACTGATTCCTCAAACCAAACAAGCCACTAGAGTATTATCTGAACTTGTTCAAAAATTAAAAATTTAGAGTGTCGCCGCACACTCACAAGCATATTCTTACAGAGAAGGGTACCAAAATCTTGATAATATTGCACAAATGCTATTTTTTAACCATTTTTTATTCATTTTCAAAGATTAATATCACAATACCACATAATTCTTATGGTCTCCCGAGATGATTTTCATTAAACCCACATAATATGTCTTAACTGTGTAAACCCAAGGCAAAATAGCAGGTTTCTTACAATCTTGGCGCTCTGCTGATGATGAAACCTAGCAACCTACTTCCCAAAATCCTGTTATTTGGTCAAGGGTGAGGTTTGTGAAATAGACCGGTCATAGTACCTTTTTTTACCACAAAATTAAGCGTTGTGACATTCATATTTACGGGATAGGGAACTCTAATTTTGTATGTTTCAAAGATTTTACCCGAGTAAAGTTAAAATTCTAGAATAAGCAAAAGCACAATCCAAACTCTTGGAAATTCTCAGATATGCATAGACTTTTTTGGGAACAGACCAGTAACTAACAGATTAGTATCAGAGAAGGCTCCCATAACCATGGATAAGCTCTCAAACAAAGGACAGGGCCTCAGATACCTACGCTAATCTGCCCGGACAAGCACTGACTAGCTTGGGCTCCACCATCAGGCATCAGCTCTAGCTCCCGCGAAGAATATTAACACCCGAGCTCAGCTCTTCCTAGGCTGCCTCGGCAAGTGAAGGTAACTTACGGGCAGCAGCAGAGCAGGATGCCTTCCGGCGGTGGAAGCCTCGGCACGACGGCACGGCTCCCAGCACCGGTGCGGGATGGGAGATACGGAGAATATAAACCACCAGTCTGAGGCGTCGCGTGGCGTTGGGTGGGTGATGGTGGCGCGACGGCCGCCGGGAAGAGAGGCTCGGTGCCGTGGCGGCCTGTGAGGCTGTGAGGGCTTTGGGGCGGTGGGTCGGACGGACGGTTTAGGCTCATCCAAGGAGACGGACCGGTCGGGCCGGCCGGACCACTTATCACTGAACAGGGATCGTAGCGTGTGTGTTTTGATTGAATTGAATCATCAAGAAAGAAAATTTCTCAACTTTGATTGAATTATATTCTCTCTCAAAGCATGAAATTACTGCATTAATCCAAGAAAAAAATACCCAACTTTCATTATGGAAAAACAAACGCGAAATATCCCTATATATGTAGCCCATGGATATTAAGTAAATTAAGCACAAAAATAATATAACATAATTATAATTATATTGTTGATGCTAGCCTTCAAAATCCATCATTGCCATCAAGATAAACAAGACGATATGTATAAGTTCATAAAGTACGTATATTTATTGATATTACAACAAATGATGAACTGGAAATTATATTGATAAAAAACAATGCAATAATAAAAAATTGATGAGACATAAAGAAATAATACGATACTATAATTGGATCGTTGAGCACAAATGCGCAGGGCTGCTAGTTTTCACGTGCATCATATCATATACATATACTTAAAGCAAGTATGCATCTTTCATCCACAAATTAGAACTGTTAGGTTAGTGCTAACCATGATGTCCAAACGCCATTCTGGATCTTTTTCATGCGCCACAAAGTGGCTTAAATTGAGCGTTTGATCCTTTTCTCTCGAGGGCCAAGAAGGCAAGAACCCTTGTCACAATGCACCATTGATTATTTATTTTTTTCTCAACAATTCGGGGGATTAAAATCCCCACCTTTTGCACCATTAATTTATTAACAACCACGAGACAGTCAACCTACCAGCATCACAAGTTACAACTTCCCCAGACCAAAAACCAAAACATTTCGATTCCACAAAAATAAAATAAAACAAGACATCTTCAGCGACACTTGCAGCCTCAGGCATGAGCACGCCTAAGACCATCACGAAAGCAGGGGTCCCTTAGGCCGCGCCGAACCTATCCCTGTCGTGTGGGGCATTGTAGTCGATGTTGGGGCCAGCAGGGATGATCCCGTAGGGGTTTATGGAGGGGTGGCTTCCGTAGTAGTGCTTCCTGATGTGCTCCATGTTCACCGTGCTGCTAATTCCAGGGATTTGGTAGATGTCCTTGGTGTAGTTGAACAGGTTAGGATATTCCCTGAGGAGCTTCTTGTTGCACTTGAAATGAACGGCGTAAACCTGTTGAAACAGTTTAGCAAGCCTACTGGGTTAATCTGTGTTTCATGGGGCCTCAATACTTCAAGGAACTGGAACTCATTCTAATTCTGTCGCATATATTAATTTTGCCTCAAGCGAACCCAAATAGAAATATTCCACATTGCATATAGAAAATGACTATACAGGTACAGTTTAGTTCTTCCTAGGTTTTCACATCCCATGTGCCCATGATAAAGAACAAATTATTCTCTAGTATTGTATATTCTGTAAATTGATAAAGACCGACCTTTCATGCTCAGAACACAGACCAGTGCTGAGCTGAGGGTCAAGACAAAACTTGACCTATATGCTTCAAAATTATAGTACATTTCACCTATACCCAGATCTATATAATCAAAGCTACCATAAGCTAACGAACAAAGAGATGGAGGCTCCTTTCGCTTTCCCTTCTGAAATATTAACACTGTACTCAAGAACAGAGGAAATGTAACTGTACAGATTTTTTTTTTGTGGGTAAACTGTACAGAATTTTTAATCAATCCCACAGTTGCATTTTGCCTTATCCTTTCATTTGTGTGCTCAGACATGAATTACGAAGAATTTCAGTCACTACCATGGTTATTGATTCGATGGGAATTTTATTATTGTGATTTGCAGAGTATGCAATTGAATTGGGTTAAGGAAACACAAAACAGGGGAGATGCATTGGCAACCTATACAAGGTTAAAATGCAAAATATTTGTACAAGTGGAAATGGTTAATATCTAACCTACTGTAACGTATTTCTACTCAACATGACAAGTGATGGCCTAAATAAAGAGGCAAAACGATGACAGTCAGCTATAACAAAATCAAATGTTGAGTTCTTTCTTCTGATGACAAACTTCTAAGAGCTCACTAGTTTGATGCAGTGGTTCCATTCATCAGGTCACATATACGCTATACCATGAGATAAATCTAGCATCACTATAGAATGAGTCAGACTTTTTTCCCCACACTAGAAATCCGTACCTCATCGAATCGTATAAGAGTCACAAAGAGGCGAATATCAGCCTCAGTCAGTTGGCTGCCACATAAATAGCGCTGCTTGCCAAGAATTTCCTCGCATTTATCCAGAGCCTCATATAATCTCGTCACAGCCTGCAGACATCGAACAATAGAAGGCCTGGTCAGCATGGAGAACATTCTATCTCCGTTTGTGCAAGCCTGCCCTGTTTCTGTGTATAATAAGGAACTGTAATCAGTGTAGTACCTCGTCATATGGCCCCTGCTTCTTGGCAAAGCCACATTTGTACACGCCATTGTTTATGGCGTCGTAAACCAGCTCGTTGATCTCGTCGATGGAGGCCCGGAGCTGAGCTGGGTAGAGATCCAGCCCGGGGTTCTCGGCGATGTCGTTGAACTCGGTGTTGAGCATCCGGATTATCTCGGAGCTCTCGTTGTTCACCACCGTCTTGAGCTGCTTGTCCCACAGGACCTGCGGTGAGTCAGGCAACAGGTTCAGTTCAGCTCACAAAATTGTTGCACTGGAAATGGAAAGGGGTGAGAAAAAATCTGGGCCTGCGTCAGTTCAGAGTTAAGAGTTCAGACTCACAGGAACAGTTGGCTTCCCGGTGTAGTTGGTGCTGGCGATCTCGTAGAGCTCCCTGACGCTCTTGGCGCCGTTGAACAAGTCCGGCTCAGCGCCGGGCACCTCGTCGGGGGCGGCGGGGAACACCCAACCCATGTGGTCGTCGGTCTCCTTGGTCCTCTCGAAGACGGGCTTCACCGACTGCGATTGATCCAGACAGAAGAACCGAAATCAATCGACGCAGCAGTGCAGCACGCGCCCGGCCGGCCCGCGAGATGAGAGGGGCGATGGCTGCTTACCGTGAAGCCGATGGCGTTGTCGAGGCCCTTGAGCTTGAGGAAGGCGAGGCACCTGGACGCCCAGGGGCACGCGTAGGAGACGTAGAGGTGGTAGCGCCCCGGCACGGCGGGGAACCGGGCGGAGGCGTCCCTCGACACGGAGCTCCGGAAGGTGGACGGCGACCGGTCGAAGGCGCCGGTGTCGGTGACCTCGTCCAGCGCCGACTGCGCCATCTGAATTCACCGCGAAAGCAGAGCATACGGATCGATCCAAGAGTCAGCAACAGCAACACCACCAGCTAGCGAAAGCGTCAGGACTCGGGATCAAGCGAGCACGGGTGATTACCTTGGCAGCCGCGGAGGAGGAAGAGCTGTTGCCGGCGGCGGCGGAGAGCGTCCGGGCGGCGAGGCGGCGGCGAGTGAGGAGGAGGCGCGCGGCAGGGGCGGCGACAGCGAGCATGCGACAGCGAGAGTAATCAATGGAGCAGACTGAAGCGGCCGTGGTGGCGAGGATATTATATCTGTGCATGTCGAGGGGGCAGGTGCGACGCACCGGTGGTGAACTTGGTGCAGAATAGCGGGAAAAGTGGTGGCGGCTTTCGGGTTGTGTCGTCCTCGCTGAGCCTGTGACTGCAACAACCGGTGTGTTGGATGGATGGTTGTTCCCGCGGTCAAGCGTTCGAGCAGCCTAGGTGGTGACATGTGGCGAGGTGCGGGGAGCGTGACTTCACGTGACCTCGGCGGCTGCTTGTGGCACCTTTGACCAATGCGTACGATTGACTTGCAGGACAAGTGTCCGAGCCGATCGATCGGATGCACGGAACCGCTTCAAACTCATGATTGTATCCAACTTTGTTCGCCAACAGGCCGCCGCCGGCTGCTAGGCTTGCCCCTAGCCGGCTTTCGCGCTGCCTTTATGAGTAATCAAACAAAGTATTTCACTCATGGTAGTGCAGTTTTTTAGCATGCTCAATGAAGTTGCTGCTCTCATTTCATTGAGTCATAAAAAAATGATGTCATCATGTCAAATCATGTGCCTTGCTCTGCGAGTACACAGAGAAAGCAGAGTATAAGAAGAAGATTGTGTTGTGCAGTTTGTGTTGAGCTCGCTTCAACCTCAAGCACGCGGAAGAGGTTCCTTTACCGTACTCGTCATTCCTTGCGGGTCATTGACATCCGGGCCATGCATGGGCACGGGCCACTGGTCAGTGATGTCATTATTTCTTATGCTTGCTATTGATAAATGTCTATATATCATGATTTACAATATCTAATTACCTTTTATATTAAAAAAGTAATACAAATTCTGTTGATGATAAATAAAAATTATAACGTTACTTCATGCATGCTTTGAACCTATTTCTGAAAAAAAAAATCAATTTCAACTACTCCCTTAATCCTCGATGTCAAATGGAGAGCATTGCTTAGCTTATACTTCCTCTATTTTTAAATTGTTGCCGTCGTTGAATTTTTGAGTTATATTTGATCGTTTGTCTTATTCAAAATATGAGTTCATATGCAAATTTATAAGTTATGTTTCAATTTTCTTTAGTAATAAAACGTTTCATAACATGATATATGGTAATTTTAAAAATATTTTGAATAAAATGAACGGTAAAACATTTGGACTAAGCAACACCAACAACTCATATAATGTTATTAAATAGTTTTAACTTCACTGTTGATCATACACTTATTGTAAGTTAGGTACTATCGCTCTCTGATTCCATTGTTGGGGCGCATCTCGTAGGCTCAGCAGTAGGGAAGAAAGAGATCGATCTTTCACTCCATCCTCCTCCATTGGCGTGGCAACCTCTTGTTTTGCCCAATGGCCACGATAAAGGCAGAGTTTCGATTGCACGATTCGAGCCATTTCGGCTTGTTGGCAACGGCAATGTTGATGGCCTGCAGGGGCCTCTGCCCCCCCCCCCCCCCCCCCCCCCCCAATCCTCAATAGTTGGATCAAAAATAAACAACATTCGTTTCATTTTCCACCTCTGGTCAGATGGCTTTCTCGTAATAGATCGACATCGGCACGACACCCCTATTATCGCCGGCCTTTCTCTGTCCCTGGCATGTTCTCGTTGCTAGTCAACCCACCGCATTAACCTGTCAGACTTTGATGCCCGCCCAAGCTCTGCCCACCACCTCCTCTCAGCTTGCTTCTCTCGTTTTTTTCTAATACAAAAAAGGACAACGGCTAAATAATCCGATGGTGAAATTCTTTCTCTCCTAGATTCTCCGATGAATGCAAGTTGTCTGAAATCACGACTAATTCAGGGGTGCAGAAAACGCGCTCTAAAAAAGATATATTTTAAGTCAAATCATCAAATAATCTTCAAATATTTCCTACTAATTCATGCGATATTTGCATTTGGTCTTCCAAACTTTGGTTGCAACTTGCGAGCTCCGCCTCACGGCACCGAACGTCGTCATGCAAGCAGGGTTTGCAAAACCGATGCAAACCAGACCTAACTAGAAAAACCAAGAAAATCGGTCGGTTTTCGTCCAAAACCAACACCGTACTTTAGGAAAACAAAAACCGATCGGTTTTACCGGTTTACATGTTCCGTTTTCCTAGTTTCGGTAAGTTCTGTTTTGCAAACCTTGCATGCAAGTCGCCCGAGTCGCGGAGTTCGTTGACTAAGTCAAACCTCATGTGAGCCCCGCGCTATATTCGCTGGGGCCAACCTATCTGTCAGTGTTGGTTGGATAAGGTCCGTTGGCCATCGCTACGCCGCTCACCTCACCAGCGCTCTGCAGTCCCCAGTCCCCAGCATCCGTTCCAGTCTCCGATCGCCCGGCAGCGATGATGAGCGCGCCGTCGGTCATGCCCTCCGGTGTGGCGTCCCCGTCATTGGCACGGCCCGCTGCGGGCTCCCTCCGTCCGGCCCACACGCTCCTCCTCCGGCACGGCCGCGCGCAGGCGGGCTCCGCAGTCTGCCGCGTCGGCCGCGGGGGCGCTCGGCGGTTCCCGGTCTCTTTCGCTGCTGGGGGCGGCGCAGGTGAGAATTCCTGTGCCTTTTCTCGCTGCCGCAGCAAATTCCCATGCCTACATTTTTCCATAGTTCGAGCTATAGGAGTAGGAATCAAGTATTGGCAAACGTTTCCGGGTCTTTAAAACAAAAGATATTGCGTTAATGTAGCAACCGGCGATGGATCACGGAAGGTTTAGATATTCGTTTTGATTACTGGCGATTAGAAATAAAAGGAATTGTATGGATTGGGCTCAAGGGCGAGGTATATGACAATATTACAGGATTTTGGGTTATTTTTCTTGAATAATTCACACGATTTCACAGTTCACACTGCATCTTTAATATTTCGTACTCATTTAGAAATTGAGACTTGGCACTTACCACAAAACTCTGATGCAGTGTACAGTTAAAGAAACGTAATGGAAGATTATTTAATTAATTAAGAGATAGATTTTCCATGTTTAGATTAGTGTGATTTGCAACTCCTTGAAGCTGTTGAACCAATCGATGTTGTTTATTGGTAATAAAAATCATGAGCACCCTGTAGCCTATCGCAAGAGGAATATTCCATCTCTATCAAAGCAAACTTGCTTTCATAGAAAGTGAACAGTCATTAGTAGTTTCCATTGTCGTTTGTTGACCGCCTCTGATCATTCTTTGTTTTTTTTCAAGTGTAGTGTCTCTAGAGCAGAGCATGTGGGATTCATGGCATGTTTATGACCATGGTAGAAATATAAATCCAACTAATTCGGAGGCTGGTATGCCCTCTTTGGAAGGCTTCCAGGATCACCAAGATGTGCATGGTTGCCAGTTTGGACATACACTGCAAGTAAATGATTTAGCTACTAATATTTTAATAAATCTGAGTATGAACACAAAAGACGTGTGTACCACTTGAGAAGTAAAATAATATGTAGACAAATTGTGAAAGCTGTAAATGATTGACAAAGGAGAATTGGTGTATGAACAAATGTTCTTTTCGTTGAAGTAGTGCTAGGGTATGATCTTTTCCCAGATAGATCAAGTGATTCACATCCACCTTTTGCTAATGGAGGAGGAGATAACTCACCACTTTTTATATAGATGCAGCCTTGGGTTTGTGAGGCCACAACGGGCACTCCGATCACTGAGCTACAGCTCAGTTTGCATTTTGCAAGATCTTTGAACACGCAATTTCCTGAGCGCAAACCATTTTCCTTGACGATATTTGAAACTACCATGGAATCATGTATTTTTTCTGCACTTCAGTTCCTAATTTGATCTCCAGATTCTACTTCCTCTGCATGGCAGTCTTTCATTTTGGAATGACACTTGATCAGTTTCTTTTTTCTGTATGCATGTGCATGTACATAGGAATGCATATACCTTTTTTGACACGCGAGGAATGCAGCGCTTCATTGATTTCTTTTCATTAGTATCAAGTCTTCCATACCATCAATTTTGAGAAGAATCATCCTGGCATCATTCGAATCACTAAAAGACCTTGCTTCGTACCCTCACTAATACCATCTCTGTTGGACATATAGCGATGCCTACAATATTGTATACATATGTACCTTCACATTGGTGATTTGAATATATTTGATTTAGGTTATAAGTTGTTCTTGGTTCTTCTGAACTTTTGGAGTGATGTAAACATAAATTTTACAACTAACCATCTGGCTTTAAAGTGTGTTGTCTTGCACTTTTAGATTTCAGAGAAGAGGATTGTAAAGTTAATCGCGTTCGCTATAATTTAATTTGTTTGTCATGATTTTTTCTCTTCGAACACTTTTCAAGTTTCGTTCTTGAAGTTTTTTAAACTATTATGATGGCTCATGATATCTGTTCACGCTTTGGTTGTAGTTGGTGATTCTTTTGTTATCGAGGGCACCACAAATGTGAAGTTCCCGAGGGAATTAAGAATTCCAGGCCACGCAGACCCTTTGGTTATACTTGGTACAGGTACATATCGTCGTTCCTGTCACTATGAACATAGAATGGTATTTTTTTTGTCACCTCTGTTTAAGCACTGAAGCTGATAGTCTGATACCATATGTTTTGTAAGAAACAAAAGGTATGAATGCATTACTGACTTAGTAACATTTTATTTTGAGTTGGTCCTTCGACAGATTAACAGAATTAGAATAGAAGAACACTTGTACCTTTTCACCACATCTTTCTACATTTGTCAATTGTATAACTTGAAATATGCTTCCACATTCTCATTTTCGTCCAAAGCCCCCTTAGGCCCACAGAATGGACTACAAGTCTGCAATTTATTTTCATCAAAAATGCAGAAAGTTAGTTTCCAATTTCAAATACGGGACCTCTGACTCTTTTATCACATTGAATTAAATGCCTATGCACCATCTGTTGTAACTATAAACATTGAATTAGTTGTCAGGCTATTGTACACTTCCTTAAGTCTTTCTACTCTGTCTTTCTACTGTGTGGAATTATCTGGTTAAAGGTTATGTTATGTTATTGACTTAGATTCCTTTTTTTTTTGCTGAATGTCGTGATCTTAATATATTATGGAGAAGTCCTGGTTTGCATTAAATTGTAACACCCTTATTGTACCATTGCAATGAATGACCAGTCTATCCAAAAATTGTTGCCATGGGATGTAAGCCTGTGAACAGTCTATTCTGATCACCAGGGATGCCTTAAAATTTTTCAATTTATAGGAAATGTTTCCATAAATAATTTGAAACATAAAATATTTTGATTTATCAAGTTAACTTTATCTCCTGGATATTAGCGAAGTGAATATTACATTTATTTTGGAACAAATGCAGTTGCCAACTAACCATAGAAATGAGGGGAGCTGTCAAATGACACATCAAACTTCTTCGTATCATCATACTATTTTCAGAGCAACAGTGAGTTAATGATTTTTTTGGTAGCACAATTGATATGTGGATAATGATTTCAAACATTTCCATTTTAATATCTTACCCAAATGTATGTTCACTTGCTCAGTTTTGAAGTGGTGGCTTTAGCTGTACATAATGGAGTCAAGCGGTCCTAGATTTTGTGTAAACCGTCGGGAAAAATCATAAAAATCTGATTGGTCCTTTTGGGTGAAGCGTTTCACCATAAAATTCTGATTAGTCCTTTGAGGTGAAGTGAGTGCGAAACTGCAAAAGTCCTAGTGTTACTGTGTCATGGACT
The DNA here is from genome assembly GCA_012490785.1 of Eragrostis nindensis. Classification (NCBI taxonomy): domain Eukaryota; kingdom Viridiplantae; phylum Streptophyta; class Magnoliopsida; order Poales; family Poaceae; genus Eragrostis; species Eragrostis nindensis. Next base: position 43,530 of record JAAXCT010000343.1, read on the forward strand.
TACCTTGACTGTTACACTTCTGACATAAAATTTAAATAACAAGCTCATTGAAGTATTCAAATGAACTTATTTGTGAAAGCATTTTGGTTTTTTTACATTGTTTAACCCTCAGCTAGTCTTCTTAGTTTGTTAGTCTAGGTCCGCTATAGTCAGAAGGAGGGGTCTTTTTTTCCCGGACATAAAGAAGCTAGAAATCCCCTCATGTACCTGTTTTTGCAAGCTCACTCAGATTTTACGGTTTTTGGGTAAAAGCTAGTACTAGTGTTCAGAAGTCTGGGACAGCTCAAAGTTATTAGATACACTTGGAAGACCTGATGCACATCATGTGTATCTGTAAAAATATATTTAGGATTAATCTCTGAATTTAATATGTTGTTTACAGTTTGCAATTTGAACTTCTTAGCTCACTTCTAGGTTACAGAGACAAGTTTTTTGTCAAAGTATATGCTGCTGCATTCTATGTGGATTACTCACTTGGCATTGATACTGAACAATGGAAACAGAAGGCCGGTATTGAGATCTATGATTCTTCCTCAGTTTTCGCTTCCATTTTTAAAGGTAAGAGGGAGCTATCTAACGTTAAAAAGATTAAAGACATCAGATTATGTGCTAAAGACACTACTGTCTTATGCAGCACCGGTTGTGAAATCATTAAGAATAATTCTTGTTAGAGATGTTGACGGCAAGACCTTTGTGAATGCTCTGAATGATGTCATTGCTCGCCAAATTAAAAAACCAACCTCTGAGGAGGAATCTGCCTTGTCAACTTTCCAGAGTACCTTTCTCGGACGCAATCTCAAACAGGGCACAAGCATCAACTTAACTTGGCTTGAACCCTCAAGGATGCTGGTGAGTCACAGTCCATCCAACTTTAGATATTCTCCACAATGTTAAATTTCAAGTTTAAAATATACCATTTCCTGTATATTATTTATAAATATGAGCTCAAAATGCAATTCCCACATCCTGCAATGAATACACCGTCATCGTATGAGTGTTAGCAATGCTTATTTAGGGCTTGCTTTAACTCATTTGACCTGTACTGATATGTCTGCCAGCTTGCAATACGATGTGCAGTCGTTTATGGTAATATGGAATTCATCAACACTAACATAGGGGTGTTGAAACTCAAAACAGTAAAGGTGGTAATCGATGGTGCTACAATCTGATAGGGTGAAAAATATGAAATGTAATGACCTAAGGTTTTAACATGTTTTTCATCCTATCAGATTGTAGCACCATCGGAAATGTAATGACCTGATAACTTCTTTTGATCGCATATGAAGTTTTTAAGAAGTTCTTGAAAACATCGGATGTTAAGTTTTTAACATGTTAAAACCTAAGTTTACTTAGGTTTTGGAGTTCTTGAATTTAACTTAGGTTTTGGAGTTCTTGAATTTATTAGTAAATTGTACTTTTGTTAGTGATTGTTCTTGGATTCACTTGTGATATCTATTTTGCATATGATCTCGTCCAAATTTCATGTATCTCTGATTTAGTTGCTGCATCCTCATAAAGTTTCTTTATATGCATACCAATAATTAATGGAGTACATCGGAACCAAAGTTCAGCCTGTTTCATGCTCAGGGGTTTATTAGTAAACTATTTTTTTTTTTTTGGACTGAAATCAGAACCTGGCCAGTCCGATTTCACTTTGTCAAATTTCATAATGTTAACTTCTATTTCTGTAGATCTCCATATCAGAAAATCAAGACCCAGTTCAAGTTGATGCAGAGATCAAATCTGCTACTGTTAATTATGCTCTATATGACGGCTTCTTTGGTGATTCTCCAGTGTCACCTTCCCTGAGATCATCAACTGCTCAATTATTGGAAGCTCTTCTGACTAAGTGACTATTAAAATCATGGTTTCCATGACTTGATGCCCTATGAATGATTAGTAGTCCCTTTTTTCCTTCCTAGAGACACATGAGAGCTGTGCATGAGTGGTTAACAGTCTTTTAGGCACAGTTGATTTTATGTGGAGTGGTACGGTACACATCTCCTTGCATGACATTTGTATTTGTTGTTTCGTTGGCTTCTGGAAACATTTAAGATTTGCATGTCGCGAGCAATTATGAGTTCAACACACTTGATAGATACATAACACACTCTGTGACTGGCATTATCACTTCAGCTCCTGATATTTGATTCGTGGTGAAAGCTGTGAAATTACTGTGGATATCTTGATGTTATGTGTTTGGCAAGTGAGTGGCCTATGCAAGCTGACAAGGCAACTACTGTAGAGATGCCACAAGCAGATGGTGTTTTTTTCTGCACAAAGTTGAAACCAACATTTACGTAATTTTAATCACCTTGTGACATTTAACCGAGCAGGAGAGGTGGCACAATAAACTTCTGTATGGTGACCAAGTTCCTAAGATGCCCTAAACTGAGGGAAATTGAGGTGGTGAATTGAAATATTCTAGACATGTAACTAAACTTAGTAAACTTGTTTTCTATCATTATCGATTGTTGTCTTCAGCTGCCTTCAACTTACTACGTCAGACGCTTTGACTATTTTCCCTTTGCCCCCGTATCCCCCTTGCAATTTTATTAACACTGTTGTAAATTATGGATAGCAAGAAACATGCATATGTGTGGCATTAAATCTTTTTATTAGATCTCCATAGCTTACAACAGGGAGTTGAGATTCTCTACCTTTGTAAGGCCAGTCTCAATGCATCCTTTCATAAGCGTTAAAATTTATATCTCATATGTATTTTTTCTGACTTGGCAAGCTAATTATAAGGAGGGAGAAGATAAACTTTCATCTTTTGTGAGAGACCTTTCATCCCCATGAAAAGAAGCTGGCTCTCTTTCCTAAATTTAGTCTTGGAAATAATGAAATGAAAGTGTGCATTGAGAATGGCCTAATGGTGACTTTATGTTGCCTTCAAATCACTAACATGTGAAACTATTAATAGTGGGATTCATATGTCACTGACTCAAAGGCAGAATGTACAAAAGGAGAGGAACCTAGGGTGCTGGTTGTTTCAAATTCTATAATGCAAACGCAATCGTATTCAGATTACAATGGTATTGCAAAGGGAATGGGCTAATACGGTCTTTGTTTGGTTCAGTTTCTGTAACGAAATGGAAAAATACATGCAATGTTCTGACGAACCGATGAACGTATCATCAAATTACAGAATTATGTCCTCAAATCCGGTACTTGAGTTCAATCTCTGTAACAAAAGATATGTTGCGCTCATGGTGCTTGTATTCTCACGTTCCTTTTCATCGGTTTGGTGTTCTTGTTCCTTCGGCGTCGCGGCGCCGTGGATGTTGCCGGCGAGGTAGGCCTTCTTCCTTCACACTCCACGATCGCACGAGAGGATGATGGTGAAGCAGGCGTAGAACAGTAGACGACTCCCATGGTGCGCCATTTCCCTTCTTCTTACGCTACCTTGGGCTTCACCAATGGCGGTGGACGAGATGGCGTGGAAGAAGCGGAGCGGCTCCAGCCTGTCGCGGCGGCGGGGAGCGCGAGCACGGTGGTGGGGAGCGCGGACAGGCAAGAGATCGACGGGATCAACCGAGTCGCGGAGGAGAAGAGACCGGAGGAAGCGGCGGGGCGGGAGGTCGCGGTGGGGACGAGATCGGAGGCGGCGGCTGAGGGGGAGGGAGAACGACGATGCGGGAATGGATCTGATTGCGTAGGGGAAGGCCTGTATTGAGTTTGGATAGAGCCGTATCCCATTACAGCCGTATCCCATACGATTGGGATCAAACAAACAGAATCTAACGTAATCAGATGACCCAGTAATTCCACTGCGTTACATTTTTACGCGAACCAAACACCTCGGTAGTCTTTTGGAGCATCTGACATAAATATATATTAACTGTTAACTCTACACGACGATTTTTTAATATCAGAAAATCAAATTATCCTGAGCGCTCCTACAAAATGCCCGAGTGCTCAGATTAAACACTGATGGAAGGTCAAAGTTCCCAGAATGTCACTAACTCACTATTACACTCACGGATGCTGCATTATCCTCGATTGTCCCACACACAGGGAATCACTCTGCGATATTCTTCTTCCTTGTGTGCCCGCACTTCGGTCGATCTCTTCCTCTCTGCTCTTATCGGAGCAGCGAGCGCAACCCCGTTACTTCTTGCCTCACCTTTCACTCGGCGGCAAAATTCTTCTCCAGCCCCATACGCCTCTCCTCCCTCCTGACCAAGCTCTCCCACCAAATCTCCTCCCTCACCGAGTGTATTTGACACTCCGAGATACATCCTGGTAGTGTTTGGAGCATCTGAAAAAAAAATTGAAACACCATTTTAAACTCCAAATAAATATAGATTCTAAGAATTGCTTAAAATCCTTGAAAGTTAATATAAATGTTTTAGCGTATATTCACTTCGAATTCAAAATAGGATCGTTACTGTTCTAACGCTGCAGTTCCATCATTCGCCAGAGATTCATGCCAGATGCTGGTGCACGAGTAGTTCCGTCATAGGTTGTATCTTAGGCGAATGTCTTTTCTGATGCCAACACTGCATTTACTAAATGTAGTCTCCTTGACCCATCCAGGTAGCAGCCCTTCACAATGGAAATCAAGGTATGCGATGATCTAGAAATATGGCTTAGTGTCAATTTCAAAAAACATTTAATATAATTTGCACATGATTATTTAAATGTCAGAATTAATAGCACGACATCATCCATACATTATATTCACGACTCCATGACTCAAAAGCAAGTTGCAAGATTATTTTTTCTTTTACCTTGAACATTTTGATCATGTTCTCTCTTCCGGCTCTGATCTCAAGCGCCTAGGCGGATGATGATATTCCCATGCGCGAGAATTGTTCCGTCACGGCGTGAATGATCAGTCGAATATCTTTTGTGTGATGCCTGCATTAATTGCATTTCCTAAACGTAGTCTCCTTGACCCATCCAAATGGTAGTCTCCTTGACCCATCCAAATGGTAGTCTCCCTCACTAACTACTGAATTCAAGGTGTGCGATGATCTGCAAGTATGGCTTAGTGTCATTTAAAAAAAACATGCACATGATTATTTCAATGTCAAAATTAATAGCACAACATGATCCATACATTATCTTCACAGCTTGTGTTACACTGGCACATTCAGGGATCTTTGTGTCACGGACATAGTGCATGAAATCCTCTTTGGATGTGATACACAATCCTTTACGCGAGTGAGCATAAAACTGCAAAAGAGAATTAAATACGGTATTCATGATTGTTCGCATAAAACAGAAAAATGGAATCAAATAGGATACTCATTATTATTTGTTTGAAGTCAAAGTAAAATGTTACCACAAATTCATATGATTCAATAATATGAACCTGCGTAAGTTTTTGGAACACAACAATTCATCGTGGCATCCTATATATTTGGATCAATCACTTATGCTGGTACAATTTTCTACACCGTGTGATATTGTATTTTTAAATTTGAAATAGCGACATCTAGCTCATGCACATCATATCTAATCTAGAAATGGAAAATCCTTCATGAAATTAACTGTATTATTCTAACCACATATATGTAGCTATGCTAATAATATAAATATAAAATTAAAGCAATTTGCAAGAGTATTTTTTCTTTTACCTTGGACATATTTCTCATGTTATCTCCTCCAGCTCTGATCTCAAGGACCCAGGCGGTTGATGATATCCCCGTGCACAAGACAGTTTCGTCGCGGTGTGAACCTCAGGCAGATGTCTTTTCTGATGCCATCATTGCATTGCCTAAATGGACTCCTCACTATGGAATTCAAGGTGTGTGATGATCTAGAAATATGGCTTAGTGTCAAACATTTTTAATATAATTTACACATGATTATTTAAATGTCATGATTAATAACACAACATGATCCATACGTTATCTTCACCGCTTGTATTACACTCGTCATTGGCACATCCATGGATCGTCTGTCACGAACATAGTGCATGAAATCCTCTTTCGATGCAATGCACAATCCTTTTCGAGAGAGAGCATAAAATTGCACAGAGAACTAAATAGGGTATTCTTGACTGTTTGCATAAAACCACAAAAGGGGATAAAATAGGATACTCATTATTATTTTTTCGAATGCAAACAGTTACCACAAATTCAGATGATTCGATGACACAAACCTGCATAAGTTTCTGGAACACAACAATTCATCATTGGCATCCTATATACCTTGATCAATCACTCATGCATGTATAGTTTTCTATTGCATGTGACATTGTATTTGAAAAAGCAATATCTAGCTCATGCACACCATATCTAATCTAGAAATAGAAAAAATCCTTCCTGTAATTAACTGCATTATTCTAACCACATGTATGTAGCTATGCTAATAATAACTATAAAACTAAAGAAAGCTGCAAGCCTTTTTTTTTAATTTTACCTTGAACATTTTGCTAATGTTATCTCCTCCGGCTCTGATGTCAAGGACTGAGGCGGGTGATGATATCCCCGTGCATGAGATAGTTCTATCGCGGCGTGAACCTCCAACGAATGTCTTTTGTGATGCCAACATTGCATTGGCTAAACATAGTCTCCTTGACCTATCGAGGTGGCGGCCCCTCACTATGGAAATGATTCAAGGTGTGTGATGATCTAGAAATATGGCTTAGTGTCATTTTTAAATATAATTTGCACATGATTATTTAAACATCAGAATTAATAGCACAACATGATCCATCCATTATCTTCACCACTTGTGTTACACTCGTCATAGGCACATTCATGTCTCGTGTGTCACGGATGAAATCCTCTTTGGATGCGGTACACAATCCTTTACGCGAGCGAGCGAGCATAAATCTGCAAAAGGAGAACTAAATAGGGTATTCGTGACAGTTTGCATAAAACCGCAAAATGGAATCAAATAGGGTACTCATTATTATTTGTTCGAACTCAAAGCAAACAATTACCACAAAGTCAAATGATTCAATGACACGAACCTGTGCATAAGTTTTTGGAACACAATAATTCATCGTTGCAGCCTATATATCTGGATCAATCACTTACGTTGGAACAATTTTCTATTGCGTGTGACATTGTATTTTTTTAAATTTGAAAAAAAGCAACATCTTGCTCATGCACATTATATCTAATATAGAATGGAAAAATCCTTCATGAAATTAACTGAATTATTCTAACCACATGTATGTAGCAATGCTAATAATAACTATAAAACTAACACAAACTGCAAGAAATTTTTTCTCTTGCCTTGAACATTTTGCACAGGTTATCTTCTCCGGCTCTGATCTCAAGAATCCATGTGGGTGATGATATCCCCGTGCATGAGACAGTTCTGCCGCAATGTGAACCTCAAGCGAATGTCTTTTCTGATGCCAGCATTGCATTGCCTAAAGGTAGTCTCCTTGACCGCTTGTGTTACACTCGTCATTGGCACATTCAGGGATCGTGTGTTACGGACATAGCGTATGAAATCCACTTTGGATGCGATACACAATCTTGTACGCGGGTGAGCATAAAACTACAAAAGAGAACTACATAGGGTATTCATGACAGTTTGCATAAAAATGCAAAAGGGAATCAAACAGGATACTCGTTATTATTTATTCAAAAGCAAATATTTACCACAAATTCAAATGATTCAATGACATGAACCTACGTTAAGTTTTTGGAACATAACAATTCTTCACTTGCATCCTATATATCTTGATCAATCACTTATGCATGTGGACTTTTCTATTGCATGTGACATTTTATTTTAAATTTTCAAAAAGCAACATCTAGCTCATGCACATTGTATCTAATCTATCATATATATGCTAATAGTACATATGACTCTAAAGCAAGCTGCAAGATTATTATTATTTTCTTTAACATTGAACATTTTACTCATTTTCTCTCCTCCGGCTCTAATGTCAAGCATCTAGGGGGATGATGATATTCCCGTCCACAGGAATCGTTCCGTCACAGCGTGAAGGATCAGGGTGAATATCTTTTGTGATGCCAGCATTGAATTTCCTAAACTATCTTGACCCATCCAGGTGGTAGTCCCTCACTATGGAATTCAAGATGTGCGATGATCCACAAGTATGGCTTAGTGTCAATTTTCCAAAAAAAACATTAAATATAATTTGGACATGATTATTTTTTTTAGATAATGGGAAGATTGCATTAATCCCGGCCTTGGCCTTCTAAGAAGCTACGGCCTCAGTAGCCTTGACCTCCTAAAAAGTTACAGCCAAACACAACCACCAACACAAGTCGGCCCAATCAGAAGTGCACAGGCGCACACTGATACATAAACAATACTAAAAATAAAAGAACTAAAAAAACACCATCCTACAGCTTTAATTGACCTCCGAAGCGACTCTTGAGTAAGGTCTTCTTTGCAAGCGCCATCCACCATGGGATAATAAGCTCTTAAGCAAGTGCCAATCTGAAGACGAATAACATCTGATGATTACGGCAATGACCACCCATACCACAGCCGCTGGAGGTAGATGTGTCGCTGCAAGAAGCGATAAGTAGCAAAGAAGGCAATCAGGTGACCATCAACCGTCGACGCGAATCAACATGTGGAAGAACCTCCAAATGATTTTGGAAAAATCAAACATGCAAATGCAATTGAGTTCAAATTAAAGGAAAACCAAATATGCAATTGGAAAATCAAATGTGAGATAACTACCGATTTTCCTGTCGGCAAGGGCATCATCGTTTTGTGTCCGTTGAGCAAGACATTATGACGAGTTCGATTGCCATGGGTGTTTCAGATTTGTAGTGCAGTTTCTCGGCAATTCGAATCCATCATGCACTACCCTGCTTCACATGAAGAGAAAACAAGCAAGTGATAGCCTGTATGGGCTATGACCATATATTTGCAGATATAACTAAGAGCATTTGTAGACTCCTAAACCAAGTGTCTTCCCCGGCAACGGCGCCAGAAATGCTTGTTGGTATTTCTTAACGATCACAGATAAATCCGCAAGCGCACGGAGAATACCGTTGCAGCATTTCACTCGGGAGTATTCCAAGGTATCGTAATCTATATTTTCCACAGAGAAGACGATGGTCAAGAGAGTACTATGCTCATAGTTAGTGTCTACATTTAAATAGATCACAGTCCATACAATGCTAAACAATAGTATATGGGTTGTGTGACACACGAGATCTACTCTAATATACATCCAAAGCCAAGCGGAGAAAGAACAAAGAAAAGAGCTAAGTTCCTAATGTACTTCATTATACAGTCTCATAGTATACAACATACACATGCATGCACACAACTAAGGTTTAGGCATATGCACCCAAGCAAATTGGGCACCGGCTTACCCCTGGTCTGCCAGGCGACTCCGGTCTACAGCTCTACGCCGTACCCGAACGTGGAGGGATACCGAGGACGGACAGGGCTGTCACCACCTACCATCTACCTCAAACAATCCGTGGGGCACGAGGCATCTAATGTATTCTACCAATCCAAGCACCATGCTTGCATTGCTAAAACATTACTCTAAATCCTCTAGGTGATGATATGGATCTAGAGCATAATCATAAAGACCATTGGACTCATGCTTGGATATGCAAATGCATGTAAACCTAAGTATATACATAGTCTGGTATACTATGTAATAGGACACGTGACAATAAGGCAATTATGTCCCTACCGCCAGTCCTCTAGGTAATACCCACATAACAAGCATATGAATATCACACTAGCACTATATAAGAAGATTATAATTACTCTATTACATAAGCAAGCCAAGAGTCCACAACCAAATAAGGAACGCTTAACCAAGGCAAGACTATATGAAAAGAATAATATTATTAAATAGAATAAAGTCGCAAAAAGAGAAAATGATACAAGAACCATACCAAAATCTCCAAGAGGACTTGGAAACTAGAATAGCTCTACTCTAAGCCTAACTCCGCTAAAGCTTGGAGACTACATCTAATGCAAAGGAGTGATTTCTCTCTTGGTGTGTGTTGAACCGTGGGATCCTTTATTTATAGCCCCCAATGGGGTGGGGGGATTAAATAGAGCAAGTGAGAGTCGGTTGAGCCTTTCGTGTGGACGCTCTAGATCACTTCCTGAGGTCGGTTCTGAAGTAGGCTAGCGCTTGGGGGCGGTTATGGTGGAGTAACCATCAAGTTTAGGCCCAAAAGCCCACTTGCGCGAAGTCGGTTGTTCATCCACCATGGAGGGCATTTGGGCTTGGTGTTTTGGAGTGTACGTGGCCCCCTGGAAGAAGCTTGGGTCATTTGGAGACAAGTCCAGGCCGGCCGGCCGGCCAACTGTTTTTAGCATTTGCTGAAATCTTCTTCGTGGCATAACTTCTCCTCTCAAACTTCAAATTTGGTGAACCAAACGTCCATTTTGACTATCTCGACGAGGGCTTCCACATGGCGATATCAAATTTGTCATTTGAATAAATCTCTCTTCATGTCCAATTGCTTCTTGATTTATCATTTTCAATTTGTCGAGATGTTTGATCCAGCCCTTGTCCACCTTTCCTTTAAAATACACCTGCATCAATAAATCTACCACAACTCGTGGAACTTTATTAGTTTAAATAAATATACATATAAGAAATGCTAATTCTCCAGTATTTGTAGGACTATTGGCGGTCGGAATTGGTACTTAACGACTGTCAACAGGAGGTTTACACCACGACAACTCCTTCAAGAAGGAAAGATGCCAAAAGGCAATGTCGTTGTCGGCACTAGCAGCAAGCTAGGCGAGGTTTTCACCTCGGTACTCAAACTCCAGATCGATTCCACAACCAGCCATGATTATTTAAATGACAGAATTAATAGCACAACATGATCCATACATTATCTTCAATGCTTGTGTTACACTCGCCATTGGCACATTCAGGGATCGTGTGTCACGGACATAGCGCAATGAAGTCCTCTTTGGATGTGATCAAAATCCTTTATGCGGGTGAGCATAAAATTGCAAACGAGAATTAAATAGGGTATTCATGATTGTTTGCATAAAACTGCAAAATGGAATCCAATACGATACTCATTATTATTTGTTCAAACTCAAAGCTAATAGTTACCAGAAATTCAAATGATTCAATGACATGAACCTGCGTAAGTTTTTGGGACACAACAATTCATCGTTGCATCCTATATATTTGTATCAATCAGTTATGCTGGTACATTTTTTTGTTGCGTGTGACATTGTATTTTAATATTTGAAATTTGAAAAAGTGACATCTAGCTTATGCACATCGTATCTAATCTAGAAATGGAAAAATCCTTCATGAAATTAACTGTATTAGTCTAACGACATGTATGTAGCTATGCCAATAATAATTATAAAACAAAAGCAAGCTACAAGACTATTTTTTCTTTTATCTTGAACATTTTGCTCATGTAATCTTCTCTGGCTCTGATCTCAAGGACCCAGGCGGGTAATGATATCCTCATGCACGAGACCGTTCCGCTGCAGTGTGAACCTCCAGCGAATGTCTTTTCTGGTGCCAACATTGCATTGCCTAAACGTAGTCTCCTTCACCCATCCAGGTGTCACCCCTCACTATGGAAATCAAGGTGTGCGATGATCTAGAACTATGGCTTAATGTCAATTCTAAAAAAAACATGTAATATAATTTGCACATGATTATTTAAATGTCAGAATTAATCGCGCAACATGATCCATACATTATATTTACTGCTTGTGTTACACTCATCACTGGCACATTCAAGGATTGTGTGTCACTGACATAGCGCATGAATCCTCTTTGGATGCGACACACAGTTCTTTATGCCGGTGAGCATAAAACCGCAAAATGGAATCAAATAGGATACTCACTATTATTTATTAGAAAGCAAATATTTATCACAAATTCAAATGATTCAATGACAGGAACCTACGTTAAGTTTTTGGAACACAATAATTCATCACTTGCATCCTATATATCTTGATCAATCGCTTACGCAAGTGTACTTTTCTATTGCATGTGACATTGTATTTTTTAAAAAAAATTTGAGAATGCAACATCTAACACATGCGCATCGTATCTCATCTAGAAATGGAAAAATCTTTCATGAAATTAACTGCATTATTCTAACCACATGTATGTAGCTATATATGCTAATAATAACTATAAAACTAAAGCAAGCTGCAAGACTATCTTTTCTTCTACCTTGAACATTTTACTCATCTTATATCATCCGGCTCTGATCTCAAGGACCCAGGAGAGTGATGATATCCTGTGCATGAGGTAGTTCAGTCACGGCGTCAACCTCTGGCGAATGTCTTTTTGATGCCAACATTGCATTTCCTAAGTATAGTCTCCTCGACACATCCTGGTGGCAGCCCCTCACTATCGAATTCAAGGTGTGTGATGATCTAGAAATATGGCTTAGTGTCAATTTTTTTTAAAAAACATTTAATATAATTGGCACATGATTATTTAAATGACAGAATTAATAGCACAACATGATCCATACATTATATTCACCGCTTGTGTTACACTCGGCATTGGCACATTCAGGGGATGATTCACCGCTTGTCGTACTCACCAAAGACTTTGATTGGAGCGGCGTCACTGGTGGAGGAGGAGGTGGTTGAGCATGGCACAAAGCCACATTTGCTACGAGCCAAGAAGCCATGCCACACGTGGCTCCCCATGACTGCATTCCAAGCCCGATCCGGTCCGGCCCACAAGTCATACGCACACAAGCCACACTAGCGCGTCAACCTCTGCGCCCTGTCGACACAGCTCCAACACACCAGCACATCTGCGACTGGTTTATGGATGCTCGGTCGCCCATTGGTCGCCATCGTCCCATGATTGGCAACAACACAACTAAAATACACCAACATGTGATGTGGCTCCAACAGCTAAGTGTATAAGTTAACCTTAAAGTGCTTTTGATGATGAATCCAATGATATCCATTTAAATCAATAATGTTGGTCAAAGTTCAACAAAAAAGTCAACAGCGTCATATAATTAAAAACGGAGGGAGTATATATTAGTTAACTCCACGCAACAATTGTTCGGCATTTAGAAAAAGAAGGAACCCATTTTAATTAAAAATATTCTGTAAACACTTATAAAGTGCTCTTAAAAGTTACTTAAAATGTTTTAGCCTAAATTCATTTCGAATTACAAAATAGGAATGTTACCGTTGACAAATACTAGAGGAGCCCCAACGTGAAATTCGTCTGAGTCTTGAGGTTCACGCCGGATATGTGGTAGGTTACACCAACCGGATGATCCAAAATTTTCGTACTTCATTTTGTGCGCCCTTTCCACCTTCCAAAAATGCCCGAGCACCCGAATGTTCCCGTTGCCGTCTAAAACGAGCGCCCGCCGCCGCAAAACCCTGGAAGGCTCGCACAGGCGCCCCATCGATCGCGCTGTATTTATACCCCCTCGCCGCCGCTGTCCAGAGGCCAGGCAGTTCGCCAATCCATAGTTCGTTAGTTCTCCATCCCGCGCCGCCGTTCTAGCTCCAATCCATTTGTCTCCCCAGCCACCGTGCCCACATCAACTCCGGCCACGCGCGCGCGTACCTGGGCGCCGTCCCAGACTTCAGGCAGGCAGCCGCGCGCGTAGTTACTGTCCTAGCTAGATTCGCCATGGATTCAAAGTGCGCGCACCACAACGACGGCGTCACCGTCCAGGAGGTGGTGCCTGCGACCGCAGCGGCGGAGAATGTTTCATCGCCGGCTGCGTCCAGGCTAGCATCAGCGCCGGCGCTGGCGGCGCCCGTGCATCTGAATCATGATTCCAGTGTACGGGCTGACAGACGGGTAGTTACGTCACGGAGAGGGCAGCCTTTTAACGGGATGTTCAGTGAGATTACTCAGGGGGAGAATTTTGCTGTCGGTTACTCCTTGCGTCAAGGAGATTTGGACTGTATGGCAGTGAGATCTCATGGTGGTACATACTATCTAAGAAATTTGCAGTCTTTTTATCAGTCAGGAATAATAATTTATCATTAGATCGAAACTCCATGTTCTGGTAGATGATGGTAAACTCCATGTGGGATTGATCGATGTGTGCAGATGGCCTTGATGTGATCTTCAGCGTCCATGGAAGTGCTGCTGGTACCAGGCATGCTAAACTCATTGTGCGACATGAGGGCAGCGGGGGCCAGGCGCCAATCATCCGGCTCTTCCTCGTGGAGTATGCATCTGATTACTAATCACTCATCTATTACACTACGACTTTAACTTATGCCTGCTATTGTGCATAGTTTTGCTTACATTATTCCTTAGACGCTTTTTCAGTCTCTCCGAGCGTGCGTACGAGTGGGTGCACGATTTCGTCAGGCAGGTCACGGAGAGGATGCACGGTGACACAAGAGACCAGATGTACAACGCGGTATCGGCTTTCTGCTCCGCTGTTTGCAGCAAGTGTGTATCATCACCCCTCATCAACTCTGATGCTTTTTACTTGGGAACGAACTTTCATCCTACAGGAGTAACGGGACAATGTGAGTGTACAAAATAACTTGTTCCTTGCTGGAAAATGCGACATTTTCATACATGTAATCATGAATCTTCTGATGGTGTATAACCTACTTTGCTTACATGCATGCAGCCACTTCTATTACCGGTGTCACCGTGAGTGAGGATGCTGTCGATGAATATCCTCAGTGGTCCAAGCTTCCATTGGATTGTTGCTGCTGGATTATTGATCGGCTTGACGCCTTTAGCATTCTAAATTTTCCTTTGGTCTGTGAACCTTGGGCAGTTGCATATGCTGAGAATCGTCGCCTTCAACCTGGTGCTCCCACTTTACTCACCTCTCCCTCTATTGGCGGCTGGGATGACCCAGATGAATCTCTACGAGGCATATTTTTTGTGCAAAACATTATCTTGTCTAGGAAGACATTCACTGCTGAGGTAGACGGTTTCAAATATTGGCGTTGGATAGGAGGAAAAGATGAATGGTTAGTGACCACTCTGGGCTCTGTGAAACTTCTGAATCCAGTTACAGGAGCTTGGACTCGTTCGTTGCCTCACCATGACGATATCACAAGAAGTTATTATCGAGTACAGCTGTGTCGAACTCCTAATGAAGCTGGTGGTTATTTTGTCATTTTTATATCACGCCGCTGGTTAGCCTATACTACGGCTGAGAGTGATCAGTGGTTTATGTTGGAGAACCCCAATTATGGGAGAGAGTACTGGAGGTATAGTGATGCTATTTTGCACAAAGGTAAAGTTGTCGCCATTTGTTCCAGTGATTTATGGTCATGGGATTTGGACGAACAAGGGGCACACCCTACACAATTGTTGAGGTCAACCATTGATTCTGAAGGATGACAAGCATATGATTTCCTCCTGGCCCCATCGTTGAATGACAATCTTCTAATTGTCAGCCCATACGGAGAATATATTTCTGATAGAGATGCTGGCAACAGGTGTACATCATTTCGAAACGGATGGAACTTATTTACAGTGTATGGGGCTGTGCTTCGTGAGGTGCACACTGATGCAAAATGGATAGAAGATGTTCATGATATCGGTGATCGGGCTTTATTCTTAGGGCCCAACTATCCATTCTATGTTCCTGTGTCAGCGCCGTCAGGAGACTTGAAAAGAAACCATGTATACATTGCTGACATTACCTACTCCGAGGCCGTCGCCATCAATCTGCGTGAAGAGAGTATTCCTGACAAGCCCACCAAACTTGACTATAACGGTCCAGTCAGTAATCCATATCAAGTGCCCATGTGGTTTCGACCAGCTTTTCCCTAGTAAGCTGGCATGAAAAATCTTGTGACTAAGTGGGTATTGTAGTTTTTATCTACTCTCTGGCTTAAAAGAAATTTCTATATGACATGGCATGTAATAATGTATGCTTGTGATGGTATAAGAACTAGAATTAATATCTTTGTTATGTATTTTTACTCGTGTGTGCTGATCAATTCTTCATAAGTGAAATTATGTTATGTACCATTTTGTTTCGCTGGGTAACTCCTTCCTGAGACCAAGTTGAGAGGAACGTGGTAGGCAGCAAGCTGGCTCTAGGCATGAAAGGAGAATTTTTCAAGGTTTCAAGGTTTCCTCCTGACATATAATTTTGAATAAACTGTTTCGTCTTGCACTGATAGTTGGTCATCTTATTCAAAATCTGAACTCAACTAAGTTAGCTTATCACGACTTACAACTAATGCACATTGCTTGTTAACCATGTTATAACCTGATTATGGTAATATTACTTCCATGTTGTACGATTGATTTTATCTTTGTCGGAGTTCATGGTTGGCGTTGCTGGAACATTCAGGTGCGCTAATTTTACTGTACAATATCAAGACATGCATGCAATTAGCTAGTTACCATTAATTTCACAGCAGTAGTTTCACCACTAGTAAAAATATGCAGCCAGTTCAGTTGCTGCTACTCCACGGAGAGTGTGGTGCCCTCTTTTTTCCGTTAACGAATCAGCACGAGATTATGACCTTTCTTTTAGCTCCTGTGATTTGTAGCCATCACAGCTAGCTGCCCAGATCCTCCTGTGCGAAAGAGAGGCAGGAGAATCAGACAGATCATATATAAAGCCCCTGCAGCCAGGGCAAAAGCATGGGATCTCCATGAACAGCCTATAGCAGCTGCTGTGCAAAGAACTATCTTATGTACTGGCCAGGCCTCACCATACGTACACGCCTGCCTGTAAAGATTCGTACTTCTGAATTGTGAACTTCTGAATTGTGATGTAGGCTACGTAATCGGTGCCCAGAAAACACTTCCACTTCGTGTGATGTATCTCATTCTTAAATCAATGATTTTATACACATATCGCCCGTTGATGCATTTTGTGGCTGCACAGGCTAGGCGGGATGAAGATTGAGGATACAAGAAAGTGAACTCTGATTTGGTTTGCAACAGCAACGTATGTACTGATTGCCTTGGAAATCTCAGAGAACGAGTGAAGAAATTTGTAGCCAGTTCAGGGATAAATATATATATATTGGAGGTGGACTACCCGCGCCTGATTGTGATCCGATATGAAGATCCTACTGGCAACTGAAGTGATGTATCAGACTATCAGTGGAAGCTTGCTAGTTTGATATAAATATGTGTTTGCTTCTGGAAAGAGGTATATGAAAGTATAAAATGCCATTCATAGATTGATTTCATGTATTGTTGTCCGGACTTCGCAGATTAAAGTTGTGTCCCTCAAAGCCACTATTAGCTCAACTCTGTATGTAATTGAGAAATGGTCGGGGTATGCCTGAAGTCGTTTAGTTAGATTGTTTATACATAGAACAATTTATTATGTGGTTCACTTAATAAAAAATAGAAAAATGGGCTAACTACTGGAATTTGTATTTTATTGTGAGGGTTAATGAAATGGGTGTTTACTAGTGAAAATTTTGTAGTTAACCATTTAGCTCACATTCATTCCTCTCTTGGGAATTGGGATTTACTATCAATGTAACAACTCTCCATTCATTAATGGATGTGTTTCTTTCTTGTGTGTGCAATCAAAACATGAGTACATCGATCATTATTACCTATTTCAACCTTTATAATTCTTATATGAATATACTAGCCCTATATATGCAGCAGGTTAATATTATAATTTTGGCTTAACTTTTGACCATATATAGTTTAATTGTAAGTGATACGTTTTCGGTTACTTGGTGCCCAAAAAGCATATTGAAGTAGTACCTTTTTTGCTGACTTAATTTTATTAGACTATGAGTATTTGCTCTAGACTTCTAGAGTAAAACAAACCTACAACATGTGTTCAATTTCATAAAAATATGACTACTTCTACAACGGAAAACTAGCTACTACTTTTGGCCTAGGTCCCACACCGCAGCCACACATTTTAGCAAAATTGGAAGTTACATGTACCTGCGTGGCTGATAGGTCATAGGTGAGGCCAAGTTGAAAAATCTTAGTTTGCCATTATAGAGAGTATTTCTGAAATGGCACGCAGAACTTGTAAGGTTTTGCACTCTGATGCAAAATGATTCATGGCCGGGTTAAGCACATTCTTGTAGTAAAATTAGGATTCGAGGAGGATATGAATGGTGTATGAGTTATCTCAATATTTGTAATCAACCCACGTTTTTCGCAGCATGCCATACAAGCTCTTTTCAAAGGAGTAAAATTAGTGTATGATTCAAGACGTCTTTGATCTATCTTATCATTTATTTTGTTCGACATAGGTAAAGAGAGCTTCCGCATATTTATTGTCGTTGTACATGGCTTATGATGACTCATATTCTTTTTTTTTTAATGGAACTGGAGAGGGGCAAAGCCCCTACAGGTTATATTATATTAATAAATGAAAAAATCTTACAAGGTACCGAAAGAAAAGACTGGAAGTCCTAAACCCTAAACAAAGTAAGACGACTTTGTATTCTTGATGGTATTACGAGCAGATAAGTTGACCCACCTTTTTTTGTTAGATTATTAATTGACCTTAACCTCTGTCCACAAATATAGTGTCCATTTAGTTTTGTCTAAAGTCAAAATTTCACGATGAACCTAGTGGCATCATTTTGTGTTGGCAATATTATTCTTTTCATAATTAATAGTCAAAGTTTGAAAATTTTGAGTTACGATAAAACTAGATAGACACCATATTTGTGGATGGAGTACTAGGCCATGGTGTAGTAAGACCCACGATCTTATGCGCCCCGAGCAGAGGGATTGGGAATCTTGAACCATGGGTAAAAGCCTGATCCAGAAACGTTGGAGTGAAATCAATTTCATTGTGCTAGGCAATCGGTCTGAAACAGATGTTGAAGAAACCAGCATCCACTTTATTGGAATTAAAGAAAGACAAAGGCGCTGGAGAGACAGATAATGGTAATGTGTCCATGTGTACAGAGGTTTCTATTAGTTGTAAAGCAAAGAATAACTAGCTACAGTAGTACTAGTGATAAGGAGCAATCCAGTGGAGCTCTCCGCCGAAAAATGCCTTTCGTGATGAATAAACCAAGCGTCTGAATGATTCCAAAAGGTAGGAATTTGATACGTAGTGAACGGCTCGCTGCATCTTTTAGTAAGCAGTCACACAAAAAAAGAGCCCAACAGAAAGCCTGTTTTCTTTTCCATTTTGATGGGAAAAAAAAGGAAGGCGTATCTCACCTGCACGTAAAACCAATGCAAACTTGGAACATATACGTCCCGTGCAAGGAAGGCACGTCGAATGGCGGCTAGGGACCCGCCACGCTACACCCACACGGCCTCGCCCTAACAAGCGTCATCAACCTATGCCCCACACGATTACTCCGCAAAAGAAGCAATTTGTCGCACCAAAAATTTGCTTATTCCTTAGCAGGCTTGGGATATATACTCCTATGCACGGAAGGAAAAGAAAGCCCAAATGGATAAATCTACCTTCCGTTTACTTCTCCACAAAGCCCCCCTCCATTCCACAGCTTAGCCATCTTTTGGTTGCTTGCCCCATAAAACAAAAACCAATGCTAAGTAACACCACCCGCGGCATTTTCGCACAGCTCCTTCGACCAATCCAAGCTCCAACGCTTGCCTTGTATCTCCAGCGCCAATGGGACTCTGTGCATCCATGTTGCAAAGGAAGGCGAAGAAGGGGCATCCTGAACCAAGGCGCGGCACACCGAAGGCGCTCTTCGTCATCAGGAATGAACGCGGGCCATCGAAGCCGCAGGCGCTGGTAGTCCAGGCACAAAATCCTGGCGGGTCAGGGTTTCAGAAACCTGGCAAGGCACAGGCAGACATCGGTAAACATGAGAAATGCAGGTTCGACTGCACGGATGTGTTGGGCAGGAGGCTCTGCTTACCCAAACCCCGGTTCCCATGTGGGAGCACCAGGAGTGTCGCCGTTGAGCTGGTGTCGATGGAAGGGAGGGAGTCGGTGTCCCGGGGCACGACGACCCAGCGGAGCGTCGTGGAAGGGTGCAGGACGCCGATGACACCGAAGACTCCGGTTTGGCAGCGGAGGATACTGATGGGAACGCGGTGTGAGCTCCCACGGTTCAGTGGGCTCATCCTGTACGACGAGCACGGCCGACCCCTGCAGAGCGGCACCCAGAACAGAGCAGACCACCTGAAAAGCAGAGCACAAAAACCAGAATCAAAGGTGATGCATAAAAGATATTAAGACATTACTTCCCAGTGTTCAATAGCTTCAGACGTCTAAGCAATAACTTGTTTTTCAGGGTAAAAAGAAGACTGCCAGGACTACTACAACTCTCAGGGACCTCCTGTAGTTACATGTTCTTGCCTTGTATGGAGTTGCACCTTTGCATGTGCTTCCCAGTAGATTATTCCATTGATGTAATGGTTTCTTACATGGAAGGAAGACATGGAGGTTCACAGACTGATACAGTAAAACGTCAATTACCCATATTATTGTCATCCTCCCCACAGTTGCAACCTGCAAGTCATTCAGAAATAGTTACAACCATCAGATTACTGAACTTGAAAGTGGTCCAAGAAAGCAACTAAGAACACAGAATTCACCGAAGTTGAAAAATTACTTGAGGTAAAAGAAGATTAACATAATCACTTGAGGTAAGCATTAAAATGTTAGCCAAAATTACTTGGCAAATGCTGTGAAGCTTGAAATGAAAAGCACATTGGTTATCTCTCTTAACAAAGCGCTTATGACATAGTTATCTTATTTTGTATAAGTTACAAGATATAGTCCAGAGGAAAGAGCAAAGGTACTATACATTGTATGAGCATACAGCTTTGTGGACTTTTTTTAAAAAAAAAATAGAAGTAACAGGATAAAAGATACTCCACAGAAATGATGCGAACAACACCACCCAGCTTCCCGATATAACATATAGCCCTATGGGTAACCTTGTTCCTTATGATACATCAACAAATCTTTTTGCACCATAAAAAAAAAAATAGCAAAAGTTGGTCTACACCGCAATCTTATGCTCGTGTAGTTAAGATCTGTATGGTAAGTACTTAAAATATGCACTCTTTATGTCAAGAGAATGGCAGTAAAGAAAACAAACAAACAAGTTTGTAAAGCAGTGTGTATATTTAAAGGGGCACAAACTACTTAACAAATACAAAATGACACGCATGCACTGCAGGGTAAACATTTGATTTGCAATAAACATACCAAGCCAGGCTAAACTATGAGCCGAATCTTTAGCAGCTTCCAAACAGAGCTACTCAGTGCTCCAAACCCATCATGTCATTAACAGAGATGTTAATTGGCTTGAACAGAATCTTCACATGGATATAACATCTACTGAAGCAGATGAAGCTCTATGAAACCCATCAACCAGGGTAACCACTAATTCAGATCTGACCTTACATGCACAAAACGAAATGGCAAATAGATTGCAGATGAAATTCCATACAAGCATCTCAAAAGGAAACATGCAGCTTATATAAAAAAACTCTGACCACAGGTATAATTGTGGCAGCACATATGTGCAATAGGGATGCTATCGATCGTGCGTTTGGCCTTGGTTAGCGAGCGATCCAACGATGACCCTGACACACACTGCACCACACAAAACCACTGCTGTGGTGATAATGTCGAACCGATATCAACTATGGAGGCAAAAGTCCCCAGCCACCATGCATTGCATGGATGCTTAAGTTTCTATGTCTAAAATACTAGGCTATGCTTGTTTAATCTTTTCAGACTCAAAGATATGGACAACATCTGGACTCTGACAATGGATCTATGTCTATGGGTTTCAGTTTATCAGACATTGACTGGATCAAATTACTTGGATATAACCAGGACTTCCGTAATTTGGATTTTCATTTTATTTTTTTTATCTTCATTACTCCCATCTTATCAGTATGATATTTACCAAATGCAAAACCATTCAGTCCGCGGATGTTTATCTTTTTTCCATTTTACACAAGTTGTTTATTTAGTGATGGTTAGGACTGGGAAAAGTTATCATAAAAGAAAATATTCCAAAGAGAAACAAATAAAGCGTCCTGGACTGGGAAGTGGGAAGTGCCTTAGATGACCACTTTGTTGCATAAAATTGGCGTTCTCTATATTTGATCTAATATAGCAAAACCATTTACAGCATATATATACTGGTCAGTAGGAAAATAATTCATCGTATGTTTGCAATTATTTATAACAATAGCACTTTTGACTGTCACGGTGAATAATTCGTATCAAAATAAGTATATTGAGCCTGCCTAGCTATGTAAATCTAAAAGTAACTGTAAAGGTTTATTATACCTGTCACTCTTCTTCAATTTCTTGATTTACACTGTTCTCAAGAGGTGAGAAGGGCCCTGGCTCCATCCTAAACAGCTATTGCTTTTGCATATGGTAGAGAATGTGCAATACATCCAGAGCACTTCACCATACTTAATTATGTGTGCCTGCTGCGTATAAGAACCCTAATGAACAAATGACAAATCAATAAGTACGGAAAATCATCGACCATGAACAAGCACCAACATGCAATAGCCAATCAACATAATGCTGGTTTTGAATCATACCAGCGAGATCCTGTCCAGTTGCAAATGTCCAGCCAAACTGTACCGACAAAAGACTCGTACACCAGGGTGCTGAAGGATAGTTACAGCACACAGATCCCATTTCTGAAATAGCTTGCTGGCTGCAAGATTCCAGAAGAAAAATGGTCAGGAACTGAAGGGGCATGTAAGGTGCAAACCGCGAAGTACAAATCCTAGCTGAAAAAAAAAAAAAACCTCCTCGGTTCTCAAATTGTTGTCGGCAGGACCACAATTCTAGTTCAAAAATGAACTAGGTTGCTGTCCTAAAGACAGCAGTTTAAGAACTGAGCGAGTAGCTACTAGGGCACCCTGATTTCTTCGCAAAAAATGACAGTATGTTTTGCCCAGTATTGTGACTCAGTAAACCAACGTCATATTAAGTTGTGAAGATTTAAGCCTGAAACTATTTTTCCTGGCAGTGACAGGTTTTACTAGCCCGTAAATGGAATGTCCTCATTTTGAGCAAACCCATATAATTCCTTAGAATTCTCCCAAGCTACAATCTTCTATTATTTTGGCAGTCGAGCCTGGCAATCAATCGCCTCTTTTGGTTATGTGAGTATCAAGAACACAAATAGTAGCAATAATTATGAAAGAATACGATGACACAACATGCATGCTCATTTGTTGATGGTAGATGTCACATACATAGCTGCCATTTGTTGCAATTCAAATCTAATGCTTGGTTTCAAAAAAGCCTAATTTGCCTTTTGGGCAAACAGTCCAGAGCATATATTATTTGATGAAATAGCTTAATGCTCCAGGACTCCATAGTTAGCGAGAACCTTTGAACACTTCCTTTCTTTCTTGCAAATCCTAACAAGAATTCAGCACAGGAACAGTACATAGTTGCATCCACAATTGATAAAAGCTCATAATTTCTCACTGGTATTGATACTCATCAATCTAGGGAACTCTATGAATAACTAAGAAATCCAAGAAAGCAACACGATTGCTGAAACTCAAAGATTGAGTCTTATCTCACAGTAATAAGGAACATTGGCACAAATTTTAGAGCGCATTGAGGACAGGATTTGCAACCACCCACTATTCAAATCCAGCTTTCCAGCACATTGAAGTTCTAAGTTTTAAAGTTCATAGAAGTGTCTCTCAGAAAGAAAACTGTAGTTAGCATATGATGTGTAATTGTGTCATTCATATTGAAGTGCTCAGCAGTAGTCAGATGTATTTGACAATAAATTGGAAACAAAGGGATAGTTGCCCGATCTTACCTTTTCTGCAATCACTCTTCTTGACACTTGGGCTAAGGTTTCTTCTTTCCCAGCATTCTATCCAGAATACTGTCCAGATAACAAAATTTTTTGTCCTGATGACAAAAACCAGCCCTACAGAATGATCTAATTGTATGGTTAAATATATTGTAATCAGGGAGACAATCTATTTCATCCATTTCTCTGAATATGCCAGTGATCTCAATGACTTCTTTTATTTTCTCACTACGAACAAGCCTGTTTATGAGGACAGAAAGATTGTCCCTCCACAGTCCTTGGTCAAAAGATTTCCCAAAATGATAAGCAGCCATGTCAAATTTTTCTTCTCTACATAATCCATCAACGATGATAGTGTATGTAACTTCATCTGGACTAATCTTCGGCGACATGTCCAAAAACAGGTCGTACGCCTCATTAAACTTTCCATTACAGTAAAACCAATGAATGAGTGTATTGTATGTCACAACATTTGAGGCAAACCCTTGATTGTAGACCAGATTCTTTGCTATGGAAGATTTCCCTCCAATGCAAAGACTATGAATCAAAATGTTGAATGTCCGTGTGTTTGGATTGATACCTTTCTTGATCATGTCTGTCATGAGCTTTAAAACACTCAACCATCGGCCCACATCACATAGCCTGCTCATCACAGTGTTGTATGCAACAACATCAGCACACAAATCCAACGCTGTGCTCCTCTCTAAACAAGAAAAAGCCTCTAAAATCATCGAGATATGGCAAAGGCAATTCAGGATAATACTCAAAGTAAAAGCCGTGGGATCCAACCCTTCACTTCGCATGACATCCAACTGTTTAAGTGCTTCCTTGACCATGCCTTTCTTGCAGAGACCATTCATATACGTATTATACGTGACCGTAGAGGGCTTCCAGCCCTTGGTACTACTGTCCACTAAAACATGTTCTACTACATCAAATTTGCCATGGTCACACAATGCCCTGATCAGAACATTGTAAGTGACAACATTGGGAGGACAACCATCACGCTCCATCTCGGTCATCAGATCCACGGCCTCAAGGATGCGGCCCTCGCGGCAGTACCCCTGAACGATGGGTGTGTACGTGTGCACCATCGGGCAGCAGCCCGCCTCCACCATCCACTCCAGCAGACCCCGCGCCACGTGGAGCCTCCCTGCACGGCACTGCTCCGTGATGATCGTGGAGTAGGTGCCGACATCAGGCTCCACCCCGTGCCCCTGCATCTTGTCGATCACCTCGAACGCGGGCTCGAGGCTGGACGTCCGCCGCGCTTGCATCTTCACGAGGATGTTGAGGGTCGAGACGTTGGGCGCCACGCCCGCCGCGAGCATTTCGTCGAACGCGATGCCGACATCCTCCACGCGTCCGGCTTCCGCGAGGGCGTTGAGGAGCGTGTTGTAGCAGAGCACGTTGGGCGAAAGGCCGGCGCCGGCGGCGAAGCGCCGCCTGAGCTCGGCGAAGAGGTCAACCACCTCGTCGACGTCACCCGCGCGCGCCAGCGCCTTCATCGCCATGTTGCAGTCGCGCTCCAGGTTCAGCAACCGACGCCGCCGCTGCTCTGAAGGTGACGAGGCTGTCTGCGGTGCGAGTGGTGGCGAGGGCGGAAGGGGCTTGTCGTCGTCGGATTCGTCCGAGGACGAGGAGGAAGAGGGGAAGGGCAGGGCGAGGAGGACGGCTGCAGAGGCGGAAGCGGAGGAGACCATGCGCCCGCGCAGGAGGACCCCAGCGGTGGGGAGGGCGGCGACGCGCGCGATGGTCGCCAGCGGAGGGTCCCGCCGGCGGCCGCCGTGGCATTGACGGTGGACGTGGCTGCGGTGGGAAGTGATTCAGATGGGGAAGGTTGCGGGGGACACAGAAGCGGCGGCGCGGCAGGGGACGGAACTTTTCGGCAGCGGGGGCCTTTGTGGGAGGTTTGCGAGGGGTTTAGCTGCGTGTCCGTGGAGATCCGTGCAGACTCGGTCATGGATCAGTTCAATTCGGGTAGAATGCTCGAGTAAATTTTCAGTGACATACTAGAGCCCCATATTTTCATTATTTTTCTTCGTTATATCTTCACGACATTACTCAAGCTTGTTTTGTAGTGAAACTCAACCTAAGGCTTTGACACTTAAAACTTTAGCAGAGCTTAAATGAATCACTTTTCAAATGAAATGTTGTTTGAACTTTCAAGTTTCAAATTTGAAACTTAGAATGTGCATGATACGTGAAGATGAAGTGTCCCAGCTTTATTTAGAAGTTCGACTAACACTATGTATTTGTTGTTTTTGTTTCAAAACTGATGTACTAGACCACCGTTAATTTTTTTCATAGGAACAAAAGGAGCGACTGAGGGAAGTATATCCTATGTCTAAGGGTATGTTTGGGATAGTTTACGCTATTGTAGCAAAAATATTTCTATTGTAGCTACAGTAAGATAAACGGTAAAAAGCTATGATTTTGCAACTTCACGGATTATTTGCCACAATGCTTTTGGTGTTGCTAGAGTAAGATAAGCCGGTTCCAATAAGCTGCTATAATCCATACTAAATAGACCCTAAATTGACTCGACGTCATGTGCTAGCATGTCACCACATTATTTTTTAAATGATGTCTGGACAACTTGAAATCTTTCTCGGCACAATGCGAGGTCACAAATTGTGGCAAAGGCTCGCCGTGGTGCAACGACGAGACATCAGTTGTCAGTACACACGGCGCCGAGGCTGGCTGCCGCTCAGCCTGCACCGGACGTGAACGTTGATCCTCCACCTTTACCGTCACGACTCACGAAGTCGCCATCGATCGGTTTCGGTTCGCTCGGCAGTCGGCACGGCTAGTCAGGAACGTGAGGTCGAGCGCGCCGACACGAGGACCCACGCCATCGTGTTGGGCTTTGCTTGGCAGTTGCGCTGCCTCCGCTTCCGGACAGGACATCCCCTCTCCTCGCCACCGCGCCGCCCGCCTCCGTCGATCCGGTGACCCCCCTTCACCGCCCAATCCGGCGCCGCGCCGCGCGAATCGGAGCGTCCCGCGAAGGATACAGCAGGCGATGGCCGCCGCCTGCTCCTTCCGGTCCGTCGCCCGGGCTCCTCCGCTCCTGCGGGGCCCCGCCGCGAGAAGAGTGCGCTGCTGCAGCGCCGCCCCCGGCGGCACCGCCTCCACATCCAAGGTACCCAGCTCGTCCGCCCCCAATGTAACTAGTCACTCCCCATCCCTGTTCCGCGGAACTGGGATCTCGTTAGAAATGACCTCCCCTCAGAAACAGTAGCGAGGGAGTGACCCATAGCGATCTTGTCTCTAACACTGCTCTCTGTTGGTTGCTTCGTCTGTGAAGCTTGTGTCGGAGGTGAAAGAGCGGCTGGAGAGGGAGCACCCGGGCCTCCCGACGGGCAGGAACGGGAGGGACGATGATGACATGATCCTCTGGTTCTTGAAGGACCGCAAGTTCTCCGTCGACGAAGCCGTTGAGAAACTTACCAGGGCCATTGTATCCTGCTGTTCTATGTTGAACCGAGAAACAACCCTTTCTTTACAATTTTGACAAAAAGTTCTTGTTTTCCGGTATATCCGAAAACATTTATTGTTCTATTGCACTATCTCTGCTCAGACTTAGCATTTCTGTTCAAATCCTAGATATATTTGGTTTTAAGTTTTGCTTGAAGCCCTGTGTGTTTGTGTAATTACCTATTAAGAGTAGAAATTGGGTCAGATTAAACTTTTAGATGGCTGTAGCTTGTAATGGTAACTGTTTCAAGATAACTCGGGAGGGCTGGGTGCTCCCTCTTCTGACATAATAAGGTTAAGTGCATTTTGGTCTCTGCTGGCAGTCTTAGCTCACTAATACACGTATTGAGTTCTGGATATAATTGGACTTTACAGTGACAGTTCAACTGCAAGTTCTTTCTTCTGTTCTTAGAGCTTGATTAGAATGCAGGACAATGACAAGCACATGAATCGCCACAGGATTGGAAAATCAAACGGGGGTTTCTCATCTTTTGTTTTGGAAGCTGGACTTATTCCTAGTCTGAAATGATACACACAAAGACTTAAGTTTTATTGTTTAAGATATTATATGCTACGCATTGTGAAGAATTTATTTATTCATCTTGTCTGTTAAGCTTTCCTTTCATCAGCATTAGAAATGGCGTCATGATTTTCGTGTATCAGAATTATCAGAAGAATCGGTGAAAGAGTTGTATCAAACTGGCAAGGCATATGTACATGATTCTTTGGACATCTATGGCAGGCCTGTTCTAGTTGTAGTGGCAGCCAAACATTTTCCTTCCGTAAGTTCTTTTCTTCTCAATCTTGACTTGGAAAAATAGGGAATGATGTTTGACGCAAACAGGGCTACAAGGAGCTGCTGCAACAGTTGTGTCTGATTTTTCAGGAAGAAATCTTTTCATAGCAGCTCCTTGTACATTGTGTCACATTTTTCATGAAGAAATCTTTTCATAGCAACAGGACTCACTTGAATTTAGCCGTACTGTGTCTATTTCCTTGCGACTTGCTAATGTTTCTTGTGTTTAGCAGTAGTGTATCTACTTCTTAATAGTAGTATTGTTTATGCATGTGTAATATGCTTCTACAGAAACATGATCCAGTTGAAAATGAGAAGCTATGTACCTATTTGATTGAGAAGGCATTAAGTAGACTTCCCTTGGGAGCAGAGAATATACTTGGGATCTTTGATCTTCGAGGTTTTGGTGTAGAAAATGGTGATCTCCAGTTCTTAAAGTTTTTGGTAAGTTCAACAGTGTCAAGCATAATTTCCAATTTCATTATGTCTTGTTCTGTTCTGTTGGAGGAATTCATGCATTCATGCTGTGCTGTTGAGTGGGAAACATTTATATTTCTATTTATAGTTGTGTAAAAATATGAAATGACAGCATTACTGCTTAAAGAAACATCGTTAGTACATCCTGTGATGTACATATCGCTTCTGAGAAAATCTGTGAAGAATAATTTGAAAATTGTTTTCTAGTTGTAGGAAAAGCCAACATGTCCTGTGATACTTTGTAAGAAAATTGTTTTTCAAGTTATTTAAGGAACATTGTTGGTACTTGTTCTGTGATGTTTGGTGCGAATTGGTTCGAGGGTAACTGAATTTGGTGTCCATGCTCAAAGTACATACATACAATTTCTCTATTCACTGAGTATTCAGATATAGTTCATACACGGATTTACTTTATTGCCAGGCACGAGGCTCATGAAGCCTCCTTGCTGACTGGTGCGACTAATGCATGCTTTCTGCAGACAAGTTTGCTTTTTTCAGTGTTTGTATTGATTTTCTATCATCCACAGATTGATGTCTTCTACTACTACTACCCAAAGCGGCTGGGCCAAGTTCTTTTTGTCGACGCACCATTTGTTTTCCAGCCTATGTGGCAAATCGTTAAACCTCTGTTGAAATCATATGCCTCCCTGGTCAGTAATCTTTCTCTGAAGCACTCTTGCTCGGATGTATAATGCTTTATCAGATGATATCAGATCCTGGTAATCTGACCCTCTATTGTTTTTAATGCTTCTGCATATCAGGTGAGATTTTGTGATGTTGAGACAGTGCGAAAAGAGTACTTTACAGAAGATACGGTGCCTCCTGATTTTCGCAGTTAGATGTCCTGACTATCTTTCCAATTAGCTGTTTGTCACCCTGGAAGGCTGCTGGCAGATTCTGACGGGTCAGTGCTGATTTTCCATGTTTCTACTTTGTTTAGTAAAAATTAAGAGCTGAAACTGTGTATATAAATGTTAGTTGTGCTTTTAAGCTTTCCTTGAAACTGAATTGCGCAAATTGGCAAACGTTGCCAACTCAGGCCCTGATTTATTTTTTCTAAAATGGATCGCACCTTCTACTTTTCAGAACAACATTTTGAAGCACCTCCCAGTCAGGAAATGGCAATGTGCTAATAGATGGACACAGATCTGCAGTGTCTTGTGGTGCAGCGGTTGAACTATGGGCTCCATGAGATTTTTGTTGTCTTCGCATTGAGCCCTCGTTATTGTGAGATCCTACCAATTCAGGGCAGATCGCGGGAACAGCTAGAGATCTTTGCTGGAAGAATCAATGGTGAAAGAAACAGAGTTACCTGAAGTTGTTCGGATTTCTGCTTATAATTGTTTTTTTGTCTCCAGAGCATTTGTCAATGCTGCTCGTTTGTAGAGCTGTGCCTTTTAAGGACTTAAGGTGTAACGAGCTTGTGTAAATCGTTAACGTCTTTCTGTAATAAATTCACAAACGAAGATAGTTGTTCCTTGAAAATGACAATGAAGGAAGTTTTATCCGCCAAAATGCTCTATTCTGAACATGTACCATGTAGTGAGATATCTTCACATGCCGAATCACAAAATTCCAACCTCTCCTCATGATGAACTTTCGTATCTTTTCAGCGAAGACGAGCCGGTACCAGAATTCTAACATTGTTCCCTGACACGTGCCTCGTTTTGGCTGCTAGCTTGCTTCCTTGCTTGAGCTCCCTCCCACGCAAGCATGGGCTCCGGTGAAAGATGGCACCGCAAGCTACCGCTGCTCCGCACATCACGGCTCGCGTGGTCACCGTCCGTCGCCTCCCGGTGAAGATTGCTCCACCGCTCTCCGAGCCAGGGAAGATGCTTCACACGCACACCGGTCAGTCACCATCTCACACATCATCCATCGATCGGCGCCCGAATAACGGTGAATCGTAAATGACGGTGAGCAATCCAAGGCATCGATCACTACAAACGGCAAGGCTCACGGGCGCCCTGTGCCTGCATAGATTAAATTCTTGGCGCCACTCGCCATAAGAAGCCCACCACCACACTGCATATGTCCTGCTGCACACTGCCTGTCTCTGCAGCACCCTGGTCCATTGGCCGCCATTGCTGGGGTCGTTGCTCTCGCTCCCATGGGGCTCTGCCTGTCCGTGGCTCTGTGGAAGGAGAAGCTCTACGCCGACGGCGGCAGCCGGACGGTGCGGCGTGAGGTCGCTTCCGTGAAGGGCGGTGGCTGTGAGTACGAGATTCTGGGCGGCGACGTGACGGAGGTGGAGGAGAAGGTGGTGGTGGTGGTAACAGCTCCGGCGCCGCCGGCGGCGGCGCCCGTGGGCGTGAGACGTGGAGCGGAAGGGGTTGCCGTCTCCGGCGGCACGCCGTCGCGGCCGATATGGCAGAGGAAGGTGCTGATGGGCGTCAAGTGCCAGCTGCCGCGGTTCAGTGGCATGATACTCTACGACGAGAGCGGCCGGCCGGTGTGCAGCGGAGTTCTGGACAGAGCCCGCGACCAGGTGAGCACGTCTATGATGTTTAGCTGGTTCAGGTCACCGAGGTCGCATGGTCAGTCTGATCACACACGAAGCAGTAACTGATGTGTATATCGAGCAGTAACATGCCGACGTCTATGGTGTTTCTCATAGTGTTGTTTCAAGAAATTTTACCGTACCTGATCGTCCAAATAACTTGAACGCTGTTTGAGCCCAGGAGTGTAGTCGAATTGTGTGATTGTGTTGTCTTGTGTCTAGCCCAAATTTACCCATTTTTTGTCTGCAGGAGAAGCATGCGGCGGCGATCGCAGTGCTAAGGGACATGCTTTAGACAGTCAGGTGGATGGTGGCACCGGTGTTTGTTCTGCAGCACGGTTTCCTGTTTCGTTGCTCTGTTTCACCGGTTGTCCGTTTGTACGCCTTTCGTGCTGGGGCAGTTTTCAGTTTGTATGAGGAGCTAGTCAGTTAGCAGGCAATAAAATTCTTCACATCACTGCAGTCCGAGCATAAACTTCTAGCAGCAACATGAACTTCTGAGAACCTGGATTCTTCTCAGGATCTGGCACTCCCAAGGTAAGAACGTCGTGGCATCGAAAGCCACCAAACTTAATTCAGAGGTGTTTTACCAGCTAGTACCTAGTACAGTACATTGTTTTACAGGTGTACCGTAAAAGCCTCATTTCTCACCCCAAGTCTGATGCCGCTTTTGCCACTCCGATCAACGGCCAGTGCTGTCGCGAAGATGAAAATAGAGCATCGTGAATTTGATAACTAAACATGTCCCTTCGTAACTCAATCTTTCATCAAACGCTGGCAAAATGCCCACTCAATCTTTCATCAAACGCTGGGAAAATGCCCCTGCATATATAGATCTTCAGATGCTTTGATCCTGTGTTGAATATATGCATTTTCTGTCGGATCGACGCATCAGTTCACAAATGACTGAATGAGAGCGTAGTGAAACTTTTTTTTTAATTTCAATCAGCCATAGAAAATATCGGATTCCATGGATATGGCAAGCTTCTCTCTGTTATTTGGTGGATAAAAGTGTCAATTTGTCTCGTTTTAGACTACACACAAAACGTCAGATACAGAAGAAAAAAAACAGTTGATACCTGCATTGTCACAGTGCTCTGTTTCATATAACAGAGTATTCAAGGATGAACATATACGAAAAGGTTCACGAATTTTGTTATTTCACAAACTTTGACAAAGAAACTATTTTATCAACAAAAATAGTGTTCCATTCAATGTCAACAAAAAAAAAATGGGAGCAGGTGACATGAGGGGCACTATAATGCACTAGTTAAGTGAAAGAATTAATAAGATTATAATCCATTGCATCTTGGCAATGAAGCTGCGAATAATCAAAGAATTGTCAGACTACTTTGTACAACAATCAGTTTGGGCGCTGCTGTCTGTCTACAATCGTCAGGCACCACCACTGTAGCTACTTCTATGTTGTTGAGAACATAGGCACGAAGCCAGGAAACTCTGCTTTCGCGAAGGCAGGGGACTCTGTCTCTTAAGTGAACCATCGGTGCTCGAGTGCCTCTGTCGCGGTGAGCCTCCGGCAGGGATCGATGCTCAGCAAACCGGCAAGGAGCTCGCGCCCGGCAGGTGACAGCTCCAACCAGGTCATCGAAGGCTTCCAGTCCCATGGAGGCGATCTCGTCTCGCAGGTCCATCATCTGCTCAAGCATGTCGTCCTCCGTGGTGCCCGTGAACAGGGGCACGCCGACGAGGAGTTCGGCCATGACGCACCCCAGCGCCCACATGTCGACGGCCGATCCGTAGTAGCGGTTACCCATCAATTGCTCCGGCGAGCAGTACGGCAGAGTGCCCACCCGCTGCTCCGGGTACGGCGGCTTCTTCGGCGTCGCAAGCCATCCGATAGGAAGAACAGGCACGCGATCTGGGCGGTACGGTGGCGTGATGGTGAGGAAACATCCATCACAGATGACAGATGAGCTCCTGTGGTCTGCCATGGACGAATGCCCTCGCAGCAAGCTCACCATCTTCGCCAACGTCTCTGTCTCTGTCTCCGAAAATGCAAGCACCAGCTTCTGTACTCCGTCGAGCCACGGCATGACGCGGTACAGAAGCGACTAACAACTAGCTCTCGGTGTTGGGTCGGGAATGTGCGGCCTAACTGCAGCCACTATGTATTGGGCTTCTTTTTACTGGGCCGTCGTCAGTAATTAGATTCCCGTAACAGAGATCCTGAAACAGATTCTCCTATATTCGGAAGCCGATTCCGACTAGAGAGATGGCAATAACCTGAGCCCATCGAGGCATCGACGCCTTATAAAAGCTGTTGGTCATCAGCCCGTGTTACCCAAGTTTGGAATTGATCCTCCACGCACGATCCGCAAACAAAGAAGGCTTGTTCGCATTGTCGCCGGAAATCGCCGGAATTTCGTCGTCGTCGAATCTTGGCAAACCTCGCCGTAATGGCGACGTTCACGTGCGATTCCGCCTCGGGCAGGGTGGCCAGTTACATGCTCAACGTCCATAGCTACTGGCAGATAAAGGAGCAGCTCCCCAACGGCGAGTGCATCCGCTCTCCCTCCTTCAAGGCCGGCGATTACTCCTGGCGTTTCTCCTACTACCCCAACGGCGCATGCCTCTCCTGCCCAGATCACATATCCGTCTTCCTCGCCCTCGACAGCAGAGTAACCAGGCCTGTCAGCGCGCGAGTCAGGTTCTGCTTGCTCGATCGGGACGGGGAGCCGGTCCCCGACCAGTCTTTGTCCATAGCCGTACGACAGTACTCTGCATTCGGTGCCGGGTTCGGTTGCGGCGAGTTCATCCTCAAGGACTTTCTGGAGGCATCGCAGCATCTCGTGGACGACGCCATCACCATCAGGTGCGACGTCTCCGCGGAGCTGGCGCCGATGCCCCTGTGTGGGCTGCCGCAGCATCTTCGAGGCGTCCTCGATCGTCGTCACGTCCCCGCGGCCGCCGACGTCGCGTTCCAAGTCGGCGGCGAGACGTTCAGCGCGCACCGGTGCGTTCTCGCGGCTCGGTCGCCGGCCTTCGAAGCGGAGATCCTTTGCGCGACAGAGAACTGCATACGGATTGATGGCATGCTGGCTCAGGTGTTCAAGGCATTGCTCCATTTTATATACACCGATTCGTTGCCTGGGATCAGTGAGCACGAAGAGTCTGCGATGGCAGAGCATTTGCTGGTGGCCGCGGACCGGTTCGACCTGCCGGAGCTCAAGCTGATGTGTGAGGAGATATTGAGCGGTTACGTAGACGAGAACACGGCAGCGAAAATTTTGAGCTTGGCTGAACGATACCGCTGCCAAATGCTCAACGAGGCTTGCATCGAGTTCCTTGAAGATCACCCTGCACTGGACGCGGTCATGGCAAGCGACGATGACCTGCTGGAGCATGTAGCCAACAGCTGTCCAGCACTTTTGACTGATGTTTTGGCTGATTGGTTTGAAGATGATTCCATCCACGACGATTTGGCCATGTGCGTATGAGGAAGTTGTTGGAACGATGTAATTCCCGGGTGTAGTTTCTTTTGTGAAGAATCTATGATCATTGGTGAATAAGAAACTATATTATGATTTCAATGCCATGCGCAATTAGTTCTTAAGCAAATGAAAGCTTTGGCAATTTATTTTTCTGTCATCATATTATTTACTTTCTTTTTACGTTGTTTAATCTTGATTTGATCAACTTGAGAATTGAGATAGCACGAATATCTTCGTTTGTTTTAACTTAGTCTGTGCAGATTCATAGATTGTAAAATTTGCAGTAAATTGAGTTTTACACATAATGTAGAGCTGAATTGCTGACGGATTTATGCTATCAACATTAACTTTTCTGAACTGCAAGCATTTCCAGTGAGCAGGGGTTATTCACCATCCTCTTATGCTGTGGGTTCAATAGTGTTATGTTGGCAGATGAGATTAATTTCAGGAATGGTAGATTGAAAAGCATAAAAATACGAGTCAATATAACACAAGAGACTCTGATCCAACAGTGGAGTTTGGGAAGGAGAGAACCGTTTCAGCAGGCTGACAAATCTGAAAGTCGACTGAATGTAAGAGTTGCAGGGCTGCAGACACGTCTTACAGTTGTGCATCTGTCATACATTACGAAATCCGATCTAACAGGAACTTTTGTGTAGAAGCTCGGGGAAATTTTGGGGATAAAACCTGTGATTGATGAACATGAATAACTTAGTCAAGAACGCAACCGATTTTACACAATTCGTCTCTTTGTTGGTGGGAGTAGAGAATGCGGGACGCTTGGGGCCGACTTCTCTGCGCCTTGCCCTTTGCAAACTCAGAAACTTCTGAACGTACCTTGCTTTACAGGTGTTCAGTAAAATTCCCGAATCCCAATTCTCAGCCCAAGTCTGATACGTGCTGAAGTGCGTTATCGAAAAAAAAAATCAACCTTTTTGTTGTAAAAATGGTGTCTGCTGCCCCTGCATGTTAGTCAGTCCGTTATTGTCTTATGGATCTTCTGATGCGTTGATCCAGTTTTGTAATCTTGCATTTTCATCGTGCCAATGTCTGTTTACAAATGAGAGCAAACTGAAACTTTGGGTTCCAATCAGCTATTGAAGCTTGGATTCGATGCACACTGCATTAGCTGCTCTGTGTTATCAGGAGAACAAATTTGTCAACTTGTTTCGTTTTATGCCACAGACAAAATGTCAGATAGAGAGAAAACAGCTGATATCTGCATTGTCGCAGTTTGCAGTTTCCTAGAACAGAATGTTCACGGATGAACAAACATGAAAAGGTTCATAACTGACATCAGTCCACTAATCAGAGATTGCTCGGAAGAAAAGTTCACAAATTAGACCAATATAAACTTTTGATTCCAACCAGCCATATAAAAGCAGCTTCTCTCTGTTATCAGGAGAACAAAATGGTCAACTTGTCTCGTTTTATACTACACGCATTGTCGCACCTCGTTGTTTCGTAAAACAGTGTACACGGATGAACAAACATGGAAAGGTTCTTAAATTTCGTTATTTCACGCACTCTGACAACAACACTTTTTTTTTTTTTGCGATCAGACAACGAAACGACTTAATCAGACAAAGATGGCAATCCATTCAGTATCAATTTTTCTCTTTGGAGCAGATGACATGAGGGGCAACTATAATGCACTAGTTAAGTGAAAGAATTAATAATATTACAGTCTATTGCATCTTGGCAATGAAGTTGCGAATAATCAAAGAATCATCAAGACTACTTTTATTTGGGTACTGCATAGCACCACTGTAGCTACTCCTATGCTGCTGAGAACATTGGCACAAAGCCAGGGAACTCTGCTTTCGCGAAGGCAAGGGGCTCTGTCTCTTCAGTGAACCATCGGTGCTCAAGTGCCTCTGTCGCCGTAAACCTCTGGCGGGGATCCATGCTCAGCAGACCGGCAAGGAGCTCGTGCCCAGCCGGTGACAAATCCAGGAGGTCATCGAAGGCTTTTAGTCCCATGGAGGCGATCCGATCGCGCAGGTCCTCTATCTGCTCGAGCATGTCGGCCTCCGTGGTCCCCGTGAACAGGGGCTCGCCGATGAGGAGTTCGGCCATGACGCACCCCAGCGCCCACATGTCAACGGCTGATCCGTAGCAGCGGCTACCCAGCAACTGCTCCGGCGAGCAGTAGGGCAGAGTGCCCACGCGCTGCTCCGGGTGCGGCGGCTTCTTCGGCGTCGCAAGCCCGAAATCACAGATCTTTAGCTCGCCGCCGGCGCCGATGAGGATGTTCTCCGGCTTGATGTCGCGGTGGATCATCGGGGCAGCGTGCATCCTCACCGCGGCGCTCAGCAGCTGGCCCATGAAGTCGCGCGCGACGTTCTCGGATACAGGCCGCGCGAGCCAGTCGCGGAGGGAAGGGCCGACGAACTCCATGATCAGGAAAAGGTCCCCGGTGGCCTTGTCGCTGGCGGCGTCCTTGATCTGCACGATCGACGGGTGGCCGCGGCACTTGGCGAGGCAGCCGCCTTCGCGGACGACCGCGTCGAGGTCGGAGGCGCCGTTGCTGTCGCTGCGGATCCACTTCACGGCGACCTTCTCGCCCGTGCGGCGGTGCCGCGCCTTCGAGACCACGCCGAAGGTGCCCTCGCCGAGCTCTTCGAGCCTCTCGTAGTCCTTGATGTCGGTGAAGTTGTAGCGCGCCCGCTTCTTGGCCGCCGCCGCCTCGGGACAGGATCCCTCGGGCGCCGGACGCTTGCGGGACGCCGCCGTCGCCATGGGCCGAGTCGCCGAGATGGATTGGAACTTTGGTGCGCCGGGAAGAGGGGAGAGAGCGAGAGATTTCGTGGAAGGGAAAGTGTTGCGCGGTGGCGGGGACATGGAACCGAGATCTATATAGGGCTAGAGCGCGGCTTCGATTTGGAGTAGGATTCGTAGCAGCAGAGATCGAGCTGGCGCCGCGTGTGCCTTACGCGGACTTCCGTCACCGCCAAGGCGCCAAGTCCGCCTCCGATTTGAAATCGAAATTTGTATATGTCCGAATAGAATAGCATGAATTGGATAGCTTAAAAATTCGCTCTTTTTGGCGGAGCATGGTCGCATGGGTCTCGGTCTCGGATTGGGCGTTTGGTCCTGCACGCTCTTAATACTGCTTTTTGCTTAGCCCAAGCGCATCTTTGACCATCTCAACTCAAAATCTTGCCCTGGAGGTCAAGGGATGCCAACACTTTACAGAGTCCGCAAACCTCATCAATTCGCGTAATCTGATAGCCTTTCTTTGTGCAAAACATAATGCAGTCGAAGGCTCTATTTTGAATAAAGAAGAAATACGGTATGTAGGATTTTAACTACATTTTTTTTCTATATTCCCCTTTAAACAAAATGTACTAAATGAAATTCATATGGATTTCTTTGAGATACATGAATCAATATAAATTTTGCAAGAAACGTAATATGAGATTGGAGCTCACGAAAACCTTCACTTGTGTCCAGGATCATGTGTTTGTCCTGCGTTGCATCTACACAACTAGTTGGAAAATTTATGCCCTTATATTAAGTGGCATTTTGCGTTTCTACTCTTGTTTGTCTCTCAGCGATTTTACCTCTTTTTTTTAGTTTTGCGATTTTACTCCTTATTTTCAAAATGAGACATAAATTACCCTTGTGATTGCAATCGTACCCCGGTTTTTGAAGCAAATCATGGGTAAAATTGTAACCACAGATGTAAACTCTTACTTTAGTTTGAAAAACCAAAGGTAAAATCGCAATTGAGGGACAAACAAACGCAATATAGTGGGCCAGGGATAGAAGCGCAATATAGTAAGATTACAAATGACAAACAACTTCAATCAATATTTTGAGGCAAATTGTTTAGATTCTAATGAAAAAAATGGAATTGAGGAACACAAAGCTGCTGACATGATGATAAAAGTGTGCTCATATTTTAGCACTTTTACAGGCCTAGGTGTTATTTGACATCGATATGGTTGAATTTGCTTTATTAAAGCAGATAAGCTAATTATTTAAGTTTGATCAAATATCCATTCTGTTTCAGTATATTTTAAAATTACGTTTAGTTTGAAGAAAAGCCTAATATTTCAAAATGCAGGCCACACAAAGAAAATATGTCACAATTCGTAGGGCGAGGTCGTCACTCATTAGTGCCGTTTTCTACGATTTTATCTCTTAACAATTTCGAATCTAATGTGTCAAACTTATGCAAATTTTGATATTGCTACCCATTTGATGCGAATTTGTGTCCATGAGCCTATCATAACAATCTTGCCTATTATTTTTAACATTTCCTAGGCAAAAGGCCATCACGTTCGAAAAAAAAAAAATGGTCGACCACAAACGACCCGGAAGAAAACAACTCCGAAATCGAAAAAAATTCGCACGCGGCCCCGCCCCCTCAAAACCCTGAGACCGGCAAACCCCCAAACGCCTCCTCTATCCCATCGAATCCCAGCCCAGAATCAACCACTCCGGCAGCGATGATCCAGCTGCTGTTCGTGGTGCTGGTGGCGGAGGCCGCCGTCGCGGTGGCGCTGCTCTTCAAGACGCCGCTGCGGAAGCTCGCCGTGCTGGGGATCGACCGCCTCAAGCGCGGCCGCCGCGCGCCCGTCGCCGTCAAGACCGTCGCCGGCGTCGTCCTCGCCCTGCTCGCCTCCACGCTCTACAGCATGGCCGAGATCAGCAGCCGCGCCGTGGGGGGCGACCCCGAGTCCGGAGGCGGCGGCGGCGCGCTCACGCCCACCGACCAGGTCCTCTTCTCGCGCCACCTCCTCGAGGCGTCCCTCATGGGTAGGTGCTGGTAACACGCGCATCCGTAACTCGATCTCGTTTGTGATGCCTTGGCCGAGACAATCGGTGTGGATTCACCTTTCATTTCCTGATGATTGGGTTTTTGCTGGGTTGGGGCCTTGGGGGTCGGATTGGGGGAGATCTGAGAGTTATGGATAGACTGAGGATCCATTCCATTTACGCGACTCAGGGAGATGAAATCTTACGAATAATTGGAGGACTTCAGGAGCATTCTTATTTTTTGTCACAGTGGATAAATAAAAAATGGTCTTGTCCAGATCCAAATAGTAAACTTTTCTTGTCGAAAAAAGGAAAACTTTAGGGCTGAACTTGCAAATTACAGATTAATAAAAAGGTAAATTATATGCAAATTTGTATAACTTTTCTAACGCATATAATTAACTGCATTACATTACAAAATGCACTTGATCGGCTATCTGTTTCAACAACATAGTGGACAGAAACTGTTTTCTATATCCATGCTGTACTGAATTTTGCCATCTGTTGTTCTATGTTAAAGTCTGAGAGTGGTACTATTTGTTCAGGGTACTCCTTATTTCTTGCCTTGGTGATTGACCGCCTTCACCAATACATCAGAGAACTGCGCGGATTCAAGAAGAACTTAGAGGCTGTATCCAAGCATAACAAGATGCTGGAAGAAGCAAAGCTTGGAATTTCAGAGGAGACGAAGAAGTACCAGGAAGAGATTGCATGCCTGAATGAGGAGATGAAGAAACTGAAGCTACAAGTCAATGAAAAGACAGAAGAGGTTAATGCTGCTGAGGACAAGGCACTTGCGATTCAAAAACAGTCTGAAGGCTTGCTTATTGAATATGACCGCTTGCTGGAGGACAACCAGCATCTTCGGGAACAGCTGCAGTCGCTTGACCTGAGGCTCTCCAGGTCCTGAAAGAAGCGTGCTCAAGTGTAAGAATATCGTTTAGTGCACCTGCTGCTGTTGCACCAGATTATCTGTTGCTTTTATGGTGAGAATCAAAGTTTACACCTATCATCGAATACTGGTATTGGATGTTAGCTCCCGAAGAACATGCTAATTACTAGTATTCTAACTTCTAAGTCTTAGAATTTTAATTAGCTCTATGTTGCATTATACATTGGTACCAAAATTAGATACAGATTATTATATGTTTGAGCACTTTGGAGTTTCTCTCATGTGGCTGTAGTGATTACTACTTTTATGTGTTGTAGTTATATCGTTTTTACGAATAGTTGTGATAATTACCAATGTCATTTATATTTTCAGAACATGGGAAGATCCTAGTATTAGTTGTCTTACTTATTAAAGCAGGTATAAAGAACACATGCTCTAATAAGGTTCCCAGACCATACTAAAACATCTTTTGTTGCCTAATAAGGTGTTGATCTCTCATAAAATTGTTATCCTAAGTTGTAATTTGTTTTGTTTTTCCTGTTACACATTAAGAAAACAAATCGACCTCAGCCTAAAGCAGTTGAAACTTGAAAGGATGGTAATCCTATGGCTATATGTGCTAGCCTGATACCTAAACTTTCTGAGCACTATCTTTCTTATGATCTTGTACATAATCATGGTCAGCAAAAAAGGGGGTAAATGAAATACTAAATGTCAGCTGGTAGTCAAAAAATGGTGAGGTTCTGTTTGTTGTGTCTGTTATATGCTGCCTAGATGCTTTTGTGCAGTGTGCCAGTTCGCGAGCACTGCCGAGTCTGAAATACTGTATGTGCACCTTGTACCTGCTGTTCTTTATGACTTTAGCTATCAGATAAAATATTTGATTTATACTGGTCATGAAAAACGTGGCTTCTTCCAAAACAAAATATTCAAATCTGTCATACAAGTGCATAGCTTCGTTCATTGGATTAGATCTTCCAAATATGTCATCTTATTCTTTTTCGTTCCTCTATTGTTCATCACTTATAAATATAGAACATGAATACTTGTTTTCGCTGCAACCTGTTAGTTTTAATCTCACGAACGACAACTGAAAGATTAAGGCAATCATGTAAATAGTCTAGTTTCTAAGAAATTTGTTTGTTCAGCAGTAAAAAAAATTCTTATAGAAACAATGTTGTAAGTTGTACATGTTTTGTAAACTGGTAAATAACTCTGTTGTCGTTCCTCTACTTCAAAAATGACTAATTTGTATACTGTGTACTTGCTCCCCAAAACTTATCACCAGAAACTGGTATTGTGGCTGCTATCCAAGGGCATTGTGGCATTTCTCAATATATGAATTCGTTTGGTATGCATGAAAGATGATTAAATAATGCTTGCTGAAGATGATTTTGTGATTTTTACCCCCAATGAGCATCCATATATGGCCAGGTGTTTAGTTACGTGGATTGGTCTTATGTTCAAGGTATTTAGTTTCTCATATGTCTTCTCCCTCCGTGATATATCACAATGACTGGTCCCGGGCCACAGCCCATGGCTTGTGCGTGTGACTTGGACCTTACACCACCAAACTGAATTGATACTATATAGAATGCTGGTTGTTTGTTGGAGAATTGAACTGCTCAAAAGTCCCTTGGCTGTTTGTCTTCGTCTTGCAGCATGCTAAAACGTGGACCATTTTAGTTATCCTCCTACATGTTGTGTTTTTGTCCTTCTTCAGTTTTTATAAAGTGCACATCATGACTAGCATATTCTTTTTTCATCATGTTGTGTTCTTTTTTCATCATTGACGTGTGCATCCATTTTTAGCACAGCTGTTCAAAACTACGACTTTGCCATATTTGAAAAGGACCTTGGACGTGCTACAATGTCGGTGTTTATGCATGTAGGAGTAGGTTCCAATGGCGTTGATCATTAGGCTACTCTTGTTAACAAATCTCTATATGGTGTATAGATAGGTAGCGTTCTTTGAATAAAGGACTTTTTCACAACCATGACAATATGGGATATATATTGCTCTTCAGATAGCAAATAAATTTGGATGACAATGCGGATGCACAAGACTAATATTATTTTCATTATATTACTTTTTTAATGAAAAAATTACCCGTACTGTCTTTTCTTCTAGAGTTAAAAGAATTTATGAATGCCATTTGCCGGCAAAATTATTTGTTTTGACTGAAACATCTTGGTGCATCACGTTAATTCTTTTACTCGAAGGGATAGCACCCCAGACATGAACCTCGCTACGGGTTACATCTAGACTATACAGTTCGATAGCGTTCGATCCAACTACCCTTATCCAAGATCACTGGCTTTTTACCTTTGGTTTCATTGGCTTTTTTATATGGTTACCAAGGAGACAGCTGTTATTAACAACTAGACCAGCTACGACATTCACGTGGATGCGTTGGTCTTGGCCCAGAACATTGGTTAATGCAGGACCCTTCACCCTTCAACATAACAGGCAGTAAAGTACTGTACTCCTAGTAGAGAACGAACGAAACAAAAATGAGTAGTTGGCAACTTGGCATGGACACGGGAAGTTAAATCCAG
The DNA here is from genome assembly GCA_012490785.1 of Eragrostis nindensis. Classification (NCBI taxonomy): domain Eukaryota; kingdom Viridiplantae; phylum Streptophyta; class Magnoliopsida; order Poales; family Poaceae; genus Eragrostis; species Eragrostis nindensis. Next base: position 86,063 of record JAAXCT010000343.1, read on the forward strand.
GAGAGCTGGACAGAGGCGCAAAGGAGCCAAACCACACATCCTCTAAAGTTGGGAGGGATGCACACAGGAATATGCCTTGCTTGCAATTGTGCAGTAATAACACACGCTTCAGTTCAGCGGCAGCGGCGCCCTGAATTGGTTGGGACCTGAGTTGAGAGAGGTGGTTGGGGGCGAAAAGCGACTGATAGCATAGTGGAATTTGTCTGGCTTGCAAACCACGGCTGATGCAGAAAATGGTTGCTACGGTAGCTAGCGTGCGCTTTTCCCCTAGCTCGTGACCATCAGTTGGCACTGCTTTAGAATCTGTAACGGCAAAGGGGGCGATCTGGATGTCGGTTGATTCTAGCAGACAAAAGAGGGAGCCACTGGAGATTGTACTACTGTTCTTCTCTGTCTTTACTGCGCGACGGCGGAGCAAGAGCCCTTTCCAGGAGTATTAGGCACGCGCTGTGGCTAGCTGGAGCGGCATCTTCACACACACACACACACACACACCCCATTCTTGCCAGTCCGGCGGCCAGGTCGCGAGGCTGTGAGAGAGTGAATGCAGGCGGTGCCGCTGTGGAGCCGTGCAACTGCGATCCAAGAATGAGCGAATGACAACGGCTGGTCCTGCTCTGTACTCGCAGGAAGAATGGAGGTATCGGCAGCAATGTCGATTGGTCCCTCCGCCGAGGTGGGACATGCGGCACTGAGACAGCTCGTGCTCATCAGCCTTTCATTCCCCTGGCTCTGGAGTCCACACAGCGCGCCGACGTTTGGAGCGTCGAACGTTAGCAGCAGCACCTGGGCGTCACATGGCCTGGAACGTGGAAAGGTGGGGACGAGAGGCGCCCGACTGGATGACAACTGCTGAACATTTCGAATTTGAACAAATGCAGAGTAGCAACTTGCAAATGAAAGCACGTGCATTTTTTTTTTCTAGAACGTAAAGCACGTGCATTTTAATTTGTTAGAGCATTGTAGTCTACTCGATCGGCTGGAAAGTAGTAAATAGAGTTTAAGCAAGTGGTTCAAACTTTCAACAGTAAAAAAAAAATCGGCCGGAGTTTCGTCTGTCTTGATGTTTTTGTTTCTTCTCCCAGAAAAAAAAAAGAGTCAGGAGCTCCTTTCCTGAACAATCGTACAGCGACTGTCTCGGCCAGACACTACTGACGAACATTCTCCTATTCAGCTTTTCGTCTGATAATTAATAATAACAAATCGATGTGGTTGCAGTGGTGACGTGAACACACTTTGTTACAATAGTCTGATATTTAGCGCCATAATAAATATATTCTCAACAGCCACAGTGACGTCTCCGCTACCAAATCAGTATCTGTTCGCTGGGCGGACGATCGGATCCGCGCGACATTGAGATCCCATCCATCCAATTCGATCGTTTATGGACTGTGCACAAATGCACGCGATTAGTTGGTGCCGCTAGATCCGTTTGATTTCGACTCGCTACTCTCATGGTTGAATAATCAAATACCCTCCCCATTCGAATTAGATTTTTTAAAAAAACTAAAATTACTATCAGGTCGCTACTCTGCAATTTGGGCGAAATGTCACACGGTAAAAAGCTTAAAGCTGTATTAATTCCATGTTGCCGACACACGTGATCCCGCTGCATGCCTAGGTATACATTAGTACCTGCAGAAATTAAGATTACCATGTCCGACCGGAGTAGTGTGAGTGTTAGCTCACCCACACGGTAACTAACTAAACAGACAGACGATTCACAAGCATAATTGATAATTTGCCACGACAGAGAACAAACAGAAGGAGAAGGCTCCGTGCGCGCACAACACAGTCAGTCAGTCTCAGTCAGTCAGTCGCGCCACATCGCTGTCGTCTCCCAACCATCCGCCCCGGTGGCACCGAACCCAACGGCCCGGGTACACGTCTCAGTTCGCTACACCAACATCACCACCCGCAGCCGCGTGGTCGATCTTGTTGCGCTCGACAACACTCCACTCCACTCTTCACAGTTCGCAAACAGGTGACGGCGGCAGCCGCGAACGAGCCATGTTTTCTCACGCGCGCTCCGCGCGGCCACGTCGTCGTCTCCCCGTACGTCGCGGTCGCGCGCGGCGTTGCGTCCGGCATCGGCCACGAGCCCAGCCAAGTTGTGGTTTCGCGGATTCAATCACTTCCACGAGGAAACGGAGATGGGGGAGGGAACGAAAGCACGGTTGCGCGCACGCCACACCACGCAGCGCCCATATGGGAGTGGAGAAGTGGTTGGTGCGGCTGGCCATCCGTCTATCCATCCGACTGGACGGACACGAGCCCCCGGCCATGCATCGTCGCTCCAACTCGCTGTTGTTGGATTGGATGGGTCGACGCACAGGTTTTAGTTAGGGTTAGCTTAGCGATTGGGATCGTTGACTTGTTTAACTAACATTCGATGCCATTCCGTTTTTTGCGAAAGACATTTGATGCCATTCCGCTCCACCAATGGACTGTAATTGCTCACATTTTGGTTCAACTGCGTGCATTCTAAACCGAGTCATGCATACAGCAAAACTGAAGCTCAAATTAGAGCGGTATTTACGAAGAAGCATGTGAGTTAACGGTGTTAACCACACCGACCACACTTTTCACTTCGGAATAGCAGAGAATGTGTGCTCTTTTCCTGACTTGGAGGTAACCTTTTCCGGGTCTTTACTTGCACACTAGCTTTCATCTCTACCCAAGTCCTTCCAGATCCCATATATCCCTTCTCTTCTATGCCAAGGCGTCGGCAAAGCCAGAGGCCGCCCCCAACAACAAAGAAACACAACAAAGCATGGACTTCGCAACCGAAAAACAAAGAAACAAAAAAAAAAATCCCAACTGGATTACTACGCAAACGGAGTGGCAGTGGAGGCAGGACCGGATTATACTACTTGCCAAATATCCCGTGGGAAGATTTCCCACGAGAAGCGGCTTCCCAATTGAAAAGCAGAGCCCCATCAATCACAAGCGAGACTCCACCGAATTAAACAACACGTCTCATGCTCATCGCGTCACGGAATCGAAATGGAAACGGCGAGGCATGTGTCGCACTCCACGCGCACAGGCATAACAATCCTCGGAAAAGGCGATTAACTGCGTAATCAAATCCTACGCCATGTGATTATTGGTACGACTTGGGCGAGTTGATTAGCAGCGTTAACATCCCAACTTGGCCTCGTGACGGATTGTTAATTAATTCGACCGCGAGGACGCAAAAAATCTCGATCTGGTGAGCTTGATGGCTGGACTCGCCACTAAACCGGATCTGTCAGCAGCGATCGATGATCTGCCCCAACCGTTCTGTTTGGTTGGAGCTGTACTGTGGGGATACTAGGATAGGATCTTGTTACGCAATGTGTGCAATTATGCAAGTCCTCTTTGTTTATGTTATTGGTTTTTTCGAACAATGTTTATGTTATTGGTAACCACTGTCAAGTAGAGGTAGACACTTGCATTAGAAAATGCACGAGGAAAACACTAGGCATTGTATATTGTCGGTGGTAGTGGTGTATTTCACATGGTATCATAAACTAGCTAGAAAACAGCAGCCGCAGCTAATGTACTGGATGCATGTACTTAAAGTGTGTAACCACAGATTATGTGCTCATTTTCTCTCTTCTAGCCTCATTTTCAGTTTTTTTTTAAAAAAGCCTCATGGTGCGCGTTATGGACTGTGTATTGATAGCTGTGTTTGAGATGGGATTAACCATGATCTACAATTGTACAGTCGAGATGACGTATGTGGATAGCGCATGGTCACTGTTGCCTGATAGTGAAAGAGGATCCAAGTCCTCAAGCTACCGTTTCCTTTTTTTAGTTAAGAACAAGTCCTCATCCTGTTGTTCCAGTATAGTACAGAGTGTTTATTCTACAAATATTTTTTCTTTGAAAGAACTGTTCTGCATAGATGTAAATGGTTACTGATTTCAATATAGCAGGGCATCAAATGGATCGGAAGAGGTCCTTGCCATTTCAGTATAAGGTAAACATCAAGCGTTTGTACTTTACAAACAAAATAATTAGGTGCTAAAAACAAGGCCATGAAGTTGAAGCGGGAACGAATAAGGAACAACTAACCAGGCTACATGCCCTACAAACGAGACATAATCTAATCATGAGCAATCCTTGGGTGCAAAGGCAAAGGTTACTTCTGGACAGAAAAGAAGGAGACTTGCCAAGCAATTGAGTGATGCTTCAGGTATGGTGAGAGCTCTGTACTTTTTCCCGTGACTCGACATTAGTCCACTAGGTTATTGAAACTAGACCAATAGTTATTTAGCAGTGCAATTCTTAATTTTAATAGGCCTAATGAGTGTACAACACAACTAACTACTTCCACTACTACGTTCTAATTTCTACTTTTGTTCAAATATCCTGACAAACCCCCGACTACATACAAACAGCCATCATCATACCGGATCGAGTTGGTTTTGAAACACTGACATTCATCCAATCCCCCTTATCCATCCAACCATCCTAACTATCCGCAATACTTGTATATACTCATGAGTTCCATCGGAATACAGAACCAACCAATTAATTTGAGAACACAAGGCATCGCATTTCCAGCCACACGAGCTTGGCAAAACCTCAAGGCAACATGGACAAGTGTCCCCTTCCACAAACCTCTTTGAGAAATAGTATAATTTTGTTAGGTGGTGGCTCCTCCTGCCATCTCCCAAAATTGTGTCCACCACTCATGTGTGGCCAAGTGGAGAATCTCCTTGTGCCAGCTTGGAAACTCTCTCACCCTTCCTTCCCTTGCCTTGTTGCTTTGGTTGGACAGCCAGCCTACACTTAACCACATTCCATTGCCGAAGCCACCCTCCTATATATGCACACAACACATAGGCCAAAACAGGCACAAGCAACAGCATATGCTCCACATATCCAGCTCCGATTGTCCCTTCAGCACTGCCACCAACAACAAAGGCCACTGCAAGAACAAGAAGGAACAAGGAGGGGGAGAAGAAGCTTCGACCTCGATCGGCTCCCATTCTTGCGGCTGCGGAGCGCAGGAATGGGGGCGATTGGGGAGTGGCAGCGGGGCCCGGTCATCGGCCGCGGCGCGTCGGCGACGGTGTCGATCGCCGCCGATCGGCGCACGGGCCAAGTGTTCGCGGTGAAGTCCGTGGAGATGGCGCGCGCGGGTGTCCTGAAGCGCGAGCAGAGCGTGCTCGCCGCTCTGAGCTCGTCGCCGTACGTGGTGTCGTGCCTGGGCTCCGGCGTGTCTGCGGCGGACGGGAGCGGGGCGTTGCGCTTCGACCTGTTCCTCGAGTACGCGCCGGGCGGGTCGCTGGCCGACGAGATCAGGCGGTGCGGCGGGCGGTGCGAGGAGCCCCTGATCCGGTCGCGCGCGGCGGACGTGCTGCGCGGGCTGGCCTTCGTCCACGGCGCCGGCGTGGCGCACTGCGACGTGAAGGGCCGGAACGTGCTCCTCGGCGCGGACGGGCGCGCCATGCTCGCCGACTTCGGGTGCGCGCGCTGGACGGCGGGCGAGGACGGCAATGCCGGCGGCGAGGTCATTCGGGGCACGCCGATGTTCATGGCGCCCGAGGCGGCGCGCGGCGAGGCGCAGGGCGCCGCGGCCGACATCTGGGCGCTCGGGTGCACGGTGATCGAGATGGCCACCGGCGCCGCGCCGTGGCCGCAGCGGTTCGCGGACCCCGTCGCCGCGCTCCACCACGTGGCGCACTCGGGCGGCGTCCCGGAGGCCCCCGCGTGGCTCTCCGACGAGGGGAAGGACTTCCTGGCCCGGTGCCTGGTCAGGGACCCCGCCGCGCGGTGGACCGCGGAGCAGCTGCTCCAGCACCCGTTCTTCGCCTCCTCCGCGGCAGACATTGATCCCTCCGCCGCCAAAGGCGCGGCGCCGATCGATCAGTGGGAGTCGCCGAAGAGCATCCTCGATCAAGGATTTTGGGAGGAATCGGACTCATCATCAGCAACCGACGACTCCGACGCGACCGCGCCGGCTCTCACCCCCACCGACCGCGTCCGCGCATTGGCCGGGGACTTCGCGCCCGACTGGACCTGGAGGGGCGGGGAGCACTGGATCACCGTGTGCGCCCACCCCGGCATGGCCGACGACAACAGCGACAACGACATTGCAGCATCACCAGGATTCGAGGCGGAAGCCGGAACCAGCGCAATCGAAGCGTCCGAGGATCACATTGGCGTTGGCGGCGGCGGGGAGCACATGGGCGTCGACGCGCCTGGCCACCACGCCTCGCCGTCACGTGGCCACGACGATCGCGGCGGTCCGTCGTCCCACGGCGACGCGAGCTCCAGCGCCGGATCGCGCCGCGGTGACAGCGCCATTAGCGCCGGTAGAAACCGCAGGCATTGTAGCAGTGGTAATTCCGCAAGCAGAAGCAATAAAACAGGAGTAATTAAGAACACCGAGTTGGTTAACCCCCGGCCGGGTCCGAGCTGGCAGCCGTTTTTTTCACTTTCCAGCGCGCCGCTTCCATTCGTCGCCCCCTTCCTTTTTTTTTTTCACCTTTCCGGCAGCGACAGGGCCCTTTCCGTCACGTGCCCCGCGTGAGCCGTAATTTTGAGGTGGTGGTGGTGGTTACAGGCCGGCGTGCCAGGCAGCTTGCAGCTCACGACTCGACTCGAGCATGGCATGGCGTGGTGGTACATACCCTGGAGATCCCAATCTCGATCGCTATCGGTCCCGACCGTCGCATCAGACCACGGCGGCGAGCAGCAATTCGATCGATGCGGCCGGACGAACGTGAGCCGTACCAGCTACCAAGATCTCTACAAGAGCAACTAGTACACATGCTGTTATCATACAGTACGCATCAAAACGCCGTCTGGCAGATGAACCCAGTCTATCAAACTAGGCACTTGTACAGGAGCAGCATGCAAGGGGGAATATGCGAGTGACAACGGCGAGCAGATGCGCCCGACGGCCGACGCCGGTCGGCCTGGTACTACTACTACTCCCTCGCTGGTCGATGATTGTTTGGGCACGAGGTTCGCGAGTGCCAATTGATGCGCGCGGAAAGGCTCCGAGAAAATTTGAGGGAGTTGGGCGGTCGCCTCCGTCACGTCCCGTCCGTCCGTCGGTTGAGCGAGCGGTTGGTTGGGTTGGGTCGGGTTGGTCTTGGTCCTCGTCGCCGCCTGCTGGTCCTCCCTCCCTCTCCTCGTTCGTTACCACTCGCGGCAGCAGCGTATCCAGCTGATGATGATGAGCCGATGACCTCACCGGCCGGTTTGGGAAAAGTTTTTGCCTTTTCGGACCGCGCAGCTGGGGCCAAAGCGAAGCCACAGTCAGGTGCAGTGCAGCTTGCCGAATGTACTGCAGGTGTACTACTGGATTGGGAGAGGCCTGGCTCCACCTCCGTGGCCGGCCGGCCGGCGCGCGGAGATCGCATCTTCCATACCGCCGCAACGCGAGACTCGCCGCAAAATCTCTGCCGTAATCTGGCTGCCGTAGCGTGTTCGATGCTCGCATCATCGCATACATACAAGACCGCACGTTCCAACAAACGGTTGGCTGAAGGAGGGAAGGACCGACAAGCTAGCGCGAACCGGATCTCCGAGGAAAACGTGCGCGCGGCCTGCAACACATAACCATCAGCCGCATCTGCATGGAGCGCCCCGGCGGAAAGCGACCGGAGAACCCCCATCTGCGCGAGCGACGTCGCGGCGAGAGGCGAGAAGATCCTGTCCCGCCGCTCGTTTTGTTTATTGTTTGGTTACCTCGCGAGAAACGGATTGGGTGGAGTATCAGGAAGGGGCACTAGCACGACAGGCGGAGAACGAACAGGCGTTGGTCGCAAGCACACTCCACTCCGTCGCAAGCTATGCCTCGCGTGCCGTCCAAGCCTCTTCTCCTTCCCAACTCGTGATTGATTGCCCTCTCTTCTATTCTCCACATCCAGGCGTAGTGAGCATTATCAATAACAGGCTAAGCACGGTTAGCCATCACCCATTAGCTCTCTCCAATCCGAATTTCAACTTAACACGTTGTTTGCTCAGGCACTAGTTCTGCGTGCTCCGCTCCATCCATCTTCTGCCGTCAGTTCGGAACCAACCGCAGTTTTTTTTTTTTGTCACATTTCGACCAACAAAACTTGCAACTGCGTGGAACGTGCATCACATCCACTCTGCCCGTCTTCTGGTCTTCCTGGGGATCGACAAGTGGCCCTGCATTGTGTCACCGGATTTCACCATCAAATTCACAAGTTAAACACACGAAGAAGCTTAATCATGAGTCAGATGCGTTGATGGTGACCAGGGATGAGTGGCAATGCTTACACGGATATGCTGTCTATATTTTCCTTTTGAGATTCGGATAACGTTATTTACAAATGCTTTACAGTTTTGCCTTTACGCTTTAGCGCGTTTTGCCGTTTGCGTGATGGTACCGTGATGCCGGCGGCGCGGCATGCCTGGGCACGGGGACCGCAGCGCATCACGGGCCACTCCATATTCCTTCAGTTTTGAACCACGCTGTAGCTTCCAAAATCTCGTGCCATTGGCAGGTAAACTATCTGTTAGGTGCGGTCGTGCGGACCCAGAGTTCAGACAAAGCTACACGTCTTCCTTCTTGTATACATGCAGTGATGCAGAGGCCATCACTCTTGTTAACAGTGTTGTCGACAATCTAAAAAAAAGGTGATGTCCACCGAGGCGACGTGCGAAGGCAGTTCTGCTGCCCCTGCCGCACTGGTAGATTGGCTATTTGGTGTACTAGTCAAGCGAACAACTCTATCTGTGTTCATAGTTTCGGGACTCAATTTTTCTTTACACTATTGAAGAGCATACCCTTTTACATATTCTTATACTTTATAAATAAATTTTACAAAACTTGAAAAAAAAAACGTTTATCACTGAGACATTGAGGCCTCTCAGTGCAGGTGTCATCACGGACCACTGGCATTGACAGACCTTGCAAGCTCGTGTTGATTCCAAATGTATGGCCTATCTATCAGTAGACTGACTCTAACCGAACACCCAAAGCCTGACTAATACCCAAAATAAGTCTTAAAACGTGAAAAAACTGCCTCCAACCGAACACCTAAATAGCTACCCATTTTCCCCCACCCTTGCGTCGCACAAATGCGGCTCCCTCACGCGCGACGCATCTCTTCCTTCGCCACATCCTCCCCGTCCCTCCCTCCTCCTAGCCGCCGTCGGACCCTCTCCCTCCTCCGCGTGCCCCGCCCCGACTGGCCGCCGCACCGCTCTCCCTCCTCCTCCTCCTCCCGCACCCCGCCGCCGGCTGGCCGCCTCCTCCTCCTTGCCACATCGCAGACAATATAGATTCTGGGAATTGGAGTTCAGAATACCACATGAGCATGAAAAATACATCTGATTATACCAAAAGAAATTCCTTTTGCTAAGGAACACAGTGCTAACGGCCCAACAACTTAAACCAGCAGTCGTAGCAGTATCTAAAGGGGCCGTTTTCAACCACGTGGTTCTTCCTCAAACATGGCTCGCTGTAGTGTTGCTTGCCTACATCCAATTAAGCTAGAATACCTGATCCGACAAAACCTGCAAGAGAGCCAAATGAGAGCAGGACCAAAAATGCCAAAACCACTCTATAACGTCTAAGAGGATTTGGAAATATTCAACAAAAAAAAAACCTCTCTGTTCATTTTTATATGATGCCCGTTAGCTCAAATTTGAGCTTATGGGCATTAGGTCTGTTCACTCACGGGTTTACTGGTTTTTGCTGGTTTCCAAAACCAGCCCGTCCACGGCAGTTTACGCTGGCTTGGGCTGGTTCCAGTGAGCTGCGGACTGCTCGAATGCCGGGTTGGTCGGGACTGGTTCGAAACCTGTTGAGAACGACGGTGCGTGCGTGCATGCGTTATTTGCATTTCACTGTTCCTGTTCGCTGAGAAGGACAGTGCGTGCGTGTGCCATTTCTTTGTTAGTCTGTTCGCTGAGAACGACGACACAGCAAATACGAGAAAGCCGTAAACCGACAACATTTTCACTCACTTCCAGTACAAAGAAACATTAAATGAAAATACCAATAGCCAAACAGAGTTAGTAGCTTGGATTAATACGAGGATAATTTCTCACCAACGATACAAGATAGAAGGATCTAAGGTACAGCTACCTCCAAGCTAACAACTAGCAACTTCTTCACCAAGTTTGTTCAGCATATATCTCTCCTCTTAAGTAGTATATTTCAGGATTACAAGAAAGCAAAAAGGTATAAGTGAAAAGTAACTGAGGGTAAAGATCTTTAGCTTTCCACGCTTGACAGCTTGACAGGTTCTAACATCTCTGTAAATGAGAATGGGAGTCCACAAAAACTATAATCTAAACCAAAAGAAAAGAAGAAAATATGATCATTTATCTTCTTCAAGTTCTTCGCAATTCTGTAGATCTTTGATTATTTCTTCGATGTCCAAGTCCTTGGGGGAAGAACGCATCCAACTTTGTGCACATATGAGTGCTTCAACCATCTTTGGTGATAAAGAACTTCGGAATGAAGAAATAACTCGACCACCAGTGCTAAAGGCCGATTCTGAAGCCACCGTAGAAACTGGAACTGCTAGTACTGCTTTAGCTAGTTTTGACAGTATAGGATACTTGCTGGAGTTTACTTTCCACCAATTCAAGATGTCAAATTTATCTGTTTGTTTCTCGCAATTGTCTTTGAGAAATCTTGATAACTCGGAACTGCTCTCCCTACTTTCAATCTCTTCTAGATGAACAGCAAATTGTGTCGCCAAAAGGCGAGAAGGATCGTCCCTAATGTCTTCAAAATTGATTATAAAAGGAAAATGGGGACAATTTGTAGCACCAATTGTAGAAACAGAAGCATCTTGAACATACCAGTCAAACAAACGGGTTAGGCCTCCTTCAATTGTGCTAATGAACTCTTGTGCCTTCACTTTGTTGTAGATAATCTTCGCACAGAAATCCAGGTACTTCAATTTGAACCTTGGATCCAAAGCAACAGCCATAAACAACAATGGATTGAGGACTGCCACATTACCCCAATATTTGTCAAATTTCTGTTTCATGCGCAGTGCCATATCATCCCAACCATCCTTTTCAGCTAGTTGCACTAACATATCATGGATCAAGAGGAAATCATGAAAAAAGGCGAAATCATGAAAAAAGGCGCTTGATGTCACATATAGGGAGCCAGAGAGTCGTACTGTCGCTACGGAAAATGGTTTCAAAATACCAATGAATTTTCTTGCTTGTTCCCAGTCCAATGCATTAGGGAGTCCAGACTCACCAATATCAATATGAGATAAATAATTTTTGTTGTCTTTAGCCAATCTTGCAAATGCCTTCTCAAATTTCACTGCAGCAGATCTTAACATAAGATATGTGGCATTCCACCTAGTGTCAACATCTAAGGAAATCAAGCTCTTGTCAGTTATTTTTTCCATCTCCACACAGCTCTTGAACTGGTCTGATCGTTCTGGAGAAGATCTCACATACTGGACTGCATTTCTTATCTTCTTTATGGATGTATCAATGCATTTCAATCCACTCTTAACTATCAGATTAACAATATGAGCGCAACAGCGAATATGTAGGAATTCATTTTTCAAAATGATCCCTTCCCAATCCTTGCTGATTGTCTTCAAATAGGAAATTTCAGAATCATTTGATGACGCATTATCAACAGTAATAGTAAATATGTTGCCAATGCCCCACTCTAAGAGACACTCTTCAATTTTCTTTCCAATTGTTTCACCTTTATGGTCAGATACCAAGCAAAATTCAGAATCCATTTGTGAAGCTTCCATTCATGATCTATCCAATGTGCAGTCAAGCTCAAGTAGCACAGGTTCTGAATCGATGTCCATGTATCAGTGGTAAGGCAAATCCGGTGACCATTCATGCTCTTCTTCAACCTTGCCTTCTCTTCCATGTAAATTTTCAAACAATCCCTTGCAACAGTGATTCTAGAAGGAAGTTCAAACCTGGGTTCAAGTGTCCCTGAGTATTCTCTGAAGCCTTCACCTTCTACAATGCTGAATGGCATCTCGTCGATTATAATCATCTTGGCAAGAGCTCTACGGCAATCTTCAATACTAAGATGATCCTTTAGTGTGTTGTTTCCACAAGCAAGCTTTCTTCTCTTTTCAGGGTCCCAAAATGGAGACAACTTGCATAAATCAGTCAAATGCTTGCGCAATGTGCTTGTACCATGTGTAGCTCGATCACATTTGTAAACTTGCTGACAATGATTACAAACTGCAACAGGACCATTATCTGATTCTTGGGGTGTGAAGTGATCCCAAACTTCTGAACTTGCCCTAGATCCTTGTCTTCTTTTTATCTTCAAACGCTTAGTGATTTTCACCGGAGATGACCTTATAGTGGTGCTATCAAACTGCTTATCTACCTCGCTGCTGGAGCCCCTTCTGTTTGCCCCTAGCAATTTTGTCACCCTAGCTTGGTGCTCTGTTCTGACCACTGTTGAAGGGAGATCTGAGTGTTCACCCATTGGAGATGGTGGCATTGATGCTGTTGAATCAAGTTCTTTCTCCATAGATAAATGTGCTGAAGTCTCCTGAATCTCAAAATTCAGTGGTTGTAATTTTGATTGCCTTCAAGTGTCTAACTTGTCCATCTACAAGTATTACAGAAAATATAAATGTAACTAGGCAAAACTGCTCAAACCACAGGGCTATTAATTATAAATGTAATTCTGCTAATATTACAAGATATCACTTGAAATCTAGTAATGTCATTGTCAATTCAATCCATATCTGAAATAACACATGCATGTCACATTCGAGAACAATGAATGGAAAAGGTACAACGAACAAGCAAACAATCAAGCGATTGGAGATCAAATACATCAAGCAACGATAGGTTCATGTGAGTCAATAAGATGCATAAAATTCCTCTGTTTTCTTTTTCTACAAAATAAAATGTTCTCCTTGTCCTGATACAGTTAGTTCATACAGTTAGTGTGACAGTATAATGCATTCACTGACTACATAGTGTACATACAGTTAGTTCTATGACATCGGTTACAGGATAATTCCTTACCAGCTAGTTCATTGGGTTAAATCTCATTTCCCAAATTAGCAGAGTCAGACAATAGAAGGCCCTGTGGCACTAACTGTTTGAGCGCTCAATTCTGAATGAAGCATTCCCCACATCTGGTCACGAGGGACGATTAACAGCACAGATGGGTTGTCATGGAGGAGAGGTCAGGGTTCCGTACCTTGCCAAAGGAGATGGCTAACGGGATGGCAAGATCGCCGGACTGGTCGGCAGGGAAAACTCCGCTGCTGCCGCCTTCGCCTACGCGGGGCACAACGAGGTAGGGGAGCTGCGGCGTGGTGAGGTAGGGGAGCCATGGCGTAGCGCGACGCGACATCGGTCACCGAGCCGAGGAAGGACGCGGAGCTGCGATGCCACCGAGCAGCCGGCGCCGGCGCCGCAATTGTGACGGGTTGAGCAGGTTTGGCCGGTTCAGAACTAGCCTAAACTAAACCGGTGCTTAAACCAGAAACCCGCTAAACCGTCCAAACCTGTTTGGCTGGTCCGGTGCGGGTCGGGTTCGCAGTTTGGCCAGTTTGGACCCGAACCGTGTTTAGAGCTAATGGGCGTCATATAAAAAAGAATGGAGGGGGTACTAAATACAAATTTGTGGATCAAAAGAAATGCTTACTCCCACAACAAAATTTTGAATTAATAGCCACGCGTATTTGTGATACATTGGCTAGTTTGTCACTTAATACCTAGATTCCAGATGCAAAAGAAATGTTTACTCTATTCTCAGATTGGAGTACTACTGATTGCAATATTCTTATAGCTAACTAGATTTCAAGGAATATGATAACAGTATTGCAAAACATAAAAATGCAAAATATGCCACTATTTCAGTAATACTAGGTTTCAAACTGTGAGTTAGGCACACATTTCTAACTGGCTTTCCATGGCTATTTGTTATAAAGCATGCAATGACATGAACAGATCAATAAAAAGGAGCTCAATTCATTAATGATACATGGAAGATGCCTATGTCATTCAAGTTCAAAAGAAGTGAGCATCTCTCCCACATCTACTGCATCATCCCACATCTACCACATCTCTCCCACATCCATTGACACTAAGAGTGCAAAAGTTATAAGAGTTAAACTAAACAATGGCATGGCATTAAAACAAATAACTTCCAAACTATTGTTCCTTTCTTCCCTTCAAAAAAATATTGTTCCTCTCGAAATCAACTTTGTAAGCAGCAGATATATTAAGTATAAACTTGTTGGACGAAGCCCAATGCACCTGGCTCATCACCATCCGCCAAACATATATTGGACACTTAACTCAAGTTGCCTGTGACTTGAATCCCGACAAGTGTAAACTACTCCCTCCGTCCCAAAATAATCGATGCTTTTGACTTTTAGACATCACGTTTGACCATCCGTCTGTTTGCATAAGTATTTATAGAAAAGGCAAATAATCAAACTAATGAAAAAAAAACCAACGGTGTCATATATTTAAAAACGAAGGGAGTAATAACAAGATGCTTTTGACACTAAGTATGAAGCTAAGCAACAATAGCCACTTTTTTTTTGTACATATCAACTAGTTAGACGTACACTGCTAAGATTCATGGTGAACCGAAATACTTACTACAACGCTTTCCTATAACTTAGACTCTCACAGCATTTAAGGAATATGCCAACACACCATAACAACGCAAAACATGCAGCTGTTTACATTCTAGGTTTTCAATTCTTATCAGGTTAGGCAGCAAATTTCTTGAAGGTACTCAGTGCTGGTTTTACACAACTATACTAGCCATAAGGGCTGCAATGGCATAGAAGATTAAAGTGACATTTCATTTATTAGTGATGCATGGAAGAAGCTTGAAAGATACAGATCTTTGTCAAGATCAATTTAGACGCAGATCGGCCAAATGCAATGGGCATCCCCGTCACCACTACTGCACTCGCTACAGATAGTGCCCGATTGATACTTCAAAGAAGTGCAAATGGATATTAAATATTTGTTTCTTTCCATAACATTAGGTTGTTAAGCAACAGATTTAGCTTAATGGTCTACCATTATTGCCGATTAATTAACATGTCAACAGAGATAATATAATTACTGACCCCCCCCCCCCCCCCCCCCCTCCTACGAAGTTAAAAATCCTAATATAATCTTATAGTCATTTCTGTATTTAAAAAGAAATGCTACATTGAGAATTCAGTTGAGAAATTATTATACAGAGCACTGTAAACAAACCTTGGAATTGGAGGGACACTCATCTTGACCACGTTCAACCTGTTCATCGCGCAGTGGTGGAAAGCTAGGAGGCCACACCATCATGAAGGGATGGACTAAGAACTTCGGATCACCCTCAGCCATCTCAAACACTTTCTCTACCTTCCTCGTCTTAATTTGCATATGGAAGACCTCACATCCCACCTGCAGCAAAAACTCGGGCATTGTCCCCGACCCTGTGCACCGCAACATATGGATCCCATGACTCCAAAATGGACTCCCAATTGGGCTTTGCAAGGTGTCCAATGGTCTGACGAGCACAGATGGTGTCAACAAGTTGCCATTCACCCACATTGTCACCATCAGCATCATGGTGCCAAACATGTATCTGAGAACCCTTCAAATGGATAAGATAAAACCCAGAACCATCTGCCGGTGACAGCTCAATGTTTTTCCTGCAATCGTGCTGCCGCACTCCATCAGGGAGGTTGATGACGCACAAGCGCATAGATGCTAAATCGAACTCAAGGATGTATCCCGCATTGCCTAAAATATAGCACTTGTTGTTGAGAAGCAAAGTGCAGTGCATGTGGCACATCCACCTGGATGGAGGCTCAATGGCGGTGGAGACGCCGACCTCACTCCTAGCTCCAGCTTGCATGACAACTTGTCGCAAGGAGATTTTGGTACGGGCGCAGCTGAGCACCAAATCCACTGCGATGTACCACATGCTGTTGCCGCCGTCCTCAGGGATGAAATGAAAGTGACCGCCGTATCTTGACGGGATGTCCATACGAAACTCTGGCGTCTGGTGCAAGGGGCTGCATAAGACATAGGAGCTGGTCACCTGACCCATCTCACTGAGACACATGAGTACGCGGCCGTTGCGGCAATCCAAGACGGATCCCTTCAGCTCTTCGAAGCGGGCGCGCCGGAACACGACATCGAGCTCGCGAGGGTGAGGCAGCGGTACAAAACGGGCATCGCTGCGGATGCCTCTGACGCAGAGGCCGAGAAGGCGTGGTGGGTGGAGCCCACGGGAGCGGCGGAGGAAGGCGGGGTCGGAGGCGAGGCGGAGCCAGCGCCTGGAGACCAGCGCGGCGTGGACAAGGCAGGTAGGGTGGTCGAGGTGGACGAGAATCTCGCGGAGGAGGCAGTCGTTGCCGAACACAGCCGCCTCCGCCGCAGCAGCAGCCGCCGATGGCGAGGAGGGTTCCTTCCTCCTCTTCCCCGGCCGCATTACTCTGGCGCAGGCTTGCTCGGATGGATCTAGGGGATTGAGGAGGAACGGGAGCACGGATTTGGAGGGATTGGGCCTTGGGGCGGTGCGAAATGAGGTTTTGCTGGGGGATCAGGAGTAGGGTTTGTGAAGATATAAGTCTACTAGCGTGGTTGATAGAGTAGGCGTGAGTTAGTTCTGTGTATTGTAATCTAATCTTTACCGAAAGATCTAGCTGGTTGTTGGTTTGTTGTAACTTGTTGTATACGTTAGGGTTTGTTAGCGTAGATAGTTAGCTAACTAATCAGCTAGATCTTTGGGATATACACGCCTATGTAAGCGCCACGTGAGGGGCTCTTCCTCACTACAATCAACACGCATCCGCTGACCCTCAGCAGGGCGGCGTTCTCCTACGCGCCTCTGATATTTTACATGGTATACAGAGCCTTCTACTAGATCGCATCGACGTCGTCGTCCGCTCCGGCAATGGCGAGTTCTTCAGCGTCCATGAGCTCGCTGATTGGCTGCCCCGTTGCTGAGAAGCTTACCAAGGCGAACCACGCGATGTGGAAAGCCCAGGTCCGCGCCGCCATTCGTGGTGCGAGGCTGGAAGGCTTCATCACCGGCGCGGCCAAAGCGCCCGCGACCGAGATCACCGTCAAGGTGAACGACAAGGACGTGAAGCAGCCCAACCCGGCGTACGAGCAGTGGGTAGCCTCGGACCAACAGGTCTTGAGCTATCTTCTGTCATCTCTCTCCAAGGACATCCTTGCTCAAGCTGCGTCGTACACAACGGCGGCTGAAGCATGGAGCAGCATCGAGGCAATGTTCGCGTCGCAGTCTCGCGCAAGAACTGTGAACCTGCGACTTGCACTCTCCACCACCAAGAAGGGCACCATGAGTGCATCTGAGTACTTCGGCAAGATGAAGGCCATCAGTGACGAGATGGCCGCAGCAGGAAGGAAACTCGACGATGAGGAGTTCGTTGAGTATGTACTCACCGGACTTGATGAAGACTACACCCCTCTGGTCTCCTCGCTGATCGCACGCGTTGAGCCGGTTTCTGTTCCGGAGCTGTACTCGCAGCTTCTGAACTTCGAGACCAGGATCGATCTCCTCTACGGCAAGCAAGGCGCCGCCGCCAACTACTCCAACAGAGGGCGCGGCGCCATCTCTTCGCGTGGGCGCGTCGGGCCAGGAGGGCCACGCGGCCGTGGCCGCAGCGCTGGTGGCCCTGGGTCTGGCTATCCTGGGCGCACCAACAGCTCCAACTACCAGCGCTCCTCCAACAACAAGAACGACGACGACGCACCTCTCTGCCAAGTGTGCTACAAAAAAAGGCACACTGCGGCGGAATGTTGGCATCGTTTCGACAAGGACTTCGTCCCCGACAAGAGGCTTGTGGCGGCGGCTACACGCTCCTATTCAGTTGATCCATATTGGGTCGCTGATACGGGGGCAACTGATCATGTGACCAGCGAACTTGAGAAGCTCCAAGTGCGGGACAAGTACAACGGTGAAGAACAGATCCACACGGCTGATGGGTCAGGTATGGAAATTAGCCATGTTGGACATACTACTATTCCTACCCCTACTCGTGATATTCGCTTGAATAATGTGCTATATGTTCCTCAAGCTAAAAAAAACCTTGCCTCTGTTCATCGCCTTGCTACTGATAATGATGCTTTCTTAGAATTTCACCCCAACTTCTTTTTGATCAAGGATCAGGTCACCAAGAACGTCATTCTTAGGGGGCGGTGCCGCAATGGTCTCTATCCAATTCCTGCCGGTCAAATAAAACAAGCCTGGAGTGCCACCAAGATCCCTTTCTCGAGATGGCACAACCGCTTGGGTCATCCATCGTCGTTTATTGTTAAAGAAGTCATTAGTAGAAATAATCTTCCATGCTTAGACATGTTAGGAAGTGAGTCCGTTTGTGATGCTTGTCAACAAG
Source organism: Eragrostis nindensis (assembly GCA_012490785.1). Lineage (NCBI taxonomy): Eukaryota > Viridiplantae > Streptophyta > Magnoliopsida > Poales > Poaceae > Eragrostis > Eragrostis nindensis. The sequence goes on from JAAXCT010000343.1 coordinate 104,401, forward strand.
CAAAAAGTCACCAGTTGCCTTATACAAGGTCAAATAATCGTTCTGAATTTCCTTTGCAACTCATTTATTCTGATGTGTGGGGTAAAGCTCCTGAATCTGTAGGACGCAAATATTACTATGTTAGCTTCATCGATGACTTTAGCAAATTCACGTGGATCTATCTCCTCAGACATAAATCAGAGGTGATCCAAAAATTCAAAGAGTTCCAAGTAATGGTTGAGCGACTCTTTGATCGTAAGATTCTTGCCATGCAATCCGATTGGGGAGGAGAGTACGAAAAACTCAACTCCTTCTTTACCACCATTGGCATTGTCCATCATGTTTCGTGTCCACACACACATCAGCAAAACGGCTCCGCTGAGAGAAAACACCGTCACATTGTAGAGGTTGGCTTATCTCTTTTATCTCATGCTTCGATGCCACTAAAATATTGGGATGAAGCATTCCAAGCAGCTACATATCTCATTAATCGAGTGCCCAGTAAAGTTATTGATATGATGACTCCTTTAGAGCGTTTGCACAAACACAAGCCTGATTATTCTTCCTTGAGAACCTTTGGATGTGCATGTTGGCCTCATCTCCGACCCTATAATGCACACAAACTCCAATTCCGGTCCAAGCAATGCGTCTACCTGGGTTATAGCTCCATGCACAAGGGATTTAAGTGCTTAGACGTCTCATCAGGCCGTGTCTACATTTCCAGAGATGTAGTCTTCGATGAATCCGTTTTTCCCTTCTCTCAATTGCATGACAATGCTGGCGCTAGACTCAGACGTGACATTATCAATCTTCCTTCTGTGCTTCTAAATCATACATCATGGAGTAGTGGGGAAGAAAATGTAGTTAGTCCACTGGCTAATGATCCTGGTATTACTAATGAAACTGTTGTTGAGCCTGACAGTGAAGACCAGGACGCAGCAATTCCAGCGCCGGCAGCAGATGTTCCAGCGCCAGATGACAGGAGGCAGAACAGCACCAGCGAACTCGTCACGTCGCTGGATTCGGTGCATCACCAGCCAGCGGCGGACACGTCGCCACAACCGGGTCCGTCCTCGCCCGTGCGCGTCGAACCGGAAGGCGGCACGCGGACTGGGCCCGGCACCGGCAATGATGGCGCGAGCGCGCTCCCGTCGCCGATTGCCACGTGCTCCCCAAGCGTGGGAACGGGCCGACAGCCGCAGGGACAACCTGCGCGCCATGACGCGGGAGATCAATCTCGGGACGCAGCGTCGCAGGTAGCGCAGGCGGGATCGTCTGTGCCAGGAGAAACCGAGCTCAGGCCAAAAACCAGGCTGCAAAGTGGGATTCGCAAGGAGAAAATCTACACTGATGGCACGGTAAAATATGGCTATTTTACTTCTACTGGTGAACCGCACAATGAAAAAGAAGCTCTTGCTGATAGTAATTGGAAAAATGCTATGGATTTAGAGTATGATGCCTTGATTAAGAATAAAACTTGGCACCTTGTTCCTCCACAAAAGGGTAGAAACATTATTGGGTGCAAATGGGTCTATAAGATCAAAAGAAAAGCTGATGGGAGTCTTGATAGGTATAAAGCTAGATTGGTTGCCAAGGGGTTTAAGCAACAGTATGGTGTGGATTATGAAGATACCTTTAGTCCTGTTGTTAAAGCTGCTACTATCAGAATTATTCTTTCTATTGCTGTATCTTGTGGTTGGAGTCTTCGGCAACTTGATGTACAGAATGCATTCCTCCATGGCTTTCTGGAAGAAGAAGTTTATATGCAGCAACCTCCTGGTTTTGAGGATGTCACAAAACCTGGCTATGTATGCAAGCTTGACAAGGCTCTCTATGGTTTGAAACAAGCACCTCGAGCATGGTACTCTAGGCTAAGTACTAAGTTGATCAGTCTTGGTTTTAAGGCATCAAAGGCTGATACTTCCTTATTCTTTTATCATAAAGGAGATATTACTATGTTTGTGCTTGTATATGTAGATGACATAATTGTGGCAAGTTCCGTGGAGAAAGCTACAAAGGCGTTGCTACAAGATCTAAAGGAAGAATTTGCACTTAAGGATCTAGGTGATTTGCATTATTTTCTGGGGATTGAGGTGACCAAGGTACGTGAAGGTATTGTGTTAACACAAGAGAAATATGCTTCTGATCTATTGCGACGGGTAGGTATGACCGACTGTAAACCTGTTGCCACACCTCTTTCCACTAGTGAAAAGCTATCATTATATGAGGGAACATTGTTAGGTCCAGAAGATGCAACTAAGTATAGAAGTATTGTTGGAGGCCTACAGTATCTAACTCTTACTAGACCTGATATTGCTTTTTCTGTCAACAAAGTCTGTCAGTTTCTTCATGCACCTACCACAGTTCATCTAGCTGCAGTAAAGAGGATTTTGAGATATATTAAGCAGTGTACCAGGTTGGGGCTGAAGATTCATAAATCTTCTTCTACATTAGTCAGTGCATTTTCAGATGCAGATTGGGCAGGCAGTGTTGATGACAGAAGATCAACTGGTGGTTTTGCTGTATTCTTGGGTTCCAATTTAATATCATGGAGTGCAAAGAAACAAGCAACTGTCTCCAGATCCAGTACAGAGTCAGAATACAAGGCCATTGCTAATGCAACAGCAGAAGTAATGTGGATTCAAGCATTACTGTATGAGATTGGCGTCAAAAGTCCTAAGGCGGCAAGGTTATGGTGTGACAATATTGGTGCAAAATATTTATCTGCTAATCCAGTTTTTCATGGCAGGACCAAACATATTGAGGTTGATTATCATTTTGTGAGAGAAAGAGTAATGGATAAATTGCTCGACATTGAGTATGTGCCGACTGGAGATCAGGTGGCCGACGGGTTTACTAAAGCCCTATCCGTGCGATTATTGGAGAACTTCAAATGCAATCTCAACCTCACGAGGTTATGATTGAGGGAGGCTGTGAAGATATAAGTCTACTAGCGTGGTTGATAGAGTAGGCGTGAGTTAGTTCTGTGTATTGTAATCTAATCTTTACCGAAAGATCTAGCTGGTTGTTGGTTTGTTGTAACTTGTTGTATACGTTAGGGTTTGTTAGCGTAGATAGTTAGCTAACTAATCAGCTAGATCTTTGGGATATACACGCCTATGTAAGCGCCACGTGAGGGGCTCTTCCTCACTACAATCAACACGCATCCGCTGACCCTCAGCAGGGCGGCGTTCTCCTACGCGCCTCTGATATTTTACAGGGTTCTCCACGGGAGGAGGAAGGAGGACGAGGAAAATGGTTTTTTTCTACGAGGGGAAAATATTAAGTAGAAACACATATTTAGTGGAAACCATCTTGAAAAATTGATTTAAAAGTTTTAAAAGATTATAAAACTTGGCGTACAAATTGAGGAGAGGGTCGCGAGAAACGGATTGGGTGGACGACTGTGGAGTATCACTGTATCAGCTAGCACGACAGGCGGAGATCGAACAGGTGTTAGTCCAAGCTTCCTCCTTCCCAACTCGTGACTGATTGCCCTCTCTTCTCTTCTATTCTCCACAAACGGGCAAACGGGGCTGGCCATTAGGCAGGCGTAGTGAAGATCATGAATAATAATGTGGCTAAACTCGGTTAGCCATTACCCATTAGCTCTCTCCGATCCGAATTTGGATTTAACATGTTGCTTGCTCAGACACTAGTTCTGCGTGCTCGATCGATCTTCTGCCTTCCAGGTTCAGAATCAACTGCAGTTTTGGCCACATTTCGACCAAGAAAAGTTGCAACTGCCTGATACGTACACACACATCCACTGTGTCCGTCTTCTTCTCTTGCTGGGGATCGACAAGTGGCCCTGCATTGCGTCGCCAGATTTCACCATCAAATTCACAAGTTAAACACACGGAGAAGCTTTCATCATGAGCTAGATGAGTTGATGGTGAGCGACGGATGAGTGCCGCAATGCTTACATGGATATGCTGCCGCGCGTTTTCCCTTTGAGATTCGGATAACGTTATTATTATTTACAAATGCGCGTACGCTTTTAGCCTTTCACACTTTTGCCTTTACGCTTTAGCGCATTTTGCCGTTTGCGTGATGGTACCGTGTTGCCAGCGGCAACGGCATGCCTGGCCTGGGCACGGGGACGCAGCGCATCACGGGCCACTCCATATTCGTCCAGTTTTGAACCGCGTTGAGTTGCATTCGCTTCCAGAATCTCTTCTGCCACTGACGAGTCGAAACATCTTTTTTCTTATATCCTTTTTTTCTTTTTGTGAGGAACAAGTCAAAGCCACAACGTCACTTGCATTGAATTTTTTTTTTTTTGAGATGTCTTACATTGAATCCTGTTGTAACATGCAGTGACGCAGAGGACGACCAGGACGTTGCTGCTGGGCCGCACTGGTAACCTTAGCTATTTGCTGTACTAGTCAAGCCAACAACTCGTGTTCAGTCAGTTATGGGGCACAAAATTTCTTGACACAATAGCGTTTTGACCATAATTTTAGACTCCACTGAAAAACAACCATCGATTTTCAAAATTTGCAAGATCACCACAAATTTTCTTTGGATTTTGCGAGATGAACATAGATTTGTTTGAATATCTATGGCTGTATCGTAAAATCTGAAAATCGATTAATTGAACTTCAAAAGTGTGGTTGATTTGTAATTGCCTCAAGTTTCTTCGCGCCATTGCAGAGCATACGCTTTTACATATTTGTTATCGTTTAACACTGACACGTCGTCTCTCGTGGATAGGAGTCATCATGCACCACTGGTATTGACAGGCCTTACACGCTCTCGTGTTGCTTCCAATTGTATGGCCTATCATCAACAACAAAGTGATCCTTCACTTCTCCATTTGAGAGTAAAAGTAACAATCGTAGAAGTTTAAATAATTGGGCAGCAAGCTGTCCTCTAGGTTCTCACTGTGCCAAGCTAGGTAGATTTTCAACAGGCTTTGGCAACAAGGCTGCATGCATTGGCGTATAAGGGGGCAAAAACTCGTATTAACGCGGCACGCCGAGGATGCAAGTGCAATCTCCATAAAATAAACATAAAGTTTTCACATCACAGGCAACATGGATTCAGGAAATCTGGGTACAGAATACCACATAATCAGGAGCCATACATCTGACTCTGAGTATACCAAAAGGAACACACTGTTAACGGCCCAACAACTTAAACAAGCACAACAATTCTAGTCGTAGCAGTATCTGTAGGGGCCGTGTGCCACCAAGTAGTTCTTAATCAAACACGGCTGACTTGTGTTGCTGACTATAGTGTTGCCTGCCTAGCTTCCACAAGTAGTTATTCTGTGGTTAGCACCACAGAACACCTGATACGACAACACCTGCAACAGAACCAAATGAGAACAGGACCATAAATGCCAAAACTAACCACTCTATAACGCAACTAAATGGTAATTTCTAAAAGGAAATTTTTATATTAACATAGATATCTGAATATTGAATAATAACAGGAGATGGAAATTTTACTTGAATTATCACACTGCTGAAAGTACTAAAATTAATCTAGGACATTACTAACAATGAAATTGTTTAGGGGACAATCAGCTTGACAGCATCTATTGTTACCTACAACCGAAAGTAGTGAATGAAACCAAAGAAACAAGCAAGATTCACAGGTAATATGAATATGAGCTTAATATGATAAGAATAAGTTAATCTCTTTGCTTCATAGTAAGTTCAACAAAGCCCCCAATTGTGCTTCCAGTCTTTGCATCAAGCAATGCATATCATAGGGTGTAATATTCTTCTGTTACAACAGGACCATTGAAATTTGTAATATGAATGGCAGGTTTGGTCAAAATTTGGAAATATTGCGTAAGTGCCAAAGCAACCTGGGACCCCACAGGGGTCACTACAAAAGCAATGGCGCCTTCCCAAACCTGAACCTAAGTCATTATGACGGTTATTGAACTAGAAACCAACAATTGCTGTTGATGTTACTGATACATGAAACCTACATTGGTGAATAAAACAGGAAATTAAGCAAGTTTCATATGCACAACAAGTTTAGGAATAAAATTCTGGAAATCACTCTCTTATTCCATATAAGTTTGACTTAGAACCACCACCCACCCCCTCAAAAAAAGTTGCTCCCTCACAAAACGAAATTTTTATTCTAGCAAATAAAATCTAATTGAGACATATGATATGCTGCACATAAATATGATACGACAAGAATGTTATTTACAATACATGTCAGCAGGTTTCACCTGAAGTGTCATGGATGAATTAGATCCCGAACCTGACCTTATATTCATTAGCATAATTATCCTACTACAATCATATCATATCATTGTGGATCAAAAATAATATACAATATCTCATCTAGATTGCATATGCTCATGTGCCTTCATAATGATTCTAGCATATGACATATATATAAAAGGATGGAATATATCGAGATGTGATGCTTATCATATGTTCACCGTACCTACAAGTTATTAATGGTTATACAGTTACACAGAAATTTCAAATCACTTGTCCTAACGTCATTTTTTGAGAATGGAGGGAGTACTGATTGTAATATTCTTATAACTAACTAGATTTCATGAAATATGATAACAATATTGCGAAACATGCTACTATTTCAATATTAGGGTTTCAAACTGTGAGTTAGCCACACATTTCTAACTGGCTTTCCTTGACTACTTGTTATAAAGTCTGCAATGACGTGAACAGATCAATGAAAAGAAGCTCGATTCATTAATGATGCATGGGAGATGTCTATGTCATTCAAGTTCAAAAGAAGCATAGAACATTCAAGTCCAGTGAGCATCTCTCCCACATCTATTGCATCATCACAGCAAGGGTCAATGTGATACTAAAAGTGCAAAAGTTTCAAGACTTAAACCAAACAATGGCATGGCATTAATACAGATAACTGCCAAAATATTGTTTCTTTCCAAATTAGCTTTTTAAGCAGCGGATATTAGCTATTTGCTGGATGGTGCCCAATGCACCTGACTCATGACCATCCACCAAGCACATAATTGGCTTAACTCAAGCTGCCTTAGACTTGAATCCCAACAAATGTAAACTAGAAAATCAACTTCATCATAAGAACATATCATTTAAGTTGATGTCAATGTGCTTTTGACACAAATTTGATGCTAAGCGACAACAACCACTTAATTTTTTTTTTACATATTGACTAGTTAGACGTACGCTGCTAAGATTCATGGTGTAACCGACATACTTACTACAGTGCTTTCCTAAAACATTTCAAGAAACATGCTAACACTCCATAACAACACGAAACGTGCAGCCGTTTACATTCTAGATAGGTTTCAAATCTTATCAATTAGGCAGCACATTTCTTTAAGGTACTCAGTGCTGGTTTTAATTTAAACAATTATACTAGCTATAAGGGTTGCAATGACATAGACAGATCAAAGGGACATTTCATTTATTAATGGTGCATGGAAGAAACTTGTACGATACAGATCTCCGTCAAAATCAAATTAGACACAGATCGGCCAAATGCAATATATGCATACCCGGCACCACTATTGTGCTCACTACAGATAGGGCCCAATTGATACTTCAAAGAGTTGCAATTCTCAAACTACTAAAGTTCAGGATGGAAGGGAAATCAAGTCCATGCGCCAAATATTTGTTTCTTTCTATAACAGGGTTGTTAGGCAGCCGACTTAGCTAAATGGTCTAGCATTATTTGCTGATTAAAACCTTCATTGCTCCTATGCTTTAACCAATTTAACAAGTCAACAGAGATAATATAAGAGCATCTCCAAAAGAGCCCCAAATCCTCTCCTTAAATCAAAATAATGGGATTCAATTAAGAAAACCATCTCCAACAGCACCCCAAAACTACTCCCAACTTTTTCATACCCCCTAAACTCCCCTCATTTGTAGCTACAAACAGAGGAAGAATTGGGATCCCCATTCCTTCTTCTTTCACTAGAATTAATGATTTTGTGGCCCCAAATGCTGATGCGGCCCAATCAAAAGTGTTTTGATCCACTTTTAGGGAGGAACTGTTGGAGAAGGAAAGAAAAATTGCCCCGTATAATTTTTTGGTTAGCCCCAAAAACAAGTTTATGGAGCTAATTTTTTGGTAATCTCTTGGAGATGCTCTAACTACAGAAAATTAGCCACACGTGATGTTAAAAATCCTGATACAAACTTATAGTCAATCTCATTTGAGAAAAAGAATGCTACATTGAGAATCCAGTTAAAAAAATTACTATACAGAGACTGGAAACAAACCTTGGAGTTGGAGGGTCATTCATCTTGTCCACAGTCAACATGTTCATCACTTAGTGTTGGAAAGCTAGGAGGCCACACCATCGTGAAGGGTCGGACAACGTAAAATGGATCTCCGTAAGGAGCCATCTCAAAATTTTTCTCCATCTCAAACACTTTCTCCACCTTCCTCGTCTTAATTTGCATGTAGAAGACCTCAAGTCCCACCTTCAACAAAAACTCGGCATTGTCCCCGACTCTGTGCACCCCAACATTTGGACCACCTGACACCAAAATGGATTCCCAATTGGGCTTTGCAAGGTGCCCAATGGCTAGGCCTGCTAATGGGTTGAAACCCACCCCATACCCAACCCAACCCAAAGTTATTTGACTTATTTTCTCAACCCAACCCAACCCAAACCTCTAATTCCTCAACCCAACCCACCCCGCCCCATCATACTAATGCACCCACTCAACCCACAAAATAGGTTTAAATGGGTTTAACCCACGGGTTTGCCATGGGTTCATGCCATGGCTTCATGAGTGGTTGCACATATGTTGGATGTTGTCTCTGACTCTGAGTCCAGATTTATACACTTATATGTGAGACCTATAATTTAATCTAGGTTTATAAATTTGCACAAAGCAGATGGCCATGATACTGAGTTATCTCTAAAAATTTCAGTCGATTTCGGTAAAAATTGAGGTGTGAACGCGAAGGTTTAGTTTTAGGGTCCGACTCTGGACGTGGGTCTCACATATAGATATAACCGTACTGATTTGTTCAGAGCAGCTAACCGTCGTACTGAGCCATCTCTAAAAATTGAGGTGTGAACGCGAAGTTATAATTTTAAGGTGCGGCTCATGACGTGGGTCCCACGTAAAGATATTGCTACACGATTTGCATGAAGTAGATGACAGTCATAGTGAATTAGTTTAAACAAATTTCAGTCGATTTTGACGAAAAATTAAGGTGTGAACGCGAAGTTTTAAATTTTCGGGTCCAACTTTTGACATGAGTCTCATATAAAGGTAGAACCCATTTCAACCCATCCTAACCCATTCCAACCCGCATTTGTGATAAACCCAACCCACCCCGAACCACTAGCTAATAAAACCCGTTTAAACCCGTCCAAAACAAACCCATATAAAAACCCAACCCGTAGAACCCGTTTCAACCCGACCCATTAGCAGGCCTACCAATGGCATGACGAGCACAGATGGTATCAATAAGCTGCCATTCACCCACATTGTCACCATCAGTGTCATGATGCCAAACATGTATCTGAAAACCCTTCAAATGGATAAGATAAATCCAGAACCATCTGCCCGTGACAGCTCAAGGTTATTCATGCTCTCCTGCCGTCGCACTCCATCGGGTAGGCTGATTATGAATAAGCTCGTAGATGCTAAATCCAACATGAGAATGTATCCCGATTGGCCCCACATATAGCACTTGCTATCAACAAGCAAAGCACAGGAGTTTTGGTCCATCCAACTGGAAGGGAGCTCTATGGCAGCCGAGGTGCGGACCTCACTGCTGGTTCCAGCTTGCCAAGAAAAATGTTTGGCAAAGACTTTCGACTTCGAGCTGCTGAAGTTCAACGACACTACTACGATGCAGGACATGCTGTTGCCGCCGTCCTCAGGGAATAGCATATACTCACGGAACGAGGCGTCAATCTCCATGCGCGAACGAAGGTGTGGCATCGGGTGCAAGGAGGTGCAGACGCTAAGGTACCATTTCATCGCCTGATCGCAGAGAAACTTGAGTACGCGGCCGTTGCGACAATCGCCGACGGTTACCAAGAAGTGGGCGCTGCGGAACACGACGTCGAGCTCTCGGGGGTGAGGCAGCGGAACGAACCGGGTGTTGTAGTCGTTTTCGACGTAGAGGCCGAGGAGGCGCGGTGGGTGGAGCCCGCGGAAGCGGCGGAGGAATGCAGGATCGGAGGCGTGGCGGAGCCAGCGCCTGGAGACCAGCGCGGCGTGGACGAGGCAGGTAGGGTGGTCGAGACGGACGAGGATCTCGCGAAGGAGGTCATCGTTGCCGAGCACAGCCGCCGCCGCCGGTGGGGACGAGGGTTTCCCCCTCCCCTTCCCCGGCCGCAATCCCCGGGCGCAGACTTGCTCGGATAGATCTAGGTGGTGTTTGGCAAATGGGAAACGAGGGGTGGATTTAGGATTAGGAAATGATCCTTGAGGGAATGAAGGGTTGAGATTTAATATAAAGGATAAATGAAGGGTTAGGATTTTTCATCACATTTCCTTTTCCCAATCCCAATCCCTATTTCCCAATATCCAAACACCACTCTAGGGGATTAGAGGAGGAACGGGAGCACGGATTTGGAGGGATTGGCCCTTGGGGCGGTGCGAAATGAGGTGTTGCTGAGGAATGAGGAGGAGCTAGGGTTCTCAACGGGAAAGGGAGGATTGAGAAAGGAGGACGAGCAAAATGGTTTTTCCTCTCGTTTTCTAGGAGAGTGTACTGGAGCTCAATTTAGAGGTTTTCTTTTTTTTTTCTTTTTCTTTTAAGGAGCTAAGGAAAAAGTATATTATGTCTCCCTCAATTTTTCATAAAATCCGATTTTCCTCTCTCTATTACCAACTCAGGTAACCGTGCTCCCTAAACTAATGAAATCGGATTTTTTTTCTTTCCTCAACGGTTTTCGATGGTGGTTTTGCTGACGTGGCGACGGGAACCCACATGTCATGTGCCAACTCAACATCTTCTTCCTCCATTTCAGAAAAAATAAATAAATCTTCCACCAGACTGCTTTCTTCTACCGAGCCGCATTCTCTCTTCCCAGCACGCCACCCATGCCCATCCTCCCTTCCTGGCGATCACCCACGCCTCTTCTTCCATGGCGGCCTCCGCGCCCTCCTCCTTCTTCTCATTCTTCGGCACATCCTGCGCCCCTCCTCCCTTCCACTGGAGGCCACCCATGCGCTATCCTTCCTCCAGCGCGCCTCCCTACACCCTTTCCCTCGCCCCTGCGAGCCACGCCGCCGCGAGCAGCGGCCCCTGCGAGTCACACCACCGCGAGCTGCAGCTTCACGCGCCGCACCCGAACTTCTGGATAGTGCTGAGGAAGAAAGAGAGAAAAGCGGGAGGAAGATGGATAACGTGGCATATGATATATGGCCCTTCCGTCACCACGTCAGTAAAATCACCGTCGAAAACTACGAGGGATGAAAAAAATCCGATTTCGGTAGTTTAGGTAGCACGGTTATCCAGTTTTGTAACAGAGAGAGGAAAATCAAACTACATGAAAAGTTGAAAACAGAATAGACTTTTTCCGGACGTAAACCTTAAAGTCGGGATGAACAGCCCAGGTAACAAAGGTCTGCCCGTGTCGCACTAGGCCGACAGCCCAACAAGCGAACACAGCACAGGCGCCAGTTTCGTGTACCACCGTTTCGTCTTCGTCACCGTCAGCACTGCGCTCCCGCTAGAGGTCCTGACCCCGCCTGGCCAGCGGTTGCCCGCGCCGCACCGGCGTGATGCGGTCGTGCAGCGCGGTGCTGCTCTGCCCACACCCCCGATGCAAAAACTGATCAAGTGTGTGAAGATGTATAGATGTTCATATAGCTGGCATCAATTGACATTTTCAGCCAACGGACGCCGGGTCAAGTGGCTAGCAGCGCACGGTCGCTGCTGGCCGACCCGGGTTCGAGCGGCACCAGGGGATGGTGGCCTGAACTGGTGTTCCTCGCGCCACCTCCCCAGCCGGCGATGTGCTGGCGCCGATGGGCCCCTCTGTTGGCCCACCTCTGAAAAAAAAATTGACATTTTCAGAGCTTCCACTTTCATCGTGGTGTCCTAAGTGTAGTTATATTTTTGCCGGAAATAGAAGTGTAAATGGACAGAGCAAACTTCTATGACATTTGAGGAAGTCCGGGACGGTAGCCTCATACGATCGTTACAGATGAGATTCGCTTATGCAGCTTCTGTCGCTCCTCGCTTGACTGACTGATAAAACGATCATAGATCGACCGACAGCGGTTTCATTAATCGTGCCGTGTCCGAAGCGCCGTCACCCTCGGCGATTTGACTCTGGTTCGGGCACGAAGCTGCCGATGACTTCGTTTCAGATATTCCACTCAACGCCTCGTGGTTGCCAGCGAACACGCAGTCATCAGTGTGGAGCAGAGCATCGTCCGCAGAGCTGTGGCCGACGAGTCGACGACATGGTTGCCTCTCGCGCACCGCCCATATTTTCCACCCAAAATCACATGGATTTGTCGATCACAGCTCACAAAAATCAGCTACTCCCGATCGTCTTGCCGAAGCAGTACCGAGAAGAGCCTATAGCAAGGCCAGCTCCCTCGGCATAACGACCAGGCACGAAAGCAAAATCAGACGTGGAAGAGAGAGAGTTGGAGTCTGACAAGGAGCTTGGCGCTCCTGCACGCGCCTGTCGCTTGGTCTGTCCTGCACAGGTCGTGGGGCCCGCCAGCTCTCCCGGACTCCCCCGCCGCTCCTCTCGTCCTCTGTGCGCCGCTTCTCATCCTTCCTTGCAACAGCGCTTTGCGAGTGAGCTCGGAAGCCTCGGAGCTCAGATGGCGCGAGGCGAACTCGGACGAGGCGCAGCGAGCGAGCTCGAGCGGGAGATGTGCCATGCGACGGGAAGCACGAGCAGGCGGGTGAGCTCCGGCCGCCATGGCAGACTCACGGGCGAGCTCGGCTCGGCGCGCTCCGGCCGCCATGGCACGCGGGGCGGCTGACTGGATCACGGGGCGAGCTCGTCGTCCCTCCCAGCGAGCCCCGACCGCCATGGATGGCGAGCTCCACACGGCGAGCCGCCGTGGCGGGTGAGCTCCGCCTGCCGCGCCATCGGGGGCGAGATTTGGGAGCCGTGGCGAGCTCGGCCTGGCCAGCTCCGTGAGGCGAGCTACGCCTGGCGCCGCGTACCCCGGCCGCCATGGCCTGGTAGGCCAGCTTAACGTCAGCGGCGTGCCCCGGCCGCCATGCCGCGGCGAGCACGGCATGGGAGCAGTGGCGCGGCACGATGCGGCGAGGTCGGCAGGGCACCGCACGAGGCGGCGATGCGCGGCGCGGCTACCTCGGCCAGGCGCGGCGCGGCGACCATGGCTGGCACGGGGAGCTCCGCCTCGCGTGGCTGCCGGAGCGAGCTCGCACTTCAGGTCGTCGTTTCACACCACGGTCTCCCCCACCGACCAGCAGCCCAAAGAAGAGGATACTCTATGTTAGGTATATGGCACACCTAAGATAAACCATCAAGTCTAACAATTACGTTTCTAAAAAAATATAAAATATGTACTGCATAACTTGAAGGAAGTTTACACAAAATTTCCTTCCTAATGATTGCAATTAAGGCCTAACAAGTCAGTGTCAATCACGTGCTTTTGGTGGTTGCCAGAGTTGACCAAGATAAGGACATGGAACTCCTACACAATAAGAACTATCCAAACATCTTCCATTTCTTCCTCCAAGCTTTTGTTGAGCTCGAGTCCTACCCAAACCCCAGGTACGTTGTCTTACTTTGCCGGTTTCCTTCAATTTCTGATTATTGTTGTTCTGATAGAAGTGCTCCAATGCTGTAACCTCTTCATTTGCTCTTTTTTGTTGTCTTGTCTCTGTAGAAACAAATAACTATGATTTAGTTTACCTTTAAAAAGAAAAACTGAATGAGTAGAGGTAACGCTGGCCATGTGATGATTTGCAGTTTGTATGTGCTGCCTTGTGTTAAGAAACAAAAAGTGAATAGGAAAACTCAATTCCCTTGAACATTTTGTGTACATGTTCATTCCTAGCAACCCATACATTTACGTGATCAAGACAATGATTCATATTTCAGTTCATGCCTGCTGGAACAGATACTCTACAAAGGAACAGAATTAATGGGAAGAGTTTTCACGGCAATTCTTGTGTACCAGTTCTCTGTTTGATGCTACCGATGCCGATGAAGTTCAATTTTGCTTAAAACGGCTCAATATTTCCTACTAGTGTGTGGGATACTCTTTACTTCCTTCAGGTTAGTCAACTTGTCTTGATTGTAATTGGCAGTTAACTAGAGAATAACCTGTTTGATGACTTGTCAGAATTTTATTGATGTCAATTTTCTTGACAATTGAGGACTGTTTCTAAAGAAATATAATAGCGTCACCTAGTCCCTTAAAAAAATTCCTAGCAGATTAGTTCTAAATCAACATGTTTTCTCTTGGCAGTACTTATATGTTGTTGCACTACTTGTTTGCTGACATTTTTGAGCATTGGCTTGATTGATTATTTTCGTAATCTCTTTCTAGGTTCACAAATATCAAGATCTTGTCATTCTAATAACAGCATATATAATATGGATCTGCCTGAGAATAAGCTAAGATAATACACCCATGACAATGGCAAACCAATGTGGACAGCACATAGCAATCACAATCTAAGGTATTTCAAAGAAGAAGATATAATAAAAATTACGAAGAATTATAGCACTCTCATCGGGAAAGGTGCATTTGGAGAAGTTTATAGAGGAGCACTCGATGATAACAGTTTAGTTGCTGTAAAAAGACTCATCAATAATGTAAAAGAGAACTTTGTCAAAGAAGTGATTGTCCATTGCCAAGTCAACCACCGGAATGTTGTTAGACTCATTGGTTACTGTATAGGTGAAAATGCACTAATGATGGTGACTGAATATATCTCACAAGGAAACCTTAGTGATATTTTTCATTGTAGTGAAATTTCCATCTCTTTAGAAACCCAATTGGGTATCGCTATAGGGTGTGCAGAAGCATTAAGCTACATGCATTCAGAAATGCATGGCCAAGTCATCCATGGAGACATCAAGCCTGCTAACATACTTCTGGATGAACACTTTAATGCAAAAATATCAGATTTTGGGATATCAAAGTTACTTTCCACTGATGAAAGTTTACACGCTACATGTGTAACCGGGAGTCTAGGATATATGGATCCTTTGATTGTTCAAAATGGATGTCTCACATCAAAGAGTGATGTTTATAGTTTTGGAGTTGTTCTCTTGGAACTTATCACTAGACGAAAAGCCTTTGAAGATGATAAAATAACAAGCCTCACCGAAAATTTTATCAAAGCGCAACCAAAACAAAAGAAGATACGGGAATTTTTTGATGAGAAAATTGCTGATGACAGCAATCTAAGGATTCTTCACAGAATCGGGAAACTAGCAGCAAAATGCTTACAAATGACCAAGGATAAACGTCCAGAAATGAAGGATGTGGTAGAACGACTACGGATGCTTAGGAAAGAGAAATATCAGGCACAGGAAAAAATGCTTTGTTTGATTGGGTATTGAGAAGGAAACCAGCAGCTCAAAATATCATTCCCGTGGACAAAATGGGAGAAGTAAATGCCATCTCCGTATACAAAATCGAAGAAGTCAGTCTAATAAGTCGCGGTTTTGGTCCATTTCAAAAGACAGAACTAGATGGACTTAAAGTATCTGTCAATGTTCTTGGCAAAGGTAAATATCGAACAACATACAAAGCCATGCTTGAGAATGGTTCTGTTTTGACTATAAAGTGGGCAAAGGTTGAGGTTGTGCCAGAGTCAGTGTTCAAGGAACGTATAGAAGCAATAGGTGCCATTGAGCATGAGCTTATAGTTCCACTACGTAAGTATTATTTCAGCAGTGAGAAGCAGCTGTTGTTGTACGATTATTTGGGCAACGACAGCCTCTCATCAAATCTTCATGGTATGATATCCTACCTGAGTTTGATTTATAGACAGGTTTACTTTTAAAACCCACTTGTGCCGTAACTTCCTGTGGTAGATTTTAATTCTTATTATTTTCAATGGATTTGCAATTATCTAATATATGTAGTTTATGTCACGCCACAGTTGTTAATTGAATACATGTTTTATTGACCCCATCATTTATAGGTCGCTATCTAGGAAGGGAATTCAACAATGTGAAACCAGTCAGTTGGGAGGTACGGTCAGTCATGGCACTCTCTACAGCTCGCGCTGTGGCATACATCCATTCAACAAACAGTACAGCATCTCATGGGAGTATCAAATCCTCCAACATTCTTTTTACAGAGAACTACGAAGCCCGTGTCTCGGAGCATGGCATCAACTCTCTTATCTGTAGTACCCCACCCTCAAAATTTGACTACAGTACAGCTCCAGAGGTTGTGGACTTGCAGAATGTTTCTCAGAAGGCCGATGTGTACAGCTTTGGTGTCCTGCTGCTTGAGTTGGTCACTAGCAAGTCGCCAGTGCCAATTGGGGAATATGTGGAGGGCACGGATCTGGTCCGTATGATTAGTGAATTAGTCCAGGCAAACGAGGTGTTGGATCAAGAACTCTTTGCGGACGATATTGTTGTGGAAGAGATGGTTGAGTTTTTCCATCTTGCAAGTCAGTGTTGTAACCAGGACCCCAATATGAGACCAGTGATGTCAGAGGTTGTCCGGTGGATTGAGGAGATACAAGCTTTCTTCCGCTTGGCGCAGAGAGGACATGTGGTGATGTGGAGCATTGCAGGGGGAGGGGGACAATCTTTCAGCGAAGGAGCCTGATAAAACCCCCTTTTAATGTCATCACACGGCAGCGTGTTGGTATTTTCTTACTGTGTCTGTCAACGCAAAATATTCACGTTGCACCAAATCCGTTGTCTTCGACACCGTTTGACACACGTGATTGGACTTGTGTTTTGTTATTTGGACTATTTTTCATGAGTTGAAACCTTGTTTTAGGAAGCTCCGGCAATTGTTTGATTGCTGAAAAGGTAACCTGAGCACTACTAGCACTCATTTGTAAACTAGACGCTTCCTATCAATGGGCGTTTTTCTTTTTGTGAAACTCCTATCGACGGGCGTTTTTCTTCTTGTGAAACTCCTATCAATGGGCGTTGTGCCGCTCGGAAGAAAGATAAAATCCTTCTCCCCGGTTTGGCTTGACTTCTTCATATGATCGCTGCAGATGAGATCTGCTTTTAGTGCTCGTGTCAGTTTCACTGTGTTGATTAAGCAAGCGGGAGCAGCTCGATCGGCAGAGGGTTTAGGCGCTGTAACGCTCGGCGATTTGACTCTGGTAACTCGGGGCGCACGACGCCGCCGCGGCCCCGACGACTTCGTTTCAGACACAGGATTCAACTCTCATACAGATCCAGACTGCCAGCGAGCACTCGTTCGTCAGTGCGGATGGGAGCAGCGTCCGCAAAGACAACGCTGTGGCCGACGACACGGTTGTTTCCCAATCATTCTGCCAATCGCGCGCATTTCCCACCCAAAAGCGCCCCGAAATCACATGGACGTGTCGACCACAGCTCACAAATTCAGCCACTCCCAGATCCTCCTGCCTTGCATTGGTTGTGTAACCACCGAGGCAGATCCCTCCTAAGAGCCTATAAAAGGCAGCCTCTTCCATTCGAACCGTATCGATCAATCAACTCAAGCGCTCTGCTCTGCAGCCTTGTCCTGCTTTGCTCTGCCCCGAATCGATCATGGCGTCGGCGGTGCTGCTGCTGGCGCTGCTCTGCGCGTCGTGGGCGCTCGCCGCGTCGGCGCAGCAGTACAACGCCATCTTCAACTTCGGCGACTCCATCACGGACACGGGCAACCTGTGCACCAACGGCAAACCGTCGATGATCACCTTCACGCAGCCGCCGTACGGCCAGACCTACTTCGGCAGCCCGACGTGCCGCTGCTCCGACGGCCGCGTCATCGTCGACTTCCTCAGTACGTGCCCGTCGTCTCGTCTCACTCTCTTCCTTGGTAGTAGTAGCCGCTGTGTGTTTTCTTGCTAACGGTGTGTCGCTTGCTCCGGCCGCACGTGCATGCAGGCGACAAGTTCGGGCTGCCGTTCCTGCAGCCGTCCAAGGCGAGCAACGGCACGGACTTCAAGCAGGGTGCCAACATGGCGATCACGGGCGCCACGGCCATGGACGCCGACTTCTTCCGGGCGCTGGGGCTGTCCGACAAGATCTGGAACAACGGGCCCATCAGCTTCCAGTTCCAGTGGTTCCAGCAGATCGCCACCTCCGTCTGCGGACAGGGTAAGTGGTACTAGTGGTGAACCTGACCATTGGTGTCTGAGGACCATACGAGTCACCAACACCGAAACGCGCTTTCTTCTTGATACGTACCCTCCTATCATGCCTGAAAGTGAAAGCTAAAAATGAACGTGACAGATTGCAAGAGCTACCTGGGCAAGTCCCTGTTCGTGTTCGGCGAGTTCGGCGGCAACGACTACAACGCCATGATCTTCGGCGGCTACAGCACGGACCAGGCCAGCAAGTACACGCCCAAGATCGTCAACACCATCTCCAAGGGCGTCGACGTACGTACTCGATCGAGCTCGCTCATCATCAATTCACCACTCACCTCTCAACAGGCTAATGCAAACACTTCATCTTCTGAATTGATGAATGGATCCAGAAACTGGTGGCCATGGGCGCGATGGACGTCGTGGTGCCGGGTGTGCTTCCCATCGGGTGCTTCCCCATCTACCTGACCGTGTACCAGAGCAACAGCACCGGCGACTACGACGACCTCGGCTGCCTCAAGAAGTTCAACGACCTCTCCGCGTACCACAACAGCCTGCTCCAGAAGCGGGTCGCCGTGCTGCAGGAGCGCTACCGCAAGAGGGGCGCGCGCATCATGTACGCCGACTTCTACAACGGCGTCTACGACATGGTCCGCAACCCGCAGAAATACGGTGAGTACAGGCCTGGGTACATACGCCGGCCGGCCACGCGCGTCCCCAATCCATATACTCAGTGCAAGTTGTCGCGCAAATCGATCGAGCATCTGTCCGTGACGCTGTCCGGATGAGCGGCCATGCACGGCCGGCTATCTGCCAAAACGCGCTGCTTAACTCTTCCGGCGCACATTCCCATAGAGCCATAGCACGTTTTGAAATGGCACCGTCTTGCCAAAACCTGCACTTAGTCCACAGGTAAGTACAAATCTAAACAACGTGGTAGGTTAAGTTGGAGCTTTTCTGCTAATTAAGACATACTCCGTACATCCTGCGCGCGGCTGGCCCAAGTGCACGCACTGTAATACAGCACTACTCCATCCACTAGACGTCTCGGCCACTAGTAGTGAGCAGTGTGAGCAGCACATGTGCATGTGCACCGCGCCGAGATTCCTCAGCGCGCCAGTGAGGCGAGGCGAGGCGAGACGACCCATGCCGGGTACGCGGAAAACGTGAGCGTGTCGTGCAGCGGCGCCGGTGATTAGAAAATTGGCCGCCATATGGTCGTGTGTCACTCGTGACGCCCAGGAGAGCATTTGTCTACGTAGCTAAGGTAGGCTCAGCTGGAGAGAGTCACGTTGGTTATGGGAAGAGGATAGCAGATGCGCCGAATAGGGGCCGGGGTGCAAGTGCCGATCGTTTCCCAACCAACACATGCACCCTTACTTGGATGCGACGAGCGCCGCATGTGAGCCGAGTTCTTTGAAACGACCGAAGCATGTGAGCCGACCGAACATAGAACGCGCTCACATCTGATCTGATCGAGTAATTCTGAGACGGGGAGTTTTGTTTCCCTTTTTCAGGGTTCAGCTCGGTGTTCGAGACGTGCTGCGGCTCCGGCGGCGGCAAGTACAACTACCAGAACAGCGCGCGGTGCGGGATGGCGGGCGCGGCCGCGTGCACCAGCCCGGCGTCGCACCTCAGCTGGGACGGCATCCACCTCACCGAGGCCGCGTACAAGCAGATCACCGACGGGTGGCTCAACGGCGCGTACTGCAGCCCGCCCATCCTCCACAGCTGAGCAAGGATGGACGGAGAGACTGGATCTGTTACTACGTGCTCTATAATTGGATTAATTAATGTCTTGGGATTGGTCTTGATTTGTTCATTTGATTTGGAGGTGTTCATATGTTTGCCCAGCAAAGCAGTGGCGGCAACTGTACCTGGAATAGTAGTATGTGGTCCATTTTGTAACTTTGCTTTTGGTCTTATCACATATCAATTATCCATCCAATGGAATTCAGAATTTATAAAGGACTGGTAATTGTTCCGCGGAAGCTTGGTTTTGCATGTGCCGGCATGTGGCATCTTCGAAAACCTTGTGTAAATCTCGGTCTGACGGACGGACGACCCGTCTGCAATCAATGTTTGGCTTTGGGAGGGCCAGAGGATCGATCAAAGGTTCACTTTTATTTTTCTTTTGTATTTTTCGAGGGGGATCGAAGGTTCGCTTGCATTGGTATGAAACGAGTCGGACAAGTTTGGCATCCATTTCTACACATGGTGGAACATCTGGAAGGAAAGAAATAGACGAATATTCCAAGGGGTGGAGATGAATGAGCTACAGGTTGCTTTCTTAACTAAAGAAGATGTTGATCAATACAGTAGAGCAATGGGAGATCTTGTGTTGTTGCCCACCGTTGTTGAAGTTGAGTAATGCTTTAATCGTTTTGGTTTCTGTTTTAGCACAGCTTGGGCTGTCTTTTCTTTTCTTTTCCTTTAATCTGCTGTTTTCCTTGTGGCAGTCTAAGCTGCCAGTGCAACTGTAAGAACATTTTGTATTTACTCTGCTTTTTCTCTTCCTTTAATGAAACGGCAGAACACCTGCCTCTTTCCGTAAACAAAAAAAAGTTTGGCATCCATCCATGACTTCAGCAATTTTCTTGGTATCCGTTCATGCCTTCAGCGATTTTTTTTTCTTTTTTTTGCGGCTGCCTTGGTACCGACAGTTTGTGCTAGTTAGTGACACAGTAGGCGACCCCCAACACGACATGGTCTACAACACACTTGCAGTGGTACGAAACGAGCCGGACAAGTTGGGTTGTATGCATAGCTATTTTCTTGGTGTCGAACTGTCGATCCATGCATTTTAGCTCTGCTTGCAGTCTCGCGTGATCTGTCTCTCTCTCTCTCAGGAATATTTTTCACACTCGACACGAAATGGGCCAAACCCAGTTACAACACTCAGTGACACAACCGCCCATTATGGGCCAAGCAGAGCATTAGGTTTCATGGGCCTCTTGAACAGTGTTGCTTCAAAAAAGATATGCTTCTGGAACAGTGTTTGCCGCCAAAGCTTCATCAAAGGATGCAAGGAGTAGTAACAAAGAAGTGGAGCTACTTGTTAGATATATGAACCAGGCCTATTCATGCTCTTAAACTATTGGTCATCTCGGGCAGAAGAAATATTCTATCAATAATAATTGATTGATCATGGATTAATTAAATTATGGTTGTTTTGAAATTTGAGTAAGTTTTCTTTAGCATTAGCATGCATTTTGTTTGGACAGATCACCCAGAACAACATGGTGGCTCAATTACTTAAGTAGGTCGTTGGGTATATGAACCGAGGGTCTAGAAACATCTTCGTAAAGAGATTGGTACAATTATTGACTCTGCTGTCTACTCCAAAAACACTGGTCGTTCGGCATCGAACATTATCTGTTCACAAAACTGAACGAGCACCTGGTTCTTTCCAACTTTCCTCTATGAACAAGCATCACGTAACCATGGTGCTATGTCATTCTCAAGCAGCATGACTGAGAATTCGATAGTTATAGGCAACAAACCAGGCTGCTCGTAAGAAGCAAATATTGACGCCCTCGTATCATTCTTAAGAACTGGTAAGTGCAACGAAAGGATCGGAGTACATGCTCAGACAGGACAGAAGAGGAAAGATAGATCATTTATACTCATGAATGAAGGTCATATAGCACTCTGTTCGACTATACACCAAAAGAAAGATCATATACTCGTGTCCTTCTCCTTTTTCTTTTTTGAAAAAAGCATACCTATATACTTCTACCCTTTACCTTCAAAGAATCAGTGGAAAAACTTCAACGTGGTTACGTAATGCTTGTTCAAAGAGGAGAGCTCAACCAGAACTGACAACAGACTACAGAGTACTGATCCAACAAAGAGTCAGGGAGTCAAGAACCGCTAGACTGCAGGGCAACGAGAGACGCATAAACCCCGCCGGGCAAATCGCGTAGCAGCTGCTCGTGCCGACCCTCCTCGGCGACGACGCCATCCTTGATGACGGCGATCTTGTCCGCCCCGGTGATGGTGGACAGCCGGTGCGCCACGATC
The DNA here is from genome assembly GCA_012490785.1 of Eragrostis nindensis. Taxonomy (NCBI): domain Eukaryota; kingdom Viridiplantae; phylum Streptophyta; class Magnoliopsida; order Poales; family Poaceae; genus Eragrostis; species Eragrostis nindensis. The sequence goes on from JAAXCT010000343.1 coordinate 126,586, forward strand.
ACCGTCGTCCTCCCGACCATCACCCTGTCCAGGGCCTCCTGCACGGTGCGCTCCGACTCGGCGTCCAGCGCGCTGGTCGCCTCGTCCAGGAGCAGCACCTTGGGGTCCTTGAGGATCGCCCGCGCGATGGCGATCCGCTGCTTCTGCCCGCCGGAGAGCTGCACCCCGCGCTCGCCGACGCTGGTGTCGTACCCGTGAGGCAGGGACGATATGAACCCATGGGCGTTCGCTGCCTTGGCGACAGCGATGATCTCCTCCTCGGAGACCTGATCTTTCTTGCCGTAGGCGATGTTTGCTCTGATGGTGTCGTTGAAGAGGACGGGTTCTTGGCCCACGAGCCCCACTTGCTGCCTTAGCCAACTGAGCTTGAGGCTCTTCAGGTTCACCCCGTCGAGGAAGATGGCGCCGGAGTCAGGGTCATAGAACCTCTCAATCAAAGATATCACCGTTGATTTCCCGCTTCCACTTTCTCCAACAAGTGCAACAGTCTGCAATAGCAATTATGTTGTCTCTATCAGACACAGCAGAACGAAACTATAATATAGCTTGCCAGTTAGTGTTTTTGGTAAACATAGCAGGATCATCACAAAACTTGTGCAATGTTTCAGGTTTGTTTGCCAACAATTTTTACTGTGGCTTCTGCTGTAGAGTAAGTCTACTTCAACTGTTACACATTAATTTAGTAGGAGCTCCAACCAAAATTTAACCATGAGAAGCAGAGGTAATAGAATGCTTATCAAGAAACACAGTATTTACCTTGCCAGATGGGATTCTCAAGCATAAATCTCTGAAGATTTGCACGTCAGTTCGAGCTGGGTACTTGAAGCTAACGTGCTGCAACTCTATATTACCCTCCACTGTCTCAAGCGTCGTTCCCTCCTCAGAGCTTGCATCAATCACGGATTTCCTATCAATAATCCCAAAAATGGAAACAGCTGCATCTTCTGCCTTGCTAAAATCACAAGCCATTGAGCTCGATTGCGAAACCCCCACAGCCATCATTGTTAGAGCAAAGAAGACCTGCATTTTCATGAAACAGCAAATGAACTTACAAAAAGCAAATAAACAGGAAAATAAGATGGTCTAGCATCATTTTTAGTGTCTCACCTTAAAAACTTGCCCAACATCTGCAGTCCCATCACGTATAAAGCGAGCTCCAATATAGAATGATACAGCATAAAAGCAGAAGAGCAATGCAAATGAGAATCCATAACCCACACCACTTATCGCCCCTTGGCGAACTCCTTGTTTCACAGGATTCTCACATTTCTTTCGGTAGTTTTCGACTATCTTCTCTTCAGCACAGAAGGAAGCGACAGTTCTGATGTTACCGATGGCATCGCTGGCAATCGTGCTTGCTTGTTCATACATTTCCTACAAGCAACGTCTCAAATTTTCAACAAGCGTACTAAACAATGATATAATTCCAACGAAAAGAACGATTAGAATACCTTGGCATTGGCACTGAAACCCCTCATAAACCTTGCCTGAGCAAAACTTTGCGCAAATACGCAAGGAACAAAGCATAGTACTATGCATGCTAGCTTCCAGTTCGCAGTCATGGCTATTATGATGCCAACAATAGCTGTGCTTATGTTTTGCACTATCAATGATAGGACATCTCCTGCAATGCTTCTGATAGATGCTGCATCTGCAGATAGCCTAGATCCTATAGCACCACTGAAAAACACCAAGGATGACGGAAATTTATTAATAGGCACAAAGAAATTGGTAATTCCACAGATATGATGCACCTAGTGAGTAGAAAAAAAATACCTGCTATTCATAGGGTCATCAAACCATCCAATTTCCTGGTAGACAACGCGAGTAAATGATAAAGCACGTATGCGCTCAATAAGTTTACCACCTGCCATGTAAAACATAGAGTATTGTACTGGTATGATAATCATGGAGAGCACACCCATCATCACGTACATCTCTGCCCAGAAAACTGAATCTACTCGTAGCTTCTGTGGCGGTTCATAGAAAGTTTTGATAGCACTTGAAATCAAGAGGCCAAACACAGGAAGTATAGCTCCGTTGGCAACAGCAGCAGTGCATCCTAAAAGAAGGATTGGAGTTTCAGGCTTATGGAGGTGGAGTAGTCGTCTGAATACTTTCTTCCCTGACTTCATATCATCACCCCTTTTCACTTCATTTTCGATTGATGAGAGTGTGTGTGAGTTCCCTCTGCTTCCATCCTGAGGTGAATGCCTACTCATAGATCTCTCAAAGGACGACTTTCTGCTACCTTGTCCACTCATAGAGTTTGCAGTATAAAATGCTGTCTGCATCCGGTTAGAGTCATCTGCACAAACTCCGCTTTTTTTAGCGTTCACCTCTTGAAGTCGTATCAGTTGTGAGTATGCTCCATTGGGATCCATAATCAACTCGGCATGTGATCCTGTTGTGCAAACAGTCATGTGTTATTGTACAATGATTAGTTTTGGCATCTAATAGTAAAATTGAATATAAAAAATTACTGTGTAACTGTTGTATAATAGAAGTGATAAATTCCAGATTACCTTGTTCTACAAGCTGTCCACGATGTAGCACTGATATTGTATCAGCATTTTTCACAGTGCTCAGGCGATGCGCTACAATTATTGTGGTCCTGTTCACCATTATATTATTAAGTGCTTCCTGAACCACACGCTCAGATCCAGCATCAAGTGCACTTGTAGCTTCATCAAGTAATAGTATCCTAGGGTCCTTCAATATTGCTCTTGCTATTGCAATTCTTTGTTTTTGTCCACCAGATAGTTGTGTGCCATGTTCACCAACCATTGTATCTAGTCCCTGAGAATAGGTGTCACTTGTTAGCTATCGTTTAAGAGTCTCACCAATGGACAAAACGGGGGGAAAATTAAGGCCAAATTTTAATTGTGCAAGAAGGAAAAAGGTGGGTGAGGGTGGTGAGCTTACTTCTGGTAGCTTGTCAATGAACTTTGCAGCATTAGCAAGCATAACCGCACTCCTGATTTCTTCCTCAGATGCGCCTTTCTTTCCATACTCAATGTTTTCTCTTATGGTCGTTGTGAAAAGAATAGGCTCTTGGCTGACAAGTCCTATTTTCTGTCTAATCCTGCTAAGGTTTAGCAGTTTCAAATTAACACCGTCTAATAGGACTTCACCTGATTGTGGATCATAGAACCTTTCTACCAAGCTAATTACAGTAGACTTTCCACTCCCGCTCTCCCCAACTAATGCCATTGTCATGCCAGTAGGAATAGTAATAGAGAAGCCACAGAAGATTTGTTGCTCTGGCCTTGCAGGGTAGCTGAAATGGACATCTTTAAGTTCAACAGCCCCTATGAAGTTCTCCAACACAAGGCCATTCTTATCATTGGCATCAATCTCAGGGTTCCGATATATTGTTGCAAACATTTTGTAAGCTGCAATGCGTCCTGATGCAAAAGCGCTCAAGCATGGCGAGGAATTTCCAAGAGCCCTACAAAAAATCAGGAAAAACAATGGTGAGAAATCTAAAGCCTATATGTTTAGTTTGTCTCTTGTATTCTAAAAGAATTGATGACATGCAAATCAAGATACTGACATTGCACCAGTCATAATGGCCATCAGTACATTGATGATATATCCCCCAGTATAGCCCTTTTGAATAATTAACCTTGCACCATACCATACAGCCAATGCATAGCTGCAGAAAATAATAAGCAATAATGAACCAATTCCTAGACCCACAGCAATGCCTTGGTGAATTGTTGCTTTGTATGATGTCTTCAGAAACTCATTGTATCTGCCAATCGCCCTTCGCTCACCAGTGAAAGATACAACCTGAAGTGTCACAAAAGGAAGTGAGTATGATCTGAACAAAGCAATAACTAGAACAGCAGTGTTGATTGAATTTTAGAATATTACGGTTCTGATTGATCCTATTGTCTGATCAACCACTTTTCCTGCTTCAGCATAGGCCATCTGGGAACGATTTGTCATCTTTGATATAACAAGTGACATGGATGCTGCAGCAATAACAACTGGAGGGATACATGACAACATTACAAGGGATAGAAGCCAGCCTCTTGCAAATGCAATTATGAATCCACCTAGAAATGTTGATACCAGCTGGAAAAACTTCCCAACCTTCATAAGTGAGCCAAATAAAAAATGTGTCAGACCATAGATCCTAGATATACCAGGTTTCGGTTCCTTCCAACTCCAACTATTAAATTTGCATAGTAGAAAGTAGAAACTATTTAGATTATTACACAAACTGATAATAGGCATCTCAAAACATGAATATGCATAGTATTGCAGGACACTGAGCATAGCATGACCAAATGATTAGCAGAACAATGTACTTGACCAAAGTGGATGCTGGTTGTGTGATTAATTGACAAGAAACTGCAAGCTCAGGGTATAAAAATAAGGTGGCATACTCAACATATATGTTGCATTTGGTGCTACAAGAGAAGGCGGTTTCTAGTTAATAGGGTAAAAACTAAAAAAATACTGTGACTTCTCATTAACATATGCCATAACAACCTTTTCTCCAATGGCGTCTTGGATCAGGACTGTGTCACTAGACATCCTTTCAATTACTTCTCCAGTAGATGTCTCCACATCAAAGAAAGAAATGTCTTGTCTAAGTATAGTTTCAAGGTACTGCCCGCGGATGCGTGCAGCCTGCCTTTCTCCAGTCACCATCCAGCATGACACCTCTGCAAGAACAAAGTTGTCTGAGATAGTAACACATGAAACAGAAGAAATCTGAATATGGGAATGTCTATGAAGAGCATCAGTAGGTAGCTGCACTTCCAACATTTTAAGAAAGATAACAAAGGGATGAATTCTGATATCCGTATATATGGTGCTGTATGGTTGCGGCCTAGTGGATACAAGTAGTAAGTGATATGACTATATGAGGGGTGTAGCAACGTAGCTACAACAATAGATACCATTAAATGCCATAAAGTCTAGCCTAATAAATGAGGCAATTCCTCATTTGCCAAATATGGCAAGTTATTCATCAAAGTTTTTTTTTCTAAATTCCTTTAGAACCTAACATGAATCTCCATCTATCAGCGAGTAAAGCGAATAGCTCAAAAAGTTATTGTTTACCGATGCTAAATGGAACCATGCAAAGTAGTTTGATAGCATGTACAGTGTTATTGGTACTCACGTAGAAAACCGGCCACTCCAGAAGCTATTGCTACATACACAAATCTGACTGAAACCTGAAAAAGGAAACTTGCCACTGTTAACTTAATTGGATAAGAAAAAGTCGACCGAGAGAAATCCTTTCCAGAGGCTTAAAAAAACCTCCACAAATCATCAACCAATACATAGAGAAAGTGCATATGTTCATGACACTTTTGCAACATGTAGAATACAAGTCGTGATGTACATTACATATTACATGTTATCTTTGGATGAAGGGCGAGATACATATGTATGAAGCAAGTGCTGCCAAGGAACTTTGGAGATGCAAACAAAAGCAGTCAACATAAAAGATCCACATTTTCTTTGCACATTGCTCAAACCTTTGGACTGAGAAAAGAACCTGTGGTACTGTTAAAACATGTTACTGGTTCGATTCTGAACAGAAACTCCAGTTCTCTTGGTTATGGATCTACTAATCCACTACCATACAGAAACCTATGGCCGATTGAAATATACTACTAGCACCGTGTACTGTATGAGAAAATTGAGCCACCAAATGTGCTTAGTACAAAACATCTCACACCTGCCTCTCTCCTCTCCATGCACATCTAATGATCCTCCTTCGTTATGCACTTTGTCACCATTATTTGCCAGTTGGGAATTGCATTTCATGAGAACGCCACGTCTTAAATCTCATATACAGAATTAGATCAAATGCTCATTAAACCAGCGCCTCATCGATTATTAAGAAATGCTTCTGTAAATCTAGAGATGAGGGACACAAATAAAAATCTAAAATAGATAGTGGTACGGAAGACAAACATGCACTTAGTGGGATCTCCTGTACCCACTAATTGAGCACAAACTTGGATCGATTGCTCATAGATCGCAAAGAATTTTGCGGATTGGTGGATTCTGATTCAGGAAATGTTTTATCTGGGCGGTGGATAGATCTCGATTCGAATCGAAGTTAACCGAAATTCATCATAAATGATTGGGGCCTTACTGACCGATGATATTCCAAAACCCTTAAACCACTTGCATTAAAAGGCTAAAAAAAAGGCCAGGAACCTAAGGAACCCGGCCGCGCGAAGTCGCAGGCAAAGCACAGGGTCACACAGTGCAGCCAGGGCAAGGAACAGCCGCGCGCTAATGCGACGAAGCCATCCAAGGACGGCGCCTAATTAAACCCCTCGCGGCGGGGGCGGAACGGGAGGGAGAGCGGGAGCGGGAGGCGATCAGACCTTGGAGACGACGTCCACGACACGGGCGCGGTCGGCGGCGCCGAACGCGTCGACGAGGTCGCCGATGAGGAAGGTGAGGAACGGCATCGCGATCCCGTTGGCGACGGCCGCAGCGGCGCCCACCGCCATCATCGCCGCGTCCCGCCGGTCCGCGAACGCGAAGAGTCGGTACATCGGCACCGTCCTCGCGCCGCCGCCGCCTCCGCCGGCGTCCGCCATCGATCCTCCCTGCGCGGATGCGGCTACGCCGCCTCCTCCACCACCTCCTCCTCGGCGCGGTCGCTTCGGTGCGGCGGCGCTATGCTGGTGTGTGCATGGTCTGGTGGCCTCTTGGTGGGTTTTTTATGCGGGCGAGCGAGGTCGCTGTCTTGTTGCCTCTGGACCAAGAGTCCTGGGGTTCCTATCTGGTTTGCTCTGCCCTCAGCCCCCTGCCTGGGGTTTTGACAAGTCGTTTCGAAGCTTCCAAACGAAGCGATAAGTGCGGGCGAGTTTGAACAACACTCGAATCCGTGAAATACAAGGAGTTTCGGTTTTTCGCTTTTGAATTTACATGGTTTCTAGAATGCCATGTCGATTAATTAACTACTACTAGTACTTATTCTGTCCATAAAGAATGGCATTTTAACTTGTCCTAAGTAAGATCATTTGAAGATTGGTCAAACTTTAATAGAAAAATTACCAATTTTGTGGTGTTAAATTAGCATAATTGGATTCATCATGGAATATATTTTCATCTTATGCCTAATTGGTATCATAAATATTGATAGTGTTCCCTATGGGCTCCTTTGGGTTAGAGGAAAATTTTTCCTTTCCTGCATTTTTTCTATGAAATTCCTGTGCGATTCATGTGAAATTCCTGGGTTTCAAAGGAAGCCTATAAAATTATTAAAAGTGAAGATACTTTGACTTTCTGGGATGAAGGAGTATTCATATGTCCATGCATAAAAATGAAAAAAAAAACATATATAATCTCAAGAGATCAAACTTGATAATCTTTTAACAATGCGTGTAAATTCTGTTTGATTACAATCAATACCTCAATTTGGATTGGATTAAAAGACGGGTGTCGGAAGGTTTAGATCCAACTGAATTGGATTTGTGATTGGAGTATAGGCATCAATGCTTGGCTATTTCGTACTATTTCGCAAGTGCTTGACGTGTTGACGCCTTCCATCTTGTTTGAGAGGTGGTTGTGCAATAAGAATCAGAGAATCGGAGAATCTAATACATGAATGAGCAAACATGACCATGTTTGGACAATGGCAAATCAATAGTCCAGCTCTCTTTCAGATAGTCTAGGCACCAAGCTGACTCTGGTGGGCATCAGATCATTGTTGTAGAAGGTTGCCATGCAATTCTATGGGCTGGTGTGATAAGAAAGGTGTTATTATAATTAGAGTGGAAACTATTTATGAAGGTAATGAGATAAAAATATATAAAAATGCTTCATGTACAACTAATTTGTACGACCACATGTTACAACCGGAGATCTAACCAGTTTGAAAACAAAGTGAACTATATCATCAAATATTCAACCCATTTAATTTTGGTCATACAACACGGTAAAAAATACTCCTTAAGATTTAATGCATCCTTAAGAGTTGAGTGCCAAAATTTATTGATTTTTTTTTTTGAGGAACGCCAAAAGTCATTGATGCAATTATTTTTCTGAACAATTATCAATGCAACTTTTTTCAGCAAGACATTGAAGAAGCGGGTAGGTCGTATTTGGGCCGCTGAAGATCCTTAGAGTGGTGACGGCCTATCTCGGCCCATCTGGTGAGCTGCGGCCGATCAAACCGCCGGCCGAGTCGGTTTCGTCCTCACGGTGATTCGCAAAGAAGCGTAGGAAGGCAGGAACGCGTGAACTACCCACCGCCGTCGCCGTGTCCTGCCCGAAACGCAGAGTCCGTTTATCTCGCCGCCGTTGGCCGTCGCCGCCGAGTTCCGTAGCCTGCTGTCGCCTCAACCACCGTCCGGTCGCCGTCTCAGCCGATCTCCTCCTCCGCTGCCGCAGCCTCTTCCACCAAGGAGGCAACATGGTACGTAGGAGATCTAACCCTAGCCGCTCTGCTCCGCTCCCCATCCCCAAATCATGGGGCCTCGACCCCCAAATTTCTCTCATGCGTTTCTCGAGCTTGGGGAATCTTGTTGGACGGGTGCCCGACCTTGTGTTTTCTCATCTTAGGTTCGATTATCTTACGGAATTTTCTCTCTGGTTTTCCTGCAGTCGTCGCTTGCTGCCGCTAGAGCTGATAACTTCTACTATCCACCAGAATGGAGCCCCAAGAAGGTACGATGAGTCTCTTAATATGTGAACGTCGTGTGGCCTGTTTATTTTCCTTCGATGCCTTGTGGACCTTGTGGTTGCTGATGCGGCTTGCTGTTCTTGTTATGATCAATTAGGGTGGGTTGAACAAGTTCCACGGACAACATGCCCTCAGGGAACGGGCAAGGAAGCTCGACCAGGGCATCCTGATTATAAGGTATGATTCTTGTTAGCGTTACCCTGTTCCATATTTGATCAAATGAGGATTGAAATGCATAAGCTAGTCCTGAGCTGTGTCTCTGTATTTGTGTATACCTGTCTGCCTGTATGTATGTTTTTTGGGGACAGGGTAGGGGAGGACTATTTTTTCCATGGATTTTGCACTGATGCTAATTGGATCAGGAAGTTCAGTCTCACTAAAACTTTCTCATTAACTGTTTGTTATAAAATGTAATTTGTAACTGTTTGTATGAAACTAGCGGTGTTAATAATTGGCAGGAAAGAGATAAAGTGATCTCTATGCACATTAGCATCAAACATTCTTCATCAACAACTAGCCGTACTGTTGTTGCTTTTGCCTCAGATCTTTGCAGTTAGTAAAGTTGCCTTTACCTGAATGGCTTACTACTTAATGATGCATCGCATTATCACTACTATTTTTTGTAGTTAATAACCTCAAATAAACTGACCTGATAAGTATGACTCATACTTATCGATTGCCTGGTAGTTCGCGTTGCTTACCGTATGAATTCATCAGCTTATAACTAATGTCATTCAAGATCATGCTTGAAGTGTTGATTCAAGTTTGAGCATGTTTTAGTCCACGCGTTTAATATGCTTGGTTGATTTTGCAGATTTGAGATGCCTTTCAATATTTGGTGTGGTGGTTGCAATTCCATGATAGCTAAGGGAGTAAGGTTTAATGCAGAGAAGAAACAAGTTGGAAATTATTACTCTACTAAGGTATGCCATCATTATAACTTCTTTGTTTACTTTGTATTATGCTCGTTTCATTTCCTGCATGTATTGAAGCATAGGATGGCTGTTTTCCTATCATTGTTTTTAATCATCTCTATTAGAAAATATGATGATCTTTTTGAAATTTATTATGCAAGCTGTGGACCTGAGAGAATTGGTTGAGCCTCAGCAAGGCATCAACCTTGAGCGCTCATTGATTATCCTCTTATATTTTGGATCTGAAGTGTCATCATTTTTGCCAAGCATACCTCACAAGACCTGTCAGGAAAAAATGTATAGTGCCATGATTTAGTAAATTCTATAGGAAATACATAGTGTTTGCATAATAGTGTCAATGTTTAATGTATGGGATAACTTTGAAGGGCCTTTTGTTTGGTGACAGAATGTCAAGTAAATTTCGTAGTACTGATTAACTTCTGAGCTGCTGCCTTAGCCACCTCTGTATGTGCTAACATCAGAGTACATTAACAGTCTTGTGAACTTCCAAAATGCTTAATGCCGTTAAGCTTTCAATATCTGCTGGTGTTTATTCCAGCAGTTTTCTATTGCTTATCACTGTGCTGTCCTGATATTGTTAACACGGAACATTCATTTGTCAGATATGGAGCTTCACTATGAAATCACCCTGTTGCAAGAACGAGATAGTTATACAGACAGACCCAAAGAATACTGAATATGTCATAATTAGTGGGGCCCAGAAGAAGACTGAAGATTTTGATGTTGAAGATGCAGAGACACTGCTACTGCCTGCAGATGAAGGTTCAAACACTTGTACAGCTTTGTTTCTGTTCATAGCAATCCTTTATTTTTCAAATGCTTGATTTTTTTTTTGATGTTCTCTCAGATAGGGACAAGCTTGCGGATCCCATGTATCGGCTTGAACACCAGGAAGAGGATCTTAAGAAAAAGAAAGAAGCTGAACCAGTCTTAGTTCGCCTTCAACGACTTTCTGACAACCGGCACTCTGATGATTATGCTCTTAACAGAGCCCTCCGTGATCGTCTTAGGGTCATCCAATGAATTCCTAAACATTGTTTTTCATGACTTGCGAAATCAACATGATTCTTATCCACTTCTTGTTGCATTTATGTAGAGCCAAAAGAAGAGGGTCGCTGAAGAGAAGAAGTCTGCCAGGAAGATGGGACTTGGAGTCCGTCTTTTACCTCCCTCTGCAGAAGATGCCGCTGCAGCATCTTCAGTGAAGTTTGCATCAAAATTTGAGAAGAGCAGAAGGGACAAAAGAGCAGCAATCAAGGCTGCGTCCATCTTCCCGGAGGCATCAACCTCTGCCTCGAAGGGTAAACTGGACCTTGCACTGAAGAGGCGGAATATAAAACCCGGTGTAGCCACGGCGCTGATGGCGGGCAGGGTGAAGCCATCCTCGTGGCAGAGCACCAGTTCCTCAAGCTCAAGGTCACAGATGCCGGTTTTGGCCACACGCAAGTAGACAACCTAAAGAGGCACAACACTTTGCGGTGGGTCTATTGCTTGTGCAATTTGCACTGTTGCGATGTAGAACTTGTTGACGACGCAAGTAGTTGCCTTGCTCTGTATGAGTGAATATGTGTATGGTATTGCCGTGGTTTTGGCTGTTTGTACACTACAAGGGTTGCCTGGTGGCGTCGTTCGGTTTGTGACTGCGGTCCAGAATTGAATTTGTAGTGCCCCTCTGTACATATTACAGTATGATTGTTTCTCTCTACTTTGAAGACAATAAATGGTCTTTGCTTCCTGCATGAGATGTTTTTGAGATCCTGGATTGCTTCGTGGTCAGTTGCTAGCCGGCTTTACCCAGTTTCTGGAACTCAACTGCCAACCATTAGCTTGTGTCTGCATTAAAATCTCTGGACTAGATTTCACTACCAGCACATAGTTTGGAGGCGGCGGGAACACGAAAGGCTTCCAACAACTACTACAACCGACTGTTTGTGCTCTACGGTAAAGCAGCCGTGGATGTGCTGTCCAGGGGCGAGCTGTGTCATCGCTGTCCTTGTACAGCAACCCTACGACCCTTTGGTCGTGCGACGTAGAGTATGTACATGTTGCCAGCACAAGTTTTGACTTGCATTAATCAAATCGCACCGCCCGTTACAGATTATGATTTCTTATTAGAAATACAACATGCTCTGACCGCTTCAAAATACTAGCGAGAAGAGAGTAGACGCTATCGAATGTGAATGCACTGACGGCCGCGATGACAGCAACACTGCACCAGTGCACCCTCAACAAACGTTTTAGGTTCGCGCGTGGAGATCAGCACACGAACCATCACCACCTGTCCTGTTTATCCTCTCTTGTAGTAGCAGTTCAGTCAGTGCCTCCTGGCTGCTGCTGGCATCAAGCAACCTCGTGGCCTCCCTGGCCGCCACTTCTCGCTCTGCAGTTTGCACAACAACATCCTCTGTTCTCTCTCTCCGGAAGTCAAACTAGCTCGGACGTTGGGTGAAGCCAGCCAAGAAACAGTTCCTTCAAGAGTGAGATACCGTGTGTTTTTCCCCCGTTTCTGAAGAAACTTGTCATCGCGCGCCCTGTACCTTGACGAATCCCCAACGTTGGATTGGTTTGATGGACCCAACTCGAAAGAAGGCACCCGGCCCTGAACAACTTGCTCCCGTCCAAGATGAACTCGTCCCGGGCCCGAGTTTCAAAACCAAACGCTCGCATGTCGCCATTACACACGGGCAGTGCCATGTAAAGACTAACCATCTTGCCCGGCTTCTAAGCGTCCGTCATCCGTGCAAGTGATTAGTGAATCCCCGTCTCTCTCGTCTTTACCCGGAGCGCTTCCGTGAACGTGAAGTCAGCCGCACCGGCCCACCACCCATTTACCTCCGCCTCTTCTCTCGGCTCAGGTCAGGTGAACGTGACCGCGTCCGGGAAACCCGGAGGAGGGAGCTGGCTTGACTTGAGTGAGCGAGGAGAGTCCGTCTCGGTTGGGACTTGGGAGTGGGAGACTGGGAGTAGGAGACGACCGGCTGCCTGGCTGGCTCGGCGGAGTTACGCAAGGCAGTCGTGTGAAATCCGGGATGAATTTTAATCGAGCCCAGCGATAGGAGTCCCACGCAAGCAACTCTCGCCCTCTTAACGCACGCCCGCGTCGTCTCGCTCCCTTGTCTCCTCCTCGCCCCTGTCCCTTGCTCTGCTTGCCCTGTCCACGCCAACCAGTCTAGCAAAGCTCTCTTGTTCTTCTTCCTCTCGCCGGCTCGCCTGCGCGGCTAGACGTACATACCACCTAGCTAGCCGCGTACGTGCAGATAGCCTCGCCAGTTTTGATCGCTGTCGCCGGCCGTGTCCGTGGCGACGACGAGGGCGTAACCCGCTATAGCAAGGCAGCTAGAGCACGGCCTGGACCGACCGCGGCCCATCCATGAGTTCGCTCGTCCGCCCGTCTGCACGGTGGCAATGAGACAACCTCACGCCGCCGCCGCCGCCGCCCTCCTCCTGTGGCTCGCCGTGCTCACCGTCGCGTTCCACGGGTGCGGCCGGGGCCTCGGTTGCGGAGGGTTGGTGGCGGCGACGAGGCGATTAAGTCCGGTCGTCTCCCTACCGAGGAAGATGCTGCTCGCCGTGACCAGCTTCGACGCCGCCCCGTCGCCGACGACAGCTGATCATCATCATCATCACGACGAACACCACCACCACCAACACCATCGGCATCACCAGCATCATCACCACCACCATCAGCAGCACCACCATGTCAGCCGATGGAACTGGCAGGGGATTCCACCATCACTACCTGGCAAAAACGGCGAGGGGGTCGACCCGCTGTACGGCGCGGAGAAGAGGCTCGTCCCGACAGGCCCCAACCCCTTGCATCACTGATCGAGGTCGGTTGGGTACGCCTGCAAGCATGGATGGATCAGTTTTTAAATTTCGTGGCCCAGAGGCTGAATCCATGGTGAGTGGCACACACATGCATCGTCTTGCTGTGTCGATCGATCGGTCGATCGAGTCCAGGTCCGGTATTCTTTCGTTGTGCAGTCGATTCTGTGATCATCATCATCAGTCATCACACGTACTTAATCCTTGGCATTTGGGTGTTCATGTCTGTAAACCTTGGTCAAGCTGCAAATGAGAGAAGAAAATCTCTAGCTAAGCTAGTTATATTTATATATAGTGGAGTACATACAAGTTATGTTGAGGAGGATGAGCATACGAAGTTTGCTTGGTTTTCTTGTACTTCTTGCTCCAATTTCATTATTTTTTCTGTTCATTAATCAAAATCTTGATGACATGGTTAGATACATGCTCCATATTAGATTATGAGTACTGTGTGTTCTCAATAAAGAATGAACAATATATCCTTTTCCCCACTCTGGATAACAGAGACTGATCGATACGGCTGGCTGCTGCACCAAAAATCAGTACAGTACTCCGTAAACTGTAACTTTCCGCCGGATTTGCTCCTTCACTCCTCGGGAAATGCGCGCGTCAGGTCGTTAAGTGAGTCGTACGTCGAGGAGAGAGAGAGGCCGAGCCATGCTGTAAGAAGTACGCAAAAGAGTAGCGGCGACGGCACGTCGCAGAATATACGGGGTTCGTGGCACAGATCACAGGGCATGAATTCAGAGGAATTGCCCCCTTTCCCCAGGCTTGGAAACCCATGATCCCTTTGGCACCGAGTGTGCATGGAGCCAATACAATACTAAGCCGGCCTTTGACTTGGCGCCCATCTGACTTTGAGGGCACGCACATGCACATCATAGATGGATCACGCATCATCTGGATGCAGCCAGAACACGCACTCGGCACATGCATTACTAGTACTTGAGATCGTGTGAAAAGAGTAAGAAGTAGTTGTGGGAGATTAGTTGGTGCCCGTGATGTTTAATTCATTATAGTATGTGGTGTCATGTCAAAATACATAAGGTGGCGTGGAATAAGTAGCGGCAGGGCGATGTGACGGTGAGCCAAACAGAGCAAAAGCACAGGGTAATTGACGTCGTTGCAACGGCTGCTTGAACGTTGTGGCTGCCTTGCAGAGTAGATTGGCTGTCGTCAAAGCATGTGAATGCCGGTGTCAAAGAATGCCGCGCAATCGTCCACAACCTTTGACCTTGGTGTAAATGACAAGGCTATACTAACTGGTGTTTTCTATTTCGAGACCTCAAAAGAAAAGAAAAAAAAGGTCTCTTTTGGTTGGATTTGTCGCGAAAGTGTCAACAACCAGGATTAGCTAGCGAGTCGACCTGAACATAGGACTTTTCACTAATGTTCGCAGTACTACTACTAGTATGTTTTGCAACCAACACCTGTTTAAAACAGGACTGCATGCTGGCAGCCAGGCCACAGTCAGTAGTCATAGGCTGTTAAGGCACTGCAGGCATTTGAACTCGCTGCATGCAGAATTAGGTTGGCAGAGCAGACGCGAGCCAAAATTTCGGTGAAAGCTCATCAGCAACGAACCCTTGCGTAATCAGTCATTAACTACTGCCATTAAACTACATTGATTGTGCAGTAGGAGTACATTCGTCCCATTATTCTGATGCAGGCGGTGCGTCCTGGATCACCATTAGTCTTATCCCGGCGGTCCCGGGTATAAATAACCGTAATCAAAACGGATGTTTGCTTAATCAGCTGGTAATGTGAGCGAGCGAGGTGAGCAAACAATTGTCCGGAATGATGGGGGTGGCGTTGACCCGTCTGTGATATCATATTCTCGAACCTTTTGCAGACAGTCATGCATATGCTTGCTTCACACAGGTCTTTCGGAAAAAAATGGTTCACACCACACGGAACTTCGTCGGTGCATGCTTAGCGTTGAATGCTCCTCTATATATATCGATCAAGGGCGCGGCATGCAGATCTTGACTGCAATCTTAGGCAACATTAAGGGGTAATTTTCATCAGAAACACTGCAACGATAACATTTTGCCACTCCGAAATCAGCTTAGATAACGGTCCATTTATAAAAGGCTAGCAGTTTTGTTACCCCGATTTCTAACTCATTACTCTGTCTTCCGGCGACAACTTGGATTTTTCTGAATTTGCCTGTCTTCCAGTTCCTTCTTTCTGTCTCTGCGCTGCACTTCCTCTTTGCACAGCGACCATGCTTGAGTCCCCTGTACAAGAGAACACACCAAAAGTATGCAGCCACACCGCTGATAATGCCCCACCAGTAGAGCAATATCTACAGCATTTGTCATCACAAAGATCACCAGTAGGGCCCATAAACAATAATTTTTTTAGGAACAGGAATATGTATTAATAAAAAAACGGATTATAGCGTTCTGTCAACAAACGTTTGCTGACAACAAGTTCTGAACCCATCCAGACACACAACTGATGTTTATCACACCACAGAACACACCCTGCTAATTATTCACAAACAGATACTAGAAGTTCAAAACATCCTCCCAGAGTCCCAGTTTATTCCTTCAACTTGAATCTTTCTCGATGCACCGGTTTGTCAACTGTTTTGGGGAAAGCACCCCATAACCGCATGCATGTAACTAATGGTGGACAAAATCAGTTGATTCAAAGACATAGAGAACCTATAGCCATCTCCCCGTTGATCAGCTCATGTAAACAGGTAGGCACGCAATCACAAATGTGTATATCTAGTAAAGCATGCTACCCATGCATGTAAAGCAACTAGAGAGGAGAAGCACAGATGATCTATGCACTGATGACCGGATTGACAAAAGCTACACAACTTTTGAACTTTACAGCCACTTTTCAGCAAAAAATGCTCTATTGTCAATCCATGAGAAAATTCTAATCCTGTATGGGATGATATATGTACATCCAAAGTTCCGTTTGTGCCTTTGTGGTATAGAAATTGCAATCGCACTACATTTTCAACTAAGCATAGCTCATCCGCAAACTTCCTAGCGTCCGTATCGAGAGTATCCCATGCACTAGTGCGTATTCCGTGACGTACACGAGGTATGAGTGTGGCGACCGTCTTTTGTATTCTCTCTCGAAAAGTACCTTTGATAACTCAAACGGTCTTGGGCCCGTACGGCATGGCCCAGTCCTTGGATTGTGGGGACGAATCAGGCACCCTGGGCCCATGATTGGTGCATTGCTTACATGGCCCAGTCCATATCTGAGCCCATTTGTCAAATGTTCCATTTATTTATTTTATTCCCTCCTTATACACAAGATGAACCAGATCAAAATTCTTTTCAGGCTTCATTGTATAAACCACCCGATAATATCTTTTAAAGTTTGAGATTTCCATCCATAAGTGGTTTTATTAAAAAATTGCACCCACCTACTTTATTTTGTTGCAAAAACCAACCCACTGTGTGCATATTTAATTGATTTCATATGTATTAGTTGGGAGTGTTAGTCAACGTAAATCCAAAAAGAAAATCCTAAGTTCACTAAATACTCTTTGTGATGACAGAAGCTGTAGATATTGCTATACTGGTGGGGCATTATCTACAGCATCTGATTTCATAGTGGATGAGTAGATATTTGCAACAAAATGGATTTGGGTGGGAATTTCAAGCTTGAAATTACTTATAGGCTGACTATGGAGATAAAATTCACCCTTAATAAATTTGAAATTTCACATAACCACATGTTTTGCAAACTTTTGAAAAGGTGGATTCATTTCCCCAAATTTTAATGACTTTTTTGTTGCCTTTTTTTTTCAAGCGAATTTTTATCGTATAACGTGACATGTGTCATAAGGTATTACGGATGAGTTGAGGAATTCATAGGTGGGACTATAGGAAAATAAATACAAAAACGAGATGTCCCTAGAGGCTATGGTTACTTATTTCTTGCGACAACAAAGCAATTTAGCTAATTTGTATATCAAACGTGTACCTATCTCATGCCGCCCGTTTCGCTCGCGTCTCCTTCTCCGCTACAGTGCTGAGCAGGCGAACGCGAGGCGACACCGTTTCCGGCGGCGGCTCCGCCCGATTTCCCCTTCCTCCGGCGACCCCGCGGGGTTTCGGAGGGCCGGGAAATCGGTGGGGCTGCCGTCCGGCCACTCTCTAGCTACTGTATAGTTTAGTAGTCTAGTTTCCCAACCCCGAGCTAGGGTTAGGGTTGGCGGAGTCGGCGTCTTCCATGGCGACGGCGGCCGTCTTTTGCTTCTCCCTCGACGGATCTGGTGATGTCGTCGTCGTAGGCGGCGGCTTCTTCTCCGGTGAGGTCCCGTGGAGTTTCTTTGCCTTTCTTCCTCTTGCGATGGGGGGGATGGGATTTTTGTTCCCCTCGCCGGTGATGCTGGCGATGGTGGATGCTGATGCCGGGTGGTTGCCGTTTTGTGTTGGCGGCGAAGCCTCGGATCTTTGGCTGTTCCGGTCGGCGTCGGTGGCGGCGACCGTGGACTTCTTTTCCTCTTCCTCCTTCGAAGTGGTGGCGGCCGATGTTCTTTCAGCTCTTGCAGATGCGTGCTGGGGTGTCCGGGCGCTGAATCTTGCGGCAATTCCAAGCGTGGAGTCACCGACGATGGAGGGAGGTGGACAAGTTCGCCGGCGGCGTGTTCGCCGGAATGTTGGGATGCCTCTGGAAGTTAGAAAAGGACTTTGTTGTAATTTTCTTTCTTTTCAGGGGTGTTTCTGTAAAAGGTGGGCTGTACTGTGCTCTGTTTTAATATAAATCCCCCCGTTCGCAAAAAAAAAAAAACGTGTACCTATCTCTACCTCATCCAGAATTTTCCTCTAATCATTTTCTTTCATTCTCCAAACTACCACGCCAGTTCCAAACACACAGCACGATCCCGCATTGGAACAGAGCCGGCCGGCCGGGGCGTGCCGTCATCGATGCCGAGGCCAAGCGGAGCACTACCTGGGGCGGGCGGGGATGCCGTGTAGGTCGATCCCGGCCGCGCGTCGTAATGCGACACGTACGGTTCGTTTTTGCGTTGCCGGTAAAAACAAGTACTACTTGCCCTGCTGGCCACGCCACCGTCCTCATGCGCAGCGCACAATGCTCGCCTGCTCGGCGACGGAGGGAGACGCCTGCCCCGCTTACATGCATCATGCATGTTACCGCACCCTTGCCGGTGAAGGACCAACCAATAGAGATGAGGGGAGGGGAGTAGGCGAGTAGCCCGGCCGCGGGCGAACTGATCGATGCCTCTTCAGATCGGCTTTCGATCGCCGTCGGCGCGTCTATAGAAAATGGCTGCGAAATCACGCGCTCCACAACTCTGTCGACAAGTTATTAGAAAGTGATGTATCGAGAATTCTACATACTCCTATCTGAGTAAGACAGCACAGCAGTGCTTGAAAATACACTCTATACTGCCCCAAATGGGAAATTATCACCGGTTCGTGTCGCCGATGACATTTGCTCCGATGCTGCCAATTAATTTAATTTGGCGATCATGGAGAAAGATACAGTGCTACCGACTTGAATTACTTCGTCACTTGTCGACGTAGCCGCCGCCGAGCAGACTGTCCATCGACGCAAGAGCTATGAGCCGAGTGCCGGCGGCGCGCAGGGCCTACCTACGGTTCGTCGTCGCGCGCACGCCGATCGTGGTGCCGCCGACGTGGTACGTGCGTGTCGCGGCGGAGCGCGCGCGGTCGTGCTACGTGGCCGGCGAGGCGGAGCACGGCCTTGGAGGCGTGGCGCACGGGGGAACGCGGCGTCGGCTCAGCCCGGCCACGCGTACCATGAAACTCGCACGATTCTTCTCCAGTAGTTGTGGCAGTACACCGGTCAACTTCGCGTGTGTGTGTGCCTATAACGTGTCGCTGACAAATAATACGTGCACGCGCTTATCTCACCCACCTGCCACCGCCGGAGGAGGAGATCAGATCGCTGCCGGTTCGCTCGCTCGATCACGCGTCTTTGTCGGTGGCGACGACGAGAGAGCCCATGTGTCCTCGCAGGTCGATTACTAATTTGTTTGCGTCCGCACCGCACCCCCGCGGAAACTTCGAGAATATTCGTCTCCCTCCCTTACACAGACGGAGACGCAGACGGGTGAAGGTGGGATGGAGTCGCGCGCAGCCGGCCGGCCGCGACGGCGTCCTAGTACGTTGTTCGCGCAAGATGCCTTGAACCACCTCGTCGTCGTCGCAACGTCGGCCGTCCATTCGGGACGAAGCAAAGTCAGAATAAAGCGCTGGTGCTGCCTAATCTGTGCCGCTCTGTAGTACCTTCCGGTGCGGCTCAACAGAGACAGGGTACAAGTGGGGACGGCGCTTTCACCATCGTCCGTGCTTCTTCTTCTTCTAATAAAGTTGTCCAAGTCCCGCCTGCCTCCCCTTTTCTTACACCCAACGAACTCGAACTCCGGATAAGTACGCTGATTGGCGCTTTAATTCGCGTCCACCAAAATGTGTAGTACTGCTGCCACTAGCATTCCGTCTTTGTAGACGATGGCACACCGCATTGATACGAGTAACTTTCCATAAACTTATTACTACCAGTAGTTATATTCCTAACGTCACCAAGAAAAATAGAGTTGAGTTGCTACACTACTTTCAAAAAAGCAGTTCCATAAAATTTCGACAGATAAGGTCTACTATGCGTAAATTGGTGACAGTCAAGAACAGTGTTCCTGAAATATATTTCGCCGCACGAAGTTAACTTGTTCTTTCTGATATTCGCAGAGGGTAGCAATTAGGACCACGAACTTTAGTTACCATAAATGCACCATGAATCTCAAGGCCCTGCCGCAGAGAAAGGACAATCACGCACGTTCCGAAATCCGGGGCGCTTCTCCGTGGCCCCCAAGCAAGATCCACAAAGACCGTTCCACCTGCGGACGAAAAGGAAAACAGAGCAGAACCCTACCAAGCAAGCAAGCGCGGCGCGGCGGCGCAAACAAGGACAGCAAAGCAAACCCTGCCTTTCCCGAACGGACTCGAACCGAACCACCCCTACGACCCGCATCCACCGTCCGTTCGCATCCACCGACGGCCCAGATCCACCCGTCCTCTCCACGCACGACACGGGAAACCCCAACCCACCACGCGGCCGCCGAACTCGTAGCCGCGCCGCGCCATATATTCCTCCGCTCTCGTGGTCGCTCGACCCACGCCTCCTCATCAATTCAGACCGAGCCCAACGCCGCCTCTGCTCTCCCCTACCTCGCGCCGCCGCCGCCTCCTCTCGCTGCCCTGCGAGAACCAAACGCCGCCCCGGATCTCCCCCGCCCCGCCGCACGCGCCGTGAAGACGACGAGACCGCGCTCGTGAATGGTGGGAGCCCGCGCGAAGTCCGCCCCCTCGCCGCAGCCGGAGAAGGCCTCCTTCCGCGGCTTCGGCTGCTGCATGCAGGGCTGGTACCACCGCTGCATCGGCCTCGACCCCTGAGCGACCGAATCCTTGGCTCGCGGGCCACGATCTTCTGATCTGGTTCTCCTCTCCTCTCCGCTCCAGCTGACAATTTTCTTCGGTCGCCGAGTTTTCCCCTGTTTCTCCATCTTCTTCTCCTTCTCCGGCGAAGGAGGACGCAATTTCGATTGGTTCGTTGATTGTTAGTTGGGTGATTATTGGTTTTTGCGTGGTGAGCAACTAACCTAGCACCAGCACAACCGATGGCTGTCGCGGTGCCGTCGACGCTCCCGATGAAGCTGAGGAAGGTGGACTCCCGCGGCAAGGCCGCGGCGGGGTTCGGGTCCGGCGCCCGCTCGCGCGTGCTCGTGACGGTGACCGTGCTCGGCAGCGCCGGGCCGCTGCGTTTCCTCGTCGACGAGGGCGAGACGGTCGCCGGACTCGTCCGCGCCGCGCTCCGCTGCTACGCCCGCGAGGGCCGCATGCCGCTGCTCGGCGCCGACCCCGCCGAATTCCTCCTCTACACCGCCAACGGCAGATCCGATGGTACGCATCAATCAGTTTCCGATCCGATCTGTTAATCGATTTTGAACCTTATTTGGTTGAGGTTGATCTGTTCTGATTCGATAAGTCTCTCGTCCCGTGCAGCTCTCAAGGCCGATGAGAGGATCAGCTTCAACGGGTGCCGGAGCTTCCTGCTCTGGCACAAGGCAACGCGCCAGGACGCCGCTGAAGAACCCGGGTCGGAGCCCCTGGCGACGACCACTAGCCCCGGCAGGAAGGGCAGCGGCGGATGGAAGGGCGGGCTCAACAAGTTCCTCAGCTTCAGCTTCAGCTTCAAGGTGTGAGCCAAGCCATTGATGACACAGGCTTTCTCGGACAGAATAAAAACTGCGTCGCGCTCACGCTTTTTTCTATTGGGTTTGTGGTACGAGTTTGGGAAATCGCAGAGTTTAAGTGTAATTTCGTCTTGCATTTGAGTTTGAGTCATCATCTACTTCGTTGTTTAGTTTGTTCAACTTGTGTTATCATCTCCTTTCGAGATTGCAGTATATGAATGCACATCTACTTTGGTGCTAAACTTTGCCGTTTTATCCATAATTATAAACTTCGGAGTATTTACTTAGCTTATTCATCGATTCTAAGTCTCTTTTCTGTCTGCCGTGGTCAATGGATATGTGACAAGAACCGATGAACAGGCAAAGAAACCGCATTGCCAGCAAAACCTGCTGCTGTAATCTCGTTCTCGGCTCGGGCCGGCATGTGTTCGTTTTAAAATTGGGTGAAGTTGGCGGGTCGAAGTCGTTCTCGTTTATGGATTTGCAAGTCGTGCATCTCGTTTCGCATAAAGCAACTTGTGAAAGAAAAAAGTAATTTTTTGGCATGACGCAACTGGAAAGAATGTAAGCGCGCGGCGATCGCGGCAGTTGAATTGGATGCTACTGTGACGCACAGCGTCGACGTGAGCAGGCGCTACAGCTGCATTCCATGTGCTGCCGACGAGAGCCGCTGGCCGTATCCAGATTTCAGAGCACGAGCACGACGTTCTTTGGTTTGGTCTTTGGTTTGGCCCAGGAGCTAAACGTGATCAGTCCCTTCCCTTGCTTCCTGAGGCTGAGAGGTGAACTACCTGAATGTAGAATACCTGAATGCAGAATGTTTCCCTTTTTCGAGCAGACACTGCTGGTACCGTGTTTGCCTTTTCAACATCTGTTTGCTATGCTTGCGAAAGGCGAATTCGTCTGTGCTTCCCTTCTCAACGGGGAGCAGGAGTTTGTGGTGATCCTTGCGTTCAGCGTTCATGGTGATTTATTAATTGAAAACAGTTACAGTTAAGGAATACCAGGTCAAGCCGCCGTTTGTTGTACTATGCTGATCTGCTTTCGTCGGACCTAATCTCGGTTGACATTGTTCCGAAGCATTTTGTAAAAAAGAGGTCGCCGCTTGCCATACATGGTTATTAAAAAAACTGAAGGCCCAGACAATTCAGCTGAGGATCCACTATATATAATTTGTTAGTGGACTAAACAAGTGCCACAGTTTCAAAACTACTTTTCTACGGGGTCACCGAATTATCATGGTTTTCTACCGTGTGTTTAGATTCAGGACATAAAACTCAAATGGGTCAACAAACTCTTCTGTGCAGTTGTGTTAGTCGATGTTCCTTTTGAGAGTATATATGATAGAACAGTAGTATTGTTTACAGAAATTCTTTGACGTACTATAGTGTCCAGTTAACTTCTCCCCCTGAAATCTCACCAGTCGATCGAGAGCTGTTACTACCAGATCAAATCAAGATCAAAGGAGTCATGGATTACTATCTGGGAGTAATTGAGTGCTAATCAAATCAGGGCACAGTTTTCAAACCACCTCAACAGAAGTCACAAGAGTGTTGACACAGGTGCTCAACAGAAGAAAAATAAAAAGTGTAGACAAAACTTACAAAGGGTAGAGCAACTCCAGCAGTCTCCTAATAATCTTCCTTCCAATATCTCTTTTTGGAAGCTCCCAATACAATTCTCAGCATATTGGGAGGCGCAGCTCCAGCAGTCTTCCAATAATCTCTTCCCTAATAACCTGACATGTGGGGTCTTTTTTTCCTCTTTCTCTCTTTCCTCTCACTTGTGAATGGGCCCCACCTTGTGCTAGTCTGTATGTTCCTGGCCTGTATTCGTATATTTTGTCTATGAATGATTGGTAACCAATTTCTTAACTAGTACTCATTTGTTTATATCAAACAGATGTGATGCACAGAGAAACCAATTTTATTTTTATTTTTTTTTTACCGTGGGCGCATCCAATGATGCTTCAGGGCAAATTCTGGTGTGGCAACAAGGTCTCTTTTGCGAAATTTTCTTTTCTGATGGGATTGAAGCCAAAAGTGATTCCAATTCACATTTTTGGGGTTTTCTCTTGTTCCTCCTCTTCTCGCCTCCTCGGGCGCGCATCAGCACAGTGACTTGCTTAACCAAACTACCCAAGCATCAATCAAGCTTGCAGCCGACGAGACCATGGCGGCGCCAATCGGTGGAGGAGCTGTCTACCCACTAGAAGTGGATGGCCCGGTGCCGGCGGTCGAAGCGCAGCCGGAGGGAGGCGTGAACGGCCTCCCTCTGCTCGCCGGCACCGCTCTCGGCCTGGGGATCAGAGCGGCGCAGGCAGTGGCGGCTGGGGCGGCGCTCGGCGTTCTCTTTTCGGCCCACGAATTCCGGACAATCTATCCGCTGAGGTAACAGATTTTTCCTGCCCTCCTAGCTTTGTTTCACCTACGTGAGAATCTAGATACACGCACAGCCACACCCGCAGCTTTTTTAGCCTTAATCGTCAACAAAAGAAAAGAAATCCATGGCTGTGCAGGCGTCTTCTGGAGGAATAGGAGGAATAGGCCTGGAGGCAGAAGCAGTTTCTGAATGTCATTTCCATGGTCCTCAACAGAGGCTAGAGCTCACCAATACAAAGTTTGCTGTCCGTCTGCTTACATTACATCCCACAAAAAAGAGTTTTAAGCAAATAAACATTACCACAAGGACGATCGTCGTGATTGCAACAGGACCGCGGATTGTAGAGGACCGTTATCGAAAGCGTCTAAAGGGAGGACGTGGGCGACAACAAGGACGATCGTTGTTCCAGTTTGTGGCGTTGATTAGAAGGGCCACAGGACGGTCGTGGGCGATGAGGACTACTGTCGTTCGTGGTGACGATCATCAGGAGCTTCATATGAGTGGTTGACAGAGATGCGGCAAGAGCGGTGATTTCGTTAGCGGTAACGGCTGAGTTGGGGAAAGAAGCGTGGGGGCCCTTTTTTTTAATGGAGCTGTCTCCTTCTCACATGTTTTTTATCATTGCTCATCATCATGTTACTTATTATTACATTGTTTCAACTAATGTAATTACATCTCATGTTTTGCATTTGGTGACTTGCTTGCATTGATCCTGTGTACGAGCACATTTCTCGTCAAGAGCACAACACCAGCATTGATATCTGAACAGCCAGTTGCAGCTTCCCTTGTTATCCCAGCAATGTGGATAAGCAACACTGATTTTTTGGTCGTCTCCTAGTAGATCACCTATGTCTCTGCCTGTTTGTGAAACATGCAGAATCAAACCAACAATATATTGGAAAGTTCATGCCCGTATATACATGCCACAGGCACAAATGACGGCTGAAATATTAACTGTAAAAGATATGGCACCAGAATAGTATGTGGGCATGTTTAATTCGGAGTAGATTGCACAAGAACGTACAAAACAAATTGATGGATTCCTACTCGACCTTAGAAGATTGCAAATACTGTATCCAAATTGGAACGTAACATTGGAAATATTTTGACCATTTGCACTTACATTGGACTTGATTTGCAAAGCATCCAAGAAGCAGCAGGTAAAGCAGCGCCGTTGCTACGGTGTGCTTGGTGTATATCTCCATGTAGGAGGAAGTCACGATAGTACTTGGGAGAGTTTGTGTAGTTCTGGGGATTTGCAACGTGTGATTCTTCTTTATGCATATGGGTGATATATATACATATATATACTAGTCGGTGAAAACGAAAATAAAGTTACAGATCATGCATAATTAGCAAGAAGGAAATAATTGATCACATACAGGCTGTCATGTATCTTTCCAATCTTTTCCCATTATGTAGTAGTCACTATTTTCCATCTAATTTGTGAAAAGTTTCCAAATAAAAATATTACAGCGTCCGTAACAAAAGAAAATAGTTATAGCGTCAATATAATGATATATACCTCTTTACAAGTTCCCAAATGAGTTTTGTAGTGGTTTATTTCCTGCCAAGGATAGCTCAAGTTTCGAACTGGACCACAGTCGTGGTTATTTCCTGCCTGGGAAAGCAGTTTTCCATTGATTTTTTTTAACATGGTTATCCTGAAGAATGGGGTACCTACATAGGTATGGTTTCACGTATGATGAAGAGAAAATAAGACAGTATAGAAGAGCATAAGACATTAACACGTCGCAAAAAAAGCAGTGCATACACCAAAGCATGCAAACTTTGAGTTATGGTATAAAGGAAATGGGATATAGTGAAGTTCAAAGTTGCAGGTGGATATAGGAGAATACCGATCAACTCGATCCGAGAAACAAATGAAGCCATAAATTGACGTGTGATAAGAGGGAGGTAAACATAGTAAAACTGACCAGTAATTGGGAGGAAACATGAACTAAGGTACCGAGACACGTGTGTAAAATTCCAAATGTCAAAACAAAATTTATGTAATAATTTGGAGACAATATCACGAGCATTGTTTCGCATCATTTTCGAGTTGTTGAAGGCCATTGGGCTTAATCTCCTTTACAAACCTACCCTGGCCCAACTTCTCTCCACATTATTCACAGCCGGACCAAACCACCAGCACGCTAAAGCCCACCTCGCATCCCAAATCACCCACCACCGAAGCCCACTGTTCACCTTTCTTCTTCCTCCGTACAGCAGCCGGATCGCAGCTTGGCCGAGCTACGCCACGTCGTGCTATTCTGCTCCCGTGCAGCGTGCACGCCTGCAAGAATTTGCCGCGCGCATGCACAAGCTTTTGGCGAGACCGCGACGTGGCGCCCTGTCGCCCAGAGGCTTCTCCTCCGCTGCACCGGGAAAACAAAAACCGCGGCCGAGATTCCTCCGACCCGTGAACGGGAGGAAATCTCGCACCTGCCCCTCGCCACGTACGACAGCTCTCCCGACGCTCTCTCTCTCTCTCTCTCTCCCCCTCCAGCAGCGCTGACGTCGAGGGCAAGATTGCCAACGGCAGCCTCAAATCCTAGCTGCCCGCGAGTCTTCCAATCCTTTCTTCCGCCGCCACCCATCTTTGCCCAAATTATACCCCACTCACCACCTGACCTCGCCGCCGGCGCGAGGCAAGGGAAGCGATCGTTCGCGGACATCAAAGCCGGCCGCCGGGAAAATCGCCGTCTTCCTCTTCAGCCACCTCACGGTCGCGCTTCTTCGTTTCGGCCAGCTCCCCATCTCGGACGTACGGTGAGCTGTGCGCCCTTTTCCCGCTTCCCCTCCGCTACTTCTTTGTAGGATCTGTGTATTTTGCTCGACTTCGTTGTTGCCGTCGAGCTGTCGCCGGCACCGAGATCCGCCGCCAACCTCCATTAGCGTCTGCGCTAGCTTTGGTTAGGTTCGGTAGGACCGCGATCGACGCGCGCGCGCAGCCTTTTCTTTTGGAAAACTTAGCAAAGATTTGGTCACCTAGGCTACCGTCTAGCGCCAGGCGCCGGCGAGCTAGATTCATTAGTGCCTTCTCATACAACGCAACACCGGCGAAGATCTGGCCGCCTCCGGCGACGCATCGGCAGTGCCGACGTGACACCGGTGGGACCTGTGCTTTAGATGACGACAAACCCCTTTTATCTCGTTCGCTAGGTGCACGCGGTCCACCGTGCAGCAATATATTTCCGCCCATGACTACTCGCGAAAGCTCAACTGAAATCACCAGCTATTTTTCAGAAATCAAATTATTAAATTCCGTCCTCATTTAGAAATTCAAAATAAATTTCCTCGAACTCAAATAACTACTATGATTTCTCTCTCATTAGATCCGTTAGTTCAGCATCTTCTGTTTTGGAGATAATCTTCCGATCCCATTAGTTTTAATTTCAAGTTCAAATTTCTCCGTGGAGCCGATTCTCTGTTGTTCACTGACCAGCAGCAGCGTGGGATGGTTTTGTTCCATTATTGATTCAAGTACCAGTAACGTATATATGCTTGGTGGCATGAAATTAGTACTCAAATATACGGTACTGAAAAAAAAAATGCTAGAGCAACACTTCTGTATTGCTGCAATCATTATTTTTTCTGTTTTCAGATGGCTTTGGAAAAGCTGGACAACGCTCTGCTCTCGGCCAGGGTCGCCTGCTCCAGCTTCTGTATCTTGGCGCTGCTGATGTTCTTCGGCAACGGCCATGTCATCTTTGACAGAGTGACTAAGTATGTGTCTCTTTATTTTATTTTTTTCCTTGATTGCATAGTCTTTAGTACAAGTGGCTTAACTAATTCTCTATCAAATGAATTGGTTGTGCACTCAGAATCAGTATGGCGGCGCTGGGAACCCAGATCGTAGTGGGGTTGGCAGAAATGTTAACTCCCTTGTGTTTGGGAGTTGCGGCTCCCTTGCCCAACAGTCTAGGGCCATCTTTGCTCATCGTCCTTGTGGACAGTGTACCATACTTAACCCTCGCTTGTCCTTGTCTTTATTTTCACTCATATATATAAATACCGTATTGTTGACGTTGCGCATTGCTTGCAGCTGGCTGCCTTCTTCCTGATGGGCATTGGCCTGGGAGGCGTCGGCGTCTTCATTCAGAAGAGTTACGACCATGTCTGCTTCGACGAGTGCAGAGTCTCTCTCGTTTACTCCCTCGTCGTGACTCTAGGTGGAGCACTCGCCTGGCTCGCAACCTTGTTCAACATAGTGGTTGCTTCTAAGATGAATCTCGAGCGTCAAGCCCAAGACTAGCTGTTGAGCAGGGGAAGGCACGGGCGGGCAGAACGGACGACATGCATGTGTCGTGACAGGACTCGATCCTTAATTAGCAGCTAGCTAGAAGCAGTATAGTCTGGTACTGTGTACTAGTTCAGTGTTGTATTGGATAATCCGTGATGTGCAAAATGTTGTTGATTGTATCTCCTACTAGCACTAACACTCATGGCCTACTATACTGCTAATAGTTGATTAGTTGGATCCTAGCTAGCTAGTTCAGTTGAGTTCCATTAAGCTTTTAAGCTCGTGCTAGTTGTAATGCATGGTGTGGTTGTGGTTATGGACCTTGTGGTGGTGCCAGTGAGCCCCTCATCTGGCCCCTGCGGTGCTCGTGTCTATGTTCTGCTTCGCCACCGCTGGTTCCGGCCACTTAATTGAATGTATGCTTGTGTGACGAGCACGAATTTGGGACGCTCGTGTGCTCCGATCGATCTAACAACGAACGGTGCGCTCTTTAATTAATTTGTTTCTGCCCATCAGGATTGAGGAGGGCAAATTAAAACTACTCTGTCCAGCGACCGACTTCCTTTCAGCACGTCGCTAGCTCGCATGACAATGGTGAATCCCGCCGGCACCACCACCAGCCCCTCCCGATCCTGCCCAAGTGGCAATATTGGCGAAAGCACAATTCACCACAAAGCGAGAAAGAGAGATAGGCCGGGCACTGTCCAGAATTTTGTTGTGCGGCCATTGTTGACGTGGACTCGAGTTGCCGGCAAGGAGACGGAAAAGAAAAAGAAAGAAAGGACACGGTCGCCTCGTCCGTCTGTTGAGATAGGAATGGCGATGCTACAGTACTCGATCACTATTCACACCACATATCCGCACGCACTATTCACCTCGTCCTTTTTCTCGTATCTAGATCTCCCACTTGCTCGCCAGCTCATCGCGTCCCATCCATATGTAGGAGTTATTTATATGTTTAATATTCGTAATTTATTGAAAATTTTATTACTACACAAGACTTATTTATTATTTTTTAAACTTATATGGTCTAATTCTAACATTGTGCATTAATTTGAGTTTATCAAGTATATAAACACTAACGACAAGAGTTTTTCCGAGTCGTTGGCAACCACTACGGAAAATTATACTACATGGCCAACTAATGTAGTGTGAGTCCGGCATGGTTCGGCCTTGCCATGATCTTTCTTCAACTGTTTTTCATGAGCCCAGCACGACACGAAAAAATCATGAGAAGAGCAATAGACAAAAAGATAAGTCTTCATGACATCTATTACGTTAGATTTTGTCTAACGAACTAATTAATGTTAGCTCAAACGGTTACATCCTTTAAGGTCACTCAGGTTTGAGTATCCGACTCGCATGAGTTTTGCATTTACGGCTCATAATCCTTTATGTGGGAGGAGAGTCTCTGTCGACATACTCCAGTTTTGACTTTGTTAATCTCAAAAGCAGTTGATGCAGTCTCGATAGCCGTTCATATAAATATGATGGTACTCTGTTTTGAAAAAAAAAAGTTTAGATTTTCACCCTTTACGTGACTCGTGCATACATATAAGCGTCCATGTAGTACTCTGTTTTGCAAAAAAAAAAAAAAAAAGATTTTCGCCCTTTGCGTGACTCGTGCACACATATAAGCGTCCACGTAGTACTCTGTTTTGCAAAAAAAAAAAAGTTAAGATTTTCTCCAAAATTCCAATGGTTTTATGTATCAAACTTTCTTCCGAGAAGCCACATAGGAAAATTCTTAAAGGATTAGCATCTACAAAAATTCCTTTATGTTCCAAGGAGCCTTCATGTGTGAGTGTGACGGTGTGCGCGCAACACATACACGGTCCATGAATGAACCACACACAGGCCCCCGCCTGCTTCTAGCAGAAGGTTTCCCGAACGGGAGGAACCGCTTTCATTTTCCGCTTTTTCCATTTTGATGAATGTAGTACCCGCCACTCACATCATTCAAAATTTTATTTATTGGTCCTTTCATAAAACATGTTGTTCACATAGCCCCTACAGAGGACACTGCCAGTCATTGGTCCGCCACGTTGGATTCGAAGCTCAAGGAGATGGTTGGTAGGAAGGTGATCCTCTAGTTAATACTTGTGTGCGCTTGATCGGCTCGCCTGTTACGCATCCATGAGTTCGGTGCTACCCGAATTCTTGGAACACCCTGTCTTCAATTTTACCTGAAATACCTTGTTTTTGAATTGAATGATTACGCATGATGTCTCGTACGAGCCCTCGGGCTACCGCGACACGATGCAATCGACTTTGTAGCGAGTTAAGCTCATAAGAATGAGACAAAAAAGAACGTGGTGATCGAACAAGTAACGAAGGATCCTAAGAGATCATGCTATGGGTCGCCCTTATCAACAATCCGGGTATTTGGGTAGTTTATGTACCTATGGATGCTACCCGAATATTAAAAAATAATTTTGGCTATCTAAAACTAGCATCCGAACAATTACCCAAGGCCGGAATTTCGGTTTTACGGTCTCGGTTTTTTAGGCTTTGGTTTTTTGTCCTGTTTTTCTGCTCAACCCACTCTCCCAGTGTGCAGTAGCAGGGTCTGTTTGCAAATTTATGTTTGTCAAAGGGATGGACGTACATCAAAGACGATTCCACTTTTCCAGCCACTTTGGGGTTTTCTTCCTTCTCCTTCCTCCTCTCTGGTGCAGGGCAATTCGAGAATCAGTGAGACTTTTCTTTGTTTGGAAGGAACAATCAGTGAGACTTGAGCAGATCTGCAGAGGAGGAAAGCATGGCAGCGCCAGTAGCAGGTGGGGCTGTGCACCCGTTTGGGGTGGAGGGCGCGGCGCCGGCGGGCGAAGCACAGCCGGGGGGAGGCATCAACGGCCTCCCCGTGCTCGCCGGCACTGCCTACAGCTTGGTGCTGAGAATCGCACAAATCGTGGCGGCAGGGACGGCGCTCGCCGTCCTGATATCAGCTGACGAGTTCCCGACCATCAGGCCTCTCAGGTATGCCGTATGCGTTCATGGACTTCTCTGCTGGCCCTGTTCAGCTCTGCTTCCCTTGTGTGCTCTGCAGTCAATGTCTCATGTCCGTGCTGTAGACTGATACTGAAATCGCAGGCACTTGTCTTTGTCCCGTGGAGTTTGCTAGTAGCATGTTGTATGATTTAGCTAGCTTCACGC
Source organism: Eragrostis nindensis (assembly GCA_012490785.1). Lineage (NCBI taxonomy): Eukaryota > Viridiplantae > Streptophyta > Magnoliopsida > Poales > Poaceae > Eragrostis > Eragrostis nindensis. The sequence goes on from JAAXCT010000343.1 coordinate 158,019, forward strand.
AGCAAAATTTCTGTATGGGGAACTCGCCGGCCGCAGTTAGGCCGCGAGCTCATTTCTGAGCGCGGAGCACGTCACCGAGAGGAATTCACGTTGCTCGCCAGTGGCCAGTCACCACCACGGAAAATATCAAAACTTTTGTGACTTTTTTGAGTGAAGAACATCTCAAATCCCATATATTTTAACTACTTCCACTTGTAAAATATTATCTGGAAAAAAAAGGGCTGCTTCCGGACGGATTGCAAATAGTAAATCATAATCAAGATCAATCTGGTCTTTGCCCCCACTCTTCTGGGCAAAGAAAAAGGAGAAACGTTTCAAGTGACTCATGTGTCAAAGATTTTGCATTTTCTCCGCGAAACGTCTTTATGCTTGGCGATTCTGTCCCATATAGAAATCAAGAACAATCCATGTTTTGTTATGTTGTTTCTGTCCATAAGGGCAACAACATCACTATCCATGTCATCGCAAAAAAATAAAATAACATCACTATCCATGTCAACAGAGGGCGAGGATGCGATAGATAGCTAGATTTTGATGACAAATTGTGCCTCATAAGCTACCACGTCATCAAACATTAGGGTATTTTCTACCTTCTCGCATGTGTGACAAGTTTTGGTACCTGAACTGCATTTTGAGAGTTGTGGGATCCGAATGACATCCGCACACTAGTTGACGCACCTAGAATGTATGTTACTCATTATTCTTCTATGCTTGAGCTTTGAGCTTCTGCAACAGGTACCTCTATGCAGCTACTATGGTGCAGCTCGTTTTGAGCTTTGCTGCGGGTATTGGGGACTTGTACGCTCTTTCCGTGGGGTGTTCATTATACAACATACCAACCCTACTTTCCCTAGTTCTAGGAGACATAGTAAGCGTTATCTCTCTCATACAATTTTCTTTTTATTATTATTGTTTTGTTTTATTAACGTTGCAAATTGCTTCATATCAGCTAAGTGCCATCCTCTACTCTGCGGCATGGATGTCGACAGGAGTCATCGTCTACATTGACTCCGATCTGGACCTCTGCGCAGGGCACCCCTGCGCTCGATTCGGGATCGCAATCGCGATGTCGTTCATCTGCTGCTTTCTTGTGGCGTCCTCGCTCTTCCTCAGTTTCTGGGGGTTAGCGAGCCGCTGGATTGCTGAGATGCTACACCTCCACTAGTGAGATCAGATGGTCAGACTGATCCGACACACCATCTTGCTGATTATAGACCGTTATTATCTCGCTCTGTATTTCCTTCTGTACTATGGGTTGTGCAATTCAGATATGGTTCTGGATCTTTTATTAGTTTAACAATTACTGATCGCTCTGCAGTCTGCTATTAATTAGTATAGAATCTTAGAAGTCCCTGGTTGCACCCTACTACTGATGTCTTTCTTTTCAACTTCACTCTAATATTATTCCCAGCACTTTATATTTTGTAAGATGTGTATTTTGCCTCCAGTTAAGCATAAGTCGTTTGATATCTCCAATGGTGTAGTAGATTTTGGGGAAAATGGTCCCCGAAGATCTCAGCAAATCTGAGGAAGAGGATGAAGACGATAACTTTATGCTATGGGTGTGGATTTCATGCCCGCAGGTTCCCCTGTCCATGCATATGGGCTGCCGTTGGATCACTCCTAAGCCTGGAGATTCGCTTTCGAATAACTCTATTTGTTCTTTTTTTTTTGCGACAAACTCGATTTGTTCTGTCTGTTAACTTTACGGAACAAATAGAGTTTTTTCTTTGTGCCATTGTAGCTTTTCGTTTACCTTTTCAACCCTGCACCGAAAACTGGCAAGGGGAAAAGTGGACAGCAATGCGGTTTGTTGAATTTTAAATGTGGTAACAAAAAAAAAGCGGGCGGCAAGCCGTTGATACTGGTGCATTAATCTTACTAGCAAGGATGCACGTGCGCCACGCACGTGTCTAAATAATGATATCATCTGGCAAGATCATGACTTTCAAAAAAAAAAAAATTGGCAGGGCCATTGGTATTAGGATGTTTTTTAAATAATTTAATTTCCTTCAAGAGATACAGAAATAATCATGATTCAACAAAATTTCAATGCATAAAAACTCATATTTTGTATTTTTATTACACAAAAATAAAAATATTATCCTGAAAGTGCTTCTCGTCATGATGCTCAAAACAGGCGACATCATTATGCTCTACAGTTGTGGATACCACATGACTTGTCCATTGCAAACTATTATATGATCTGGTCTAAAAGGAAACAAATAAACTTGACAAATGAAAACAGTAGAAGAAAAAAGTATGTGTAAGATTAACTAATTCTAGAGGGAAACATTCATTGAGATCAATTAACTCAAATGATTGCAATTTATCTGTTATCTGTTTCGACAATCTGATCATGCACCATCTAAGCTATACGAGATTAATTGCCATATTTGCAATATCCTCATAACCAATACAGACTTTGCAACACCATGTCACATTTGCACCATCTATTCTACACGAGACAGATTGCATATCAACAAATATTGCATCCTTAATTTAACCGGATAACATTCAATTGGTCATCAAGAAAATATAATCAACCGCAAAGAGGTAAAAAAAAAAAAGAATACAACTATTTTATCACACACCAAATCAACAAATCAGGTATCATACTTCTCCTTACTCCTGCACATTGAGTAAACACACTCAAATATTGTTTACTAACAGAAAAATTCTAAAAGTTAATAACATTTTAGGGTGTCTACAACTTCATGCATATCTAAAGTCAATTATACATTACAATTAGTATATGGCAGCCTCAAATTGAGGTTCGCTCCTGCAACTTCTAGTTGCTTCACCGTATATCAGATCCCTTGAGCTCCTAAGATCCACACAACCTTAGTGGCTCTGACATTTGTCTGACATTGTCTGAAATGAGATTAGTAAACAAGTGTTGCATGGTAATCATCTAAATCCGTTGACATTAGTAACTAAGAAATCCAATCAGGCGTCTGGGAAACTTTTCAATCTTATGCCAATCAGGGAAACAACTCAAGAGTGAAAAGAACAAAACAAAAGCAGAGTCAACAGGTTGCAAAGTCAATGTGTTTTATTCAGTTAATCTGACTTCCACTCAGTAAAGCAGTGCATCTCTAATTCAGTACAAAACGATAGATACAGTGTGTTCATGCTAGGCTATAGAGAAGGATCACCTGGGTCTAATTCAGTCCAAGGGCATGATGAAAATGACATGCTATCCCAGAAGCACATGATCCCAGTATGATCTTATTAGTGTAGCCTCCAATGCGTTCAGGGCAAAATACAAAACAAACTGTTAAAGAAAGGTTTAATATTGAATAAAGCCATACCCCAGAGCATGTAAATAGAAGGATTATCTGAAAATCCCAACATACATGCACAGGCGCTGGAAAGAAGCACCTTCTTTAACATATGCAAGTGCTGACGAAAATCTTCTCTCCCTGCCTTGTCGGAATGAAAACATTGGCGAAGCTGCCTCCGTGCACCTGGATATCGTGCTCTAACAAACAAAAAAAAGGAACTATTATAACAAAAAAAAACAAAATTGTCAATAGCAAAAAGACATTTTTCAAGAACAAACTAATATCAATATGAGATAAGAAGTTTGGGCAATTAACATAAATCAGCCTCTTTTTGCCTGCTTCTCCTAGAAATACACAATATGGAATAACATATATAAATGGCAAATCCAAATCATAAAAGAGAAGAAATATTTTATATGGAATAACATAATATTTTATACACCCACCTCTATTTTCTATCACATTATAATAAACTAAAGCAAGGGTAATTCCGTGTAACTTTTGCCCAAGAGAAGAAATACTTCTGAAGTATCAAACAAGCTAATTACACATAGATATTATCTCCTTAGGTATTACTTAAAAGCTGAATTATGATCATCCAACATCAGTAAGATATTCTCTTGTGCAACAAATGCTTGAAAACCTTTGAAACGTAAATTAAATAAGGATTTCCAATTAAAACGAATCTTCAGTAATTCAGAATATGTCAAGAGAATGGGAACAGAAATCACAAGACACGTCTAAAACCAAAGAAATAAAACTGTAGTCCAGGAGGATATGAATCAGACCTGCCAATAAAATGGTATTCCATAAGGATAAGAAATGATGACCTGTGAATAAACATTGTACATGTAAGATCTGTAAGATCACGATGCCCAAATCTTCAATTCAAATACAATTTGAAGGTAGTTACAAACATCCGAAGTTATTCTGCAAGTATTAACAATTAATCTGATACAATGTACTACGCAGAACAAAGGAAGACCTGGCACTTAGAGCTATCAAAATACAGTTGATGCATAGCGAATATGTCAATTAAAGAACAGAAGTACAGAACCATGGAAAAAATGAATGTAAAAGTATTGCTTGCGAAGAAGATGAAAGGTTATATCTCACGTCGCACACTGCACCAATGCATATATACCTCCAAACCAGCTCGTTGTCCGAAATCTTGATAGATCAAAAAATAGAAAAAAACAATATTGCATCGATGAATCCTTGTTTGAATCATTTTTGTTTTGTAAATCAAATATGGTAGATCAAAATGGCCTGTCTCTCCTGGGTGATCAATTAATTTGCCCTGATAATTAGTTCATATTAAAGGTAGGCAGGGTGTACAATTTGTGAGATATCAAAGCAAACATATATCTTATACAGAAGAGAAAGAACATGCCATGCATGGAAAAATCGAAGGACTTTGCAGCGTGACCAGTATTAGATAACTATCAGGTTAGGACAGTTGATGCACAAATCAATACCAGAAAATCATGCCTTTACAGTTTGGAGAAGAAAGAGCATGGACTTCAGATCCAATAATTTGGTGAGAAGAAAAATGCTCACCTTATCAGACATAATAATATGTAAAAGCTTGATTTTAATTCATCAAGTAGCTCACCATTCTCCCCTATTTCTGTATGTTACGACCAGTCTGATCCAGTCTGCAGTCTGCTGCCCTGTTTCGTGACCACATCATGCAGCAAAAAAAAAAAAAAAAAAGGATCAGACTGAAGACGAATCAGGGATCGGAGAAATCTAAGAGAATCAGGGATTGGAGAGTGTACCTTGGAGTGCCGGCCTCCATCAATGGCGGGTCATGGCCACATCCCCTGCTCTATTTGTCGGCACAGATCGCCGGGGACAGAAGCGGGGGAAGGAGGGGAGGCGGCCGGTGGCGGCGCTAGGATTTCGGTGGCGGCGGGCGGGTGCGTGGAGGGCGAGGAGAGCGAGGAAGCACTCCTGGGCGACGGCCTCATGGTCGACGGGGCGGAGCTGGAGGAGGCAGACGGCGCGGTTGTTGTGGAAGACGACGCTGCTCGCCGGCGGAGCGCGAGCGCGTATTGCCGCAGCACCGCCGCAGCACCGCCGAGTAGTCTCGCGACTGGAAGAGTCGGTTGCCCTCCTCCTTGAGCTCGTGAGCGTGCCGAAGGAGGACGCCAGCATCCATCGCGGCCTGGCGTACACGCGGAGATGACATCTCGGGGTGCTCGAACGGTGGCTCTCCTCGCTGGTGCTTGGTCGACTACAAGAAAGGGCGTGGCGGCGACGGTTTCGCGAATCGAGATCTGCGAGGGATCGCGGGCCTCGCGGTAGGCTCGATGGAAGGAAATCGGAAGGGAACGGAAGAAAGGCGTAAATCATGGGCGAGAATGTGCGGGCGGGTAGAGATGACCGTCGGGTGAAAAAAGTAATTAAGATGTCAGGTTTTTTGCACGTTCGATGACGATGTAACGTCCCCGTTGTCCCATGACAGCTGGTGTGGGGTGAGTTTCGGCAAGATCGGACGGTAGATTAATTGAGATTGATTTTGATCAATGGTTGATATACAGGTAGGGTAGATTCTGGTAGGTCAAAAGTGTATTTCTCCCAACTGGTTCTTTATGGGTTTAGATTTATGGGTTTAGATTAGAAGATTAGATAGATTAGACTCTCTTCGTCCCCAAATAGATGTTGTTTTTGATTTTTAGACATCACGTTTGGCCGTTTGTTTTATTCAAAAAATTTATGCAAATATTAAAACAAATATGTCACGATTAAAATATCTTTAATGATAAAACAAGTTATAAAAATAAATAAGATTTGCTCAAACAGACGAACGGTCAAACATGATGTCTAAAAATTAAAAAACAACATCTATTTGAATTAGATTGTACTGAGAGCTGGTTAGCTTTTTAACTGTATGGAGAAGTGTGCCTATTGTTTATCACTAAGATAGTACTCCTTCCGTCCCAGAATAATTGGCATTCTAGCCTACTCAAGTTTTTCCAAAATAATTGTCATTCTCACTTCCCAATGCACCTTTCTCTCTTCCTAATACATCTCTATCTCTATCTCTCTTCTTCTTGTTTTCTGTGCATTCATCTTTTTCACTTCTTCTTAATCCCCGTACCCACACCCACAATGCTAAATATAGTGGGACGGAGGGAGTACCATGGATATGGAATGCACTCAGGTCACGTGAATAATGCATTATAAAGTGATTGCATCGTGTATGTTGAAAGTCCACATGCAAAACTAGATTATACCAGTAGAACTTGTGTCAATGGAGTGTTCGTACCAAAAAAGTTTACAATGCTCGATATAGAGTCTGTGGTTACTGTTAACAACCCACAAAAGTACTACCTCTGCTCAGAAATATAGTGTATGTCCTAAGTCAAATTTTTTAAACTTTGATCAGCACGTAACGGACTCGTTGAGGACCTCCTCCGCCGCCCAGAGTGCAACGTCGAGGTTGAGGAGCAGCCGGGTGCGGTGACGGGAGATGATCAGCAGGCGTGGCTTTCCGACGGTCGCCGAGGTGCGTGGGCTTGTGCTTTGGTTGAAGGACGCAGTGGTGGAGCGCGTTGGGGATGCGCCCGGCGCTCCGCCTCTCCCTCCGCCGGACGCTCCGCCGCGTCGAGGGGCACTACAGCGGGCGAGACGGCGCCGCAGCAGGAGGCACGAGGTGCGTTAGGCTGCGGGAGAGGGCAAGTGGCCGTGCGGGAGCAGAAAATTGTCGGCGCACACGGGCGGGAGGAACGATTGGCAAGTGAGGTCGCTCGGCAATTTTAGCTAGCGTGGACTGCGGGATGCCGAGGCATATGGAGAGGAGAGGAGGATGGCCAGTCTGTTGGAACTCGTTTTTTGTTGTAAATCTATTTTTTACCGACTAGATGCTGATAGAGAAGCTGTTGGAGTTGCTCTAAGTAGACTCACCTATGACTCGAGCAATCACGTAGACAACAACAACGAGTAACAAGTCCATGTTTGGATCCATCTCCTAAACTTTTAGTTAGTTAATTTTAGTCAAGTTAGATCCAAACAGGATGACTAAAAAGTGACTAAACTTTTAGCCAGCCCACCTCAACTTTTAGCTCCTAGTCACCTCAACCCTCCTAAACTTAACTAAACATATAGAAAAAACAAGAAACACATAAAAAAGCTAGAAAAGTAATAAAAAAAAACTAGAGACATTAGTCACAAATCTAAACATATGCCTCTTAAACATTGATTGCTAAACATTAACTGGCTAAATGTTTAGTTGGCTAATTTTAGCTGGCTAGAAGATCCAAACAGGGCCGAAGTCAGCTACTCACGGAGCAACAGATGAAGCCAGTCGCAATGTAGTCTGACGGTTCCATCGTATCTACGGCTTTTCCCCTTCTTTTAAAGGTAGGGATGCTCGACTTCTTTTTTGAGATGGAATTAACAAAAATAATGCTTTGCACAGTGACACCCCAATATTATATGTTTACTTTACAATATTTTCTATACTAGTTAATATTCCATTTTTTTTAAAAAAATCCATGCTAGTTAATATGAATATTTGCTTGCTTCTAATGAGGCATAGTTATCTCCTTTTAGCATTTTACATATTTGCATATTCAAAGTTTTTTCTCTACACTTAATTAAGCTATATAATGCCGCACTTCAAAATGTGTATGCTAACATATATCTTCGGTGTTGTTGCTGTCATGAGTACTATGTCCAATGAATATACATATGTTTCATCTATATATATGCCTCAATTTTGTCACAAGTCTACCAACTAAGGGTCCTTTTGGTAGGACTGGGGTTGTGTTAGTGGTTCTGCTTAAAACATTAACAGAACGGCTTCTTCAGCAGCTTTTCCTTATTTTTAAGATAAATGTGTTTATGAGACGGCGCCTGGGCGCGGTGGAGAAAAAAGCCGATGAAGCTACAATTTCATGGCTTTCTACTTCAGCTATTTCTTAGATGCGTGAAATACCTGAAGAAGCAACCCATTTGTTTGAGAATCACGTGAAACCGCTGGAGAAGCCATTAAAAAAGCCAACCAAAAGGACCTTAAGAGCTGAAGTGGTGATATATATAAAGCTTGTTTAGCTACGTACAATCTATGTATTAATTGGAAGAGAGTTTTTTTTCTTCAAAACATCCGTAGAGAGTATAATTAGTTCTTCCTGGTTACTCCTTCAGTTCCACAAGAAATGACATTCTTAGAATATTTTACTGAAATTATGAACATTCGGAGTCTAAATCGAATTGCTGATAGTATTCTAGCTTCCAAAACTATTTTACAGAAATTTCATCCTACCATAATCAAGAAAAAGGTATAATGTTCAAAACAGTGATTTAGCTTTCGCAAAAGCAGCAATTTTTTAAATTAAATTTATTATCAGAAACTCATAAATTTAAATTCATCCTACCATAATCAAGGAAAGATATAATGTTCAAAACAGTAATTTAGCTTTTGCCAAAGAAGCCATTTTTTAAATTTTTTTTCCCAGAAACTCATAAATTTAATTCGAATCTAACAGGAAATTTGTTCGATTCCTGATCGAGAAAATACCGATGTGGAGGAAGAGAACTTTTGAGAACCAACGCGGACCGGAACGCACATCTCTTTCCCTTCCTGCAAGCAAACCGTCTTCCACTCGCACCGCCTCCGTTTATTTCCCCACGCCCACCTCCCCCGAGCCCGGATCCGTTCCCCAAACTCGAACTCACCGCTCCAAACCCTAACCCTCGCGATGTCGGCCGCCACCACCGCCCCGTCACCGCCGGCGGCCGCCCCGGCGGCGCCCCCGCCCTCCTACCCTGCCGTCTCCGCGGCCTCCGCATCCGCCGCGGCGTCCACCGAGGATGACGACGACCTCTACGGCCGCCTCAAGTCGCTGCAGCGCCTCATGGAGTTCATCGAGATCCAGGAGGAGTACGTCAAGGACGAGCAGAAGAACCTCAAGCGCGAGCTGCTGCGCGCGCAGGAGGAGGTGAAGCGGATCCAGTCCGTGCCGCTCGTCATCGGCCAGTTCATGGAGATGGTCGACGGCAACAACGGCATCGTCGGCTCCACCACCGGGAGCAACTACTACGTCCGGATCCTCAGTACCATCAACCGGGAGCTGCTCAAGCCCTCGGCGTCCGTCGCGCTGCACCGCCACTCCAACGCGCTCGTCGACGTGCTGCCGCCCGAGGCGGACTCCAGCATCTCCCTGCTTGGGTCGACGGAGAAGCCCAACGTCACTTATAACGTGAGTTTCTTTCGAAATTTTCTTGGATCCGGATGAATCCCTTATTGATTTGATTGCTTTGGATCTGTTAAGAACCTTATAGATCTGTAGGATGATTAGCTTTTAGATTTGTACATATTATCACTTCTGTAGTAGGATTCTCACTGGTTACAGTCCCAGCTGACGGGAAAGTTTCGGTATTGGGTTCTTATCAATGTAGTTTAATTTGTAGGATAAAAGTTTAGAGTGGGAATTTCGGTGTCAATGGGTGAAACCTGTGGCCATTTTTTTTGTGATTTCGTAGAGAGCATTATGGCTTATATAGTGTCTTATAGTGATCGACTTCATCTTAGTCCTCACGATTCATGATTTGTAGGTCAGTGAAAGAGTACAATTCATGAAATGGCCATATGATGTGTTAGATGTGTTTTCTCCAGTCATAATTGAAGAGTTTGTAGTGGTTTTCTGATGTCTCATGAACTTATTTGTGCTATAATGTGACAGACCAGACTTGTTTGAGAAACTTCTAAGTTTTGCTTGTATGAGAAACTTTAAAGTTAGTCTATGATCATATTTGTTAAGTTCCAAAGCCAGTCACGTTTTGCTTTTTTATTTCTATCTTCCTTCATCCTGAACTGCTCGCAGAATGTGATGTAAACATGCAAATTCTGGTGTCTAGCTTTGATTCTTACATTAGCAGTTTTGTGGGTACACATAATAAAGTTCGTACTCTAACAATTTGTTGCTTTCTGATGCTATCAGGATATTGGAGGATGTGACATCCAAAAGCAAGAAATTCGGGAAGCTGTTGAGTTACCCTTGACGCATCATGAGTTGTACAAGCAAATTGGTATTGATCCTCCAAGAGGTGTCCTCCTGTATGGTCCTCCAGGCACTGGCAAGACCATGCTTGCCAAAGCTGTGGCCCATCACACAACTGCCGCTTTTATTAGAGTTGTTGGTTCGGAGTTTGTTCAGAAGTATTTGGGTGAGGTAAGTTGGGAGCAATCATGATCTGAATGGGTCACTTTGATCATTTTGCATGCTTTCCCTTCTTTCTGTATAATGAAAGATAAATCAATTTGTTGCACATTTCAACCTCACTACTATTGTTTATTTATGGTCATGTGCTTAGTACTTTATGCTAGGAGTGTATAACTGAGTTCTTAGGTTGCCTATTTATGCTTGAATGTGCATGGTATTTCTGATTGATCGTAGCATTATTGTTTCCTGGTACCATAAGGACATACCTATATCCTTATATCCATCGAACTACCTGACATGATTCTGCATATGCATGTTTCACACGTGTTATCTATTTATACTGCATGTACTCATGACCCAATTGAGTTAGGTGTTGTATATTTCATTTATGCTAAACTAGTATTTTGAATTTCTTGCTTCACTAGCTGTATGCTCGGTTCTTATCTGGATTTGTTGGTTCTATTAATCATGATCGTTGAACTCTTTTCTAGGGCCCTAGGATGGTTCGAGATGTATTCCGCTTGGCTAAAGAGAATGCCCCTGCCATCATATTCATTGATGAGGTTGATGCTATAGCTACTGCACGTTTTGATGCTCAGACTGGTGCTGATCGAGAAGTTCAGCGTATTCTTATGGAGCTACTCAATCAGGTATGATCGCTGCCATTAACCTTAGAAATTGAGTGAATTTGCCACTTCTTATTTTAGAAAACAATGAACCATTTGAGTATAACTTGTTTTCTCTTATACTCGGAAATCGATGGGATCTGTAAGTATAATATTTTTCTAGATTGTTTCTTTACAGATACTATAAGAGAAATAAGAACAATGGAAACTTACTATGTTCCTTACTAGCCAACTTTTGGAATTTGGATGTTCTGAGTTTTTTTTTCTAATAACGTGTGTGCATATATTGCAGATGGATGGATTTGATCAGACAGTGAATGTGAAGGTTATTATGGCAACTAACCGGGCGGATACTCTAGATCCTGCTCTGTTGCGTCCTGGCAGACTTGACAGAAAAATTGAGTTCCCCCTTCCTGACCGGCGGCAGAAGAGGCTTGTTTTCCAGGTAATTTCTGTTTTGTGCAAACTTTTATCTGATGTGAACCGACTCAGGTGTAGGACTTGCAATTTGTTCATATTGATATTTACTTAGATTAGATGTGCTAGATTATATTGCTATGCTACTATTTGATTTTTCTTAAGGTTACTAGGTACAATATGTCACTTTGGTCCTTCTCCAATTCTGTGTATGTCTGTAAAAAAAGCTGTGCAGATATCTATTTTTCTGCAGAGTTTCTTTGTTTTAGGGTATTTAATTTTATGGCCAGACATACCGCCAACCAAATTGTTGTACTATTTACACTTAGCTTCAAGTTTTGCAATAAGTAACAAGTGAGAAAGTTGTTTAGTTTCGACTGGGATTTGTACAACTTGTTCTGTCCTTGCAGTATTGGTAATCCAATTTCTTGGTTCTTGAATTTTTTAGGGGTTATATATTAAATTTTTTTTATTCTATAATTGATTGCTCTTTTTTTTCAGGTTTGCACTGCCAAAATGAACTTGAGTGATGAGGTCGATTTGGAGGATTATGTCTCCAGACCGGATAAGATCAGTGCTGCTGATGTAAGCCTCTTTTCACAATGTCTTGGCAATTTTTACACATGCTTTTAACTATTGAGGGCCCTGTTGCATTGAATCATTCTTGTTGCATTCAATTCTGTTTTATTTGAATGTGCTAAGAACATTTAGTGGTAATGCTTCTTGTTACCTAGTTTTCAGTTCTTGACTCGTAACATAGCTTCATATGGTAAAAGAGATATATATTGTGAAAGTCCATTTCATGATGAATCTAGTAAAATTATTTTCATGTTGTCAACCTTTATAGTTATTTCGTTATTAATGGTCAAAGTTCGGAAAGTTCGACTTAGGACAAAACTAGATAGACACTAAATTTATGGACAGAGGGAATACCTACCTGCTGCTGTACTGGATATGATATATTCTGACGACAAGTTATAGGCCTGTAGTCTAGTGTCGATTTGGGAACTGCTTTTGAAACCCTTGTTTTGTGTCGTGCTTTTTCAGATTTCTGCTATCTGTCAAGAAGCTGGCATGCATGCCGTCCGCAAAAACAGATATGTCATCCTCCCCAAGGACTTTGAAAAGGGTTATCGAACCAACGTGAAGAAGCCTGATACAGATTTTGACTTCTACAAATAAGTCAAAACAAATGTTAAATCTGTGTACTTGTTTCGCAATGGCGATATCTTTAGAATCAGATATGAATATCTGAATATTTGCCAGTGCCATCTGATTCTGTTTTTCCAAATTGTACTTGGAAAATAGAAGGCTTTGTATGGCAGTACGGGCAATCTTACTGGTGTTCTCAAACTAGAATGTCTGTATCTACATTTCTTTATATCTGCTAAATCAAACTCCCTTGACCTGATTTATGTGTTGTTGCATTGCAATCCTGGTATGTCAAATTTTGATCAAGATGCATATGCATATATAGGTTGCCGGGTGTTTTGTGCTAGAGTGGCTGCCTATAGTTTGGGACGTCTGATTGGAAGTGATGTTTTTTTTTAATCATTCGAGATCGGTAATAACATGCAGCCTTCTATTTTATTGATTGATGCTCACTACGTTTTGCGTCTTATTGATCCTTTCAAGATATTTGGAGTTCAGGTATTTAGGATCATTTTTATCTGCAAGCTAGTTGCTCTTCGGGGTCACGTTCTGATTTCTATTTTGGGCTCACTTGCCGTCGCTAATGTTAACACAACATGGTTGGAAGGCGAGCCAGATCAGCCCGAGTGAGCCTTGCTCTTGAGGCAGCCCTCTTTAGCTCTGCTGCAGCTTCTTTAAATTTGCTTTGAAACCGAAAAAAAAATGCCTTAGAGCATGCCCCTACTAGATCTCTTTTATTGGAAGTTTTAGATGACCACTTCAAACCACCTCCCCTCTACCTCATCTGATGTTCGTCGGCATGGCATCACAGGGTGTGCAGCCGAGCTTGACGTGAGTAGCACGGACATGAAGGTTAGGGCGACAAGCTAGTGTAGCCGACCATAAAATTAAGGGAGCCGCCTGGTCGCCCGGAGATAGCAAAGGTAGGGTATAAGTAGTAGCCGAGTACCAACGGCGGATTTTTTTTTTTTTTTTGAACGGAAGGGATTATATTAATATAGATGAACAGTACATCCTAGGAGTTTACAGAAACCACCCCGGAAAGACTGAAAATTACAACCAGCCCCTCCAACGAGATTTTTCTCGAGACATCTTGACTCCGCCGACGCTCGCCGGAGTCCCGACGGCTCCGCCTCCCTCTCCGGCCAACGACATCTGCCACAGTAGACAGGCCCGGAAGCCGAGCGCATTCGCAAAAGCATAAAGCTCACCGGCTGCCGTTGCATGGAGGGAGGAAGGGGAAAACGAGTCCATGGCTGCCGACGCCGTCGCCGCCGCCAACCAGGACAGTGAAAGTCGAGCACCGCTGAGAGGCTCAGCGACGCCGACAAAGTGGTTGCCCCCGGGGAGGCCCCAGTACTCCTCCCTTCCGCTTGGAAGGAGGAAGAGCAACAAGCCACCAGATCGAAGCCGAAGACGAAGCAGACGAAGGCAAGCCGACGAAGACGTGTCCGTCGCAGTCGCCAGATCCGCCGTCGACGGCGAACAACCTGGGGAAGCAAAAGCCCAAGTCGAGAAGACCTTGGGAAGAAGAAGCCGCAACAGAAGGTCGCCCCGGACTTGGCCGTCGCCGCCGCCGATGTGACCTCCGCCGGCAGAAAAGAGCTCCGCCTCCAACCAGACGAACGAGGCAAGCAAAGGAAACCCTAGACTACCTAAAACTAAGCAAGCTAAGGCTATACATGCCGGACGCCGATCCAATCGCTCCCATCCATCACCCACGGCCGACCGGCCGCCGGAGACGAACGGGAGCCGACGGGATCGACGCCGGAGAGGAAATCGCTTCCGGTTCGCCCTTTTCTCCTGTAGCAGGGGATAAGGGAGACGAAAGGATAAGGCCAGGGGGGCAGCACGATTTACCAACGGCGGAGTTAGGACTTTGAATATGGGTGTTCGGATTCAACTATATGATATCGTAGCATGAAAAGTTGTCAAAGAAAACCTTATCCAAATTTGTAAACTGAAAATTTTCTAGGTTAGATAATGAAATTTCTGCATAGATGTCATCGATTTCTCTTTGTGTTTGAGTGTACTTCCTCCGTCTTTTAATTCTTGACATTCACACAAGAAAGATTAGTTCATTGCTAGTTCCTTGTCTAAAACAACTGCAATTTGTAACCGGAGGCAAGTATGTATGTGTAATTGCTTAACAAATGATGTTTTTCAGCCAAAATTCATGGTGTTCAAGTGAACATCCATGAACAATGCTAGCTACGCCCGTGCTAGTATACAGGCTCAGACGAACGACGACTATGGTGGAGCGACGACGAGGTCCAGCGTGGCAGGTACTCTCTCTTTTTCTTGCCGGGCTTTGTGCAACGAGCTTGTGTGGGCAAGGAGGTGGCGAGGTAGGGGGTGAGCATGGTGCGGGGTGGGGACAGGGAGCACAGGAGTATAATGTGTTTTTTTGGGGGTCGTAATGAAATCAAATGTAGGGCAGAGATTTTTTTTTTGTCCATGTGCCGCAGCATTGCCCCCCTAAATTTAGAAAAGAAAATTACAGCTAGGCTTATTTTGAACGACACTGGGCTTGCCAAAGTTGTGCTGAGAATACGGAGTGCATAGTAACGTAAGCCTTCTTGTTTAGCCGAGGGTATCTCTCTGGAATCTTCCGGTGCCCGCTGGGGACCGCCGTCCCCGCACAGCGTGTCAGTCAGCTGCCGGTGGCCCCCATGGCAGATTCCGCATCATCCCGATCGATCCGCGGCATCACTCCTCTCCTCGTCGGCCTTATCCCGTGTGCCACCAGCTGTTAATATAAGCAAAGCAAATGGCACCACCACCACCCGGCCGGGAATCCCCCGCCGAATATTCACGTACGCTCGCAGTCGCAGCATTTCCTTCCGCCCGTCCGTCCCTATCCACCACCACCCACACACCCGCTTGCTGCCTTCCTGTGTAAGAATAAGAGCCGAAAGATTCGCTTCTTACGCGACGCCCCGACCCCGATTCCCTTCGCTTCCCCTTCTTCCCTGTCTCGTCGTCTCTTCTCTCTCACACACGGCGCGTGCAGAGGACAACCACACCGGTGGTCAATCGAGCCTGGCTCTATCTGCAGAAATGGAGATGGACCCGCCGCCGCCGCCCCTCCTTCACGCCACCGGCAGGCGCCGCTGCCGCGAGTACGTGCTCGCGCTGGAGGAGGAGCGCCGCAAGATCCAGGTCTTCCAGCGCGAGCTGCCCCTCTGCCTCGACCTCGTCACGCAGAGTACGCACGCTCTCAGCTCTCTCGGCTAGGTCACTGGTCTCTCGCATCGCAGCCCTGACGGTCTGACCTCGTGTGCTCGTGTCCTCTTCAATTATTCGTGCAGCTATTGAGCGGATGAGGAGCCAGATGGACGGCGTCGGCAGCGAGGAGACGGTCAGCGACCACGGCCCCGTGCTCGAGGAGTTCATGCCGCTCAAGCCCAGCCTCTCGCCCTCCTCCTCCGAGGTCCACGACAGCGCCCGCGACGCCGCCGCCGGTGTCGTCGTCGGCAAGAAAGAGGAGGAGGCGCTGGACGCGCGGCCCGCCGATACCAAGAAGGCCACGCCCGACTGGCTCCAGTCCGTGCAGCTCTGGAGCCAAGAACCCGGCCAGCACCAGCTGCGCGCGTCGTCCCCGCACAAGGTACGGACAAGCTCAAGCCTCCAGATTCATCTTTAGTTCCGGCGCTTGCAATTGCAAGTAATCAACAGTTCCATTTCCATTCGAATTCTGCCAGGAGCTGCCGTGCAAGCCGGTGGCTCTGAACGCCAGCTGGAAGGCCGGTGGCGCGTTCCAGCCGTTCGAGAAGGAGAAGCGCGTCGAGCTGCCGGCGTCCTCGACCACGGCGGCGGCGAGCTCCGCGGTGGTCGGGGACAGCGGCGACAAGACCGCCTCCGTGGACGACACGGAGAAGCACAGCGACAAAGAGACGAGCAAGGACGCCGCCACCAAGGACAACAAGGGCAAAGACAAGGAGGGCCAGTCGTCGTCCAACCGGAAGCCGCGCCGGTGCTGGGCGCCGGAGCTCCACCGCCGGTTCCTGCAGGCGCTGCAGCAGCTCGGCGGGTCCCACGGTGGGTGCCCGACACTGCCGATTAAATTTGCATTATCCGTCCAGCTCGGCAACAGTTCGAAAGCTGTACAAATTAATCCCGGCTCGTACAAATCCATCTCACCTCATGCGATGTTAATGTGTGCGCAGTGGCCACGCCCAAGCAGATCCGGGAGCTGATGAAGGTCGACGGCCTCACCAACGACGAGGTCAAGAGCCATTTGCAGGTCAGTCTCATATACTACTCCTAATAAGTCCTAATTGCCCTAACACGACTCGAGTAATGTACTTACTGTTCATCTCAACGTCTTATTAGCACGGTCTGTTCTTAGTTCTTACACCCTTTCTTTTTCTGAACTTCTTGGGGGATTATTCAGAAGTATCGTCTGCACACGAGACGGCCGAACTCGACGGTCCAGAGCGCCAGCGCCAGCGCGGCGCCGTCCGCGCCGCAGTTCGTCGTGGTCGGAGGCATCTGGGTGCCGCCGCCGGAGTACGCCGCCGCGGCCGCTGCGGCGGCGGCAGCAGCACAACCGCCGGTGCAGCTAGCCGCCGCCGACGCGTCGGGAGGCGCCAGCACGGTCTACGCTCCGGTGGCCACGTTGCCGTCCGGAGCGCAACCGCAGTCGCAGCAGAAGCAGCAGCTGGCTCAGAGGCAACCGAGCAGGTGCTCGGACGGCCAGCGGAGCGGGAGCGCCGGCAACACCAGCTCGGCCTCGCCGGCCGTGTCGTCGTCCTCGCAGACGACCTCTGCCTGATGACGTTCTGAGTCGTAGATCCATCGATCGGTACACGGATACACGTGCATTTTGTTGAGAGAGGGAGCGAGGGTGTATGCATTTCGATTTGCATGACACACCATTCCATTTTGTGAGTAAGACAAAGGTTACTAAAATAGTGAGCCGTCGATCACTTGCATGCATGCTCGTACATAAGATGACACAATATAACGGTGACATGTACAAATTTGTGCCTTTATTGTACTTCTTTAGATGTAGGAGTATGTAGCACGCACTAGATGATGGAGATTACTACATCAGTTGGACTGTTTTGCATGCTTTATATTTGGAGAAAGAATACTGATTGTACCAGTGATGTCACTTTCCTGTTGAATTACAACTAAATGAAAACTAAATGGAAAAAAGATTGCTAGGAGAACTGAATTAATCAACATCGGGGGGGTCGGGGGAAGAAGCATGCTCCAGATATCGAATTGATCAGCGATGCGCATGCATGCCACCACCCACCATTGCTAGCACATACTGAACCGCCGTTTAAGACAAGTTATGAAACAGTGTGAAACCCTGCCTAGAATTAGATCCTCCGAGAAGGATTGGTTGATCTGTATCATATATAGAACGAGCAATCAACTTAAGGTAAACCTAACTTTTGCTTTAAGTTCTCTAAATGAAGGACCACCAGCAATGCACAGGAAGATTCTCCAAGAAGGAATATGGACATATGGATCTCCGAATGCCAGCTATATATCTCCGAGAGGTTAGGTTCCCGCAGCTGCGAAAAGAAGGAAAAAAAAAAAGAGAGAGAGAAAGAAGCACGTTTATAGCATAGCACTCGGCCGATATGCAAAGCTACCACTCCACTACGGTCCGTCCAAACCCAGCGCCGCCATTGGCGGCGATCCAGCATCATCATCAACCGCCGGAGGAGCGCGTATGGACGTGGAGACGACGGGCGGCATCACCTCTCCCTGTCATGACTCGCGCGGCACCGGTGGCGATTCCCGGGGAATGTTCGCAGGGCGCGTCGAATATCCCGTGCCGCGGGCGCATCTCTCGCTGGGGTGGTGGAGAGAATCTTAGGCCATCTTCCTTTTGGACCTGGCAGCCAGCCAACGGATCTTTCGTTTCTTTCTCTGATAGTCCGTCCCTTTCCTCGCCGAGGGTCCACTCCATCCGTTTGCCGGGATATTCCGGTGGCTTTTCGCCGCGCCCAGGGGGCGTTCGCTGCGGCCCCTCTTCCTCCTCCTCCGTGCAGGCTTTTTCAGCAGGTTATTATTTCAAATTCTCCAATGTAGTACGGAATGAGAATTGGGGAAATAAAGGATGGACGGGGCTGTTCGATAGACTGTTTTGCAGCTGTTTTACTGTAGCGACTGCTCTGTAGAAGAAATAACTGGACATCTTCTTGTGAGAACTAGTATTGGATATGGATGAGTAGTAACGTAATACAAGACATTTTCAGGAATTTTGGTTTGAACTTTGAAGTGCATGCATATATATCTACCGAGGAAATGGCTTTTGCAGGGTCCACATTAGAGCGAGCGCCTATGCGGCGAGACGAGTATGCTGCCTAAGAAACGACAGACGTTTAGAATGTTATCCTGCAAAGTTAGCAGAAAGGAAGATTGAGGCCGAAGCTTTTTGTTTGGCTGACACACGGCAACACGTTATTATTATGGCACTTACCTATCACTGAAGTTTGGCAAAATAGACTCAACTACACATAAGTATGGATTTGCAAGTTTCATCAGGCAACTAGCTCAATGTGTGGCCGCCAAATGGATCATCCAACTTAAACTACTAGCTGGAACTGTGGTATTCATTAGAACGTGTATAGCAAGGAATCAAACGTGCCTAAGTTGCCTTCACAATTCTTGAAAGACCTTTTAATCGTTTTCTTGAAAGACCTTGCTTGCAGAATTTTGCCAAACCATTTCACGTGGCATGCTGCGCTGCATCGCCAGCCGGAAGTGTTTACTACCCTGCCGCCTGCGTCACGATCTGAACCGAGCCTTATCACTTTGTTCGAATAAATGCTCTTGAAAGCTGGATCTTGACCTTTTTACATCGATCCGTTAGTACACGAACCTCCTGGATTGTACGTACGGCATGCATTGGATCACCGTGTGAACTACGGCATCCGATTCACACTGAACCGTGGGCCGAGCCACCGAGCTGGCCTTTCATGGTGCCCAAGAGCCAGTTATACTACCGTGTGTGGTTAGGGGTCACTTTTGTACAGATCGGCACAAAGGATTTGGATGGGTTAAAGAATCAATATCGGATGGAACGGCACGAGGTGAGATACTGCAGGGGTCAGGATATCCCCGTCCTGATTCTTCGGCATGCTGTACTAGTCACCAAGGGGTTATTCCATCCGATTCCTCTATCCACCAGCTAAGGTCCCGTTCGGATCCCCCCTCTAAAACCCTTCTAAAGTTTATAGCCCTCTAAAAAAAAGAATCTTACTATTTAGGGGTACTAAATAAAATTTAATTACAAAACCTTTCTGCAGACGGGCGTTATTTTTCGAGACGAATCTAATGAGCCTAATTAGTCAATGTTTTGACACAGTGATGCTACAGTAACCATCGTCTAATCGTCGCTCGCGAAATAGATAGGGGTCCTGAACTTAGTTTTGTAATTTGACTTTGTTTAGTACACATAAATGCGGCCGGCATCTTTGATGTGACCCCTTTATACCTCTCTAAAGTGAACCGAACACCACCTAAATAAATTTTCTAATCCAGTGTGGAAAATGCATCTAAACTCAACTTTGTAGACATTACGTTCTGATTTCTGAATGATTACAGACTCGAACCCATCCACACGAATTCCATAGGCTTTTCATGGTAGGGTGCTGAATCTCCATGAGTTTCTGCTGTTGACAAACACCATTACGTTCTGAATGTTTACTGTTGGCCCTATTCGTGTACATCTGACGAAATGGTCTAAGTCTATCTATGCATGTTGCGCTTACCCCTTTGCTTCACTACGTAAAATTTATTGAGTGACATTCAATTTTGGGCGAACATTCAAGCTACAACAATGTTTTTTATTCTGATCTTGCTTGTCCAAGAAGTTCGTAGATTGTCCCTGACCTTTATTTATTTGCAATTTCAACACTGATATATAAAAAAAGCAGGTGGTGGCAGGTGGCATGTTCTGTTTATCTAAAACATTAACAATCACACTCCCTCTTATCTTTTTTATGACAATCAGACAAGAATCATAGTTCAAATTTGAACTAAAAGCTTTCTCTGAACATCAAGAAGGGGAAAAAAAAAGATCAGAGGGAGTACCTTGTAGATATGTAAAGCTGGAATATGTTGTACTCAACTTTTAAGACAGACCAATAATAATTTTGGTTTTAAAGATTGCCAAAGTAACCAAACTAATTACAACAGGTATAATGTACCAGACCAAACTCAAGTTACAATGCTACATTTCAGCGTAGTGCAAAGCTTGTCTGTTTTGGTGCATTTTGGAAACTGCACCAGGTGTTAAGCTTTCCCTACGTCTTCACCTTGCCAAAACATGCCCAAATCGACTCAAATGCTTAACTGAAACCATCGATTGTTGGTTCTAACTGTACAACTTCTCTACTGTAGCAAAAAAAGCCATCGGTTTATGGCCTCCAAAAGTTGGCACTGCCAGGTCTCAGCTATGGCTAGGCACTAGCAATCTAGCCTTGTCCATCCACCTGCAAAAAATAGATTATCAGCATCTAGTATTTCACAGAAGGAAACACTGCAGAAAAAACTTCAATCACTTGATCAGAGACTCAGAGAGCCAGTGGTTCTTAGAGTTGTCAAAAATGACTATAAATGTGCATGACATGCATGGCCGTTGAGGTCACAAAATAGTCATCATATTATTTAGGAATGCCTTTTATTTATAGCTGGACAGCCGAAGAGCTGGAGTAGTTCCTAGTCCAAGAGGCCAAACAAGATAGAACTAGAAAAAAAAATGGTAGTAATATGCATAAATTGTTCCTTTTGGTACTAAGCAATAAGCTAGTAGCTACATGAGGAAGACAGGCATCTCCAGACTTTCCATTAGCCACAGGTTA
Organism: Eragrostis nindensis; assembly: GCA_012490785.1. Taxonomy (NCBI): domain Eukaryota; kingdom Viridiplantae; phylum Streptophyta; class Magnoliopsida; order Poales; family Poaceae; genus Eragrostis; species Eragrostis nindensis. The sequence goes on from JAAXCT010000343.1 coordinate 179,504, forward strand.
TTGCACTGCTTGTCAACAGGCATAATTAAACCCTTGCTTACTGAAGAAAGCGTTGGTGGAGACTGATGTATTTCAGCAAATCATTTCACTGGTTGCTGGTTGTGAACACGTGATTTACAAGGATAAACTACTAGTTGTAGTATATGAATGCACAAAAAGGACCTCCAGCAATCGAGCTCAAGCAGGTAAGATGGTACAACAGTAGACAGTGGCTGGCGATATGGGCAGAAAAAAATGTACTGGCACGGAAGATATAACTGGAAAGAACAAAACTGAGTGTTGAATTCCAGCTTGGACAATTGCCAAAGTCATAGTAGAAACACTATCTGGTTACTGTAGCTGCTTAATATAACAGAAGATGGATTATTGACAGTCAAAAAACAACGTGGCAGGGAGAGTAAGCTAGGAGAAAAACTTTAGACTCAACAGTATAATGAATATCTAACAGAACCCCAACGAAAAATATTGCAGAGAAAGCATATAGTAGATACCTTCAGCAAGTAGAGCCAAAGGACTAGATCGGTAGACCATTATACCCGGATCCGCTTTCTGGTCTGACGTCTAGACCTATATTAAACAGTTAGTAACCCGCTTAGTCAGATGGGACAGTCCACCGAACCAAAAAAACAAGTGATCCAAATTCAAAATCAATTGTTAGGTGTAAAACATTGTAAATGGATTAAAGCAATGTCAAGCTGTAAATAAACTGCCAATTTCAGTCACGGATATATTTGGATTATTTTGCAGGAAAATGATGTTCCTCTGTACATAACATATTTGTGATTAGTGATTACATCCATAAGCAATAGCATGTGGACTTCACATCGGGAAAAAATGTATGCAAGACTATGTAACCTTTATATCCTTCATCTCCAGGTACAACTAGAATGAAAACATGTGAAACAAGATGCACCTCCTATGATATTCTAAGTAGAATACAAATCAGTAAATATATCAAATTGGAAAAAGGTGCTAAACACAATAGAACATCAACATCGTTTGCAGTTTGTAGGTTTAGAATCCAAAAAGTAGTGTGGTCATATACCCTAAATGCAACAGTCAGAAAACATGCAGCAAAAGATACAGATGCAAACATTAGATCGAAAATCAAAACAGAGATAACTGAAATCATGTCACGCCTAGTGGTCATGGCCATATGTATTAATGAATATAGACCTGAACTTCCCTGGGCCAAAAATAATTTAAAAATTCCTGACTATTAAAAAAAGTATGACAGCAGAAATAATCTTCTAAGCAAAGGTTCAGCGACTCAGTCTAGAACCAAGTTTCTCACAAAAAAAAAGGTTCATAGAAAATAATGTTTGAATGGTGAATGCTTAAATTTGGTGAAAAAAATCATCATCAAATATTTCCCAAATATATCTCTTGATCAAAGTAGCTCAAATTGCAACAAACCAGTTGATATTTGAACATCGAGGGCATCATAAAATGCAGCATTTTGTGGGAAGAAACCATTTCAAGATAACACATGTATGGACATTTATTAAGGTGTTATACCTTTAAAAGATACATGCTTAGTTTCAGACATGTACTCATGACAACACCACATGAAAAATCAGTTTTTCTAGCAAAATTGCATAATGTACAGCAGAATAAATGCAGAGAATTTCCATTGATTCATTTTGGTTAAACACATGCCCTAAAAGGGCAAGCATACATTCCTCCAAAAAGATAAAGACACATTCCAAAAATACCTTACCTTGCGGCTATATGTTCTTCTATTACTTTCTCTTCATCTTCGGTTAGCGTGAACCACTTGTCTTTGTTTCCGGTTAAGTCAGCATCACCATACTCTGATATGAACATAATATTACAAGTAATTAATCATAATGTTGGCAATGGGAGAACAGTAAAATGAAAAACCATTGCATAATAACACAAACAAACCTTGCAGCAATATAGATGTATCACAGTAGCCTTCCAGCTTCCAATATGCTAGCCCTTTCTCAACCATCAGAGGCTTGGTCCAAAGGGCATCTCCCTTCTTGTGTATTGTTGCCATATCTGTGAAGCAAAAGCTCAAAACCATTACTAATCAAATAGCTGAATTTCTTTACACACTACAGAGTAAGATAAGCAAACTTTGAAGGAAATAATGATATACTGCGAGAAGGTATCAAACAAAAATTTACAGTTATCAAACAAGCAAAGAACTGAGAAAATTCATTAAGTTGAACAAATTTAATGCGTAAACTTCTGGATACATCCAGTCATACAGTTCATACCATTTAGGGCTGCACGCTTGACTTCCAGTGCCTCATTTATTTGAGAAATAAGATTCTTGTTTTCTTCAGCCTCAAGGGTTGCTGCTTCATTTGGCACAGGCTTTGTTTGATCCATGCTTTTCTTTAGCCTTTCCTTTAGCTCCTTTTCCTATGAAACAAATAAAAGTGTCATAAATTGCCTTAAGATCACAGTTCTAGAAAAAGAAAAGGCTAGCCAAGCTCAATACCTTTTCTTTGGCAGCACGGACTTTTTCTCTGGCAGCATTCATAGGTTCAGCAGCTGCTTCAATTCTTGTGTTGATCCAGTTCCTCAATTTGCTAGAAATTTTAAGAGACAATTAATATCAAGCATATATATTTGATGCTATAGAAATGCACACACCCTATTGAAAAAAAAAGGTAAAGCAGAAAATATAGAGACAGCCAAGTGAATTAATTTCAACAAGTGTTATGAACAACACTCACTCAGTAGAGAGGGTCTCATCACATAGAAAATTCAGGATACGCAGTTTAGAAGATGGGCTCAAGTTTTTATATCCCGACACCCCCTGATTTAAACAATTGGGAGGCAATTCTTTCGACATGAACGCTGATTCACTGATATATTTGCCAACATCAATTATCCACGCATCTCCATCTCTTGTATAGGCTGGAGGCCTGAAGAAAAACCTTATTTATTAAACATGTCGAAACGAAATTGTCAGGAATTAGAAAATTGAAGTGCACTTACTTCTTCCCCATTCCTTCTTGAATGACGCATAATAAATTTATGTGAAACTCGGCAACATGTGAGGATACCAACCGAAGTTCACGGCCTCCAACTATATCTTGAAGTATTTTTTCTGGCTGCCCTTTCCTTATTTGAAAAAACTGTGTACAACAACATTTGAGATGTCGTTACATTCTCAATATGGAAACATAATTTAAGAAACCATTCATGCACTAGAGTAAGTTGAGATGTTAAAAATAATGATGTGGACCGAGCAAGGAGTTCAGTTGGCTAGCTGCTCCGGATGGGAGCACAGCCACCCGGGTTCGATCCTTGGGCCAATGAAGGCAGGGGTTAATAAAGGCCCTATTTTTAGCGTCGAAATGTTAAACAGTAGACAATTTGATATTTATAATATTGAAAAATCCTGATGCAATTTTAATCGCGAAACGTTTGAACCAAATTATGATTTCTTTGTGCATTTATTCATACCACCACAACAATAATGTTGAGAGAGGAGGTTATACTAAACAGTAAAAAATGACTAATTATACCAAATAATGTATATACTCTTGACATCTTGATTTAAACAGTATCCTCATAAAGTAAGTGTTTTCAGAAAGGTATTGTCATGATGCATATTTCTACTAAGCAAAAAAACTCACAATTACTGAAACACTTAGTATTATGTTTGTGCTAGTATATGGGTACTATGGCAGACTACTTTAACATAGGGTCTATTAAACCTATGATATTAATCGGCCCTGCGCTCTCACGGTTTACGGCCTCAACCTGAATTTGCAAAGGTGGCCCAAACAATCCAAAACCAGACAACAACTGGGAAGAATGGCTGCCCAGGCATTTTCGGATGTCCTTTTGCGCTGACGGTGGTTTTTTTATAGAGCTAATAATAATGGTAGCCATGTCGGAAAATGAATAGAGCTGCCAAGTGCTCATTTCTGGCACCGCAAGCTCAGGTAACAGCTGCACTTCGGTGAGCTATGCGTGAGTTACCCCAAACCAAATGATTAGGCAAGGAGCCAATGGTCAGATGCAATGCAACATTTATCGATGGCTGATGGACCAGCATGAGAACCTCTCTATTATCTTAGGATCAACGGTAGGTGCAAGTTCAGATATTGCTCTAATGCTATCTTGCCTTATATCAATGGTTTGCAGCCTCAAAACCTCCACGGCAAGTTCTGCTTACCTCGATGCATCGGCCTCAAGCATCTCAACTTACCTTGATGGGGCTCCCAACATTTAGCAAACTCTAATAGTAACTACAACTGCGCTTAGCAATAAAATGTAAATTTGTGATAGCGCTAGAAGAGTTCATGAGATGACATACAGCATTAGTCACCTTATTAGATATCTGAATACAGGCCAGACCATATAATGTTTCAAAGTCTCAAAGATGCCATCAATTTGTTATGAAAACAATGCATGCATCATCAAAGTAAAATAAATAAGTTCATTTTTTTTCTTTTCAGCTACCTCTGCGAATGCACGGCAGAACTCATTAAACTGCATTGCAGGCCCAGCGTTTTCTTCATCAAGCTCTGCACCTGCAATATTATTGATCACAGTACCCCTTGGTAGCACAATGTTATTAGCAGCAGGAGCATCAGGGATCTCATCCCTAGGTAGCGGTTCACCATTATCTCCACCATGGGACTTTCCATCAGCAGGATTCTTCTTTTTGTACTGGCGCTTCAGCTTCTTCTTCATACGAACAGAAGGAACTGCATTGATATTAATGCCTACATTTTCATCCCCTTCATTTGATGGAACTGCATTGAGATCAATGTCAACATTCTCATCCTGTTCTTCCACCACCTCATCAGCAGCAGTATCAGTTTTTGGGGCCCTCTTTGTGCTCTGCAGCTGTTTTGTAACAGCAGGGTCAGCAAAGCGTTTCAACCAGAATGAGCAATTATAGGGTACAAGAACTGTTTGGCAAAATAATACTACCTTATCACTAGCATTCGCCTTCAGCATGGTCTGTGCCGCAGCTATCACGTCTGACCCCTTTACAAGGAGATCATGGACAGAGCTATGACCTGAAGCCTTGGCGAGGTGGGCCATTATCCCAGTTGGCGACTCACCCTTCTTCTTTCTGATCAAACAACAGACCGAATAACTGACCTACCAACGAAAGATCCCAGATCCTCCCAATAGTGACAATCGAATTAAAGAACCACCATCCAGCACAGAAAACGAACCTGCAGAAGCTGCAGTTGCAGATTCCCCTGCACTTGGGGCAGGTCCACTGTTCGTTCCCCTCCGCCTCCTCGGCATTCTCGCCGTACCTAACGACACGAGACAGGACCAGCCTAAAGCCGTGGACTAAATTGCGAAACGCGAGAAGAAAGCGGGGGAGAATCCGTACCTGTTCAGGAGGCAATTCTTGCAGAACTTGATCGTGCAGAGGCCCTTCTTCTTGACCTGCTTGCACGCCGCCGAGAAGTCCGTCGTCTTCTGGCGGCACTGCGGGGAGGAGACGAGCAGAGAACCAGAAACGAGTCAAATCCACGCACCTCGGGAAGCCGGAAGGACAGGAGGACGGACGGCGGTCGGAGAAGCTCACCTGGTGGCAAGTCTTGCCGTTCTCCGGGTCGTAGATCCGGCGGCCAACCACCCGGACCCCGGGGGCCGGGTTGCGCTTCTTAGCCTTGGCCTCCGGCGGCGCTATGAACTCCAGCGGCTGCGGCTGCTGCTCCAGCGCCGCGGCCAGGCGCTCCAGGCCGCTCCAGCTCCTATCCGGCGACGGAGCCATCCCAAGCCGCCGCCGCTCTCAGATTCGAGGCGAAATGGGGAGCGGAATTGCTCTGGTGTGAACAGCCTGGGGGGAGGTGGTGGGGAATTCTTCCGTTTCTGGACGCCCGGGGAGGAGGCGGTTTAATGTGACGATTTTTGGCAGCGAGAGCGGGAGCGGGGTGGAGATCATGCGCCGCGCCGAAAACGGACGCCGGCGCCACCGAATTCTAATTGCCCCCCGAAAATTTTGAAAGCTTCCCTCTCGCGGGACGCGCTGCCCGCCCGCCTGCTTCTTCCCCCTTTCGCTACAAATTTTCCCACGCCCCTTCCCCTTTTTCAGGCTTGGTGCCCGTCTGTCTGTCTTAGCGCAACACCCACGGGAAACATGACACGGTAGCCTTTTTGTTTTCACCGATATTCCTTTTTACGTTGGTTACTTCGGTAGGGCTAAGTTTCATTTTAACTAAATAAGGTGCCATGTAAATATTTTTTATGATGTGGCAATGAATTAATTAGAAAAGAGATAAAATATGTTTCATTTAGATGAAACAACATGTGCACTATTTTCAATACACTTTGTGTCTTGCATATACTTTTTGGAAACATCAAATACGAAACTATACATTGTATCCCTTGCAAAAAATATAATACATTGTATGACTTATCTCATTCATCAAATAAGGGTCTTGTTGCTTATGTGGCAATTTTGAAAACAACAAAATAAATTCATCATTAGGAGTAGCCTAAGCAAACAGAACAAATGTTAGGTGACAGTAAAATAACTATAGTAAATGTTGGGGTTCCAACCCACTCATGTTTTTGTGATGAATCAATGAAAAATTTAGGTGGTTGGATCAAAATTCAATAGCTGGAAAAAGTGACTGAGAGATTAACAAAATTTCAGTCACATGAGAATGAGACATCTCCAATGTTTTTTCTAGTGCACCAATTCTCCATCATCTTCAATTGTCCTATTAGCTTCTCAAAAGATACAACTATCCGGCCTTCGGCGTCCCTATTCACGGTGTCTTTCCTCGCGCAATCCCTCTCATAACAATGTTACTGTCAATGATGGCACAATACGCTTTCCCCGTCAAGCTCAATCTACCACCATCAGCAGTTGACGTGACACAACATACCCACTTTTTTTTTTTAAAAAAAAATATACAATGGGCCATAACTTATTGCTGCTTTTCAAAAAGTTTCAAACAAAAAATTGTTTTTGAATTTATTTTAAAGTTTATGACATAACATTTGTAAAAAGTTGCAACTAAACTTATTTCAAAGTCTTTTTAGAAATTCATGGGTAACATTTTCTTACAATGAAATTAGCTATTTTGTGCATAAAACAGTAGCAACACTTAGTTTTTTTTTTTATAAACGGTATCAGCACATGATGAAGTTACTTCCAGTAGTAGTAGGTGGAGTGTGAGTTGATCAATACTCTCTCCATTTTTAAATTGTTGACCGATCGTCTTATTCAAAATATTAACTCAAATATACAAAATTAAAAGTTTTGCTTCAATTTTCTTTAGTAATAAAACATTTCATAACAAGATATATGATAATTTTAAAAATATTTTGAATAAGACGAATGGTTAAATGTAATTTAAAAAGTCAACGGCGTCAACAATTTAAAATAGAGGAGCAGTCATTAGGCCCACACACATGAGTCAGAAGGAACGGGGTGCGAGACACTTGGAAAATAATTGTATTGGGCCATACAAGCATACATATATTGGCGACTAGGACGCATTTTGGTTGTGCAAGCAACCAATACATGCATTCTATGAAAGGGTTTTGGTAATTATGTGTCGACGAGCATGTATGCATATTTTTTTTTTCCATCATTGTAGCCAATAATTCATTCCAACCATGACTATGTAATTTATCACCAAGCATGCAAAAAGAGAAGCTTCACTAAGGCTAACAGGAGCCATGGCCCCTAACCCAGCCATAGTAGCTCCGCCATACTACTCATATACTACACAACCATATAGCCGCGTACAGAATGAACATAATAGCAAAGAGCTTCGGTATTTTTTTTTTTTTGATGGAAAACAGGAGGGGATTCCCCTACTGCACTTTTATTAAATTCAAGTTTATGTATAGGGTTAGTATTGTACAAACAAGAAAAAACAAGAGGGGAGCTAGCTACAGAGATCGTAACATGACTCCATGTCCTGCACTACACTAGGCTTAGCTCTATACATAGCTAGTTTAAACAAGTCTCGAAACTCCTTCTTCCACCTCGGGAAAGAGAGGCTGTCTCCATTGAAGATGATATTATTTCGATGTGTCTAGATTGTCCATGCACCAAGGATGGTGACTTCCATATAGCAACCATGGGTGAAGAACTTCTTCTGATCCTCAATCACCTCAATTCTTGGTAAAGATAAATCCCATATGATGTGCAAAGACGCCCAACATATTTGAGAGAAGGGACACCCAAAAAAGCGGTGGTCGACAGTTTCCTCTGATGTCCCTCCACCTGAACATAGCACACATTGGACCGTGGGGACATGGAAATTCTTTCGTCGGAGCAGGTTTCTCGTGTTCAGCCCGTCGTTCAGCAATAACCAGTAAAAGACCTTGTGTTTTCCTTGATAGCACGACCTCCAAATCCACTGCATGGGCGCCAGAGCTGTAGCTTGTCCGATAATGCGGTTATAAGCCTGCTTAATGGAATATAAGCCAGAGCCTCATATATAAACCCAGATATCATTATGATCCTCATCTATGTTCATGTTTTCCAAGGTCTCCATGAGTTCCCCAAGTTGTTGCGATGCAATGACAAAAAGTGGGAGTTGAAATAAGCGATTGTAGTCCGGCAAAAGACAGAGAAATGTTGACATTGAGCAATTGGGTTCCCTTGCAAAGGAGAAGAGTTCTGGATAAAGGTTTTGGAGAGATCCAAAGTTCCATATATCCCGCCAAAACATGGGCGTATCTCCTCTGCCCACCACTGCTTGTGCATATCCCCTGAAGTCATCAAACATTCGACATAATGCATGCCACCAGAATGATCCACGGGGCCCCCTAGCTAGCTTGAGGTGTTTGTGGGGCAGAATAGAAAGCTTGCCGAGTGAGATTCACCCAAGGCACATCAACCTTATTTAAAAACTTGTGCAGGTGTTTTAGGAGTAAGGCTTTGTAACTGAGCTGCGATATAAACAAACTGTATCTGAGCTGCCTTATTTAAAAACACCCAAGGCACATTCTTCATTTTCATTGAAGAGTTAACTTTTTTTACACATAAACGCAAATTGCAGATGTAAACATTACTGTCATGGTGTTATGATTAATTGCACAAAGAAATCATAATTTGGTTCAATGTCTCATGATTTAAATTGCATCATGATTTTTTTAATGTTGTATCAACAAACTGTCTGTCGTATAACATTTCAATTTTCTCTAGCATGAATGCTTTACTAAATTCGTGTTTCCAAACTAAGAATGTAATGAGATCTCAAATGTTGTTTCACACATTTTTTTTAAGAAATATGGAAAGGACAACCAGAAAAAATTCTTCAATAAGTCGGAGTCGTGAACTTTTGTTAGAATCATGACATGTTGCCAAATTTCACAGAACTTTATTATTTTCAAGGAGGAAGATAGAAGAAGTACATACTAAATTCCCACTTTGCAACTTTCTTTCACAAGATAACCACCAGAAAACTCCTAGCATGCAATGAGTGTAGTAAGCACTAACAATGTACACATGCTAGAGTGATGATAACAATAAGAGTAACCAAGCTAGATATGAGCTAAGCACAAGATCAGTGAACAGGCAAAGATACAGGCAAGAATATGAAAGCTACTAGGAGTAAGTAAGTACACAAGAGCCAGATAAACAAGCAACATCAATGAAAAGTTAGACCACAAGGAGCACAACAACAAGCAAGTCTTTGGGTCACTCCCACCGAAGCCTCGTTGCGTCCAAACACCCCCCCCCCCCCCCTCCCCGGTACATGGTGATACCCTCTTAGAGCATGGTCCATCTCGGGCGCGTCCTGTGGCACACCAGCAATGCACCATCTGAGGATATTTGTGGTGTCTAGGGCTCTCACTAGTGATGCTCCTTTGAATGAGAGCTCTAAGACCATGTACAAACTTTGTGCCGGCCTCCACAACCATGGCAGGCTGAATCACCAACTGGACTAGGCCTTGACATACACCAAGGGTAACAAACCAGCTCGCCTTTCTAGGATCACACTAGTCCTAGAGGTGGGTGGACGCTCTTCAACCCTCCGAAGCACTAAAGATCTCTCCCAATCCTCTCCAAGTGTTTCTCTTGCTTTCTCTCAGCTCTCACCAAGATTCTCTCCTGTTTTCCACTGGCCAAGAGAGCATCCAAGAGGCTAGAAACCAACTATATATATACAGTGTACCACGCATAAACTAGCTATTACCAAAAAGTAGTCAGTCAACTGAGTTGTCGTATGAAGCACCATATATATCCTACGATGACCATAGAACCGTATCATACGGTGAGTGGAGTATTTAAACTCCACACTGAACCTTAAGAATGCTGCCAAAGGAAAAGGTATTGTGCTTTGGTGTGCCTTTTCTTTTCTTGAACTGTGATCTTAAAGCAATCTATGAAATTTATTTTGTGTTTGACAGTAAAATGAGCTAAATGAAAGGCTAAAGAATAGCATGGATAAAACAAGCCTTGTGCCAAACGTAGCAGTTGCAACCCTTGGCACTGAAGAAAACAATGATCTTATTTCACAAATAAAGGAGCGCAGGAAGTCAAGCGTGCAGCCCTAACTGGTATGGACTATACGACCAGATATATCCACAAGTTACACTAAATTTGTTCAATTTTATGCATTTTCTCAGTCTTTTACTTGTTTGATAACTGGCCTTTTTTGTTTGATACACATTACTGTGGTTTTATTATTCTTCATTTTTATTATCTTGAGCTGAATAGTTAATAAATGTTGTGGGCCTGACACCATGTGCCCGTTGACACATATGGGTTGCGGTTTGGTTGTGTCTTAGAACAGATATTGCAAATAGTGTGGCTCAAGGATGTTAGACGTGGTTCGAATTGTCATCATCTGTCATGTATGTGGAAAATTGATTTCATTTCAATACAACCATATTATATATATTGAGAGGAAAAATGACAATTGAAATTAGCAAACATGAATGCAAGTTGAGAAGGATTGATTTGAAACTTGTTTTGTTGATATGATTTTGTAGTCGCTAAACTCCACCAAGTCTTTTTAATAGTCAATAAATCAAAGTTGAAACACACAAGTGGTGCTGTAATTGTTTTCTTATTTGCTAATTTTTAGTTGCACTTATTTTTCCCTTTCAGTCTTGATAACTGCAAAACATTCTTGAGCGGTATATCATTATTGCCCTCAATGTTTGTTTATCTTATTATGTAGTGTGTAAACAAATTGAGCTATTTGTTTAGTATTGGTTTTGATCTTTTTCTTCAAATATATGGCGACAAAATATGTACAAGCAGGGAGATGTTCTTCGGACCAAGACTCTGACGGTAGAGAAAGGGCTCGCATATTGGAAGTTGAAAGGCTACTGTGTAATACATATCTATATAGCTGCAAGGTTGTTTGTATTATTATGCAATGGGGTGTTCTCCCATTGGCAACGTTATGCCGAGTTATATGGAAAAATAAAGACAAGTGGTTTATGCCGAACATGAAGAGAAAGTAATTGAAGAATATATATGGCACAAGGTATGCTGTAGTTTTGGATTGTGTTTTTTTTTTCGAGAGATCATACCATTGCTCTTTTGGTGCATATGTTTCACCAAATTATTCAATGGAAAAAAATGACTTAGGAGTACGAGTGGTGCTTAGGATCTTGATCCCTGCCTCATGCCTTCTCTTAGCCCCAACCATCATAAGCATCGACGTGTCTGCAACATCCCAACCATCAAAAGCTTGTGTTATGTTTTGGAATTAATAGAATATAGGTCACTATGACTAATTTTTGTTGATGTAGGTTTCATCCATTGTCACATTAGAGGGTGTCCGTCATGGCGCTGAAGTAGTGCCACAAGGTATAAAAGCAGCCATCTCCTCTCCAGTTAATTGTTTTCTCCCGCCTGCATTGAGGTAATTTCGACAGGAGGCGACTGACGACTCGGCACACCATCGTATCTGGTAGTATGTATGTAACGTACCTAGGTGCCTAGTTAGCTTGACAGACGTAGGTGATGCCCTTTGGCTTTACGTGGCTACGCAGAGTCCATCAGTCTACATAACTAGGGAGCGTCAGTCGGTCTACGTAGCCGTGTACATAACGTTGGGGCCTCCTGTGGTCTACGTACACAACGGCGAGGATCACACACACACACACACACACACACACACACACACACACACACACACACACACACACACACACACACACACACTTAATTCAAGTGGTGTGGTTGGGTCTTGGCCACTACACCTTCACGATCATAAGCATCGACGTGTCTCCAACATCCCAACCATCAAAAGCTTGTGTTATGTTTCGGGATTAATTGAACATAGGTCACTATGACTAATTTTTGTTGATGTAGGTTTCATCCATGGTCACATTAGAGGGTGGCCGTCGTGGAGCGGAAGTAGTGCCACCAGGTGTAACTAAAGCCATCTCCCCTCCGGTTAATTGTTTTCTCCCACCTGCATTGAGGTAATTTCGAGGGGAGGCGACTGACTACTAGGCACACCACCGTATTTGATAGTGTGTACGTAGCGTAGTTAGGTGCCTAGGTAGCTTGACAGACGTAGGTGATGCGCTTTGGCTTTACGTGGCTACGCAGAGTCCATCGGGCTACATAGCTAGGCAGCGTCAGTCGGTCTACGTAGCCGTGTACATAACGTTGGGGCCTCCTGTGGTCTACGTACACAACGGCGAGGATCACACACACACACACACACACACACACACACACACACACACACACACACACACACACACACTTAATTCAATTGGTGTGTTGGGTCTTGGCCACTACATCTTCACGATCATAAACAACGACGTGTCTCCAACATCCCAACCATCAAAAACTTGTGTTATGTTTCGGGTTAATTGAACCTAGGTCACTATGACTATTTTTTGTCGATGTAGGTTCCATCCATGGTCACATTAGAGGGTGGCCGTCGTGGAGCGGAAGTAGTGCCACCAGGTGTAACAAAAGCCATCTCTCCTCCGGTTAATTGTTTTCTCCCACCTGCATTGAGGTAATTTCGAGGGGAGGCGACTGACTACTAGGCACACCATCGTATCTGGTAGTGTGTATGTATCGTAGTTAGGTGCCTAGATAGTTTGACAGACGTAGGTGATGCGCTTTGGCTTTACGTGGCTACGCAGAGTCCATCGGTGTACATAGCTAGGCAGCGTCAGTCGGTCTACGTAGCCGTGTACATAACGTTGGGGCCTCCTGGTGTCTACGTACACAGCGGCGAGGATCACACACACACGGGCACGTGCGCGCGCGCGCACACACACACACTTTTGATTCAAGTGGTGTGGTTGGGTCTTGGCCACTACACCTTCACGATCGTAAGCATCGACGTGTCTGCAACATTCCAACCATCAAAAGCTTGTGTTATGTTTCTGTATTAATGGAACATAGGTCACTATGACTAATTTTTGTTGATGTAGGTTTCATCCATGGTCACATTAGAGGGTGGTGTTGACGGCCATTGAATCATAAAATGACCGTCAACTTATTGGCGAATAAAAGGTATGCACCAATGTTTTATGCATTAAAACCAATAAAGTTCCTCAAGTTTTGGATGAGATCTTGTTTTGCAAGGTACATAGGAATATTGGTGCAATTGTGCTTACAATCATGGATAAAAAGCAAATATACAAAAAGCACAAGATAAACAAGGTCCTGCTCGGACATCTCGACGACATTCGACGCAAGAAATAAGGAATGACTTGGACATCAAGAAATAATTATTCAAATCACAAATTTGATCCCTCCATGTCAAAGCCCTCGTCAAGATAGTCAAAATGGGCTTTTGGATCACCCAATTCGGAGTTCGGGAGCAGGAGTTATGCCTCGCGCAAGATTGGACGAAAACCAGAAAACAGTAGGCCGGCCGGCCCAAGCCAATCTCCAACCGCCTCAATCTTTCTCCAGTCGGTTCCAGAGTCGGTCACAAGCCACTTGACGCACCGGCCAAGCCAGGAGACGTCGGCAAGAAGGGAATATTCCACGAAATACTCCAAGACCTTCTCCACTCTCCCAAGGCAACTCAACTATAATAGAGGACCCCTCCCTCACTCCAACCTGCACCTCCACACTCGAGAAGAGAAGATCCAAAGTAGGGTCACGCTCATCTCATAGAACATCATTCCACTTGTGTAGTTTAGAGTAGGCTAGTTGGTCATGGGAGTTAGAGTAGAAGTGAGAGCTTCCCTCGGAGTTCCGGAGTTTTCTTCGGATATTGGGTAAAGCTCTCTTGTATCTTTTCTTTTATGAGATCTTATTTAATATAATTATTTTTCCTATTTATTTATTTTCTTATTTAATTAGTTTTCTTTTTAGTTTACATTTATTTATTTAAGCAATAATTATAGAGAAATTCTTGTGTTGGTGCCACGTCTGTGTATGGTAGGTCTATCTGCATGGGTTGTTTGCACCGCAAATGCTTACACAATCCACATAGATTTGTTATGCATGGTTGGCTTGCTCTCTTTCGGTGGAGTAAGTTATCTAGGATAGTTGCTTGTATGGTTCAAGGAATTATTTCTAGGCGTGAGTGTGCACCCAACCCACGGAGGATGGTAGCCGCGAGTGTATGTGACAGCTACACCAGTCTCTGTAATTCACCACGTCCGGGTTGAACAGGCAGGGTCTTAATTATAGCGAGTGGTTCCTTATGGTGGTGATCTTGGTCGCCACTATGACACATCCGTGCTCCGATGCGCTTGAATGTATCTGTAATGAAAGTTTAAATAGATATTTGTAACCCCTAGGCTGATACCCTTCTTCTCGTTGTCCTCCCAGTTGACTAGTCCTATCTCTTTATTTTCATATGGAATCTTTGTGTGAGTTTGCTTGCCACCCATCATATCTTTCATATGTATCCCTGCTTTGGTCTAGTTTGCAAGTTATAAATAATAGATGTTTCCTTGTTAATTCATGATATTCTTAGCCCTGCTTCCCTGAGAAAAATATAAATACGATACCCTTGGAATACTCCTGGGTGAAATGCTACAACGGTGTTCCGTGCGCTTGCGGAGTTGAATTTAATCTCTGTGCGTAAGAAACGCCAACAAACATTTCTGGCGCCGTTGCCAGGGAAGCAATGGTTTAAGATATCTTTGATTGACATCGACTATCAGTTATGATTAATTTGCTGCTAGACTAAGCATCCACCTGCATTTTGTTTGAGCATATCACCAGCGCATTTGCATTGTTTTCTTTTCAAACTATCTGCATGTTTAATTTCCCTCCAACCCACCCCGCTGCATTTAAAAAAATATAAAAAAATAGGGAAAAAAAGAACCCGGGCGCCCAATCATAGGCCTCGGGCGTTGAAAAAAAAATAAATTAAAAAAAAAGGACCCGAGTGCCCAATCATAGGCTAGGGATTTTGCAAGAAAGGTTGGATATTTATGACAGGAAGAAGGAAACATATGTGGCGGATCCAAGATATTCAATGCAGAAATCTAAAAGCTTAGCCTTGCATTCGATTGCAAAGGCTAAGCTTGGGGAGGAACCGCCAGATACGCACACGCAATTATTCCCTGTTTTCTTTGTCATATACCCTCTCCTTTCGAAATAAAAAAAATAAATAAAAAAAATGCTGCCTGAAACGTTCAATGCTTTGTGAATGCAAAGATACTTTGAGTTGCTCTCTGATGAAAATATGCTGCATCTTTTTGACCATACCCCTTGCTCTTGAAGTTCCTATTCTTACATGGGTGTTGGTTGAGCTGTTGGTCATAAATCAATCGCCTGCTTCTCTTTGTGTTGCTTGGGTGCTGCACTTCTGTGTCTATGGTCTTCTTAGATTATGCCCGTGTCCATCTGAACAACGGAAAAACACATGCCTCTATGATGCTTTCATGATAGAAGGAGAGTATAACGTGCTCTGCTCTCCTCACATAATTGATCGAATTAGACATGGTGTCTAGGTTGATCAATGGAACTATAGAGATGTGTCGATTGTACACGAATAGGTTTGAACTAACCATTGCAGGGATCCTTTTGAGAGCAAACCAAGTACATCAGGCAACATGAAAAGCACACAATCAAGAAGAAGAAACCATCAGGGCGGACCCAGTGCTTTCAAATGAAAAGATTTAATCGCTTAGCTTTGCACATAGTTGCAAGAGCTAAGCTTGGGGAGGGACCGCCAGGTATGTACTTCTGTATACGATATTATACTCTTCTCGAATTGTGCCCTTTCCTTAAAAAAAAAACCAAAAACTATTAGGTTCTCGGCAAAGCCCAATAGGGGCTAGCCACCTGTATCACCCTCATTCTTTTTGCAGACACAAGAAGAATGGAGGAAGCGGCCAATTCAATCTTAAGTCTTGCGAAGACTCAAGCTTGGGAGGACCCCAGGTAAGTATCCCTATCGATCAATAAAATACTCCCTGTTTCAAATAAAATGCTAGAATATTGGTGAATGCTGCACTTAAAGGAAATGATGATTAGTTACATGATTGCTCCCCTTGTGTCGCATTAATGCAACCTCTACTCCTGACATGTGTGTTATTTATACTCGAGCATAGTCACATCACTAGTGTTGCTACATTTTTGTGGGTTGCATACATCACACCAAATCTAAGCACTGTGGATTATGATATAGCATGATTAGGACTTGTTGCAATTTCTTAGCATGGTGAAAGTCCAGAGATGTTTTCATTTTAATTGCTGCAAGTACCTAAAAACCCTTTCGTTTTGGAACACTTCTCTTGTGAGGATTTATTTACCTAGCAGAGCCATATCAAATAGTCGAAAAAAAAGCCCCATTCATAGCCATTTGTTCATGCATTGAGTTTAGTTAAGGTTTAAATGCTTTTGATAGTAAGCACTCCTTTCTTTCGGTCATAAACTCCTTCGCGTGTGTTCTTGATTTTCTTTCCACCAGAAAAAAAGGGGGGAATGTTTGGAAAATCAACCAAGCATCTTCCTACATTTGCAAAACTTTTACCCCTACCAAGCCCCATATTTATAAACCTATTAGAAGTAGGTGGAAAAGAGGCAACATAATACCTTGGTAAGGAATCATATACATTGAGCGATTCGAGAGAATCATTTGAGGAACTTTGTTTTTATTTGCAAAATCTTTTGAAAACCTCTGGAATGAAAGTTGAACAAGGAATGAGTAAATAGTACTCTGCAAACCGTTCTGTCTCTCAACCGCCCATGGCAAAGAGAAGCAATAAGCCCCACGAGGACTGAGGGGAAGAGTAAGTTGCCATGCTAGCTCATTTAATTTAAGGGAGAATATTTTGTTGTACATGGTACTTTTGCGGAGTAAGACATGGTAGCAACTCCTGATCAACATAACCAAGTCATTAGCTTTGCTCGGGACGAGCAAATGTTTAAGCTTGGGGGGTTTGTTGACGGTCGTTAAGTACCAACTTCGACCGCCAATATTCCTACACATAAAGGAGAATTAGCATTTCTTATACGCATATTTATTTCAACTAATAAATTTCCACGAGTTTTGGATGATTTATGAGTGCAGGAGTATTTCTGGAGAAAATGGGCCTCTGTGAGAGAAATCACAGGCCGGCCGGCCTACATCCCAGGCCGGCCGGCCACACCTAGCGGCCACAGCCTGCAGGCCTCCACCAGTGGGCCACGAGAAGCCCACAAAACCAGAATCTTAAAGCCCAACTCGAACTTAATGAAGACTTTCTAGAAGATGGGCTACAATAGGCCTAAACTTGGCTCTTACTCCAGTTCTGCCGACCCCAGGAGAAAACCGACCTCAGGACCGACTTCATCAAGCGATCAAGAGCGTCCAGAGTGAAGACGGTGGCGAACCGACATTATAGACGGCCAGCCGGTTTCCCTATCTGGCCTGCCGGCCTGACTTGGCGGCCGCGCCACTCGTCCTCGCGCTATAAGAGTCCCCTGGTCCTAAGTAGGCTATAAGTACCCCTGGCCGGCTTCGAAACAATACACACCAAGTAGAGGAATCACTCTTGCATTAGTTTTAGTCTCCAAGCTCTAGTGGAGTTAGGCTTAGAGTAGAGCTACTCTAGTTCTCAAGTCCTCTTAGAGATTTTGGTATGGCTCTTGTATCTTTTTCTCTTTTTTTGACTTTATTCTATTTAATAATATTATTCTATCTATATAGTCTTGCCTTGGTTAAGCGTTCCTTGTTTGATTGTGGACCCTTGGCTTGCTTATGTAATAGAGTAATCATAATCTTCTTATATAGTACTATTGTGATATTCATATGCTTGTTATGTGGATATTACCTAGAGGACTGGCGGTAGGGACATAATTGCCTTATTGTCATGTGTCCTAGTACATAGTATACCATGTATATACTTAGGTTTACATGCATTTGCATATCCAAGCATGAGTCCAATGATCTTTAGGATTATGCTCTAGATCCATATCATCGCCTAGGGGTTTTAGAGTAATGTTTTAGCAATGCAAGCATGGTGCTTGGGTTGGTAGAATACATTGGATGCCTCGTGCCCTACGGATTGTTTGAGGTAGATGGTAGGTGGTGACAGCCCTGTCCGTCCTCGGTATCCCTCCACGTTCGGGTACGGCGTAGAGCTGTAGACCGGAGTCGCCTGGCAGACCAGGGGTAAGCCGGTGCCCAATTTGCTTGAGTGCATATGCCTAAACCTTAGTTGATGTACATGTATGTGTATGTTGTATACTATGCCACTGTATAATGAAGTACACTAGGAACTTAGCTCTTTTCTTCGTTCTTCTCCACTTGGCTATGGATGTATATTAGAGTTGATCCTTTTCTTGTGTGTCACACTACCCATATATTATTGTTTAGCTATGCATAGACTGTGATCCATTTAAATGTAGACATCGACTATGAGCATAGTACTCTCTTGACCATCGTCTTCCCTGCGGAAAATATAAATTACGATACCTTGGAATACTCCCGGGTGAAGTGCTACAGCGGTATTCTCCGTGCGCTTGCGGATTTATCTGTAATCGTTAAGAAATACCAACAGTGTCGAAGCAGTGCCACCAGGTAAAAGCAGTCGTGTCCCCTCTGGTTAATTGTTTCCTCCCCCTAAGTCGAGGTAATTTCGAAGGGAGGTGACCGATGACTGGGCGCGCCACCGTATCTGATCGTGTGTAGCTGGACATACGTGGGTGACGCGCTTTGGAGTTACGCGGCTATGCAGATTTCGTCGGTCTACACCATGTACATAACCTTTGGGCCTCTTGTGGTCTACGTACACAACGGTGAGGATGACTCTCACTCTCTCACATACACATTGTAAGTATCATGTGACTGAGAAGAGGGGGGGGGGGGGGGGGGGGGGGGGGGGGGGGGGGGGGGGGGGGGGGGGGGGGGGGGGGGGGGGGGGGAGGGGGGTGAGGGTGAATTGGACACATCGAGAACTGATCCCCTCCCCCACCACATCCACATCTGATTCCCATGGTGGCGGTCACGCCTGATGCTATGTAACTGATAGTCGTCGCGTCGGGGGACGACGAGAGGTAAACCACCGCCACCACCCTTTAGTTAACGGCTTGACGCGCCGCGCTTGGCCGCCCTCATACGCTCTCACGCAGTCCTGCCAAAAGAGGAAGACCCCGCCGAACTCAATCCATCCCCTCCCCCAAGGCCCCCACCCCACCTCGCGCCTGAACATCCGAATCTCAGGACGGCTGGTTCTCCTGCTTGTGCCGTGAAGATCGTTGCCATGTCGGCGTCGTCACCGCCGCTACAGTAGGAGGAGCTGCTCCCCGCGGTGGTTCAACCTCGGGTGCAACCTCAGCCCAGGGAGCAGTCTACCGGGGGAGGAGGAGGCCAATACTGTCAGCTCACCGGAGCCTCAGCAGGCGGCCGTCGTGGTGCAAAAGTAGTGCCACCAGGTAAAACCAGTCGTCTCCCCTCCATTTAGAGGTAATTTCAAGGGAAGGCGACCGACGATTGGGCATGCTGCCGTATTTGGTAATGTATACGTAACATAGTTAGGTGCCTAGGGAGCTGGATAGACGTGAGTGATGCACTTTGGAGTTACGTGGCTACAAAAAGTCCGTCAATCTACGCAGCTAGGTAGCCTCCGTTAGTTTATGCAGCCGTGTACATAGCCTTGAGGCCTCCTGTGGTCTACGTACACAACGACGCGCATGACACACGCACACGCACACATCAAGAACATGTGCCCTCCCCACCACGTCCGCATCTGAATCCCACGGTGGTGGTAATTAAGAAGTAATGCCATGTCATTCAACAGCAAAATTATTATAATGGGTCAGTTTTTCAGCTGGCTGTTAATTTGCCTCAAATAAATATTTAAACATTCAATACTTGTACGTGGACGTCCTCTACTGGGTAGAGAAAGGAAAGCATTTGCTTCAGCCTGAACGCTTGCGCTTTTCCCCTTGGGCAATGTGCTTGAGCAGGCGACGTGTGAATCATCCGCATAATTCTCTCTCTTCTATTCTCACTATTCCACCTCAGATTCTGACGACATGGAACATGCTTTAGCCTGCTTATTAAGACCCCATTGTACTTGCTCTAAGTTGCAAGAATAATCAGTATTGTGAGGAATAAATCTGAATGTTATAATAACAACCATTGTGAAATGAAGGATTACCTTACAAACTCAATTGTTACATGGTGTTCTAACAAGAGCCTAAAAAGGGACATATGACAACAACTGAGAACTGAGAAAGGCAACGACAACACATCGTCATGAGTGAGTGTGCGTGTGCTGTGAGTGTCTAAGTTGTAGTGTGTAATTGTAAAAAAAAAAAAAAATCGCCACGAGCAAGCAAGAAGCATTAAGCGTGGTTGCAACTGCGGCAGTGAGGAGACCAAAGAATTTGTAATGTAATCCTTCGTTTAGTGGCAGAGAGAGACATGCAATTGTTGACACCAACAAAACGAATGGCTAAGAGACATGAAACTGTTGACCGCGGCCGGGGGGGGGGGGGGGGGGGGGGGGGGGGGGGGGGGGGGGGCGTTGCCATGGCGCAACTGGAACCAAGGTGGGTTATGAATAATGCAGGCGACAAATTCCACCCATGATGTGCTTTTTTTAGAGAGAGAAATACCCAGGGAGGCCCTGAGGCAGAAATAGGCGGCACTCAGGATCAAACCCGGTGGGCACCCTCCCAGCCGGTGGACTTGCCACCGCGCTGTGAGAGCCTTTGCCCATATGACGTGCTTTGGTTGCATTTCCACTACAAGACAACTGAATCAAGTGTAGCTCAATCAACGCAATGAATGATGCATCATCAGATTCATCACTAGACAAAATCTTGTTGGCCACTCTGGCCTAACTATAAAAAAAAGCCGTTCATTCGTTCTAAAGCTGCAAATTCACAATATGTTGGGGCAACAAGAATCATGTACCCAGAAAGTTGAACAAGCGCTCATCTTACAAGTTCAGTCAAAAACCCCTACCTCGACATCAAAATCACTTTTTCCAGCCATCTTGGTGATCTCAGTGATGAATTTATTCCAAGTTTAGTCAGAAACACTGTATATATTATATGCAGCAGGAAGACAAAGAATCCGCAGTTAAGTAGAAGCTGCAATAGAAAAGAAAATTTAGATATGGAAAAAATCTTTTTAATAAACGCAGTTTGTAACTTCGGAAATTACCAGCGCCCCAAAGAGTACATATATTGCATCCATGGAAGGAATTGTGTTCACACCAGCCGCCGCCAGGATATATGTCAGGGAAGCATGAATATTAACCGTTATCTGAAATCGAGTAGACGTTGATGAACAAACGATTTTTTTAGTGTTCCCCAATTCTAAATGTTGCATACGGAAGATCATATACCAATGCAAGAATATTCTCTCTTATCAGGAATGACGACACTAAAACATAGCCGCAAGCCCCCAGAGCACGGGTCTGCACGAAAAATTGTTGGATTAGATTCAACTTGTTCTGCACAGCGAGACATAACAATAGCATAGATCAACACAACCTGACATGACACATGACAAAATTTCATAATGCATCCAGACTTGGGATCTATAATGAGATATGCAAAACATGGCTGCTACTTTGTTAGTAATTTTGCTCAATGATGATAGAATCCAGATATTGTACTGACTAATGGACTACCCCCTTTCTACTTTATGGACACAAGCTTTCGTAGAAGCATCTATTGTCTTTTCACACCGCTGTTCTTCTAGTAGGGCAAAAAGTTAGCAATCACAGCTTCATTTGACAAAAAACACGAAAGATGATTAACCATAACAAAATACATTGAGTTTTAATATGCTATCAGTCAAAATAAGTTTTAAAATGCTTGGTAGTTTTGTGACAAGATACCCCTACACTTATGCTAAACAGAAAATTCTTCCAGAGCATTGTCCAAGCATAGTAAGATCTAGAGTTATAGCAAACTTTTGACCTAGAAATTTTGATTTAAATTCATTTCAAAACTACAATATTACGTACAAAATTTGAGAAAAAAATATCAAAAGTATATAATGTAGAATATGTTAGTACATAGCACATGCTGAGGACCTGAGGTTGCCAACTTTCGACCCAGACCCACCCTCAAATGAAAGAAAAAAGGTTCGGACCTCACACCTTCTGATGTTAGAGATTATGCATTGTATGGATGGGCTAGAAAAGAGAACTTACAATGGAGCAGAGTATGATGGACACAATCCAATTGGTCTCCAAGCTGGGGGAGGAAGGAAAGAATGTTACTGTGAGCGCAAATGCACCTTTGATGCAAATCCATAAATAGATATTTCTAGTAAAAGAAGCCATAGTGAAGGCGGAAGCTCCAATATTTTAACTTTTGTACTTACCTCCAAATAGTACCCATGGCGAGACCAACTACTCCATGCATAAGCTGCATAAAAATAAGAGCAGAAACGTGGGAGGTGAATAAAAGTGCAATTTATTATGAATACAGATTCATTTTAGTTTCTAAGTCTCACGTAAGTACTAAAACAGGAAGGATATATACACACATGGTACGTTCACCCACAAAATCATAACTCATTCAATATAAGAAATAAAACCACTGATGTTATATAAAGCCTATGATTCCTGCATGAAACCTGTGAATCTTGCAGGTTTTCACTCAGAACTTTCGTTTTTATATGCTAAGCATTTCCTTGTTATTTTCACTTGAATACAATGTTGCTATTCATTGTTGGTTTTGCCAGTAAAGCATCCAAGTCAATCATAGCATTAATGACTGTTAATTTTGAGCTAAGTATGCAATTGCTATCTTTGGATGTGTTAGATGCACTTGGGCCGAATAATAAATAAGGCACAATTTTACTTACCAGATAAGTGGACGCTTTTACAGGGCCAGATAATGTGAATAACAATAACACAGTAGCCACCTGGTGAGGCAATCCAAGAAACTGTTACACAGAATGCAGCAAAAAGAAAAATGAAACAAACTTTTAGGTTGGGCTTACCACAGTTTTCCTACCAGCGTCTAAACCCCATCTTAAGGAGGAAATAACAACTGGCAATGGAAAAAAGCAACTAAAGTAATTCTGCATGAGGAAAAAAAGAAGTAAACTTACTTTGATAGTATCAAACACCATAAATATATGTAAGGAAAAACAAGAAAATATTGGCATTAGACCTACTTTGTACAGTAAGCATAAAAGTTATACCTACATTGATGTCATACTACCTCCGTTCCAGAATATAAGCATTCTTGGGTTTGTTGAAAGTCAACTAGGTTCAACTTTGACTAGCCATATCTATAAAAATAAAATATGTTAAATATGAAGAGTTGCATATTAGGATAGTTGATTTCACGATGAATCTAACAATATCAACTATATATAATGGAGTGCTATAAATATTTTGTTATTGATGGTCAAAGTTAAAGAAACTTGACTTTGACCAAACCCTGGAATGCTTATATTCTGAAACGGAGGGAGTAGTATTTAGAGCATGTGCATCCATTGGTTCTAAGCAGGAGCCAAAGGAGAAAGAAATGAGTTAGCACTGGTGTTAAGGGATGTAGGCATGTGCATCCATTTGTTTAGGTTAAATTTGGACCAGCTGACGAAAAGCAAAGCATTCTGTTAGTTCTTGCTGTTTCTGCTTTCTATCAATTGTTATTGAACCCACTTTACAATTTCTTTCTTTAGAGATAGTCAGTTCAACTTGATCATATGGAATTGACGATGAGATCTTGCTACTAACAACGCAAATTAACAAGAACATAGTGGCACATGGAACAAATTGAACACCATTTTTTTTCTGGGGGCGAATGTAATACCATAAATTAACTAGCACACAGTGGCACATGGACCAAAATGCAGAAGGAGGCATACCTCGATGGCGAGGGAGTTGCTGAGGAAGTATGCGAGGCCGGCCACGGCCGCGAACATGGAGCACTCCACGAGCTGCCGCGTCCTTGCGAGCGCCTCGCCCAAGTCCTCCCCGCGATCATCATCTTCCACTTCACCACGTTGTAGCTCTCCACTCGCCGCTGGTGTAACCGCGTCCCGCCGCGGAGGGTTCTGAGCGCGAACAGCAGCTGGAAAGCAGCGCTTGGGCGCCGGCGAAGAGGCGGCCGACTGGCGGCAAACGGCGGGAAGCGGTGGCGGCGGGTACACACGGGGGCAGCGATGGAGGCGAAGCATAATCCTACTCGGTCCCAGTGGCGGAGGTGCGAGGGGAAGGACGGAGGCCGTGGAGCGAGGGCGGCCGGCGGCGAGGCTTCGGCACTTCGCCGGGAAGGTGGGGAAATGTCGCCAGCCGGAGGCGAAGTGAAAAGCGTGGGGTTCGATTGCGATAAGCATCGGACGGCTGGGATCCGTTCTTCTGTGACGATGACGATAAGTAACCGTATCTTGACCTGACCGACCCGGGTTTCCTCTTCCGAAAAGAAAATAAAAAATCGAAATGCCACTCCAGCTGCTGCTGCCGCCGGCCGCGTGCGCCACCGCAGCGGCTGCGCCGGCGCCGGCATCAGCCGCGTTCTCGCGGCCTTCCATGCTCCGTGCGTCCCACATCCCCTCAGCCTTCCCGCGGCTGAGGAAATACGGCTCCCGCCACCGCGAGCCCATGGCCGCCCCCAACTTCGACGACGATGACGAGGAGTCGGAGACGGAGGAGGACGACGACGATGACGAGGAAGAAGAAGCGGTAGATGAGGAGGAGTTTCTGGCGACGCGCCCCAAGCCTGTGGGTTTCGGTGCGGGGAAGACGTACTCCACCGACATTGAGGAGCAGCTTCTCCGTGAGATGGGCGTGGGCGGGGTACGACGCAAAGGCGAGCCGGCCGCGGCCAAGCGCCGCGTTGGGGACAAATCAGACAAAGAAGCGGGCGCAGGTTTGTTCTCTGTGCAATTCTTTATATTACGATAATGGCTAATGCTAGTTGGGAAACTCTCACTTGCTGCATCTTAGATACTACCTCCGTCCCTAAATATAGGGCGTTGTTGACTTTCAGACATCACGTTTGACCACTCGTTTTATTTGAAAAATTTATGAAAATAATATTTATTTTGTTATGATTTGTTTCATCAGTAGATATATTTAAATATAACATAATTAATTTTATATTTTCATAATTTTTTGAATAAGACGAATGGTCAAACGTGATGTCTGAAAAAGTCAAACGCCTAATATTTAGAGACGGAGGGAGTAGTTTCAGAGGTTGTAATTCTGTTATAGGATTTTGGGTGAAGCCTGAAGATCCGCTGCGAGTGAATCCATTGAGACAACAGTAAAATAAACCAAGAGTATCTTGTATAGTGCATAAATTAGATAAATAAGTCTAGAAAGGAGCTTGAATTTGAAGTTTCATTGCTTAACAGTTAACATCACTTTTTTTTCTTTTTTTTGCTGAAATGATCTTTAAAAAAGAACCAGCTTTGACTTCTCTATCTGCCTAGTCCTTTCTGTCATAATGCCTCCCCCGTAAAAAGTGAGCTTAGCTTCTTTTACAATCCCCAAAAGCCTATGGGTCTCAATTCTCAAAAGCCATTTGACCAAAGTATGTTTTCTTTCCATCTGTAGTTGATCGCCATTGTGATTAAAACTTGATTTCACTTGTCTAAGATATTTTTTGTAAGATAATTTCTCTTATGAAAGATGCCATTCATGTGGTGATCGACCACTAGAAGGCAAAATACTAATGCAGCATTTTTTTTTCAAATTATCTTAAGCAATTCGCATCTATCTTCCCTGGTGT
The DNA here is from genome assembly GCA_012490785.1 of Eragrostis nindensis. NCBI lineage: Eukaryota > Viridiplantae > Streptophyta > Magnoliopsida > Poales > Poaceae > Eragrostis > Eragrostis nindensis. The sequence goes on from JAAXCT010000343.1 coordinate 205,536, forward strand.
TACTTGACGTACATATTCATTGTAATATTTTCTGTTCTGGACAAACAAAGACGTGCATTCTTTAATAGTTTAATGGAGACAACTACGTAAAAATTTTCTTTATATCCAATACTCTCAATCTTGGATATTCAGTCAAGACATAAAAATAGTCCTTGTACTATTTCCCCATACACTGTTGCGCATTGGTCATTGATACGCTTTCTTCACTGTAAGAAAAGTTACAGAATGATGTCTGAAACAAATATTTTTAAATTCGATGATTTTAGCACACATTATGAAAAGTTAGCCCCAAAAGTGATATTAAGAAACTGCCATATGAAAACATATTGATTGATTAGTGATCATCCTTCTTTTTAATGTAAGAATACCTAGGGATAAAAGGTTTTAAAATTCTTGCTACACATGCATTTTCCTTCATTAATGGATAGTTGAGCTGCCTCACAATTTCCTTTTAGATTTTCTGAAATCGACGCCATTTTATTAGCTATCGTTGTTGGTGTTTTACACAATTATTAATGAGCGTAAACTTTGTTTTTTGATTCATTACCTATACTTTGTATTAGATCTCAGTGATGGTGGTGTTCAAGTTCGTGTCTGGAACCTCCCAAAAAAGAAAAACATACACAAGGACCTGAAACAAGCTTTTAAAGGTTTTCCTGGACTCTTAAGTATAAATCCAGCAGTCTCTGCAAATAAGAAGACCCGCGATCCTATCTGTAAGGGTTTTGCATATCTTAAAATGGAATCTATGGAGGCTGCAACCAGGTACGTTTTTGTTAGACTCTTAATTTCTTCACGGTACTTTTTTTTTTCTATTTCTCGTGATATACATCAGAGTTCTGTGTGATTATTCCTCTTTTTTTCCTAGAGCAATTCCATATGATTATTCCCTGCTTTATGGTTTTGTGCTAAAGAACTTCAAGGATAATACCGTTAGCTCTCTTGTTGAATATATCTATAAGATAATATAGTGTTGAGCCAACGGCTGAATCACGAGGGCTTCTCTTGTTCCAGCAGTGGACAAATGAGTGCTGTGGATGCACCTAATTTCTCTTAATACCATTGATAACACCTAGCAGAATCTACTATTCATCTAATATGGCTTTAGTTACATCCATCATTGCTCCTGTTCAACATTGTTTTTCATCCGTACTATCCCTTGGTTTTTTAAAAATCATCCATAGATCTTTAAACTGCTACCTGAGAAAGAACAGGAAGAACTACTGGTTCTAGATTTCACTAATTACCATCCTAATAGTGAAATTTGTATCTTGATTCCATCTTGCACGTTCTTAATTGGTTGTTCCATTCTTATTTTGCAATCCTTCCGAACATTGTTTCTGACCACAGGACATATTTTACTTTCTTCCTGCAGGTTCGTTGAGATATACTCTCGTAAAAATGTGCCCTTCGGCAAGGTTGAGAAGCCAATCAGTTGTTGTGTTGTTGATGCACAAAGCTCTAGTGAACCCTCAAATAAAGGATCCAGTAGTCAGGAAACACAGCGATCAAAGTCGAAGCACCAAAATTTGGTGGCAGCAAGCTGAATAACACATTGATGCATCGTCATCAAATAGTCACTCATGTCATTAGAGTGGACATAGCAAGGGTATAGCCGCAGTAGGTCAACAGGAAGCTACAGCGTAATGGCCTGAAATTGTTGAAGTAGCTTTGTGAAGTTAGTCCTGTACTCCTATGTATTGGTCCAAATTAGGCAGTCCTATGTAATTAATCAGATTAGCACTGACATTGTCCAGGAAGATGCAACTTATGTGACTATGTGAACAAGAGGGAAAATTCTGTAGCCCGTCATGCAGCTAAACGGGTCATGCTGCTAAACTTCCTCGCAAAAACATTACGCAACTATTTAGCTAAATTTGAAATTGAGGGCATTGGATTAACTGTTGTATACATGAGCTACAGAAATTTGTGCCTGAATATTTGTTTTGTTAGAATATCAGCAGCTGAGCTTTCTAGTTTTGAGTTTGCCGCCTCTAACAACGATATTAGATTTCTTGCGGTCCAGATGTTGTGACCTGTTAGCTCGTTGCTTAGTAACAGCGATATGGTGTTTCTCCTTTTTGTAACACATACGTAGTGCTTAGAACAGAGTACGTACGTGGTCAGGGATTTCTTCCTAGTTCATATGTACATTTTATTTTGAGACATTCCTAGATCATATGTTCAGCTACCGAAAAGCTGTTCCTCAAAAAAAAAAAAAAAAAAAGCTACCGAAAAGCTGAATGAAACAAGGCAACAGCATAAGTAGATAGCGAGACGAAAGGGGCTCATCATGCAGAAGAATGGGCCTCCGCCGCGCGGTCTCAGCTGGAGTGTACATTTGCTGAGCCACACAGAAGATCTCGGATAAGCAAGGCCAGGGGTCCCAGCCCGTTGGCCGCCTTCCCGCCGCAAGGATAACTGGTGGCTGACGCTTCGCCGCCCGAGCCTGTGTGGCCGCGCGTCGCTCTCCCTCCTCCCCTGCTGCTGCCAGAATCTCTCCCCTCTCCTTCGTATCACACAGCTCCTCACGCGAATCTGCTTCTTTTGGCCCCTCACCTTTTGCTTCTGCTTCCCTCACTCCTTCCCCGTAGATCCAAAGCCAAGACAGATTAGTACCAGCATCCACAAGAACGAACGCTTGATTGATGATACGTTCAGGTAACCATCGAAGGATTCTTTTTTTTTTTCTTACCAATACGGAGTATCAGTCTTCTGGTGCCACTCTATGGACCGGGTAAGAATTGCAGCTGGCAATTCTACTTAACTGGAAACTGATGCTCACCTTATATACAGATAATTAGTGATGCTAACATGGCCAAGTAATCTGCTCGAGGAGACCGATGAGAGTATATAATTGCATTCAAGAAAAAAAATGTTGCAGTTCAATGTGAGACAGCTAAATGAAACCATATAGTAGATGCTAATAGCGACCCCCAACAATTTCACTTATACTTTGTCTACATAAGTTTTTGTTAGTTTGATGCTGTATTTGACTATTTGTGCGCTTGCTGTAACTGTAACTAATGATCACATTCAACATCAGGTACTTCAAGGTTTATACATCATAACTCCCAGCTGGCTGCAAGATCTGCTTAATGGAGGTGTAACTGGTATTATTTATTGGGCTCAGGATTCATAATTTGTTGGTGACAGGCATAAAGCTTGTGTGCATATGGCTGCCAACATGTCTGGCACGATAACAGCTTGTAGAGCTTGCTACAATGATCAGAGTTGGGTCCCGTGTAAGCTGAAAAGACTACCTTTCATGTCATTGAATTGTGTTCCCCAAAAATTAGAATCAAGGAAGCGGATAAATGGATATCACTTAGATTCCTGGCTCTGTACAAATGATAGACAAGGCTGCAATGTTCGGTGTCATGGTTCTAGTAATAGCAGTGAAACTAAAGAGTGCAAAAGTTCTGAAGATGGCACAGATTCTTACAGGTAACATTTAACTGCTATCTACTGTCCTATGACATGTTCTACCAACTGCTTAGTTCTTCATAATTTGTGTGACTCATAGAAAAGTGAAAATAGTTGGTCCTCCTATGTTAGTACTTCTTTTCGAAACAAATTCGTATGTTAGTACTTACTACAGTCATCAAGTTTGGGCCTTACAGATTTCGGGTCACAGTGTTCTTTAGAAGCTGGTTATGCTTGGTATTGGTACATTTATTTTTTTATAACTGGTACAATATTGTTTGTAAAACAGCTGTAGTGTTGCATCACAGATGCATGTAATATGGTAATTGCTCTGCAAATTCTGTAAAACAATTATTTGCTTTTTTTAAGTCATATTAACAATTAACAGATGCCAAGCAATGGAATATTTGGGTACATGCTTGTGGCCATCTTATCAATCCGTGACTGTTTAGTAGTTTAGCTAATATTTTTTCATTTGCTTATAGTAAATTCATGCCTTAAGTTAAATTTTATTAGTGTAAATATGTCACGTGCTCTCAGGATGCTTGAAGAAATTTTTTTTTGGGTATTAGCATTTGTAAAATTTTTAATTGATTTCATACATATCTATTTACGTGCAGCTTAAGCCAAAGAGATGTAACAATGTTCGATGTGGCAAAGCTGCATAGTCAGACAATATTCATCCACTCATAATTTTGATTTTCTTATGTTATAATGCTTTTTGTAGGGATTGCGACCAACATTCAAGGGGAAGTCCTCAATCTTCTGAGGATCAAGTTGCATCTAAAAAGAACTCAGCCTATACTAGTCAAGGGTTGGCTGAAGCCTGCAAATTTGTTTACAACGATGCAAAGTTTGTAAATGAGAGGGCTCAAAGTGATATTCTACTGCTCTCAAGGTACTCTTGTATGCTAAATTAGAACCGTATTGATATTATTCTCCAACCAAATTATACTACTCAAGTACAGAAAATTATTGTTGACACTATTTTGTATTTGTATCCTTATTTCTTATCTACTTTATGTTATAGGGGTATAACAAGGCTGAACAAACGTGCCTGCCAGGATGTTGCTGTGTTAGGCTTGGGATTTCTCAAGCTTGATGGTACCTGCTCTCCTTTTGCATAATATGGTTTTGATATTATTTTTATTGCTCTTTATATTTCATCTAAATTTATCTTGCCTTAAAGCTCGTGCAAGAAAGGATACTCAGAAGATTGACCACAGTGTGAAGGAGAGGGCGGCCCGCCTTAACCATTTTGCTAGAGTATGTATTTTGCTAGACCAGGTCGTGCTTTGTGTATCCTTTTACTCATATCTATATAACCTATAACCTGTATCATATTCAGGCTTTAAAGGAACGAGCTGAGTCTGACTTGAAGAAAGCTGCAGACAACCATTGGAGTGATGGTGCTTTAGAGGTCTGTACTAGTTCATCTGATTTTACTTCAATTTATTCATCACACAAAATTGCAAGGATAACTTTTTATGTTATAGAAGCACCCGTCTTGTTTTCCCAATAAAGTCAGCATGCTCTTTGCATAGTGCTGTTGAATTCATGCTAATCCAATACATTATTAATTTGGATCCAGGCAGATCTGCGGCGAGCTGATTTAGTTGTCAAACGACGTGCCATGGAGGATGCTTTCATGGCTTTGAAGGTAGCTTAACAAGTTCCATGTGTTGCTCTGATGTCTTGCAGTTCCATGGCTTATAATAACCATCTTTGGACAAATTGTAATATTCGAGATTTGTGTAAATGGGGATAATCTAGTGAAACATTTCAACATTTTGAAGCCTAAAAACTTATCTAGTTTGAGCAGCTGCTCAATATACAAATGGAGTTTGCGTAATGGGCCCTTTACACTCTTCCATATATAGTACACACTCCACTCCCTGAATTATTTGTACAAAGCAAAGCCTGTTGAATAACCATACCGGAGAGAAATTATGTAAGAACATAACCAAGATACATACTAGTTAAATGAAGTATAATAAATCAGAATCGGCACTTCGGTTTTGTTGAAATTCTGCAGGATGAAGTTCCGGATGCACATATGGTGCATTCCATTACCTGCAAATTTTTAACAAGTTGTCTGGCAGCATGGGTCTCTCAAATATATAATGGAAAAACTATTCCGACCGCATTCCACATGCTCTAGCGAATGTAGAAGGTTCAGTTTTCTATGTTCCTGCAAAGTTTGCCCTTGTTAATCGCTGTGTGCACATTAACTTATATATAAAGGGCTGGCTGTATGAAAGATATTGCATCCCTTGCCACAAGAAAATGTGAATCATGTTTTGATTTTCCAAATATTAATAATTAATTTATTTTTAATTCATATACTTATTCGTCATATTTAAATTCCAATGCAGTTTGTTCGGGATATCCATGACATGATGGTGACTAGATTATATGAGCAGTAAGTTTCGTCAGAAAATCCATACTATTTTTTTATTTTCACTGTTGATCATTTCGAGCTAAGCTTGAATTTGATCAAATAGGCTTCCAAAGGATGGTTCTTCTCGCCCAAATTCAACGAGGTTTATTACACTCGAGAAAAATGGGAAGACTCTTGAACTGTTTCCTGGTGATATCTCTGCTGATCAGATTACTGCCATAGAGGTGCTCGTTATATAACTTATTTAGCTGCACCCTCTTGTCCTAGTGCTGAGTTCTCCTTTAAATCTGTTGTAGGAAGCATACTGGAGTATGGCATCTGCCTTTTCTGAAGCTGATGGAGTTGATTACACAGATCCTGAGGAGGTGATCCATTTTTTTTTTAAACTCATCTAATCAACGTCAAGATTTCCATTTTCATTTTTCATCCCTGACTTTTCTGTTTGTGAAGCTTGAATTGTTAGTAGCAACTCTTATTGATCTGGATGCCATGGACGGAAAAAAGAGCGTTTCCTTGATAGCTGAATGTTCAAGCTCTCCAGATGTGAACACTAGGTACATGGAGCCATCTTTTTTGTTTCCCCTGAAGTCCGAACTAATCACTTGATTCCATCATGTTCTCATTTCGTATTGCTGCAATCATTTTCTGCTAACATAATTGAATCAGTTGCTCCATGCTTTCGTATTTTATATATACTAAATTATTCATGCTCATACCAAGAAGTTCAGTTCATTGCCAGTTCCACTGAAGCATAATTTTCTGAAATTAACTCATAGAATATCACCCCAAAGGCCCAAAACACATGACAGAAGTTGTCGGACACGAGTCTTTAGTAATACTACTGACAAAAATTGTAACAAGTTTCTAGCATGTGCAAATCTTGGATTTTCTTTTGCTAGCATGAACTCATTCTTGAAACAATGATCCTCAAGCGCGCTGCTTTTTCCTTGTCAAGATCAAATCCATATAACCATATTGCAGTACTACTACCTTGAGATTTGAGTGGCTAATTTAAGAAGAAGATTAAACAGAAAATGGCCGGATAAGTAGAGACCTAGTTCCAAGTTTGCAAGCATTGCAACATTGACTGCATGGTAGCTTCTGAGTACCTAAACATCAGTTTCTGCTTTCATAACCCCTTAAAAAAGTTACATCTGCCTAGTCTATTGTATGTTATAAACTGTCATTCCTATTGATTTGTTCTTATGCAGGGAGGTAACCTATTACTTTCCTATGAAGAAATAAAATTTTGTCTCAACAGGGAAAGAAATAGAGTTTTCGTTTATTAATGACCTAGCTATAGTGCTTCTTGATTGCATAAAGGCAACCACATTCCTTGTGCTTTTGAAGTAAATTGTACTACTTTTTTGCTACTATATTGCATATTTTAATGGCCATTGTAAATTTCTGCTCCCTATAGGAAAGCCCTGGCTAATGCATTGGCCACAGCTCCATCCATGTGGACTCTTGGGAATGCTGGCATGGGTGCATTGCAGGTATGCATTCATCTTTCTCTTATGCCAAATTGAAATGGAAAAGTCAAATATATCGAAGATCATTGGGTACCTTGTATCCGAATTACTATATGCATAATGCCTGAGGGCATATTTGGTTCCTCACTAAATCTTGCCCGTCCTTGCTATTGAGGAAGGAAATCTCAATTTGGCAAATATTCCCTCTTTTGTTAGATAATCGAATTTGTCTGTTCTCTTAAAAGGATCTTCGTGCCCACAACAGGCATGGCAAGAGTGGAAACATGCCCTCAATTCTCGGAGTGCAGTATATATTCCACAAATAAAGTTGCACCTAATTTCTGGATTCATTTCATTTCCAAAGTATACAAGTTGAAACCATTTTTGCTGATGTTTAATTCATAGCCGAACTTGCTACGCTACATTTCTCTTAAGTTACTTCAATAAGTAAAGGTTGTTGCAATGTTTCAATTGCAGAGATTGGCTCAAGACTCCAATCACGCTGTAGCTATTGCTGCATCAAGAGCCATTGATGAACTCAAGAAGCAGTGGGAACTTGAAGAAGGTGACAGCCTGAGGTTTGTCATGAATCAAAATTTGGCAACCGAGGAGACTGACGGCGGCAGTTCAACAGTAGATGACACCATGTGAGGTGTAAAATTGGTGAAATATTCCAACCGCATTAAGGATAGATCTAGATACAAGAAAAAGTCAAGGCATTCCAGTATATATAACCAATAGAACTGAAGGTCAGATTATTGAGCCAGACACTTTCCGCATATTTGGTTGCAGTTCAAAACGCGTTGCTCAGTGACCAAGATATGTGTGAGGGGTGAAAAATTTCAGGACCCTGAAAATCGGGAAATAGAACTGTATTCCCTCACATTAGTTATAGATGAAGAGGAAGGCTTGGTTTCAAGAACGAATTCTCAAAGGTCCACTTTCCCTTCATTTTGAAAGTAGCAAAGTCATATTGCTGTGGAATTTAGTTTGATGTCACCGGACAGGACACCGGTTCAGAGCACTGTATCAGCATGATTAAGGCCTGCTTGCAGCATGACAATTTACAAAAATCTTAATCCCTGTATTCAAAATTAGGTGTCTTTTGAGAACTTGTTTTTGAAACGTCTTCGCACGTTATATGTCCTCGATATATACCTACATAAAGAATGGGCATGCGCACATTAAAGTTTTGAACCTTTTTTTTTTGACAAAATATAATGGATTTTATTGGCCAATCACGTCAATTATGTAAGAAAATATAATAACCAGTCTATATAATTAGTTACGATCAGCTCTTCAACAGTTTCAGGTGCCGCCCAACAAAATAACTAGCAACGTTATACACAGAAAAGATGGAAAGAGATTTTTACAAACTTAACTACCGCTCACGTTGCTACATTGACAAAGTTGTGAGCTAATAAAACAGGTGTCAGTTTTATAACATCTGACGAAAGCAGGCAAATGCAAAGATAATAGGCGTATACAGATCTATCTACCGTCTTTGTGCCTTCTTTCCTTGTGGGAACTATCATCAGAATGCTGGTTTCTGTCACGGTGTCCACCGTCTTCACTTCGATCTCTACTCTCTGGGCTCCTTTTCCTCTGCCTGACTTCATCTCTCCTGTGACGCTCGCTCTTTTTAAAACCATCGTCTCTATGGTGCCGCTCACCATCAGATTTATCCCTTCGTCTGTAACCTTCATCATCCGCCCTATTTGTGCTCCTATTCCGAGTTCTGTCACGCCTAGTTCCTTTGTCATCACTGTGAGTTCTCTCACGGCTGTTCCTATTACTTTCACCCTGAGGTGGCACCTCTGATCTTCGATCGTCTGCTCTCTGAATCTTTTTCCTGTGACCATTTTCATCATCTTTCTTATCAGGATAATCAGCAACATCTTTCTCAAATACTAGGTCATAGCGTCTTCGAAGGTGATCCTCACCATGCTGTTTGTTTTCATCTCTCAAAACATAATTGTGGCCTTTGTTTTTCCTGTCGCCATCTTGGTCGCACTCTCTGCACCCATCTCTGTTTACCTTTCTCTTGCTTTGTCTGAACTGACCCCACATCTTTGAAACACTCTGACTAAAATCAACCTGGATCCTCCGGTCATCAATCAGACAATTGCCCATCGTTTTAAATGCCCGGACACAAGCTTCCTTCGTCTCGAACTCGATAAAAGCATAACACAAGCTGTCTCCAGCCTTGTAGTCGCGAATGATTTCGGCCGATGTCACAGTCCCACAGCGCGAAAAGATCGTGTACAGATCTTCATCTTGCGTCACCGGGTTGAGCTGACAAACAAACAAGACGTTTTCCGGAGGTTTGATGTCTGCATCCGGAATGTCTCCCACGCTCGTAAGGATCACCGCATTTGTCCGCGCTTCCCTAGCGCGGATAATCTCCTCGAGATCTTCAGGAGCCACCGTTTCATCCAAAGGCGCCCAGCTGTCCTGTAAGCGCTCCTCTGCAACCTCATCGTGTGGCTTCCCTATGGGAGAGTTCTCAGGGATAAGATCAGCGAGCTGCGGCGGATCATCGAAAGGGTCGTCCAAGACATACGTATGCTTGATCCTGATGTCCTTGAACGGCCTTCCTTTCTCGTCAACATAAGCCTCGTTGATCTTCGCCAGCGTGTCGAAACCTTCCGCAACCGCCCCGAACACGGTGTGCCCGCCGTCGAGGTAGTCGACGCCGTCCCGCAAGGTGATGTAGAACTGCGAGGCGTTGCGACCTTTGCCGGCGCTCGCCATGGCGACGGTCCCGGTTTTGGAGTGCCTCAGCTCCGGCCGGATCTCGTCGTCGAAGAACCGGGCTTGATCGCCGTAGAGGAACCTGTACACGGAGTCGCCCCCGGCCCCAGTGCCCGTCGGGTCCCCGGTCTGCGCGACGAAGCCCTTGTGCACGGTGTGGAAGAGGCAGCCGTTGTAGTACTTCATCTTGCAGAGCTTGAGGAAGTTCTTGGTGGTGAGCGGGCACTGGCTGGTGTGGAGGTCCACCTCGATGTCGCCCACGCTGGTCACGATGAGCACCGACATCGTCTCCGCGGAATTTTACCCCGGCCGGCCTCCCCCTGTCGACTGGGAACGGCGGCGAGGCCCTGGCCTGATGGTACGGATCGACGCCGGAGAGCCGCGCTTCCGCCCAGCCCTAAACCGTACCCTAGCCTGATGGTCCCGATGAACCCGGGCGTTGATTGGTTGTTGGATTGATGGATTTTGTTGCTCGTTTCGGGCTTCAGAGACGTGCCAAACAAAGCCCTGAACGAGTCCGGGTCCGACACCACTCCAGATTTTTCCTTTTTTTTTGCGAGAACCACACTCCAGTTTTGTTGAGGCAAACTCGTCACCGTAAGCCGCCCGCCCCCGTCGTAACAACACAATCCTACGGGCCTACGGGCATGGCACTGTACGCCACGGTGCTTGTCAGCGATCTCCTCCTAATCCACACGGCCGTCTCGTGCCCCTGCTTCGAGTTCTTCGTGTACAAGGCGCACCCCATCAAGCGAACTACGCTCCCGTTTTTCTAGAACAAGTTCTCAAAGGTCTCAACATTTCCCCTTCTTTTCGAAACTAGCTAATTCATATTGCTGTGTAATTATCCCTCGCAAAAAATAATGCTGTGGTATTATGTATGATGTTACCAGCTCAGACCACTGTATGAGCATGATTAAGGACTGATTGCATCATGAGATTTACACAAGAATCCTAATGCCTGCATTCCAAATGAGGTGTTAACACTTTTGAGAACTTGCTCTTGGAACGTAACCGAGTCACACGTTGCAGGGCTAACCGAGTCCGAGTCCGATTTAGTCGAGCCAGTGCAATTCATCCCCAGATTGTGCTACAAAAACAGCACGAGGCCCGTCGTCTCGTGACAACGCGGTCCTACAGTATGGCACCCGCCGCCTCCGCCTCCGCGTCAAGGCCTCGTCCTGCCGCGTCTGCGGCGGCCATCTCGACGGCGCCGGCCACCGGTCCCGACCTGGCGCTGTTCGATCCCACCATCCTCATGACGACGGAGATCTCCGACCCCGCCGCTGCCTGCGTCGCCAGCGACGGCAGAGACATCCGCGTCTCGCTCCGCCTCGCCCAGCCGCCGGCCGCCTCCTACGTCGAGATGCGCGCCGACGACGCCGAGCCGTGCGAGGATCGGTACTCACTGCCCACGGTGCTCGCCGCCGACGGCGACCTCCTCCTAATCCACATGGCCGTCCCGTCCCTCTGCTCGGCCGAGTACTTCGTGTACGAGGCGCACCCCGTGCGCCCGTCTCTGCGGCTGCTTCCCGATCCCGGCGACTGCGTTCCCACGGCCCGGTTCACCGGCATCGCCTGTGGCGACGACGAGTTCGTCGTGGCCAGCTTCATAACAACAGTTAGCGACCTCGGCGTCGGTGATCAAGGCCGGAGGTTGAACGGAGGAACGGAAAAGGCTAAGGAGGTGGGCGTGCTCTCGCGGTTCTCGTCTTCCACGGGTCAGTGGGAGGTCATCGATGAGCTCCCCATCCCCCACGACCCGAGCAGAGGGCTGTACGAGTTCACCTGGGGCACCGACAAGGTGTTCGCCTTCAGCGGCCACATGTTCTTCGTCGACTACCACCGCGGCATGCTCTTCCTCGACGTCTTCGCCGACGCCGGCGCCGCCGAGCTCCGGTTGGTGCCGCTCCCCGGGATCGAGGTCTGGGACGACAAGCACGACTACGCCAACGGCCGCCAGACGCCGGAGGTGCGCAGGACCGTCGGTGTCAGCCAGGGCATGATCAGGTTCGTGGACGTCGACGACGGCCCGTTCTGGTCGGAGAAGACGTGGGGGTTCACCGTCACCACGTGGACCCTGAGGATGCCGGAGATGGAGTGGGACAAGGACTGCGTGCTCCAAGTCGACGATCTCTGGTCTCAGCGGAAATACCGTGAATCGCCGCTGCCGCGCTGGGCGCCCGAGTACCCTGTCGTTGGCACGCACGACTCTGACGTCGTTCATTTCGTTGTGCGAGGGCGTCGATCCCTTGGCATTGCCAAGGCTTGGATGATCTCGGTCAGCATGAGGGAGATGGAGCTGCTGTCGTGTATGCTTTACACGAGTGAGCGCCCTGGTTTATTAGTAGAGTGGGAGGAAGATGTAATAGACCTTACGTGCGTGTTTCCAGATACGGTCTTTATCTGCAGTGATCTGCAAAATTTCTCGAAACACCTGTATCTAACTGAAAATATGATTGTTTAGTCATCTTCGGCTGCATGCTGCTTAGCTGCTTTATTCAAGTGAAACTGCAGATAATTACTATACATGACACGACAAACTGGACAGAAAGCTGACATCAGAGCTAGCTCCCTCAGAAATGCTAAAGCCTATTCAGCAACAGAACAAGCACAGCTACTGAGCTCCGTCAGCTTTTCAACAGCGTTGTTGCATGTTTAGCAAAGCATGGTAAGCCCGATTGTTGTCGCGGGTTCAGACACTTCACATGTTCTTGCAAACAGCAACTTCTGAATGCCGCTAGTAGAAGAGAAAAACCAACGACACAATCGTCAAATCTGCAAATTGCTCACGAAAAGAACAAATTTATGTCAAATTAGAGTACGATCCCCTCAAAGCATGCGCCGGCTGCCGGGGATCGTACAAATAAAATAGTACTAGTAGAGAAATAGCTGCAACAACCTATTTTATTTGTTAGAACGTATTCGCCTGCCCGCTACCAAAGTTTCGAACAATTTTGGCTGTTTCGTTCACGCGCGGAGCAGGGTGCCTGATCAGCTGGCAGTCTCTCTTGGTGTCTTGCCTGAACGAAAATCAGGAGGAGAATATGCCTGGCGAGGTCTTGGCTGTCACGCCGCCACCACGGGAGGCGGAGATGGGGAAGGCCGCGGTGAAGCCTCAGCAGCCCCGGGAGGAGGCGGTACGCTGCAGCCTCAGCCGGAGAGCGAATCTTCGCCGCAACATCAGCCGGGGGAGATGTCCGATGATCCGCCGCCGTCTCAGCCGGCGGTGTAGCCTCCGGAAGAGGTAATGCCAACGCCTGCGTCAAAAGTCAACCACCAGGTACGTCGTACCATCTTCCTTTTTCTTCTTTCATGGAGCACTAGCTTTTAGGGGAGAGGTTCGCATGCGTGATTGTAGGTAGAGCGGGCTCTCAACATATCACACACACGATCCTCTCTCCAAAAACCTAAGCGTTTCTCGAAAGACAAAAAAAAAAAAAGAAGAGAACATAGCACTACGTACGTAGGTGGTCGTAGAGTTTTGACGCAGATGCCGACATGGCCTCCTCCAGAGGCTGGACGTCTAGTTGAGGCGGCGGCACGTCGAAGATTTCCTCCCACTGACGTTGCAGTGGGGGCGAGGTGAAGATTCACTTTTGCACCGCAGCAACCGCCTCCTCCCCAGGCCGCAGAGGCTGCACCGCGGCGCCCATGCATCTCCTCCCACAGTGGGGACGTGGCAGCCATAACCTCGCTAGGCATCATGTGCTCTGATTTCGTTCAGCGAAAAAAAAAGGCCACGAAGAGAGTGTGTGAGTCTAGGGACCCTACTCCTTGAAACGTACTAACAGATAGGCAAAATTATGGGACTACTTCCACGTTGGTGCTTACCAGTGACGGAGCGTGAACATAAGACAAGAGGGGCCAATTCGACATAAAAAGTTGAAGTAAATCAGGAAAAGTAGTCAAACAAAAATGTATTTACGCAATTTGTAGCATATGATGCACTCCCCCAAGCAAGATTCGAATCTACAACCAATCAGTTAATCGCCGACCCTAAACCAGGGATTCACCGAGAAAAATAGAGAAAATGGAAATGCAACAAATAGGTGACCAAGTGAGGATTATATGCAAAACTGTAGAAAAATTAACAACTACCTAAGCAAGTTTAGGATGCGAGGGAGGGGATGGGGAATAATAAAGTTCCAAAAGGAGGAAATGATCTATATAAGGCAAGAATGACAAAATCCTAAACCTTAAAACAAAAAAAATCCTCTGAAAATTTCCAATTTTGCCTACCCAAAAGAATTACCGGCTCTCTCGTTGTTGTCGTCGTGGCTCGCCATCCGCCAGGTCCCCATGCATAAATCTTTTCCTATCAAGTTTGTTCCCCTCAAATTTTTAATTTGTCATTGACGATGAAGTCCGCCATTGCTGCCAAAATCCAACAAAGGGCACCATCGAGAAATTGCTCGACAAAGCCACACAATTTGTTCGAAGAAGCATAAATCTTACTCTAAGCAGTTTTCTTCCTACCTGAACTTACCTGCTGTGGTCCCTGCAAGCAAACTGCACCAAATTTGCCCACATACGTCGCATGATCAGTTGGAGGAGTCGCCGCCGCCGCATCAACCCTCGCCGGCAGTCGAGCCCCGAACAGGAGATCTCGGGTCGTGCGCATGCCTCGTCACTCAGATCTGGCAACAACATCTCGGCGACGGGGAAGCGACCGGCGATGAGGATGGAGTACTCCACTTCTAGGGTTTGTGGAGTGGAGCAGGATCAAAGCGCGCCAGCTCGCCGCGGCCTCCAGCTGGAGGCGAAGACGCGTTGGGGAGCCAAAGAGAGGAGCGAAACGCGGTGGAGCAACTCAAGGCGGCGTGGATCTAGGGTTTCGTAGCGGAGAGGAGAGGAGATGAGCGGCGCGGGAGGGAATGGCTGAGTGGATAAGGGAGGCGGGGGTTTTATAGGCGGCGCGAGAAAAGAGTTGTTAGGGTTGGGCTCTTGATGGACTGGGTCATCACGGGCTGCTAATGGACCTGGCTATGTCGGGCTACTAACAGGCTAGGCGGGCTAATTACGGGCTACCCTATTTCGTGTTGTGCCCCAGGGCCACCCATTAGGCTCGACCCTCGGCCCACGGCACGACATGCCATGGTTGGGCCGGCCAAAAAATTCGAGCTTCATGCCCACCCGCTTAGCCCGCCCTGTTTGGACATCACTGCCTAGGGGTCCTGCCGTCCTAGGCTTTGGAGTATTTCCCAAATTCATGAGTTATTGGACCACGAAATTAACGGGCTAGAAAAGTTAACATGACAACAAAAGGGACTCAAAAATAAATGAGCCAGAAAAACTAATGGGCCAAAAACAAAAATAGGTTAGATAGTTAATGGCCACAAAAATGGATGAGTCCAAAATAAATGGGTAAAAAAACCAGAATAGAAAAACAAACGGTGAGGAAAACAATGCGCCCCTAATGAATTTCGCAATGTACGTGGGATCACGTCTGATCCTAAATTCCTAATCATGCCACATCATTTCCGCATAAATAATTTAAGACGTTTCCGTGCTTGATTCTGATGATAATAAAAGTAACAATGTTCTGACGTATCATCACTAAATCTATGACAAAAAAATTGCACTGTCATAAAACTTCAATAGAGACGCATGATATTTTTGTCACAAAATTTGATTGTGATGAAATCTTCAAATTATGCCGTAAGTGGCTCATCATAGCTCAACTGGTTGGGTTTTTTGTGATTAAAAAAACTTGTGTATTAATTCAATTTGTACACCGAGGAACAAAAAAAAAAGATAAATCACAATAGAGGGTATATTGCACCGATATAAATTATTTGAGGGAGTAATTTAAGCCATGATTTTGTCTAGAAGGTAAAACAGACAAAGTGAATTGTTTGGGGAACAAAATAGACTTTTTCCTCTTTTTAATACCTTGAGTGTCCATTAGCTAATTAGCACAATAGTGTTCATTGGCAAAACCAAACTTGAGTAGGGCCTACTAGCAAATACCAACATTGAAGATGTTCATGAGCCAAATTTGCCATTGTTTTAAATCAAAGATATTGTGCTTTGTGTTTTAAAATGTAGAAAGTGATTTTGTTATACTAGCACAGTACTACTATCTAACAGGAGCATGATTGTTTCACAGTATTAGAAATAAGGAATTTTTTGCGAGGAATATTAGAAATAAGGAATTGAAAAAAAAAACTGTTAATGCGCAACCATAAGGACAGACTTTTAACTAAAGCAACAATTGGTTTGCAAACGCCTGTTGCCATCAGAAATTGGTTTGCTCGAGCCTGGTCAGCATCATCAACTGGACTGGCGACCAGTGTTCCTCCAGGCTCCAACTGCCGCTTTCCAGGGCAGGACCCACGAGCGCTCTCGCACGGCGCGCCATTGGGCTCGCCGCCGATAAGGCGGGACCGCGCCCCGTCCGTCGCTCTCAGCCCTCCCCCAATCTCGAGCCTCAATCACGTCCGCGCTTCTCGGCCACGCACCTCCACCGCGCTGCCCAGCCAGCTGCCACAACCTCGCGCATATGTACTCACCGTTGAAGCAGCGCGGTTCGATCCGGGTTCCGGATCCCATGGCCACTCGCTCCTCTGCGGCTCTCACCTGCTGCCCCTAGGAGAGACAGGAAGCAGGAAAGGGAAGCTAGATGCAAGCCAGGTGGTGCCGATCTATTTTTGCATCTCTGAATGAAATAAAGGCGTTTACTGCTGGTTTTGTTTATGTTATTAGCTTGTCAAGTTTGTTTCAGTTTGATTGATGGTTCATGCTGATTGATTGGACCCATATTTGAATTAAATAAATGTTTGAGTGTTCGCCTGGTTTCTCTGCTCTTGTTGAATTGGTTGCAACATTCACCCCCCAAGTGGCACATTTCTATGATAGAACCAAACAGATTAAATTTGTGGACCCAGGAATTTGGAGTAGGCGGGTATTGTATAGGATAGAACCATTAAAGATACGTTGGCCTCGGTTTTCCTGTGCATAGTTTCTGAACTTAAATAACCTGAGATGTCCACGGTTTTGTATCCGTCATCCGAAATTAGTTTACCCATCAGGTTCCAGTATCAACACTTGCATATGGAAATCGAATTGCATGCCCTGGCCCAAGTTTTCATGTGGCTTGAACACATGGACTGACTGAATATCAGAGGAGTCTATTAAGCAGAAAAAACCATCCTCAATTTTAAGAGCCGTCAAGTTGTTATTTCGTCAGTGGAGAAATTATTTAGAGGTACCAGGGATCATATAATCTTTGAATGTCCGTCCAGTCTCTAGTTATGACAGAAATTACATACCAAGTGGCATGCAACTAAGAAACTCTGCACAAGAATCTCCAGTGGCATACACAAGGAAATTTTCAACTTCCTTTCTTTATGGATTTTATCATTCTTCATCAGAAATTTAGATTTTGGACCTATGAAATGGCGATTTTGAAAGCTAACGTCAGTCTCTTCAAATTCCATTCTTGATTAGATTGTTTAGGTTGTCTTATCTCTTTTTTCCTGTTTTCTCTTGAATATTACTGAGCCCTTTTTTTTTAAGGAAAAATGCACTGTGGGAGGGTTCCCCAAAATTATGCGTTTAAAAAAGAGAGCATGAACTCGTTCAACGCTTTGCAGTACTAATGCTCTGTGATCCATCTACTTTTCAGGCATATAATGGCTGGGGTGGTTAAATGGAAACTGATTCATACAGAAATGGCACCAGACAGCTTCTCATTGAGATGTAATAGCTCAAAATGTCACAGTTACCCACCTAAAGGTCACGTGGGGAACTATAACAACTCCATTCGCCACTCTTTGAGGTCAATTTTGAGGCCAAAAGTGAGGCGATATGTTATTGTGAAGGTGCAAAATAAAGATGCTGATGAGAGCTGCAGCTCCAAATTTGGTTATGAAGACAATGAGACAATTTTTAGTGCATACCGAAGAAGAGAAGGAAATCAATTGAGGGCATTGGAATCATATTTTTCTAAACTTAATCCTGGGAAAGCTCAGCAATTAGTTTCTCTGCCTCCGAAAAATGAAGGTGAAGCAAGCATTGCTAATGACAATGGCAATTTCAAGAACAGGATAGACTCGTTACAGATCAACTATAAGAAAGGAAACACAGGTAAAGTCACTTTGCTAAGTACAATGTATGGCCAGCCAAACTTATACTCCCTCCCTCATTCAACATCTGTCCCAAAAGGAGTATCATTCTCTCTTCCCAATACTTCTCTCTCCCCTCGACCTCTCCTTGTTTCATGTGCACTCTCTACTTTTTGACCCCTCCTTAATTCCCGTGCCCAGACTCTAAAGTGATGCTTATCTTGGGATGGAGGGAGTAATGAAAATAAAAATTATACTGTAGGTACCAAGATCTTTCGTAATACTTCCAGCGAGGATTACAAGGACAACTTGATATTTGATGAAAAAAATTTCCTGGACATGCATGAAGATGATCCTACGTCCAGTTTCTTTTTGACGTAAGTAGTGAATCACTCATGTCTTTGTACCTTCCTAATATTGGCGCATATGGAACCTGCTTCTGTTTTCATCAAGTCCAACATAGTGTAATATTTTGCGCTATCATGAGAACTTAAGATAAGATGAATTCATCTTTTACAGAAAACTAGAATCAGTTTCATTGATGTTCTCTTTCAGATTTTTTGGAACATATCAGAATAATAGCATCAGCATCATAGATAAACTGAGTGTCTAGTACATAGTACTGCTATCCCCTACAATTAGCTTTAAAATGGAAATCATTGAAGAAACAGGGAACAGAACAATGGTGTCATCTTCTATTTGTTGGGGCTATATGTTTTCACATCATTTAGAAATGCCGAAGCAGGCTAAACTGATCCCTAGCCTATTCTTGGTTTCACATAAGAACCCGGCACTTTCTGGCTTAAAAGTTGTTCCTGCTTTTCTTCTGCAAAATCCAATTGCTAACTTTTCAGATCTTGTTGGGGATCAATCCTTTTGTTTGCAAGTTTAGTTGAAATTCTAGAATAACAAGTAATATTATGATGACTCCCATGAAACTGGACAATAGGTCCAAACTAAACCTTGTTCAATGTAACAGCTAGTTCCTGGTCGTTTCATAACCATTTCTCACATCCTTCAGTTATAGCATGCTTGGTGCTTGTCCTTGAGCATATTTAATCTAAAGTTCCATAGTCATGATGTAATAGTTAACTAGATGTAAAAGAATTTTCATATTCATAAATTTTGTGATCTGACTTTTGAACTGTTTATTAATGCAGAAACTTATTGACTGCTATTAATATTGCAGTTCTGTTATTCGAAACAGCAAGTCCAGTGAAAGGTTCTGAAAATGAATATTTATCTCTCCCTTTGATATATGGTGCCAAGATAAATAACTTAATACTTTCAGGGGAGTGGTGGAGATTACTGACGCCAATGTGGCTGGTATTGCTTCTGATTCTATGCTAGATAAAGCCTCACCATGTTTCATTTTATCATTTACTGGACCCTGCAGACAATATAGTTTCAAGGGCTGTTTTTTGGTTCTTGTGCTGGCGGACATTTCCTTAAGTAGATGTGCAATAGTAGCTCAGAAATAATTATCAGCTTGTTTGGCAAACCACATTAGACTACCAATTTTCTCCTGTTATCTGAATTGTTCAGTATACTACATTTTATTGCATGATAAAAGTTCAGGAAAAGTGCATATTACCTCTTGAATTCTTTCAAGCAGGACCTATCATGAATTAGGAAATGCATTTACATATTGCCTCCATGCAGAACTAGCCAGCTGCGTGCATATGCAAAGGCATCACAGTTATGGTTTACTAATGAAGGATGTATAACACAATCTAATGACCGAGAGCTGCATCTCCATGTCTTTGTTTTCAACTCATTAGCCCACGGAGCTAATAGTAACTGTTTCTGTTATTTGACATCTGCAGCACTCAGGTTTCTTACATGTATCACTTGGATGTTGGGCATTGCTTTCATTCGGACCTCGAGTGTGTAGAGCATATGGTCAAGTGACATTTTTTCTTATATACATACTTGGAGGAGTCTGCGGTAATTTGACAAGTTTTGTGCACACACCAGAGCTTACTGTTTGTGGCACAGTAAGTTGCGCATGCTTACCTGTGAGATCTTATTAGATCAAAAGAAGCGCCTTTATACTTGTTATACTACTTGTCCTTCTATTCCTGTTTTGATCCTTATTTTTTCCCTTTATGTGATAGTAGGAATGGAATAAATACATCAAATATATTTACAGAAGAAAACTCTGCGTAGTTAAGCTTTTGAGCTGTTAATTGATTTAAGTGCAGTGGCATGTTAGAGAAAAGAGATCTTTTATTGGCAGATTGGGATACTAGTTTAGCAAGGTGGGATATAATGGTAATTTCTTTAAGAATACCTCGATCCAGAGGACTAAAAGTTAAGAATTGTAATGCCACAAAGAGGAAAGATAACATATTTGTATTGTTACAGTGCCTTGTTAACTGTTTTGTAGACAATTCATATACCATTATGCTGTAAGCATCATTCATTGCTTGGAACTAACACTGTAGACATAGATTAATTGTAATTTCTAAGTTTTCTTGTTAGAAACTATTTATACACAGACATTTTATTTTTATATACGTACCAAAAACTTTTAGGTAAATTTATATACATATTTTGCAATAGCAAGTTGCTAACTAGAAAACACATCTTTTATATGTGTTCCAGAATTTGTGGCAATAGCATGTTGATGGCACATACATTCTCCCTTTTAAAATTTAGTTGTTGATTCTAGACGCTACTGTTGCTTTCTGAATGACACAACAGGACCAGTATTTCCTTTAAATGTGTAGCTGACTCGCTTTTATTTATCTTTTCCCCGAAAAGACTTGCTTTTATTTTAGATTAATGTTACAACATCTGTAGCGATGTAGCATGTTTGCTAACCTTATTAACATATATAGATTTGGTCTCAAATACAGTATGTAATAAATGAATATAATCATGCACAAACTTAGTCAAATTCAGGTGCCGATTGTACAAACTAATAACTCTATTTTGAAACTCGCAACAGGGCCCAGTTTTTTCTCTAATTGGAGCGTGGCTTATCTATCAGAGTCAAAATAAGCAATTCATTGACAAGGACATTTCAGAAAATATGTTCTCGCAAGCTGTGACAGCTGCAGCTTTGAGCTTCTTACTGAGCATTTTTGGGGGAATTGACAACTGGTAAAGTAACTAATTTGTCATCTTCCTTGGGAAAGCATCATTGTGAAATTTTCGTTTTGTATAATCAACTATGCATATTATAATTTTGTTACCTTTTCCATTTTACATTATACCCCTTTTATGTGATGCTCCTTTTAAGTTTTCTTTGGCTGATTAAAGGACTTGTTCCACTTAAATCTGTACCAATTAAGTATGAGAATTATGCTGTGTACTCCAAACAATTTTGCATTCTACAATAGCCCTATACACCATGGTATCCATATACTTCTCTAAAGTGGTCTGGACATAGCTGGACATTATTCCCATCAGAAGTAGTACACACATCTGATAGAAAAACTGAACTCAAAAAAGTTTAGGCACATTGTCCAGTTCCTCCTAGGTTGGTCTAATTTTCTTAAACCAATATGATAAACATTTATATACTGGTGACCAAATCTGAGAATGCTGTGATTGGCATTCAAGGCGTATACAAATTTGCAATAATAAATTAATACTAGCTATGTCAATTGAGACAAGGCCAGTAGAACAATCTTAGGTAGTAGAGGAACTAAGATCGATAAAACTACATTATCACAACTGATGGAGCTTATATTTTTTTAAATTAATTTCAGGGCACATCTTGGGGCAACCGTTTCTGGACTTTTCTTCGGTTATCTTACATGCCCAAGCATAGAATTGGACAATGCTGCTAAAAACGGTCAAAAGGAGGCTCTGACTCTTGTTAGGCGTCAAGCCGATCCATGCAAATCCATTAAAATCTTTGCCATAAGCATACTTGCACTTGGTGCATTCGCCTTTGCTTACGGACAATTGAGTGCTATGGATCTAGAATAGCTAGGTGTGTTTGCCATGGTTTTCGTTTTGTATATTGTATAGGTCGGCTACTGCATTCATCATGTAAAATGAGTGGAAGATGCAAATAATTAGTTTTGTGGTATGGATCAAATTATGTATACTCAGGTTGGGAGTTGTGTGATGTACCGTATTACCCCCTCTGTTGTACTCAGAGTTTGTGATAGAGGTGTAAATCCAGAAAATTTGTGTGATACGATTCAATGAGTAAGGATTGTCGGAGTGTACCTGCTTGAGCTCTTAAAACAGAGAAAAGATTCAAGTGGACTGTGTTGTCCTGCCGCACCATTAGACCAAAGATTGCAGGCACGAGCCCGTAAGTGATACCACTACGTTTGCACACGCCGTAGTGGGGGACATGTCATATGCGTTGCTCGATTCAACGGAAATGAACCTTAACTGCAACATTAGGCAATGCTTATGTTGCCTAAATCAAGCTCTGTTCGCCATGCCTTAATCATTGCCTAACTAGTCTTTAATATCGCACGCCACCTTCTGCTGCTCAATCTTGTTTACACCTCATCTGCCGACCAGTATACCAGCCACATTGGCGTCAGTACAGGAGCCCTTGAACTCTCTGCTGCGCTGAGCTGAGCAGGGCCAGCCACCGTTGTCTTTGTCTAAGCAGCAGACATGTTCATTTCAATACAATATGTTTATTCTTTTCCGCAAAAAAAAGTCCCATCGCATTATGTCACAGTTGCCCGTGTTTATATATTTGTCTAAGGCTCTGCGCAGCAGACGTGTTCATTGCCCATTGGAGACAATGACATAATTCTTTTCCCCAAGAAAGAAAAATTCTGTTGCATTATGTCACGGTTGAGGTGAGCACGACGATGATTAGTTGGTTAGTTGGTTTGTGCGTGGACAACTCCATTTCTTCTCGATCTAACGTCAGAACCTTCCGGATGCCATCTCCCTCCTTCGCCGCTACGAAAACACCTTTTCGGCGGACCGGCCCCGTGATTATGGGCTCTGGAAAGAACGAGCTCGGCGGACCGGCCCCGTGATCACTGGCGGAGCCACAGCAGGGCCGGCCTGGGCTGTGGCCCCCCCTTGCCATCTGAACTTTTATCAAGGTTTAGTACTAGGCAGCAAGTAGATAACCAGAGAGGCAGTGCTATGCTTATACGTATAAATCATCTATGCACTGACGCACACGTTGCTCGTTGCCTGTTAATTAATTTGTAGTAGAAGTGTTAGTGTAATGCATAGTTCTATACAAAATTTAGTTACCACCCTGGAGTAGCACAACCTGAACCTTGAGTGTTGTGGCTTGGGCTAATTCTACTAGTATTCATTTTGAGTTAATGAACCTATTTTCTTTAGTAATTTTAGTAATCTCACCAGTTTTGGCTGGTTACAAATAACGAATTTTTGATGAGGTTTGTCGGGGAAAGAAAAAGAAAAAATTGGAGAAGATCGAATTAATCGAGACTAACACTAATTGTGGCCATGAAACACTTAACACCTCGATGGCCTCCACTCTACGGTTATCATTGTCTCCCTGTTCTAAGTTGCTCGGCTCATCATGGTTTTTGATTGAAAATTTTTCTGGCCGTTATTTGCCCATTGAGTAGCCTATTAGGTCCATTATTTTCTTCTTCTTTTGTTTTCAAAATTCAAATTTTATTAAAAATTTATTATAGCACTTATTGATTAGACTATTATGTGGGTTTTGCTAATCGGCCTACGTCTTATTATTTTTTTTGTAACCGGCTTTTCACCGGCAGGTCAGTAGGCCTTTTAGAAGGCGAACAAACGAAAGTTCTCCGCGGGCGCTAGCGCTATCTTGTTCGCTTTTGTCAACTGAAGTCGCGCTGCTTCCTTTCATGTCTGGCTCCACCACTGCCCGTGATGATGGCCTCTGTCTGGACTCTGGAAAGAACGAGCTCGGCACGTCGGGACGGAGCGCATGTGCCGTGCCGTGATAATGGACGGCGTCCGGTCGTCTAGTGGTCATATACAATACATCCAAGGCAAGGCGCGTTTTTTTCCCTCTCGTTCGCAGCTGGCTGGGAATTGAAGAACGGCGTCACCCTCGCACAGGTGATCACCAGTTCAGCACCCACTCCGTAACGAAAAGGAGGAAAGAAACAAAAAAAACGCTCGTCAGCTTCTTGTCTCGTGCGCATGCGAGGGACACGGGAAACCAGCTGCCCCGCACCCACTCCATCCACGATCCACGGCCGGCGCTTGCCGGCCGTCGTCGTATCATCCAGCGGCGGGGCGCCAATCCGAGGAGAGCGCGTGGTCCCCCTGCGACCACCCGGTCCAACCAAGATCACCGGGTCCCCCGTCACAGTGTAGGTTTCGTTCCTTCCTTCCGCCGCCGGCTGCATCTTGGCAGAGTTCTAGAGGGGACGCGTCGACCGGATCAACCCACAGACAGCAGCCGCCGTAAGCAAGCTACATATAGTCAGCCGGTCTTTCGAAGAAAAAAAGGAAAATAGAAGTCGCAGGCCACAACGACTGTTCAGCCGCTAGCTAGCGCGGTCAAGTCCACAGCTGCCTAGCCTAGTCGTCGTCACCCACTGGACTCGTTACCTGGGGCGCCATCTCACCGGGGGAGTATTAATAGGGGGCGAGAGCAGAGGAGGAGGTCACCCATCAGCTGAGATCGTCAACTAAACAACTACCGTCATTGGCCGAATTTCTATCTTCCGACCTGCTCAATAATTACTGAATCCCACACAGAGAGAGCGGGCTTCATATATACCCGTAGTCCAGAAATCCGCCAAGAAAACAACTGAGGGAGAGCTGAGGAAGAGGGGCAAAGGCGGCGGCGCCATGTTGGACCACCTCGTCGGCCTGGTGAAGGTGCGCGTGGTGAGGGGGGTCAACCTCGCCATCCGGGACCTCCGCTCCAGTGACCCCTACGTCGTCGTCCGCATCGGCAAGCAGGTCCGATCCTCCGCGTCCTTCTTCTTCTTCCTCCTCCTCCTCCTCCCTGCATCTGTCTTCTTCTCCTCCTGAATTATCTGCTTCGTTTAATTTCCTCGGTTTAATCTTCTCTTGCAAGATTTGTAATTTACTAGTTCTTTTAATCAATCCCCGTTAAGTCTTTACTGTTTACATTAACACGATAGAATTATGTCGAGTTCCTCAACTTTTGTTGGTGGAAATATGTGGGGGAAAACGAGTCGTCCTCTGGAACTGGAAACAGACTAGTCCTGCCGCTTTCTCTCTTGTCATTCTTCTTTATCTACCCCCCATGTTCAGGCGGTGCATGAGGACGCCTTTGACTTTTGTGTCCTAGTCGCATGCCTTTTGAATTGATGCAGTTATTGCGCCGGTGATCTGCGAGCTGACTGTGATTGTTTTTCATGTCTCGCAGAAGTTGAAGACACGGGTGGTAAAAAAGAGCACCAACCCGGAGTGGAACGAGGAGCTCACCCTCTCCATTGAAGATCCAGCGGTTCCTATCAGACTGGTATGCACTCTGCTCTCATTTTGTTTCACTTATCGTTCTTGCATGTCTCCAAAAGAAAATTTATGCGTGGCGTTTTGATATTTATTACTTTCTCAACTCTCAAGCTGTAACAGCATCCACAAAACTTCGACAAACAGTAGTACTCCCTCTATTTACATCTTTTATCATCACAATTAGAATAGCTGTTATTTAATATTATTCAATTGTCCAACTCATTCTTTACATCTGTCAGTTGTTGTGCATGTAAAAACAAATCATTCCAGATTTAGTGATTTTATACGCCAGCTGTTGTATCCTTGAATTACCTTGGTGGATATTACTGCATGACACAAGTCATTTGATTCATACCTATCTTTTGAAGCTGTAGATATCTCAGATGCTAAAAACAATTAGGAAGTTTTAGCTTTAGGATATACTACTAGGTATCAAGATTTGGATGCAATGAATCAATTATGAACGCCGAATGCAAATTTGTATAGAAGTTTTCGTGTAAAATTTGAGAGTTTTTCTAGAAACAGAATGGACTGGTTAGCTGCATACCTACAATTTTCAAAACACACACACATTGCATCCTCCTTTGATCAATAAATTGACTGAAAGATTTCATGAATGAACTTACTTGCAATGTTCCATCAGAAATAGTGAAATTCTGCAACATTTTCTCCTAGGACTATACCGTAAAATTTTGTTAACCCGTTTTTGTCGAATGAAAGTAATAAACAATTCGGGTCTTGGTTATCAAGCATTTACATATGATGTTCTTCCTCCCTTTTCAGGAAGTTTTTGACAAGGACACGTTCATCGACGATTCAATGGGTAACGCAGAGCTGGATATCCGCCCGTTGGTGGAGGTTGTGAAGATGAAACTTCAGGATGTTGGTGACAACATGGTGGTAAAGAAACTGGTGCCTAACAGACAGAACTACCTAGCAGAAGAGAGCTCAATATATATCTCCGAGGGGAAGGTGAAGCAAGATCTTGTTGTCAGACTAAAGAACGTTGAGTGTGGGGAAATTGAGCTCCAGCTTCTGTGGGTCGACGTCCCTGGCTCTAAGGGTGTATGAGTTCTCCGTGCACTGCTGTTTCTGTGGGGCTACAAGTGGGAATCCAAGCTATGAATGACGTTCGAGCAGTTGGGCAGAGAACATGAGAATCCTGACATTTGAGGCGGTTGTATATTAGATTTTCCTTAGGTGGCGTTCGGATGAAAGTTTAGAGGCCTATTATGCACTGTAGCTTGTCACATCAATACTTCCGGCACGATTTATGTGTACTAAACAAAGTCAAATTACAAAACTAAGTCCAGGACCCCCCCTCTATTTCGCGAGACGAACGTAATGAGGGTAATTAAGCCGCGATTAGACGATGGTTACTGTAGCATCACTGTGTCAAAACATTGATTAATTAGGCTCGTTAGATTCGTCTCGAAAAATAACGCCCGTCTGCAGAAAGGTTTTGCAATTAAATTTTATTTAGTACCCCTAAATAGTAAGATTCTTTTTTACTTTAGAGGGTAGAAGTTTAGAGGGGGAAATAGAGGGGCATCCAAACGGGGCCTTAGATGCCTTGAAACATCTGTTCTGCAATTAAGCATCGTGCGGTGTGGTCTGGGTGTACAAAAATAATTGGTGGCAGTAGCCGACCACTCAGAATACATATGCTTACTGATGCGCCTTGCAAGAGGAAGATAATTGCTATGTTTACATGATCTTTTTTGTTAGTGGTCGGCGATTGCAAATAAGTGGGCTTACCTCGTCTGACTAAAAGATCTGATTTTGATTACGGTTGATCATCAACACTTCAATGTGTCTTATCTTTTGATGGTTTTGTATGATCCTTCGTGGTCAAGAGGACCTGCACAGAAGCATTGCGATTCATTGCATAATTCCTATGCAACATTACGAAGGCGCAACCATATACATGAGAATTTCCATTGTAGGGTTAAGTAGGGTTTCACTCCTTATGCCTAAATTGGCACCTACTCCTACATGCATGTGCCTCCTATCACATGACTCACACATGAATCCTCGACAATCGTCTAGGTTCTTAGCTTTCCCCATGTAGCTCGTACGTGCGGACTACCGTCCTTACGCTCCATATAGGATCCTGTGTTATCAAAACTCGGGATCTCATTTCCCTATCGTTGTATCCCTGTGAGCTAACCCGTTTCCCTGATGGTTTTTGGTAATTCGGCTTTCAAGTAGTGTTGATCGTGTGCAGTTTGTTGGTTTAGGATCTGGAGGTTGAAGGAGAGAGGAGAGCATGACAGGTGGGGTCGCGGGTCTTTTTCTTTTTTTTCCCCGGAATTTCCAGCGCTCCAAATTCTCCCCACTTTGATATTGCTCGATTAACCAAACGTAAAAGCTTCCAAAATTAACTCCGAATTTTCTGGTGGATGTCCGGACATGGGAGAACCCATTGGAACAATAATATCTCGAAAAGGTGCTGTAGAATTTAAAATAAAAATCCTCAAAGTTGTCAGCTTTCAAACATTGTTGGAATTTTTATGGCACTGATTTGGCTTCTAAAAATTCTGTAAAATTCATTTAAATTCGTTTTATCCCATGTAATTGTTACATAATTT
Organism: Eragrostis nindensis; assembly: GCA_012490785.1. Taxonomy (NCBI): domain Eukaryota; kingdom Viridiplantae; phylum Streptophyta; class Magnoliopsida; order Poales; family Poaceae; genus Eragrostis; species Eragrostis nindensis. The sequence continues at coordinate 233,635 of JAAXCT010000343.1, forward strand.
TGTTTGGTACCAAGTTGTATACACATTGTTCGAGTTAATTCACCAAACATGAGTTCAAGTTAAATTTGAATTTTGAACTCGAATTTGAATATAATGCAAATGAACATGTGATGACTATGCTGAGAAGCTTTATGTCATGTCATTAGAATGGGCATGTTACATGTTCCCTGGATGATTTTTTTTTCAAAATAATATTTTTATTGTCGGAAATTACGAAAATAACACTAGAAATTGATAAATTTTAAAAATAATACGCACTCGTGTGTTGAACACACGAAAATAGAATTTTCGTGCGTTGGTTGCACGATTTCTAGGTTATCGTACGTTGGTCACACGAAATACATGTAGTCGCACGCTGGACGTTCGGGAAGGCCGTTGTCGAACGACGAACGCACGAAAGTAGGTGGGGCCCGTAGAAGTCGTGTGTTAGGCGCACGACAAGCGTTTTTCGGACGCTCGACAAACCAGAAGCTCCATTATTGGTCACGGGTCTCTCATTTTCTCTCTCTCTCTCGTTCACTCTCGCTCTCGTCTGCCCGTGGCGGCTAGCAGCTGGGACGCAGGTCGGCGTGGGCAGGAGAGGCTAAGCGCAGGCCGGCGCGGATAGGAGACGGGAGCCGGAGTTGGAGCGGCGGCAAGGCCTGTGGAGCACGCCCTGGTCATCCAGCTATGGCTTCTTCACTCCAGTGAGTTCCTGATAGGATGCTTTCCCAAGCTTGAACCCTCTCTTCTCCATAGCAGCAGCAAGATAGTACACGCTTCCAATAGTGCCAGTCAATTCCACATAGTGCAGTAGTAACGCACAATGCAGTATCAAACATTCAAACTGGTGGGCATCTTTGAAGAGGACGAGACCTTGGCGGCGGCAATGGCTTGTGCACTTGGTTCTCAGATGCTCTTCCTAGCTCTGCCGCGCGTCCACTTGCGACAGCAATTTCTTGAGCTCCTCGTTAGCGGCATCCGACAGCAAGTCAAGAGCAAGCGCGACCTTCGACGCTCGGCAGCAAGTCAAGGGCGCGGCAGCAGGGCTCAGGCCGGCGCGGCCAGGAGAGGTGGGCGGGAGCTGGAGCGGCGGCCGGGCACCCCTGGTCTGGAGGTAGAAGGCGACAAGCTGACAACTAAGCAAGTCGTGTTCTCAGCACACAAAAATTGGTAGTCGTGTGTTCAACACACTAGTACTTGCCTCGTACATAAAAAATACAGAAATCGTGTGACCAATGCATGAAAACTAAGAATCGTGCAACCAACGCACGAAAATTAAGAAATCGTACAACCAACGCACGAAAATTAAATTTTTGTGTGTTGAACACACGACTGCATATTATTTTTGACATTTGTCAATTTCCAGTGTTATTTTCGTGATTTCTGACAATAAATATATTATTTTTAAAAAAAATTCCTCCCTGGATTCATCAATTTGCTAGAGACCTAGTTCACAATCATAGGATTCTAGCTCCATATTCTTCCTTTTTAGAAGTTCCCTTATGTTACTCAGTCTTTTATATAGAGCCAGGAGAAAACCTTGTGCTTCATTTGACTAGAACTCCAGATCCATTTGTATGCCTGGTGTATCTGCCTCCTACCAATCATTAATTTATAAAGCTTCACCGAGCAGAAAACTGAATTACCATCACATGGCCCTTGCAACCCCCACTAATTTCCTTTGAGCAAAATATTATCACATCCAGATGCGAATATCAAAAAAACCACATATGTTAACACACATGTCACGAGCATTCATCACTGACCAACAACATATAAGTCACGAACCACATATTTATCATACATGTCACGAGCATTCATCACTGACCAACAACATACAAGTCACATTCAGAAACACAGGTAGTAAAATAATGGTTACAGATCCAACCATTTAGCATAGTCACCAGGCCAACGTTCCACATTCCAGCAAAATAGTGGTCATCCAGTCCTAAAAATTGCAAGATAACAACATGAACCAACATTATTAGTTTGCACAAATTTACAGATGTTCAATAATTATAAGCAACAACTTAGTAAAATGTAGGAACAATGAGCCCACCTTTGCATCCACCAACTTGCCATCTTTTCCCTCGATCCATGCTACTACTGTGCAAAGTGCAGAAAAAGGCAGGATTAGACCAGTTAGCAGGACAATACCCATAAAAATAGATATGCAAGTGTATGGCTTGGCACTGCGCAGATTCAAACATCACAGACCCTGAATAAGTATCACGCACTCCAAACGTATATTGTACAGTGTTCATAGACATTCTAATATCTATTGCTTGAAACATTGAAAGTTGTAGCAAGAATTAGACAAAGCATGGGCTATAGGTTCAATTTTAAAGAAACAATAGCAGAAAATCAGGAAGTCCTACTCGGATCTGCCATAAGCCTGTCATATTGTATCTCATTTGAGATGTTTCATCTCAGTTACAATCCATACAATAGAAGCTACAGAATCCTATGGATATAGGCAAGCATAATATAATTTGCCCTCTTGTAACTATTCTTTTAGCTGAGGTTGCTGATATGCTGAAGTCCTAATAGCAATTTTCAGATTGTGAATGCAACAAAAACTTTCCGTAGAAATATATGAACTAAATTTGACCTAAATGATTGGAGAGATCACAGACTTATATTGCTAAGCAATTTTATGAAACTGTGGTCCAATTATCTCCACCGAATAGCCTTTCTGGTACTTGACCATTGACTTTTTTATTAAGTAAACTGCACAAGACACAAAGTACTAACAAATATAGACACACAAGAGGAATAACCAGTTCATTGCAGGAAGATTGCCTTTTCCATAAGACTGCATTTGATTTACAAAGCACATGAACACTGCATGCAGTTGCAATTAAGCAACAAAAAGGTCACTCTATACTGAGAGAAGTGCAGTAGGCAATAGCAACTAGGGTTTGCAACATGAGGACAAACGCGTATGGGTCTCAAGGTGGGTGTAAATGGCACACGCGTACTAACTCAAGCCTCAGCGGGCCGCGACCTTTTCCGCTCGGTGCTCAACGGTTTGGCTCGATGCAACAACGCCATTCGTGCTCTACGACCTCATTACATATGTTGGTGCATCAGCCCATGTGGCCAACGCTACTGCGGCAAAGGCTCCTTTGGCAGGTATGGTAACCAAGCCTACCTCAGCTAGCTCAAACCAGTGTCGTAATAGTTGCAAAATAGGATTTTAGAATTTGAGAGCTTGAGCAAATCTGCAATTGCGCACTGTGTGGTGGCCTTGTGGGGCTGGGGCATGGTTGCAATGCGCGTGCCTAAAGCGATGATCTCGCTAAACGAGGGGGAGGGGGGTGATAGGAGTTGAGAGCTAAGGCCAACAGTGACAACCCTAGCAAATTATATTGGTTCACACCATACATAAGAATTTATATTGTAGGAGGAAGTGGATAGTGAGAATTTATTAGCTTTTCACATACAGCTCATGCGGACTACCAGCCTTGCTTCCGACAAGGGATCCTGTGTTACCAAAACTCGCTATCTCATACCTATGTTGTTCATTAGGTCCACTCCAACTTCACTGGCATATAGTCACCATCCACTTCATCGAGCATCGGGAATGCTAGAGGATGGGGGGATGGGCTGGGTGGGTCATAGCCCACCCTAAGATTTGGCCCAACGCGGCAGATCAAATGGCGAGTTGGGGAGGGAAATGCTTGGAAACGACAGCAAATGTTGCGGCTCTGGGTTGCGGAGTCGAAGCAAGGGTTTGAGACACATGGGCCGGTTAGTGTGGATTCGATGATGGGTGGCGATGCCCATGCACATAAACTCATGCCTTGGCAGCCCACGACCCTTGTCACTCGATGCTTGGCGTTTCGGCTTGGCACGACAGTGCCTTCATGTTGGTGTTGCGACCTTAGCGGCTCAGGGCAACTCGATTGTTGGTCTCATGATTACTACGGCGGAGGCTCCACTGTAGGTGTGGCGACCAAGCCTAACTCAGCTCGGGCAAGCGCTCTTGACTGCTTAGTGTTCTCATGGTGATTCAAACGTAGTAGTAGCCAAGTATGAATTTAGTATTTGAGCTTGAGCAAATTTGTAAATTGTTTTGTGCCCAACAATCGTATATGTTCTTAACTTTCCTCATATAGCTCATGCGGACTACTGGCCTTGCGCTCCACAAAGGATCCTGTGTTACCAAAACTTGCTATCTCATATCTATGTTATCCATTAGGTCAACTCCAACTTCACTGGCATATAGTTACCATCCAGTTCATCAACCATCGAGAATGCTAGAGGATGGGCTGGGTGGGTCATGGCCCACCCTAAGGTTTGGCCGAACGCAACAGATCAAGTGGGGAGTTTGGGAGGGAAATGCTCGCATACGATAGCATATAAAGTTGGGGCTCTGGGTTGCGCGCGGAGGCGAAGCAAGGTTATGAGACACATGGGCCGTGAGTGCGGGTTCGATGATGGGTGGAGATGCCCGCGCACACATGAACTCGTGCCTCGATAGGCCACGACCCTTGTCACTTGATGCTTGGAGGTTCGGCTTGGCAGGGCAGTGCCTTCATGTTTGTGTTGCGAGTCTTGTGACCTCAGCAGCTCAAGGCAACTCGATTGTTAGCTCGAGGCAACTTGATTCTTGGTGTGACGATTTATACGGTGGAGGCTTCACTGGCAGGTGTGGCGACCAATCCTACCTCAGCTCAGCCAAGCGCTTGTGAATGCTTAGTGCTTTCATGGTAATTGAGTTTAGCGCGTTGTAGTAGTCATATATGAATTTAGATTTGAGCTTGAGCAAATTTGTAAAAAAAAAAATTGTGCCGTTAGATTGTCGTATTGCCGAATTGTTGAAACATGAAAAAAAAGATGGATACAAGGCATCTCTTTTAATTAGTGTAACTGCGTGACCTTCTTTTGTGACAAATTTAAGAACTTTATTGTTGGTTTTCAACTTTTCATATTGTAAGTTGTCACTTCAAATTTGCGGTGTGGAACTTGAAACAGTTTCACTCTATCCCATTTTCATAAAATATTTCTAAAGCAAATGTTATAATATAAAGAATAATACAACAGAACCATAAATAAGGCATGCCTTAATAACATTAAAAAAACTGTTATTTTCTGAGCTACCTCTGCAACGTGCCCTCCAGTCGTCTTTTCGTCTTCCGAGCTCTCTTCTTGCTCTGCTGCTCATCCATAAGAACAGGTTAGCTACGCACCAAAACTAGAACAAAGAAATTTTTTTGATGGAAAACAAGAATAAAGAATTTCATAGACACAACACAGTTCGCGTAATGAAGCAACCTTACCTTCTTCTTCAGCCAAGTACAACATCTCTATCGTCTCTTCCAGTTTTTCCTGTGGCATTGATTTAATAATTTCGTCTACAGGTTTAGACCCGAAACTCTCGCTCAGAGATTGCATCTTCCATCGGGCACCTTGTCCTTTTTCAGTTTTCTTTCTGGTCAAACAAAGGTGGACACCTAATCAGCATATAAAACTTAGTCGACGTAAAACTTTGGTATGGAAATTGAGCAAACTCGTTCCGTGTATAATCTAACGACACGTAGAGTCTTTACCTGCAAATAGAGCAATTGCAGACATCCATGCACCTGGGGCAAATCCATTCTCTTTTTTTCTTTGAATCGGGGCAAGTCCATGCTGGTTGATACGCCTCGTGGAGCCTAATCTCTCCGTACCTGGATCACGTACCGCATGTAAAGACAATTGGTAAATTAAGTGGCTATGTTTGAGCATAGCTGAAAAGTCACCGAGTGAGAAGAAACACGTAACAGAATACTTTACCTGTTTTGTATGCAGCTAGTGCAATACCATATTTTGCATTTCTTTTCCTTGTTCTTCTTCGTCTTCCCGAAGGACTTGTTGCAAGCACGCACTACCTTCTTTCTATACTGACGACACTGCACAAGAGGAAGCAGCAGACAAGAAACAAAAAGGAAATGATTACAACTACAAGCATGATGAAGTCCAGCCCAAAACGGCCCATTAAAGTAGAAGAGCCCATGGCAGAGCAGCAGCAGCAGACAAAAGAAACTACTAAAAGCAGTACATATTAATGCATTGTGCCCAGCCAGCCCAAAACGAGGGCCACGTTAAACGACGACAGCCCAGCATTGACAGTCACACTCCTCGTCACCCTCTCCGGGGAGCGAAAAAAGGAAGAAAAAACGTTCCGTTTCGCGTAGGAGCGGCCGAGCGGCCGGGCGTACCCGGATTCATGCCACGTCGTCGCTGCCGTCATCCAACGCCGGCCGCGCTGGGGCTCCTCACTCGCAGGCTCCCAGGCGGACGCCCCCGGCTGGGGCTCCTCCCTCGCAGGCTCCAACTGGCCATGTTCGTCGACCTGCTGTCTCCCCTCCGTCTGCGGACCCCTGCCTCTACTCGCCGCGCCCAAGGGGTCGCCCTCTCCTCGCTAGCGCAGGCTCTAACGCTGTGACGACGAAGAAAAATAGATCGGCATGCAACTCGATCTATAGCCGGCCAGTTCCTGCCGCGGCTCGATCGGCTCCACCATCGAGAGAGACTACGAACTACAACAGCGCCACAACCAGATCAACGCATTACCCTGCCCAGTCGCCGGTCGCGCGCCTCGATACCCTCTAAACTACCTCGACGCATGGAGGCGGGAGAAAAAATTCACCTGGTGGCATTGCTTCCGGCTCCGCTTAGGCTTCCGGCGCCGGTTAGGCGCGGCGGCCTTCTCCTCATCACGAGCCGCAGCCGCCATGAGGTTGGTGTCGAGCTACTAGACGGGGGTGGGGTGGGGGTGGGGGGTGGATGGGGCTGGCGTCCGACGGGCGGCGGCTTCCTTCCTCTTTTGGCAGGACGGACGGCGGCGTGAGAGAGTCTGTCTGGCCAGCGCGCGGGGCGCGTGAAGCGAAAGGCGAAATGACAATGAGGTAGCGCGCGGGGTGGGGGGTGGTGGCATCGCGCACGGGGCAAAGGCGCGGCGGCGGCTCCGGGGCCACGCCCACGCGCGCCGCGCGACCCAGCTAACGGGCCGAGGAAGCCCTGCGCACCTGTCCGAAAAAAAAAGGCCCAGCTCGCGCACCTCCGGGCCACGCGTTGGAGGACAAATGACCCATGAATTGTTCCAACCTTTGACTTGAGCAAACAATTAACATTTGCTCGTTTCTCAAAAAAAAAGTTAACTTTTGCTCAAAAAAAAGCAAACAGTTAACTAAATATGTTCCCTCAAAAAAAAGTTAACTAAATATTGGAGCTCAAAAAAAAGTTAACTAAATACTCTCAAAAAAAGGAAAATAAATATTACCAAATAGAAAGTGAGTTTTGTTCCATAAAAGCAAATAGGTGAAAAATCTACATACTTTTATTAAAAACAAAAGCTAAACATATTAAATATAAAGGAATGTGGAACACAAATATTATGTCGCGAAACAAATTTCAAAGTAAGATGACCCGTGAAATAAATTATTTACAAATATACAACTAATCATCTGCAAACTTGGAACAAACAAGTTGTCTTCGTGGAACAAAATACTTGGCGAGTTGGAACAATCTATCTACATTTTTGGATCAAATTATAAGTTTGATCCATGAAACAAATTATTCAGCGCGACAAAACAACTTATGTGCATGCTTGGAACAAATCACATAGGTTATTGGAAAAAATATAATTTAACCTTTTCTCGTAAGTATGTTATTTATAGATATAAACCGATGCTGAACGAAAGCATTTTTAAACATTAATCTAATTTTATATTTCGTATATACTGAGAATAAGCTTATAATATGCATAGTCGTTTCAAAGACTACCACGTTCCAGCTATGTATATGTAAAATTAAAAACGTCTGTTGAATTCTGAATGTAACTAGCCTCGTCGCCATCCATTGGAATGAATGTAGATCATGCTTCCTCTTGTCTGAGGAACATATATATACTGCTCACAGGAGGAACTACGTACATGGAGACCTGAGTGTTTCATATGTTTATTGAAGGCTGATCGTTATATGTCGACCTTGTGGCCCTCTGGCTAGTTTACGTGGTGTCGCTTGGACTATTAGACAGTGATTGCTTATTATATACCCGGAAGAGCAACGTGGTCCAATGATCCAAGGGGGACACAAGCTAGAAAATGAAACTGGAAAGCAGGTACCATGTTCAGCTTCAACAAAAGGCGATTCATTGAACGGAGACAGATCTCGCGTCCATTTGTCTAGGACGTTTCAAACAGTTGTAATATTGGTGGTCCATGGGATCATTCCACATGTACTCTACTCCCTCCCAACGTCTTTCTTATTTAACCCTTTTACGATCTGTGTCTGAGTGTCAACGATTCCGATGAACACGCTAATTTACACTTAGCTAACGGACACGTATTCTCGAATATACTTGAAGGCTTGAAGCATAGAAAAAACTCTACCTTTCCACAAATCCAATTACCTGTGGTACAAGACGCGTTTGATTTTGAATTAACGAAAGTGACATGCATGATAATTTCATAAACCTTTTGCGTCCATATTTTCCTGCAAGTTTCTAGTACCTAGGGACGATTTTGTTAATGGAACGATACGATATAAAATACTTGGTAGCTAGCATAGCTTGTTACGAAATAATTAACAGTGGCCCACTAGTTCACCTGCAGGGTACGTAGCGTTTTAAGAGTTGCATGTAATTAACGACAATTGGAGCATGCATGATCATACACACCGATATATACAACTGAGAAAAGGTCCATTTCCTATTGACAGACGTAAGGGCGAGTTCGTATTAGGATATTTGTTGACTGAACTAAGCTCGAATCAACAAGTGCAAGTGGCATATGCGAGCGTTTGTTGTCTAGCTTTGGCCCTAAAGTTCTTTGCTCCAAACGGAGGGCGAGCAGGGAGGAGGGCGTTTCGTGCATCGTGGTCGTGGAATACTATTTGCCCAGTTCACCTGCATTCTCCGGACTCCTTTTTTGTTGTTGCACGGGGAAAGCTGTTGCGCAGAAGATACTTGGATTAACAAACCAACCAAAGGAACTTTCGAATCGGGTGGACCCGGTCGAGAGCCTCGTCGCATTGGCCGTCCAGAAGGTTGGTGAACTGTATATTACGTACGCCAGATATTACAGATTCAGCAGAATTGATATTGAAATTGCTGGCACCGGGTAAATAACTGGGATTTCCTCATACCAGGAGAGAATCCACTCGGGTCCTGCTCAAGTTTACAGCCTCAGGCCAGGCGCTCATTAACTCGCTCCCGTCCGGTATGCCAAAGAAAGAAAGAAAATAAATCCCCGACGCAGGTCGTCAGCCTGTTCGGTAGGCTGATAACACTGTAGCGGCTGCTAAAGACATAACTGCAAACATTGTAACGGCTGCTGAAGAAATAACTAAAACACTGTAGCTGCTGCAAAGAAGCTGGCTGCGAAATGGGCAGCCGAACAGGCTGCGTATCTATCCGCCACGCGTCTTTTGACCGCCAACTGCGCGACAGGCATCTTGGACAGCCGCGGCGACCAGCTAGGACAGGTCAACCTGGTTGGTCTCACTGTCCCTGCCGGTGGGGCCCACCCTCGCGCAGCCGGCTCTCCGAGACCGACGACCCTACGGGGAGTCTCGTGGGAGACCAATTATGCGACAAAGTCATCTGCACCCGCCCGCCCCGGAAGCTTCTTGCACCCGCTGGTGATCAGATCGATCAAACTCCAAGTTGCAACGATGCGGCAGCGGTGCCGTCTGGACCGATGGATCATCCACCTGCTGGCCGAGTGGCCGGTGGCACGGGCGCGTCCCATTCCCTCTCCGTTTCCACGCCGTAATATTCGCTGCCTGTAACTTGTTTATTGCGTGCGCGGGGGCGGGCGGGTACAAATACTCCCCGTGAATGGCGAGCCCCCAGTTGCCGCCCTCACCGGTTGGATTGCTCTGCCCTTCCCCTGCCGGTCCGGTCCGGTGCGGTGCGGCTCCCCAACCACAACCAGTCCAAATCCAATCAATCGTTCGTTCGTCTCCCAGCGCAGGAAACAACAACTTGTACTCCGCAGTAACGCGCGCACGGAGCCCCAAGAAGCAGAAGAAGAGGAGCCGAGGAACGAACGAAGCTGACGGCCATCATCGGCAAGGGCCCCTTGCCAAGGGGCCGGGGAGAGATAGATCATAGCCATGAGCGCCACCAAGAACAGCCTCAAGCATCAGCAGCAGCAGCACGTGGTGGTGGTGGCCGGCATGGGCATGGGCATGGCCGCGCCGTGCCTCGTCAGGACCAAGCTCCTGCTCTACGCCGCCGTCGGCTTCGCGCTCGGTGTGCTGGTCACCGCGTCGCTCCTGGGCTCCTCCTCCTACGCCACCTCCACCGTCGACGTGCTCCGCGGTGGCGCGCTCGGCTTCTTCCTCCCGCCCTCCGCCGCGGGGAATGTGTCCACCGACGACGTCGTCGTTCAGGTCAAAGAGGAAGCGCCGTTGCCGCGTCCATCACAGCCGCCGCCGCAAGTCAGACCGGCACCGGCAACGATCCGGTCTCAGACGCCGGCGGAAACGGGCATCGATGCTACAGCCGCTGCCTTTACCTCTCCTCCGGCGCCTCCGACTAACGGCGGCGAGGGAGCCTGGCCGGCGGGCACCGGCGGCGGTAGCTTTAGCAGCATCACCGACGACGACGTCCTGCTGGCGCTGGCGGCGGCGGCGCCGAGGACGCCGCCGGCCGGCGCGGCCCCGAAGGTGGCGTTCCTGTTCCTGACGCGGTGGGACCTGCCGATGGCGCCTTTCTGGGACAAGTTCTTCGAGGGCCACGCCGGCCTCTACAACGTCTACGTGCACACCGACCCGGCGTTCAACGGCTCCGACCCGCCGGAGGGCTCCGCCTTCTTCCGCCGAAGGATCCCCAGCAAGGTGCGTGCGTTTCTCCCCCCAACTCCATTAACTGCACGCCAGCCTGCCTGCCTGCCTGCTCATTCATTGATTTGGGAGATTTCACCTTCTAATTCTATGCCTTGCTCATTCATTGATTGCCTGAATAATCCTGTGGATCGTCTATAGGTCCTGGTCACTTTTTCGAAAACCATCTGCCTCGCGTTTTGATTTGGAAATGCATGAATGCGACGGCTGCCCGCCTGCTCATTGATTTGGAGGATTTCTTCTGTTTCTTGCTGCCTCTTGGATTCGTACCAATTGATTGCATCAATCAATCCTGTGGATCATCTCATGGACAGCCTTCGTCCATCCCATTTCGGTTTGCGAATGCACGAATGCTTGCACTGCAATTCCCTCACCAGGTTGGCACGGGTGATGAACCAGGATCCACAAGGAAAGCATCCTAATTTGAGTAGGTGCCAATGCATGATTTTCTTACAAATTCATGACTCGTCCACGTCACGGCAGAAACGCGTGGCGTGCCAATTGTCTCGTTGCTAGGCGCGGGTTCGAAACCCGAGGAGAAAATTTCGTTTCCACATGTGAAGCGCGGAAGTCCGCCGGGGCGGGCGGTGAACTCCAAGCCTAGAGAGCGATGCATTCGCTTGTTGTTTCCGTGATGGCAAAAATCCCTTTTTGTTTTGGAGTGTCACCGTTTTTTTTTAAAAAAAATAAATTGGAGGATAGAGGGTCACCATCGCGAGGCGTTCTACATAGGATAGGGTGTAAATACTAAAGTGACGTAAGACGACAAGTTATTACATCTTCTTGTCGGTGCAACTGCATATAAGAATAGAATTATATACATCGTCGGTTCCAAAAGCCCGAATTATATATCATATTCGGGAGTATAACCTAGTGAAGGAAACGCCAAGGTCAATGACAATGTCACATGCCACCTTGGTTGAAAAGTACTCGAACCGCAACGCGACAATGATTGATGAGGAGAGGCGGGCAAAACCACGGCCGCATGCACGCTTCTCAGAATTTCCCCATCGCCGTAACATTATTTATTCCAAAAATAAAATAAAATCTGTGTTCTTTGTCGCAGGAGGTGAAATGGGGCCACGTCAGCATGGTGGAGGCGGAGCGGCGTCTTCTGGCGCACGCGCTGCTGGACGACGCCGCCAACGCGCGCTTCGTGCTCCTCTCGGAGACGCACGTCCCGCTCTTCGACCTCCCCACGGTACACTCGTACCTCATCAACTCCACCAAGGTGTTCCTCGAGTCCTACGACGAGCCCGGCGCGACGGGGCGCGGCCGCTACCACCGCGGCATGCGCCCCGTCATCGCCGCCGAGCAGTGGCGCAAGGGCTCGCAGTGGTTCGAGATGGACCGGGAGCTCGCCGCCGACGTCGTCGCCGACCGCGTCTACTTCCCGGTCTTCAAGCGCTTCTGCAAGCGCAACTGCTACGCCGACGAGCACTACCTGCCGACGCTCCTCCACATCCGGAGGCCGGAGGCCGGCGCCAACCGGAGCCTCACGTGGGTCGACTGGTCCCACGGGGGCCCGCATCCGGCGCGGTTCACGAGGATGGAGGTCACCGTCGACTTCCTGCGGTGGCTCAGGGGCGGCAGCACCTGCACCTACAACGGCCGGACCACCACCGTCTGCTTCCTCTTCGCCAGGAAGTTCCTGCCCAACTCGCTCACGCGCTTCTTGCGGTTTGCGCCCAAGGTGATGGGCTTTGGGTAGGAGGAGAGATTGGCTGTAGGGCATTAGCTTGATTGAGGCCTGTTTTGAAGGCATATTCTTCGATTTATTCTTTCATTCGTGTACAGTTTATCACTTGCGCTCATCTTCACTTCTTTCATTCTTTTTTCGCTAATGATTCATGTTCACTTCAGCAGCTCTGTATACGGTATACATGTAAAGGGCACTGACTTTCTCTGTCTATTTTTCTCTTCTTTTGAAATCCCCTTTTGTACGTTTAAAGATCAATAAGTGCAAAAAGCACCTGCAAGAAACTAAAGCCACGGAAACCTCCTTCTCCACTGTACCATGATAAATTGTCCAATTGTTCGTTGAGAATTGTAGCATCAAACCACAAAGTCATCATGATCTCAAATTCAAACAGCATAGATAAATATTATAAAAAAAACAGCATAGATAAACGACTACACCTACCTCTTCAAAATATAGGTTCACCTCAGATCTAGTACAATTGTAAACGTATTCATTATTGCTAGTGACACTGCACACATGAGAGAAATTCTCCTTTATTGAGATCCTAGCTGTTCTTATGTTAATATATATCGTTCATTGTACAGAGTAGAACTGGTTGGTACTACATTACAACGCATCAAACAAGGAGAAACAGATTACACTGGGTATATCTACAGATATCATCTTGTTTTCTTGTCTTCTTTGTCCTTCTCCACCACTACTGGGGCTGCGGGTATGCTGAACCACCACTCTCTCAACCTTCTGGTCCACCTTTCTGTGCTTGCTCTTCGTGGTGGTGACTTGTTCGTGAATGCCTCCAGAAACATAACCAGCATGAGCACCCTTGTGGGCACGATGGCAAGGCTCAGAGCAATCAGTACCAGTGCAAGAATTGCTCTATCGGTGGCCTATATGAAATAAGGGGATACAATGAGCGTTTGACAGAACCCGTTAAGAACAGGATGCAACATTTGGGGAAACCTTTTAACAGAAGAAGTGTAGACCTCATTAAAAAGTTAACAGGCCGATAGCTCCACAAAGAATAGAACTATCACTTTGGTGAAAAAGGAAATCAGAAAGCTGTCTAGATCAAACATAGAGGCAAAGTCTTGCTTCATATCTTTAGTTTCCTAGGACTCTAGGCAAACTTCAACATTAAAAGCGGGTGTATACAGTGCAGAAAATTCCCACATATCGTGGAGTGTGGTGTGGGAAGAGAATTTCTAGGCGAGTTTCCTTTGCTTTTGCTAGGAGGCTAAGAAATCATCTTTAAATTTTAATCGAGCGATTTATTTTAAAGCTATCACATGATCAACATGATTAATTGGGAATTCTAAATAATCAGTGATTCTGACAGAAAGTAATGTTTAGTAACTAAAGAAGCTCTGGATTTCTTTTTATTTTTGAGCAAACCAGTTTAGCAAACCTTCAGTACATGAAGTATAGCATTTGATAATATAGTATGAATTACTTTTCTTTCCCACCTAACACTGGTGCCACCTAAAGCCTAATTTGTGGTTTCTGTTGCACTAATACAATGTATTTCACATTACATTAACAGTATAGTATTAACAATAAGAGACCTGCCAAAACAAGGCAATAAATCAAATAACTCCTCAAAAAGGATGGAGAGGGAGAACTGGCATATAATTACCTGGGATGGAAAAGCCAATAAAAGAGCTCTTATCTTCAGAAGAACAATATTTGCATCCTGGACAAGCTCCTCAATTTTGGAAATAGCATTTTGAACTGCTAAGAGCTGCTCCATTGTGTTCATTGGGGGTGGGGATGCCACCTTGACCTCAGCCATTGGCTTTCCTTGATTAGATAATCTTGTGAGAAACATGAATGTTGCTGAAAACAAGAGCACCAGAACAACAAAGTAGACTACCCAACCCCTGTCAGCAAAGAAACAAAGACATCACAAAGGTGAAGAATTCCAAGTAGAATAGGTCCTCTGTTCAGGAAATACTGACGATTCGGACAGCCAACATGAACTACAAAAGAAACTACGAAGTGCTGTCCGAACATCAACATTTTCAAAAACGATGGAGTATATATGAAGTACCTAACAATCAGGATTACGATTCACTATATCTGAGAACTTCTCAAATGTATAGTTTAGATTACTGAATATGCTGATATGTAGGGCTGCAAATAGGTGCCCCTTAGGGTACCCTCCGACCCTCTTCAGTTCAACCAAATGAACTAGTTTTGCCCTAAATCACAATGAAAATCATCTCTAAATGTAAAGGAACGACATGTTCTCTCAATAACCACAACCAAGCACTACAGCATTCCGCAGTCATAGCGGTCTGCCAGCGGTTCCATTGTTCACACATTAAAATGAGTTCGGAAGCAGGACTTGAAGATATACATGGGGGCAGAAGCTCCAGGCGGCCTGCCAGCGGTGGTATGTGCAAGCAGCGGCGTAGGTAATTGCTTGCATTTTGTGTCACATAGTAGAGGTGGGTTTAATGGGGCTTAGTTGTTGCCTTACTGGATGTTAGTCGGGCTCCCATACGAGATGCTATTGGGCCTACTGTATCGTATGCATTTCTAAAAGAAAAAATAAACCTGACACATCTGGACACTGTATCACACTTTATCGAATATGTGGAAGACGTCCTCAAGTATCAGTGATACATACACGTAAACTACGATATCCCTTTGGTAACTGCAGACATAGCACAATACAAAATGTATGAATGCCAACCAGGAAGTCCAATTTAGTGCCACCAAAATATAACTGTCATGCATGTTATGTTGTGACGTTCAGTTAAACAAAGTTTCCTGTAAAAAACAATATGAAGGCAAAATGACAATGTTTTGTACTGAGGATTACTAATTAAGAGGAGGCAACCAACAATCCTCCCTAGAATCCGATTTCATTGACATAATGGAATAGTAACTACCGAAGGCAAACTGTCAAAATTTGCCAAATGCTTTAAGAAAGGTGTAGTTTTCTTAAAAGAACGCACCCTTGAACAACATCAGCCAAATAGTAATAACCAGTGTTAGGTGCTGGACATCAGCTAGCAAGTTAGCAAACTGAGGCACTACATTACAATGCACACTAGGTGCTATTTATAGTACATGTGGGAGCTGGCTGGCTGCTACTACTACAAGCTTCCAGAACATGCCAGCAGCTACAGTAAGTCGGTGCTACAATAGCACTTCCACAAGTTTTCGGAAAATACTCTACTAGACTCCGGAAACACTCTACCAGCTTCTTCTACAATATTCCTATTAGCACACAGCCACTACTGCTGTTTGCTAATCACTAACTAAGCGCACACACTGTGCTTCACAAACTGATCAGTTTGCTTCACTCGCAAAACTGATCAACAGTGGGGCACTACACTTCTCCCCCTTCTCCCTTGCTTCACTAATCACTTCCTACATGCAAGGCACAATCCTATTTGCATGCAGATCACCACTAACAGATGCACACACACAGCACTGACACGACTCAAACAAACAGCCAAAAAGGATTACACTAACAACCAACTACATCCTTCACTTTCATCAGCTATCATCATAATACTGCAACTGTTGTACAGTTTGACATGTATATACAAGGGGTAAAATTGGCCTAGGACTCAACAGAAGTCAAGATGTGTGTGCGCACATCCAAACGTGGATGCTATTTCTTACATGATTCAGAGGATCTCAAAATCAGCAGTGTCGCACAGATAACAGTCAACTTAGTTCCTTTTCACCAAGTACTATTTTGCCTTTCAAATGGAAAAATGCTACACAATAACCACTGAAATTCTCTCCATCAAAAAAATCAAGAGCAAAATGTTTCATCATTGCAAGGACAGAATGGCTTAAATATGGCTTTCATTTGATGTTGTTTCATTTGCTAGCACCATTAAGCTGCTGAGTACGAACAAAAAGTGCTCTGGACCACAGCCAGCAACAAATTCTTTAAATAACAATGACTTTCGGCAGTCCGATAAGACTATTTTGGTAGGTTCCTTACTGCATGAGCTCTTGTGGAGAATAATTAATGTTTTTCTTAGTTATTTTCCAACATTAATTTTTGTAAGATATAAACTGCCCAAAACAGATACTTCAATGGGAAAGCTTTATGTCTAAAATAAAGTTAACAGAACAATATCCGTGGAGAAAGTAGCATACCTGATGATAATATACGAAAATATAGAGCAAAACACCATGGACTTGATAGGCTCATCCCATGATGAGAGCATTACCAATACCCTCCAAAGCTCACTTACTGGGGATAACAATTCCTAAATATAATTGAAAATTAGATCAGGAAATAACAAATATAAACTTAAATATGTCAGGGGAAATAGAAAAGTATAACTGTACTTGCTTAAGTATTTAGTGTGACAACATGTTATGAAAACTACCAAAGAAAGATGTTGCATGCACAATATAGAAGACGAACCAAGAACTGCATCATTACAAAACCAGGATATAAGATGACAAAATTCTAATCCATGCACATTCTTTATGTTAGATGTAACTATTAACTAATTTTAAAGCGCATCAAGAAGCAAGTAAAAATTAGAAAATGTAGGTGTGTGCAGGACACTGATCCAAGAATGATACGATGAATTTGTAAAATAATTCACTGGGAATTAGGATATTAGTTTGAAGCACTAAAATATGCATTTGGAGGATGGTCCCCTATGAAGAATTCCCTGATACTTGCATTGATATAACCAACAAACTATTTTAGCAACCACAACACAGCCAAGGCGTCTTACCTGCTACAGCTTAATGATTACCAGTGAAAAGCACTAATCAGGTTCGTGAACTAGATTAATAAAAGTTGATAAAACTAGTCACTGTTGAAGAACTTTTAACGGAAACAAAATTAAGTGAGTGCTTTCTTGAGCAGAACAAAGTAAAACCATGCCATACAATAAAAAATAAATAAGTGGAAGATTAAAAGCATTGTCTCTGTTCTGAATCACCTTCATTACTGCCAAGTTTGTATCAAGCCCATCAACTTTGACCCCATCAACTGAGGCTTGAGCCAGTTCAACCTTCTTATAGTTGTTCATGGAGTCAGTAACAGCCTTCTGCAAGGAACTCATTTCCCCAACAACTACCTCACCAACAAACAATCTCTCACCATTATTAACTGATGATACCACACCCAGGTTTGACAGGACAGCATGCATTCCCCTACTGGTGCCAGGTTGGGTAGTACGATCTGAGGTTCTTGATGCTATAGCTCTGGCTAATGTTTCAAGTATTACATCACCTCCAGGAAGTTTGTCACACAGATTGAACATCAAAAGAGATTCGTATCGAATTGGAACTTGGAAGCCTAACTCTTCGATTGCTTGTAACCGCAGAATACCGAGCACAGCCTTTAGAATTGTCTCCTCTTTGTCTACTCCACTTATGTCGAACTTCATAACAAATCTATGGGCATAAAGAACTTCTGACATAATGGCTAGCCAATAATCACGGCGGGAGTGGCCAGTCAACTCTGGAAATTCTATGATCACTGGTTCTGTTCTGAATACACAATAAAAATACGCAAGATAAATAGTTATGATCCCTAAATACACAATAACAAAGCTGCAACTAAAGGTGACGAACAGATCTGTATGCTAACTACAAGAAGCCAACAAGTTTGAATATAACAAAAATTCTGGATTATAAATAGTGATGATCCCTAAATTAAAAATAAGACAAGATACATTCAACTTGTGTGGTATTGCTTTGTTAAGTGTTATTATTACTTACAAGGTTGTTGATTTGTACATAACAGCTTTGTCAAAGAGCCGTGAACCCCATGGACCAGTCAGCTCAGGTTTAATAACCTGCTTCAAATCTTCTGCAAGTTCATAAGCTTTAGGCTTATCATAGGTCACAACCCGAAGAGCTTCGAAGTAAAGAGCATGATCCGTGAGTGTTAATCTTCCTGCATAAACAATGTCAAAACCGGTGATATAAGAATAGCATTTGCACTGATAAACTAATAAGTAAAGAAGCACTGATAAACTAATAAGTAAAGAAGCACTGATAAACTAATAAGTAAAGAGGCATGGCAGTAACTTGATCAGATCCATCAATGAACCACACACACCTGGCCACGTCGAAATTCCCACATGTTCAAGTACTGGTTGAGTAGTCAATGTTCCATCAACTTCCAGAATCCTTTCTCCTCTCTGAGACCGGATACTTGATAGAAGTGACGACTCGGACTGTGTCTTCATTTTCTTAATCGCTCTATATGAGATAAAACATATGCTGAGTCCTGCCTTTACCAACCAAGATACAAGAAAATTTTGTGCTTACTAGTTGAATATTTCTAGAATTATAAGATTGTTACATAACTTTGCTCAACAAGAAAGTTTGTAGGCAGATTATCCCGTTCATTCATTTAAGAACCAATTTTAAAAGGAGATTGAAAAGGGTTTCTGATTATCATCCTGTTTCAGATATTGGTAGCAACAACCAACATCAGAGTATGCATCAGTAATTTCATATTCTCAATCCGATCGAAAACTGGAGTTTGTATGCAAAGTGCATAGACAATCAACAATCGCATAACCCTCTATGTACCACTGTACTTTGTAAAAGGAATATATCTTCATGCTTATACCAAGGTATGTGGCATGGTAAATTTTGTATATCATAGAGTCAAATGCACCAGCGGCCCATGAACTTTTCCGGGTGTCATTTAGGTCCACAAGCTTTATTTTTGCACATCTAGGTCCCTAAACTTTTTAAGTGGTGCACTGCAGGTCCATACTCTGTGCCACCACGTAGCTCTGACATGTGGGCCCGTACTCTTCCCTCTCTCTTTCTCTCTCTCCTCCCTGGAGCTCAGATGAAAGACAGTGAGCTTGTCGCACGGGAGCGTAGATATGGCCGCAACCATGAGCTCGTCGCGCAGGAGCACAACACTCCTCGTGCCGCCCCCCTCCTGCCTCCTCGTGCTGCGCACCCGCCCTACTTGACGGTGAGCGCGAGCCGCTGCGTGTAGGGAGCACGCCGCAGGTGGCAGTCAGTGGCACAACATCGAGACTGAGGGACATAGAGACAACAAGAGAAAGGGAGAGGGAGGGGACACTAACATGCAGGATCCACATGTCAAAAGCCACGGTGGTGCACAGTCATCATGCCACGTCAGATCTAAACACTTCACGAAGAGGTATTGACTTGTCATGCACCACTTAAAAAGTTTAGGGACCCAGATATGCGGAAAAGAAGTTCATGGACCTTTATGACACAGACAGAATAGTTCAGGGGCTGCCAATGCATTTTACTCTATGTCTTATACAGGACCACTGCCTTTACCTCAGCATGACAGAAAGCGAACATGATGACATAAACATATCCACAACAAGGTTTTAGCAGGTAAGGCTTCTACAACACAAAAGCTTAGCGATTATGCTTAGTGTCACAATCCTATTCACTAGTCTAGATAGTTCGTGCAAATGAGCTGCACTAGATGAGAATAAGCAATGAGAACGAAAGACATCAAGTGCACAATGATATCTGTTAAAGGGTTGTAATAATACAACTTCTAGAATGCAACAAAAGCCTAGTGATTGCTGAAGTATCACCATCTTAATCTGTGCTGGGACTATGCTGGTTAAGAATATGCTGCAAGAATGAAAGACGCCAAATGCATAAAAGTGCATAACTGTGATGTGTCGTTCATAGCATCATCAGCAGTTAGAAAGAAACAAAAATCCTTACACATGATGGGGCTCTAAAGGTCAGCTGTCATCAACTAAATTGCAACATATTCACATCCCTATATTTACACTGATTTGATAGTCACTAGTGGTGGTGAGTGGTGACAAATCAGAATGCGTGAATGGAAAGACTATCTTCCACTCTCTTGCACACATTAATGAAATAAAAGGTTGTTGTGCTCGACAAGCTCAGAAAGTATATGAGAACAGAGCCTGTATTAACTATAGGAACACAATCAAAACATGAGCACAAGAAACAGAATGTTGCAATTTTAGTAACTCATGATCAATTTATTTTAGGAACTAACAAGCATTTCCTTAGCAAGAATAGGCACAACTTCGCTACTTTAACAGAATAGACACTGAGAACAAAAGATAAACTTGATAGCAGTAATGTATTAGCCAATATGTCTGATTACTATGAAAACACTGAAGTAGAAAGTGACCTGTCCAATCCTGAAAGGTACTTATCATATACAGAAAATGAAAGACGGCCTCCAGTCGAACTTGATAGAACATCGAAGAGATTTGAGCAAGTCACTACATCAGCAACTGTTGGAATGGCAGGTGCTATTCTTATGAAAGCCTCTAAACTAACAGTGCTATCTACCTCAACCTGCAAAGCGAGGGGGGTGAAATTTATTATGATAAGATTCATAAAAGTCCTTGAGGTAACATAGAAATTGTTTGTGATGATGGAAATGAAAAGTCTAACTAATTCCATAACAGACCCAACCTTCTACCTTAACACTGAGCTGGCTTGAAGAAGACGGAGCCTCCCAAGCTAACATCATGTCAAATGTTAGGCGACGGAAGGTTTTGTCAGCAAGATACCCTGCAACTTGGGAGATCTGAGCAAGTGCCATGAAGCAGCAGTACTCCAAAAAATTCCTTGCATAGCTTGTTGGCTGCTTTAATGAATCAGATGCTTGCTTGTCAAAGTCCTTTTGCAGGTCGTCGACTGAGACTTCAAGTATTCTTCAAAAGTATAATAAAAAAAAACTGATCAACACATTGGATGCACAGACAAAATGTATTTAAAGATAAATGCTTGTTATATGAAACAATAATTCAAATTAAAATACTATCTACATAATTTTTTACTGATGATGCTGGTTAGTGTATCAGAGCACGACTATCCTCTTAATCATGAGACAAGCGACGAGCTAAGGGAAAAAAACTACAGCAATGGTTCCATAGAACCATGAGATTCTTAACAGGTTCCAACCATGATAAAATGACTGGCTTCAGATATATCAAATGATCAATGGAGGTCAAATATTTTGTAACACGCATATTTCGCTTCTTCACAAACTGGTAAAAGCCTCAAAATGTGAAAGATAACCTGATTGTTTCTGTGGCATAAGGTGCCATCATACAACATCGTACATAAAAAGGAAAGGAAAAAGCATGCATATCAGCTCAATTTGTCAAACACTGAATGTGGCACAGATCCTATAGTAGACTCTATTGTTGCAGATACAAATTGCAAGTGCCAAACCCATTTTAGTTCCAAATAGCCCAACAGCATATGCATGCAGACCACTATACCCTGTCGCTAGTATCCACGCACTCGAGCTACCAAATGGAATGGGGAGACAAATACAGGTTCCTGCAGAAGCTAAATGGCGTCTAGTACAACATGTGTAGTGTACAGGGTGGCTGGGTGCCTTAGACTGACTCCAACCGGTGATGTATATGGGCACCTATACCCAAAATGGGTAAAAAACGTTCTCCAACCGGCGACCTAGATGGAAACCTATTTTACGTATCGATCGAGCCCGCGACGCACAAATGCAGCAGCGGCGGCCTCGACCCATCGTCTTCTTGCGGTTCTTCCTCCTCTCTCTCCGCTCTCTTTCCTCCTGATCTGTTGCTCGAGCTTCCCTCCCGGCGGCGAGGTGACGGCACCGGCGAGCGGAGTCGCGGTCGAGGCGGCGAGGGCGGAGCTCGGCCTCGGCGGCGGCGGGCGCGCGGGGTCGCGACGCTCGAAGCCGCGGCGACGGGACCGCGACGCTCGAAGCCGCGGCGGCGGGACCGCGCCGGGGCGGAGCGCTCGGCCTCGGCGGCGGCGGGCCGCGCGGGGCCGTGTCGGGTCTGAGGGGTGGCGGCGGGCCGCGCGGGACCCCGACGACGTCGTCGTAGGAGATCCGGCGAATCGAGCTCGAAGCCGCGGCGGCGGGACCGCGCCGGGGTAGAGCTCGGCCTCGGCGGCGGCTCGCCGGCGGGCTGCTGCTCGGCGGCCATGGCCGCGCAGATCTGGGCTGGAGGCACCGTGTCGCCATGGCCGCTTCTGGAATTTTTTTTTTTTGTTAAACAAGGTCTTGGTTTTGGTCATGGGTTGGAGATCGACAGTTTTGGATCGTGATCTTCTAGCTGAACGCTTACCCATTCACTTGTTTTGATGTTGAATTTGGGTAGGGTGGGTTGGAGTCAGTCTTAGTCTGTTTGATTTAAGGGTGGCGAGCAGTAGCAATACCCAATTCCGTACACCAACATTACGAGGCTTTCGTTTTCATCAGAGAATCCGAAGCTCGCTGAGCGAAATTAGCACACAACCCGTCCTAGTCCCTAGATCATTTCCCCCTCTCAGAAAACAGAAGGAACACCAGGGCGAAGGGATCGAGCTTCGGTCTCGGGCCATTACCTGGCGCAGCGCGCGACGACGGCGTTGGCCTTGGCGGAGAGGCCGGCGACGGAGGCGCGTTTGCCGGAGGACGGCGAGGCGTCAGGGTCCTCGTCGTCGCCGTCCTCCCCGCGGCGGGGGAGGGCCCACTTGAAGGACCCCTCCCGCACGAACCCCTCGAACCCCTCCATCAGCAGATCCCGCGTCCGGCTCATCATCGCCATCCTGCTCCACGCGGCCGCCGGAGAGGGTTGCCCGCGCCGCGATGGGGACTCGCCGCTTTAACTGGGTACGGGACGAGCGGCGGGGTGACGGTGGCAGCGGTTGTACGATTCCCCAGTTTGATCAGGATTTTTATTTTTATTTTTTGCGAAATTGATCAGGATCTTTTGGTTACACGCCTTCGAGCCACGTGCGGTGCACTGACTTGTGCATCCGCCGTCGAAGCAATCCTGCGGTCTTTTTTTTTTTTAATCTCTGAGTTTGTTGAGGGCCTTGAGGCAAAGCCAGCCCATCGAAGTCATGAGGCTGCAACACGGCATGCGTACGTTATAAAGATCAAAGCACAAGCCACAAGGAATACCTTGCTGTAGCCGCATGCTTCGCCGCTGCCGCCGCCGGTGGGCACCTGCACATTCGTCAGATCTTGGAGGCCGACCTGCATATACTCCTAACTCGCCTACTGCCTACCGGCACAGGTGCCTGCACGCCGCAGCACGCGTTCGGAGGGAGCTAGAGTGCTCGACCTCCTCTTCAAGCTCTTTGCGTAGATGAGGCGATGGATCCGTGAGGGGAGGAGAGCGGTGAGGGCGCAGGTCTGGTGGAATTCGAGGAAGGAATGCCTAATCCCGAAGGATTCAAGCTGTATTTCGATTTGGAAGGAGATGAGGAGACTCGGAAATTTGGGGAGGAGATCGGGACGGGTGCTGCGGGCGGGTAGAGAAAACGCCTGGTAAAATTCTGATAGCTATTGTCACAAAGTTACAACGGGGAGCGTGACGAGCGTGACGATTGTCATCACGCCGCGGCAGGGGGGCGTTTCCGTCTCGAAATCCGACGGTTCTCATCGCGGGGTTGATTTAGATCAACCGTTAAGACATAGGTAGGGTAGAATCTGATAGGTCAAAAGTGTATTTCTCCCAACTGGTTCTTTATTGGTTTAGATTTATGCTAATGCTTATTCTAACGATAAGAATTAAAACCAGAGGTAGTAGCCACGACAATGCTGATGGGGCCCATGGGGGTCATGGACAATACCAATTCACATCAAGTTTGTAGCAATATCAAAGTTTGTGAAACACAAGCCTGACACATCTGGTTCGAAGTTGTTAAGATAAAACACATAGAAAACAGCACTGAATACCTTGACCTAAGATCGTCGCAAAAAAAAAAAAGAATACCTTGACCTAAGAGTTCTTAAAAAGATGACGGCATTTCAATATGTTTGCACTTTATAGTCTTCTTCTAATACAATTGTGTGGCCTAACTGGGCTTCCTTTCAAACTATGTGTGGTACTAACATAAACTGAAACGTGATGGATGTTTGATCAAACTTGAATACTGAACCTTTTTAGTTAGTTAATAAAAATCGAAATCAAATCAATGTCAAAGAAAACCTAGGCATGTAACAAGGTGCTAAAATACAAGCATACTTATCATCATGTCTGCAGCTTCGCTTTCCTCGGTTGCATTCTTTTTTCTTCTTCTTTTTTTTTTTGGGGTACAGAACAGGGCACCGTTCTAGAATTTCATTATTGGAAGGGAGTATTTCATTTAGAATCAAAATCAGCTTGCGTATCAAAAAAAATATCGATCAAAGTTGTCTGTCACTTGAAGTCCGATCAGAATTGTAAGTGTGTTAAACTGCATGTTTCTTCTTTATTATCTCAAAAAATGATGGCCTTCGACTGTAATATCTTGTGCAAAAAAAAGGCTATCAAACTCGGCCAATTTCTCATCCTTTGACCTGCAGCTCCAGATTTGGGTAGAAGATGGTCAAACATCCAACTGGGCCCACTGTAAGCGACACCAGGGCACTCCAATCCAGGCCCACACGTCAGCCTCTGGCAGTAAGAACGTGCAGTACGAAACGCCCGTGATTTTTTTTCTTCTTTTTGGGTCTATTCGGACATACTTTCGGATCGGAGGAGAGGCCTTGCCGCGCCTTGGCCGTGACGGAATCCACGTAAAGCGGCGCCAACTCGATCTCTGCTGCCGAGTCCAAACGGAAGCCGCGCTCCAGCCCTATAAATCTCGGCCCCATGCCCCGCCAAAGCGCAACACCTCCCTTCCAAGAAATCTCTCGCTCTCTCACCTTTCCCGGCGCACCAAAGATCCGATCCATCTCGGCCCATGGCGTCGGCGGCGTCCCGCAAGCGTCCGGTGCCCGAGGGATCCTCTCCTGAGGCGGCGGCGGCAGCTAGGAAGCGGGCGCGCTACAACTTCAGCAACATCGAGGACTACGAGAGGATCGAGGAGCTCGGCGAGGGCACCTTCGGCGTTGTGGCGAAGGCGCGGCACCGCCGCACCGGCGAGCTGGTGGCCGTCAAGTGTATCCGCAGCGACAGCAACGGCGCCTCCGATCTCGACGCGTTCGTTCGCGAGGGCGGCTGCCTCGCCAAGTGCCGCGGCCACCCGTCGGTCGTGCAGATCAAGGACGCCGCCACCGACGAGGCCACCGGAGACCTGTTCCTGATCATGGAGTTCGTCGGCCCTTCCCTCCGCGACTGGCTCACGCGGCCCGTATCCGAGGACGTAGCGCGTGACTTCATGGGCCAGCTGCTGAGCGCCGCGGTGACGATGCACGCCGCCCCGATGATCCACCGCGACATCAAGCCGGAGAACATCCTCGTCGGCTCCGGCGGCGAGCTAAAGATCTGCGATTTCGGGCTTGCGACTCCGAAGAAGCCGCCGTACCCAGAGCAGCGCGTGGGTACTCTGCCGTACAGCTCGCCGGAGCAGCTGATGGGCAACCGCTACTACGGATCGGCCGTCGACATGTGGGCGCTGGGTTGCGTCATGGCCGAACTCCTCATCGGCATGCCCCTGTTCACGGCCACCACGGAGGACGACATGCTTCAGCAGATGATGGACCTGCGAGACGAGATCGCCTCCATGGGACTGCAAGCCTTCGATGACCTGGTGGAGTTGTCACCTGCCGGGCGGGAGCTCCTTTCCGGTTTGCTGAGCATTGATCCCCGCCAGAGGCTCACGGCGACAGAGGCACTCGAGCACCGATGGTTCACTGAAGAGACAGAGTCCCCTGCCTTCGCAAAAGAGTTTCGTGGCTTCGTGCCTATGTTCTCAGCAGCATAGAAGTAGCTACAGTGGTGGTGCCTCAGCGCCCAAACTGATTGTTGTACAAAGTAGTCTTGATGATTCTTTGATTATTCGCAGCTTCATTGCCAAGATGCAATTGATTGTAATATTATTGATTCTTTCACTTAACTAGTGCATTATTGTTGCCCCTCATGTCATCTGCTCCAAAGAGAAAATTTGATACTGAATGGATTGCTATCCTTGTCTGATTAAATCGTTTCGTTGTCAAAGTGCGTGAAATAACAAAATTTATGAACCTTTTCACGTTTGTTCATCCGTGAACACTCTGTCATAGGAAACTGCAAACTGCGACAATGCAGCTAATGCATTTTCTCTCTATCTGACATTTTGTCTGTGGCATAAAACGAAACAAGTTGACAAACTTGTTCTCCTGAAAACACAGAGCAGCTAATGCAGTGTGCATCGAATCCAAGCTTCAACAGCTGATTGGAGCCCAAAGTTTCAGTTTGCTCTCATTTGTAAACTGATTACAAAACTGGATCAACGAAATCAGAAGATCCATAAAACAACAAGGGATTGACTGACATGCAGGGGCAGCAGAACCATTTTTTCAGCAAAAGATGGAAAAATAATTTCGAGAACGCACTTTAGCACGTATCAGACTTGGGATTTGGGAATCTTACTGAACACCTGTAAAGCAAGGTACTCGCTGATAAAATACCTCACCTTCAATGGAACGTTCAGAAGTTTCTGAGTTTGCAAAGGGCAAGGCGCAGATAAGCCGGCCCCAAGCATCCCGCATTCACTACTCCCACCAGCAAAGAGATGAATTGTGTAAAAATCGGTTGCCTTCTTGTTCATCACAGGTTTTATCCCCAAAATTTCCCCGAGATTCTACGCAAAATCGTTTCCTGTTGGATCGGAGTTCGTCATGCCTGACAGATGCGCAACTGTAAGATGTGTCTGCAGCCCTCCAAACTCTTACATTCAGTCGACTTTCAGATTTAGAAGCCTGCTGAAACGGTTCTCTCCTTCCGAATCTCCACTGTTGGATCAGAGTCTCTTGTGTCATATTGACTCATATTTTTATGCTTGTCAATGTACCACTCCTGAAATTAATCTCATCTGCCAACATAAAATTACTGAACCCACAACATAAGAGGATGGTAAATAACCCCTGCTCACTGAAAATGCTTGCAGTTCAGACAAGGTAATATTGATAGCATAAATCCGTCAGCAATTCCGCTCTACATTACGTGTAAAACTCAATGTACTGCAAATTTCACAATGTTTTTTTAGAGAACTCAAATTTCACAATCTATGAATCTGCACAGATTAAGGTAAAACAAACGAAGATATTCGTGTCTCAATCCTCAAGTTGATCAAATCAAGACATTATCTTACATACAAATATATTCACAAGGGATCATACATTCGTCACAAAAAGAAACTACACCAGGGATTAGCTCGTTCCATGCTCCGCCAAAAAAGAGCGACTTTTAAGCCATCCAATTCATGCTATTCTATTCGGACATAGTACAAATTTGATTTCAAATAGGAGGCGGACTTGGCGCCTTGGCGGTGACGAAAGTCCGCGTAAGGCACACGCGGCGCCAACTCGATCTCCGTTGCTACGAATCCTACTCCAAATCGAAGCCGCGCTCTAGCCCTATATAAATCTCGGCTCCATGTCTCCGCCACCGCGCAACACTTTCCCTTCCACGAAATCTCTTGCTCTCTCCCCTCTTCCCGGCGCACCAAAGTTCCAATCCATCTCGGCGACTCGGCCCATGGCGACGGCGGCGTCCCGCAAGCGTCCGGCGCCCGAGGGATCCTGTCCCGAGGCGGCCGCGGCCAAGAAGCGGGCGCGCTTCAACTTCACCGACATCAAGGACTACGAGAGGCTCGAAGAGCTCGGCGAGGGCACCTTCGGCGTGGTCTCGAAGGCGCGGCACCGCCGCACGGGCGAGAAGGTCGCCGTGAAGTGGATCCGCACCGACAGCAACGGCGCCTCCGACCTCGACGCTGTCGTCCGCAAAGGCGGCTGCCTCGCCAAGTGCCGTGGCCACCCGTCGATCGTGCAGATCAAGGACGCCGCCAGCGACAAGGCCACCGGGGATCTGTTCCTGATCATGGAGTTCGTCGGCCCTTCCCTCCGCGACTGGCTCGCGCGGCCCGTATCCGAGAACGTCGCGCGCGACTTCATGGGCCAGCTGCTGAGCGCCGCGGTGACGATGCACGCCGCCCCGATGATCCACCGCGACATCAAGCTGGAGAACATCCTCATCGGCGCCGGCGGCGAGCTAAAAATCTGTGATTTCGGGCTTGCGACGCCGAAGAAGCCGCCGTACCCGGAGCAGCGCGTGGGCACTCTACCCTACTGCTCGCCGGAGCAGTTGCTGGGTAGCCGCTGCTACGGATCGGCCGTTGACATGTGGGCGCTGGGGTGCGTCATGGCCGAACTCCTCATCGGCGAGCCCCTGTTCACGGGGACCACGGAGGACGACATGCTCGAGCAGATAGAGGATCTACGCGATCGGATTGCCTCCATGGGACTGAAAGCCTTCGATGACCTCCTGGATTTGTCACCGGCTGGGCGTGAGCTCCTTGCCGGTCTGCTGAGCATGGATCCCCGCCAGAGGTTTACGGCGACAGAGGCACTCGAGCACCGATGGTTCACTGAAGAGACAGAGCCCCTTGCCTTCTCAAAAGCAGAGTTCCCTGGCTTTGTGCCAATGTCCTCAGCAGCATAGGAGTGGCTACAGTGGTGCTATAGCAGTACCCAAACAAAGTAGTCTTGATGATTCTTTGATTATTCGCAACCTCATTGCCAAGATGCAATGGACTGTAATGTTATTAATTCTTTCACTTAACTAGTGCATTATAGTTGCCCCTCATGTCATCTGCTCCAAAGAGAAAAAATTGATTGAAAAAAAAAGAAAAAAAAGAAAAAATTGATACTGAATGGATTGCCATCCTTGTCTGATTAAGAAAAACTCGACCTGCCGGGGGAAGACCGCCCCCAACGGCATTTAATTAAGGAGAACAACCTCTCACGCAGGTCGAGAAAACCCCCGAACCTCCTCCCCGATCCTACACAGGGACTCAGCTGGCCGTTGTGAGCTGCGGCGCGAGTCTTTACCATGTGCTTTGACCCGGGGAGGACGAGAGGATTTTTTTACTCTGCACTGCAGCGTGGCATATTTCAGCCACATGTGCTACAGTGCGCGCGCGGCACTGTAGCGAGCTACAGTACCGCGCGCAGGTGCCGCGGCGGGGGATCGAACCCCGGTCGACAGGAGCTCACGCTCCCGGAGCCCTCTGGCTCTGACCAGTCGGGCTGCCCCCGCGTTGGCTTCCTTGTCTGATTAAGTCGTTTCGTTATCTGATCGAAAAAAAAAGTTTTGTTGTCAGAGTGCGTGAAATAACAAAATTTACGAACCTTTTCATGTTTTTCATCCATGAACACTGTTTTACGAAACAGCGAGCTGCGACAATGCAATGCGACAAGGCGTGTAGTATAAAACGAGACAAGTTGACCATTTTGTTCTCCTGATAACAGAGAGAAGCTGCTTTTTTATGGCTGATTGGAATCAAAAGTTTATATTGGTCTAATTTGTGAACTTTTCTTCCGAGAAATCTCTGATTAATGGACTGATGTCAGTTCATGTTTGTTCATCCGTGAACACTCTGTTCTAGGAAACTGCAAACTGCGACAATGCAGATATCGACTGTTTTCTCTCTATCTGACATTTTGTCTGTGGCATAAAACGAAACAAGTTGACAAATTTGTTCTCCTGATAACACAGAGCAGCTAATGCAGTGTGCATCGAATCCAAGCTTCAATAGCTGATTGGAACCCAAAATTTCAGTTTGCTCTCATTTGTAAACTGATGCATTGGCACGATGAAAATGCAAGATTACAAAACCGGATCAACGCATCAGAAGATCCATAAGACAATAACGGACTGACTGACATGCAGGGGCAGCAGACACCATTTTTACAAAAAAAGATTGATTTTTTTTCGAGAACGCACTTTAGCACGTATCAGACTTGGACTGAGAATTGGGATTCGGGAATTTTACTGAACACCTGTAAAGCAAGCTTAAACAATGTAAAAAGAAAGTAAATAATACGATGACAGAAAAATAAATGGCCAAAGCTTTCAGTTGCTTAAGAACTAATTGCACATGGCATTGAAATCATACTGTATTTTCTTACACGGAAAATATATTCACAAACGATCATACATTCTTCACAAAAGAAACTACACCCGGGAATTACACCATTCCGCAAAATTCCTCACACGCACATGACCAAATCGTCTTTGATGGACTCATCTTCAAACCAATCAGCCAAAACCTCGTTCAAAAGCACTGGACAGCTGTTGGCTACGTGCTCCAGCAGGTCATCGTCGCTTGCCATGACAGCGTCCAGTGCAGGATGATGTTCAAGGAACTCGACGCAAGCCTCCATGAGCATTTGGCAGCTGTATTTTTCAGCCAAGCTCAACATTTTCGCTGCCGTGTTCTCGTCTACGTAACTGCTCAATATCTCCTCGCACATCAGCTTGAGCTCCGGCAAGTCGAACCGGTCCGCGGCCACCAGCAAATGCTCAGCCATCGCAGCCTCTTCATGCTCACTCATCCCAGGTAACGAATCGGTGTATATAAAATGGAGCAATGCCTTGAACACCTGAGCCGGCATACCATCAATTCGTATGCACTCCCCTGTCGCGCAAAGGATCTCCGTGTTAGCGCCAAAATTCGGATCTTGGGCCAACAATACGATCTCGATCAAACAAAAGGGTAAAGACCTCGATTACGACGAGGTCGCCGGCTGTTTTTCAAGCAAGAACAGCAAAGGATACCGATCACGCTATCGTGGTGATCACCGGATGATTTACACGACAAATCAACAAAGAGATCTTCACTTACGCGGAAGAGGCGACTACTTTACTCGACAAAGCAGTAAAGGGAAATAAAAGGAAAAACGAAATAGTAGATGTGTTTGATAATTGATCGGGGCCTCCAATCGGCCGTGACCCTCATCCTTTTATAGGACGATGGACTTGCCGTACAAAACAGGACTCCAAACTGAAACCGACTCTAACTTTAATTGTTGCCCTATCATAACCGAAACCTATATGTGACCGCACCCATAAGGTTCACGTACTAGTAATTCTTCATCATAATGCAAACAATAAAATATTGCGGCCACGTTGCTAATTATGCTTGATAATATAAAACTTTCCTTCACTCAAATGTCTTGCATGGACTCCATCTCCATCACGGCTTCACACATTTCTTCAGATTCCATATCCTGCACCACCTGGCCGCCTTCTAGACAACTTCACGCCGAAGCCCTTTGCAGACATGGCCACACAATGACCTTGATTCTATAAACCAAAAATGTACTGCATCTCCTGCAAGCAAAAGCCATCTGCCAAATTTGACCACTAACACATGCCCCCCTGTTTTTCGGTGAAGCTTGGTTGCCGAAAAACATTTGTATAACCAAATCACTTTGTGGATCGTGATAATAATAAGGTGATAATACACAATTCTCAAGCATGATCTAAAAAGCGATATGCTATTTAACATCGTCCATGTTTATTCATACTTACCATAAATGATGGCTCTAAGTAAACAGACACCAGCCATCAGGACGATGCTAAACAAAATACAAACCATCCATGCCGTGCAGTTTTACATTTTCAAAGCATGCCCCACAGCCGAAATAAATTTATTGAATAACATTAGCATACCATCAATATTTGAAGCACTTGTCATGCTGCTCCCTAGTTATTTCGGCTTCTTTTAAACAAAATAGTATAGAATAGTGAAATCTAACAACCACCTTGCTGATACCGCCATGATAACCAATCATCACACACATATGGCCGTGGAAAATGCCAAATAGAATAAATATATTCAAAAGGCATGCAAGTACTATACCAAAACCACCATGGCGAATAATAAAACATACCTGGAACTGAATACCAATACTCACACATGTGTGCGTTGGGTGATGGAAACTGATGATGTGCTTGCCAATGATTTTTGCACCTGTATGCAAACTTTTGACATCTTGGTCTCTTTTGGGATCCCCATGCCTGGTCCTCCTTTTCTTTAGATCTAGCCAGAAGCTGTTTAGATGTTTCCTTCGTCTTTGCTATTTGTGTAGTTCTAGCAGCACTTGATACTTGAACATTAACCTCAGAACTAACTTGTACAGTGCCTTTAGGAACCCAAATCATCTTCTTACATTTTCCCACAACCTTGCTAGCTTTACTAATGCAATGTACAGTTCTAAGAGACGATGCTTGAACATCATCCTTGGCTTTTATAATTTGACTAGTTTTGGGTACCCACACCATGTTCTTGGGCTTGCCCAAGTCCTTGTTAGTCTTGTAGGCTATATTATTACAAATTCTACTACCTCTCGGGACCCAAACTTTTTTAACCCTCTTGTTCCTACCAAAACCGAAACAACTAATTGGCACTTCCCCCTTGGCCCTCGTTGATTCGGCTTGTGATGACTGAGCAAGGAACTTCTTACTTTCAAGATTAATCCTATGTACAGAGGAAGATTGTTTATCTAAGTCGTGCCCCCCTGTCTTCACATGATCTGCAAACTTCAATCGGCCTTCATTAACAGCCAATTGTAATTGTTGACGAAAAACATTGCACTTATTAGTAGTATGAGAAAAAGAATTATGCCACTTGCAATATGAGCGCCCTATTAAATCCTCCTGTGATGGCATAACATGATCATCAACAAACTTTATATGCTTTTCCTGCAGCAAACTATCAAATATCCTATCACACTTTGTAAAATCAAATGTAAATCTTCCTTTCAGCCGATTCTTTTGGGAAAACGGTTTTAATGCTAAGCAAACAAAAGGTCCAGATTTTACATCTACCCACTCGGCTACACATTTGTTTTTACTCGCAATACCTAATGCCTTAAAATTCTTTTCTACTAAATTAATATCGGTCTTTTTAACGTTTGCACCAAAGTTCTCCGTTGAAATATTAACCACCTGCTCCCTAGTATTCTTGGGCTCCAAAGATCCTGTGATAGACAACGATGGTGTTATCTCTTTAGCTTCAGCAACAACTGAATCATCTGATGCAGCTCCATTTGATACTTTTTCACTAATACCATCTGGAATAAAATTGCCTATGTGCTCATTTTCTACAGTAGTTGTATCATGGCCATCCCCTATTGTTTCAGAACAAACCGATTTAGCAACAGTTACATCAGCTGTACTATCATTAGAGCTATTAAGGTTTCTCTCTTCACCAAATTGAATCCTAGCCGAACCCTCCATATGTTCAGCTATTTTCTCCATAGATGCATCACACATTTCAGTTTCATCAACTGGTGTTTTAACACGAAATTCATATGGTAAAACGAAAGGCTCCCTCCATTCCTTAACAAACATAGTCGATTCTTCATACAAAACAACAGCCGGCCTTTCATTTTTTAAAACCATGTCTGCCCTTTGTCGACTATTACTTTTAGGTCTGAAATATGGCTTTTCATATGACTCTTCATGATCTCTAGTCTTGAAACCAGATTCTCTAAGTGTTTTGGTCAATTGATCCATAAATTCCTTCGATGGGCCAGATGCTTTTACCGGATACTTTTTCGCGTATATTTCTTTTACTCGGCTAATAAAATCGCTTGCAGCAGCCGAGCTACTTACATTAGGCATACTATGAACTCGAGTACAAGATGTGCCCTCTGGTTTAGTGGCATTCATAGCAAATGATGTCTCAAAGTAATTGTCGGAGCCTGCCCTATCAATTCGGTCACAAGGATTGTTCATCGGCACACTAGATTGTGATGTACTAGGCGGTGCAAATGTTACCGAGGAATCAGAATGCACAAATTCTTGCTGCATGCTACCAATATTAAAACCTGACGTACTAGGATCAACGATCACTGGTTGTCGCATATCATTAGTACTCAACGATGTAGGCATAGCAGCAATAGAAGAATAATTATCTGAGCTTGAAAAATATGCTTCAGAAATAGGTATAGTACTAACATCATGATGCAATGTATACCCGCACTGATTAGCCATATGAAAGGTGATGCAAGTGCGCTACTTACAGTGGGTGTTATCTTAGAGTGTAGACTTGGAAGACTTCACGTGCACGTCGCCAAGTTCCTCAGTTCTTCCTCACCTGATGACTCCAAGTAGGACGCAATTCTTTTGGATCTTGAATTAGCAGCACAATCAGGTAACAATGCTCCCTCGTCCTCGGGACTTGCAGGAACCAAAAGTAGATAGATTCCCTTCTCTTTCTTGGATAGTTTCTCGATAAGAAACAATGTACCCAACAGCTACGCGAGATAACAAAGCAGGTCGACGTACAGCAGCCCGCGACGCGATGGTGGCAGGACTCCGGCTGCACGCAGGTGCATCCAGATAGAAGATATGATGCAGCGCACGGAACAGCTCGCGGCGGTAGATTGATGCGATCGGCCGTGATAGCCTGATGCGGCGACAAAGAATAGAAATAGCAGATCGATTTTGTGATAGGAAAAATAGAAATTCGGCTGTAACCTATAGCCGAACCAATCGATCCCCAGCGGAGTCGCCAATTTGTTAGCGCCAAAATTCGGATCTTGGGCCAACAATACGATCTCGATAAAACAAAGGGTAAAGACCTCGATTACGACGAGGTCGCCGGCTGTTTTTCAAGCAAGAACAGCAAAGGATACCGATCACGCTATCGTGGTGATCACCGGATGATTTACACGACAAATCAACAAAGAGATCTTCACTTACGCGGAAGAGGCGACTACTTTACTCGACAAAGCAGTAAAGGGAAATAAAAGGAAAAACGAAATAGTAGATGTGTTTGATAATTGATCGGGGCCTCCAATCGGCCGTGACCCTCATCCTTTTATAGGACGATGGACTTGCCGTACAAAACAGGACTCCAAACTGAAACCGACTCTAACTTTAATTGTTGCCCTATCATAACCGAAACCTATACGTGACCGCACCCATAAGGTTCACGTACTAGTAATTCTTCATCATAATGCAAACAATAAAATATTGCGGCCACGTTGCTAATTATGCTTGATAATATAAAACTTTCCTTCACTCAGATGTCTTGCATGGACTCCATCTCCATCACGGCTTCACACATTTCTTCAGATTCCATATCCTGCACCACCTGGCCGCCTTCTAGACAACTTCACGCCGAAGCCCTTTGCAGACATGGCCACACAATGACCTTGATTCTATAAACCAAAAATGTACTGCATCTCCTGCAACCAAAAGCCATCTGCCAAATTTGACCACTAACACTCCGCCTCGAATGCCGGCGACCGAGCCGCAAGAACGCACCGGTGCGCGCTGAACATCTCGCCGCCGACTTGGAACGCGACGTCGGCTGCCGCATCGACGTGACGACGATCGAGGACGCCTCGAAGATGCTGCGGCAACCCACACAGCGGCATCGGCTCCATCTCCGCGGAGACGTCGCACCTGATGGTGATGGCGCCGTCCACGAGATGCTCCGATGCCTCCAGAAAGTCCTTGAGGATGAACTCGCCGCAACCGTACCCGGCACCGAATGCAGAGTACTGTCGTACGGCTATGGACAATGACTGGTCGGGGTCCGGCTCCCCGTCCCGATCGAGCAAGCAGAACCTGACTCGCGCGCTGACAGGCCTGGTTACTCTGCTGTCGAGGGCGAGGAAGACGGATATGTGATCTGGGCAGGAGAGGCAGGCGCCGTTGGGGTAGTAGGAGAAGCGCCACGAGTAATCGCCGGCCTGGAAGGAGGGAGAGCGGATGCACTCGCCGTTGGGGAGCTGCTCCTTTATCTGCCAGTAGCGATGGACGTTGAGCATGTAACTGGCCGCCCTGCCCGAGGCGGAACCGCACGTGAACGTCGCCATTGCGGCGAGGTTTTGGCAAAGATTCGACGACGAAATTCCGGCCATTTCCGGCGACAGTGCGAATCAAGCCTTCTTTGTTTGGAGATCGTGCGTGAAGGAGCAACAATTCCAAACTTGGGTAGTTGGGTAACACGGGCTGATGACCAGCAGCTTTTATAAGGCGTCGATGCCTCGATGGGCTCAGGTTATTGCCATCTCTCTAGTCGGAATCGGCTTCCGACCATAGGAGAATCTGTTTCAGGATCTCTGTTACGGGAATCTAATTACTGACGACGGCCCAGTAAAAAGGAGCCCAATACATACTGGTTGCAGTTAGGCCGCACATTCCCGCCCCAACACCAAGAGGTAGTCCGCTTCTGTAACCGCGTCATGCCGCTGCCCGACGGTGTGGGGCCTCTTGCATTTTCAGAGACAGAGACGTTGGCGAAGATGAGCTTTGCTGCGAGGGCATTCGTCCATGGCAGACCACAGGAGCTCATCTGTGATGGATGTCTCCTCACCATCACGCCACCGTACAGCCGGATCGCGTCCCTGTTCTTCCTATCGGATGGCTCGCTCGATCGGCCCATGTCCGCGACTCTGCGCGCACGTCTGGGCCTGCTGGTGCAAGAGTAGCGAGGACCGAGGTGTGATTGGTGAAGGAATTTCGGAGACAGAGACGTTGCACGGCTTGAAATGACAGGTCGGCCGGTGGCTGTGGTGTGCGTCATGGTCACCTAAGTTCGGTGCGGTTGTAAAAGGCGTCTTCGATGGGCACGCGAAGGTGCAGGGGATTCATGGCTGCTCGTGCATTGAACAAGTTATGTCATATGTGCCTGTTCAAAACGCACTCTGGGCATGATAGGGGAGGACGGTGGAGTGATTGAGATGAAGGAATTGCAGATACAGGGACGTTGCATGGCGACAGCGACGGGGTTAAATTGACAGGTCAGCCTTTTCGAATAGCCTAGCATGGATGAAGATTGCACACAATATGCAGATTTAGCAAACGGTAAGGTGCAGAAGCTGAAAATGCAAAGGAAAGTTCAGAAGTTTCAGAGTCAGCAAACGGTACGGTGCAGGGAGGAAGTATTGCGCCAAGCGTGTGGCAGGTTCGTTGAACCTATGAAGAACACAGGATGTGGATCTAATGGGCAAACTTATTGCTGCCTTATGACTTGCGTGAACTCATTGTTTTTTCATCTGCAAACATAGCGTTACTTGTATCCACTTTAAAGCTTTGTTCTTGCTTGCAGTTCAGAAAAGGAGTTGATGTTTATATCTGTCAACTCCAGCTCTACGCGATGCTTGAATCTATGTACGGCAAATTTTGCAATCTATGAATCCGCACTGATGTTAATGAACGAGTAGAAGTTCAAATTCGAATATAGTTGTGCTATCTTAGGTCGATCAAGTCAAGATTAAAAATGTCAAAGAAACCAAAGAATAAAATGGAGGAACAATAAATTGTCAAAGTTTTCACTTGCTTAAAGAGCTAATTGCACATGGTGGCAAGATCATATTATATTATCATACGTAGTACATCGCACATACAAGTTCGTCATAACTCATAAGAGGATAGACTGACGAAAACCATATCAGCATCAAAATGGGCTACATCCGGGAAAAAGGACTGTACGTTCAGCCAAATTCCTCACTCGCAGTCGCACATGACCTGATCATCTTGGATGGACTCATCATCTTCAAACAAATCAGCACACAAGTCCTTCAAAAGCGCAGGACAGCTTTTAGCCACATGCTCCACTAAGTCATCGTCGCTTGCCATGACGGCGTCCAGTGCAGGATGCTGTTCGAGGAACTCAACGCAAGCCTCCCTGAGCATTTGGCAGTGGTATTGTGCAGACAGGTCCAACATCCTTGCAGCCGTGTTCTCGTCTATGTAACCGATCAGTATCTCCTCACAAATCAGCTTGAGGCCCTGCATGTCGAACCTGTTCGCCGCTACCAGCAAATGTTCAGCCATCACAGGCTCTTCTTGCTCGTTCATCTGCGGTAACGAATTCCCGTACACAAAATGCAGGAAGACCTCGAACACCTGAGCCGGCATGCCATCGACTCGTACGCGGTCTCCTGTGGCGATGTCTCCTCCAAAGATCTCTGCCACGAAGGCCGGCGACCGAGCCGCAAGAACGTGCCTGTGCGCGGTGAACGTCTCGCCGTCGACCAGGAATGTGACGTCTCGCGGCCAACCGAAACGGTATTGCAGACCAAACAGCGGCGGCGCAGCCCTGTCCACGCAGACGTCGCACCTGATGGTGAAGCAGCCGTCCACGAGATGCTCCGACGCCTCCAGGAACTCCTTGAGGATGAACTCGTCGAAACCGAAGCCTGCTCCAACTGCAGAATACTCTCGTACGTCTGTGTACACCGAGTGGCCGGGGACCGGCTCCCCGTGCCGATCGAGCAAACAGAACCTGGCTCGTGCCTTGACGGGCTCGGTTACTACCCCGCCATGGAGGACGATGAAGATTGCTATGTGATCTGGGAAGGAGGAGCAGGCGCCGTTCGGGTAGTAGGAGATGCGCCAGAAGTGATCCCCGACCTTGAAGGAGGGAGAGTCGACGCACTCGCCGTTGGGGAACTTCTCCTTCATCTGCCAATAGCGATCGTAGTAGAGCGTGTGCCTGATCACCTCGCCCGAGGTGGAATCGCAAGTCGCCATGGCGGCGAGAGTTTTGGTCAAGGTTCGACGATGCAGAGCAGAGCAGCCGCGATTGTCGATTCCGGCGAAAACGCAAAGCAGGCGGGCACGCACCTTCTCTGTTTGGAGATCGTAGGTGGAGATGGAGGTGTGGACTGTGGAGCAAAGGGGCGTATGTTCTCTTTTATAAGGCGCCGATCGGTTCACGATATTCCCCATCTCAAGTCCGAATCGTTTTTTTTTTTTCTGCCTTTTCATTTTTGAGTCGGAAACTCGGAATCGGCTTAGGATAATCTGTTTCGGGATCGAGCTCACCTGTAGATTGGCCCACGGCCCGCTCGAAGTCGGTCCACGACATGCTCCCCATCGTCTTCCTCCTGTAGTCCCGACGCCGCCGCTCGCCACCACTAGTGCCCACCATCCGAGCTCTGATGTTGTGACAGTGGATCGACGCGACGCCGCCGAGTTCCCTATCCTATCGAACGATCTAACTATAAGAAAATTACTGATGCGGGCCCAATAAAAAGAAGCCCAATACACAGAGGCTGACCAAGGGCCGCACAAGCCCGATCGGACTATTCAGAGGGTGGTCGCTATTTCAGCGCCAATCCTATACGGAGGTCGCCCGACGGGATCGTTACGATCGGACAGCTTTAAGATTCGTGCGAGAACGCATCCGACGATCGAGCTCCTTTCTTCCTCCTCCGGTCTCCCCGACGGCGACGGCGACGGCGACGAGCCCGGCGAAGCTGGGTTAGCGCGGCGGAGGGCGGCGGCCGCGGATCCGGCGGCGGGAGCCGCCGGAGACGATGGAGGAGGGCGGGGCGGGGGCGGCTCGCCGGAGAATCCCTTCATGCGCAGGGTTTGTACCTCCAATCTCTCCTCCTCCTCCCTCCGGACATAGAAGTGCGGCCGGCAGGCCGGACCGGCGGAGGGCGGCGCGATGCGGGTGGCGCGGCGAGGCGGCGGGGACGCCGCCGGCCGCGGTGGTGGCCGCCGGCGGTGGGCGGGGTAAGGGCGGGGGCGTCCCTTCCCGCCGGTTAGCGCGGCGGCGGAGGCGGCAGGGATGCCGCCGGAGCCGGGCGGGAGGCGGAGGCGGCGGGGGCGAGCACGACGACGGCGGTTGAGGGCGGCGGCGCGGCGGTGGCGCGAGGAAGAAGAAAAGGGCCGTCGTTGTGGGCCGAAGTGCAGGCCGTGGGCCGTTCGATCGACGGTTAACCGTCGGACGGGCTACGCATAGGACGTCCCCTATTTCAGAGGGTGGTCGCTATTTCAAACAGCGACCACCCCGGAGCCGGCGAGTAGCTTCGCCTCTGCACCGCGTCGCCTCGCCTCGTCATGCTGCGGCTCGACGCAGTGGTGCCTCTTGCATTTCCATCAATGCAGGAGCCGGTGACACCTAGAATCGAAGGGACTGGCCAGGCCTGGTGTTGGCGGCCTGCATGGGAGGGCATGCGCTCATGGCGGTGGCGACATGGCAGATGCCGAGAGCTCGTTCGGGATGGATATCTCTCCTCGGCACCGCCACCGCCTCTGGATCGACGCGACGCCGCCGAGTTCTGATGTTGCGCCAGTGGCGTTCCTGTTGTTCCTATCGGAGGTCTCGATGCCACCCTCACGCGCGCCGTACGCATGGACAAAGGTCTGCGCGTCCGTGCCGGTTGAAAACGCACGCTGGTGCAAGAGTAGCGAGGACCGAGGAGTGATCGGTGAAGGTCGATCTCGAAGGCCGTGAGTTCAAAGGTCCGGTCTGCTGCAACCACTTACGGAGGCGAAGAAGTAGCACGCCTTCGTGCTGCCGGAGACTCCACATACCGGGAGTCGCCACGAACTCCAGAATCACCAAGAAGCCGCCGAGGAGTCGCCTCGAGCGGCGTCGAGACCCGGCAAGCACAGCACACACCGAGTGCACTGTGCCAGCTGTCCAGCTCCATGCCTCTCGGCGCCGCCTACGGTGCACACTGCGCACACCGCTCGCGCCAAGGGCCAACGCCTGTTCCGGCACAGCAGCCACGACGTCATGCTGCCGGCGCTATAGTTTGTCCTCCAGGCCACAGCGCAGCGGCCAGTCGGCCACGTTCCCGCGGAGCTCAGGCCAGTCCTCGCGGATCTGCCGGCGCAACGGGCTGTGGCACGGAGCCGGCAAGCTCTAGAGCTTCCCGGGCGTTCGGTTCCTCTGCTGTGGCCGTGGCAGCCTCGCGTGGCCACATAGCCCTTGTGCTTGCTGTTCCGATCGATCTTCTGAGCTAAGGCTGCATGTAGAAACCGCAGCTCAAACACGTACAAGCCCGTGATGACCAAAAGCTGTGAGGTACATAAAAATGCAGAAACAAAAATCAGCAATTGGACGCGTACACAAACAATGTGCTCCAATTTCTGGCCTTGCATTGCACCGACCATCCAACGGACCATGGACTGAACGGCCACTTCCTGAAAGGACTATGTTATGTCCAGGGGCTTCATTAATTACAAGGCAGTTCCCAAGTTAATACAATACAAGGCAATGCCCGTGCATTTACCCCATGCTGAAAGAGTCGAACGCCAAAACCGAGAAGGCTATAGTTGGAAAACACAAGTTGTGCGAGATCAAACACATACAAGCCCGCGATGACCAGAAGCTGAGAGGCACATATCGCGCATCATAAATGCAAGAAAAGAAATTCCAGCAACTGGACACGTACACAAACACTTCATAACAAAGGTACTAGTTCTCAAGTTTATACAAGGCAATGCCAGGGCATTTACCACATGCTCAAAGAGTAGAACAACAGAATGGAGAAGGCTATAGTGGGAACACATAGTTGAGCAAAAACACAGAAAGGGCACACGGCCTCCGGGACCTTCTTGCAGTCCTCACAGAGACATAAGTGCCGAGTGGCTACCCTTCCCGGGTTAAGTAGACAACAGGGGCAAGTGCCGACGGGCCGTGCCCGGGGCTTGGGTACCTGAGCCAAAAGGCAATGCCGGCAGTCGGCATCAGGGATCATTCCGCATAGCTTGCACAAGCATATATGGCCTGCTCCTGCAATTCCTTGCCTTGTGCAGCAACATGGGCAGCTGCCCACCGTCTTCAGGGGACGCTTCAGAACTGGCACCGCGGCGAGCACACAAAATGGGCATTGATCGGCACAGGGGCCGTCCGGGCACTGCAGGCACCGGCACAGATGGTGCTGCGCCACAGTCCCACGCCCGCTTTGGCAGCGTGGGCAGGTATGTTCAGGCTGCTGTGGCGGGTTCAGTCCCGGAGTATCTCCCGACGAAGGAACCAGCTGGCCGGCCGCCGCAGTCTTGATCGCCTGCCGTCGGCTCTGAGCCACCAATGGACGTGCGGCTTTTGGCGCGTCCCTGGTTTCTTGCATCATACTAGTCGATGTGCCGACCTGAACAACGCCCAGGTTTGGCCACAGAGCTTCCTGAGCCAGCTTCTGCACAGAGGACGGGAGTCTTGGAGGTAGCAATTCAGGTGGTGGCTGACGAAATTGATTGCGCATAACAGTTGGCGCATACTCCCCAATGGCACGTTGAACTGCCAGGTTTGCTCGAGCTATGTCGTAGTCCTCAATGAGTCGTCTCTTGCCCTTTTCGCTGTCCTTCCCGGTCCCTGCAATTCATCAGGAACGCAAGAACAAAAATCGCATCTCAATACCGGGAATCGACGATTTCAATACTCGTTTATTTTCTAGTCCCTGGCCCGACGTGCCCACCTTCCTTGACACCGATGGCGTTCCGTGCGGCTCTGGTGCCCGCACGCGCTTGGTGTCCCTTCCGCCGCAGCGGCGCTCTCCCACGACGCACGACACAGCTCCCGCCGGCTGCAAGAACGATGCAGAACGCTCAGGGTTCATGTCAGTGTCCAGGAACGGAGAGAACCCGAAAGAATTAGGCTAGCGCGCACCGACCTCCAGGGTTCGCGGAACTCGTGTCGCGGAGACCGATCCTCCGTTCGATGCCACGTCCTTGCGGCGCTACCGCCGCCTCCTCCTCTCGCGCTCGCCCCGCTGCTGCCTGCAGCTGCTCCGTGTGGCTCCGGCCGTCCTCCACTGCGAGAAACCAGGAAGTCGATCGAAACTCACAAAACCGCAAGAAGCCAAGAAACCACGCGCTCGGTGTCCAAGAAACCAAGAAAATCCGCGCTCGCTGTTCTTACTAACCTCCACCGTGCTGGGGAAGGGGAAGGGAGGTGTCCATGGAGGGGTCGCCGGGTGCGCGCGTCGCCGCCTTCTTCGCGGAACCTCTCTGCGACGACTCGGCGCCATCATTGACGCGGCGCCGCTTGCGTTCGGACATCTCGCCTCCGCAATCAGATGCGTTGGAACCAACGGTCGAACACCTTGCACGCCTCTCAATAACCGAGACCAAGAGCTCTCAACCCCAGCCGGGCGATGTTGAGGAGGAGAGGAAGGGGATGGAGATGGAATTGGAGGAAAGGGTCTAGGCATGGTGGAAGACGAGGCTATATAGAGGCGCTTGGGCTCGGCTCTGGCTGCGCTGCTCTGCGCCTGAGGAATCGAAGTCTTCGAAGACATGGCGGTGAGGGGAAAGGGAAACGGAGCCGCATCTTCATCGGGCATTTGGGCCTAAAGCGTTGTGAGTGCTGAGCTGCTGGCTCATAATCCCTCAGCCAGCAAAGAAGCGTGGCCCAAATTTGTACGCCTGTCTAAAAACAACCATGCAGAAGTCGTCATATGATGTGATTGCAAAGCCTAACAAAGATACAATTGTTTGTTTTTCGAGAATAACAAAAATACCAATACATATGTTAGTGAAACCTTGAAAAAATGTTACGGCATAATATAATATGTTTGTTTTATGTGATCCTAGGAATTCAGCTTGTTTCAAAATACTAAGATAATTAGTGATCCTAATGCAGATATTTACATGTTGTGTTCTCGGTTTGAATGGTCTTTGTTACAACAAGAAGAGGAGGGCAAGTATAGTAGGCTGAAAGCGGGGGGCGGCAAAGCGCGATAAACTTTGGCAATGTCGCGAAGAACTAGGGTCCTTTGAGAAGACGATAGTGGCAGAGTCTTATCTTAAAAAAAAAGAGTACTCCTTCCATTTTTAAATATATGATGCCATTGATTTTTTGTTACTTTTAAAAATATATATTTAAATATGTAGTTACATAACATAAAATGAATATCAGTGGATCTATCATTAAAAATTTTAAAATTAACTTATACATTTAGTTTTTTGTATAAATATTTATAAATAAGATGAATGGTCAAGGCAACGGAAAAAATCAACACCCTTTCGTATGTCTAAAACCGGAGGAGTAATATGGTTTTTCAACTTCAGCTCTTCCACCCAACCTTGATCCGTTTCCCTTGGTCTTAGGTACATGTGAACAGTTACCAAAGGTGAAATGCATCTTTTTAATTTTTTTTTTTTTGCGAGGAGTGAAAATATGCATCTTGACTTAGTACTCAACTAACTCTTCATATTTGAAATGCTAGGCGCGACTCATATATATACACTTGAGAGGTTTGTCCTGCGGCAACAGTTCCAAAAGGTGAAAAGGTCGCCAGTAGTGCAGACCAACGTGTCTTCATCCTGTTAGCAGCATAACTTGTATGAGCAGGTTGACGAATCGACACAAAAATATATTACCCTCTCATCAGTTTCAAATATATGAGATCACTGAATTTTTTGTAGCTTTGGCCATTCATCTTATCGCTTAATATTTACTCTTTCTGTTTCAAAATATACGCAGTTGTTGACTTTCAGACATCAGGTTTGACCATTCGTCTTATTTATTTTTTTGAGAATATAAAAACAATTAAGTCACGTTCAAAGTATATCTAATAATAAACCAAATCGTAACAAAATAAGTAATATTTTCATAATTGTTTTTAATAAGACAAGTGATCAAACGTGATGTCTGAAAGTCAACAACTGCATATATTTTGAAACAGAGATATGCAAATAGCTAAATGTATAAGTTAATATTAAAGTAC
This sequence comes from Eragrostis nindensis, assembly GCA_012490785.1. Taxonomy (NCBI): domain Eukaryota; kingdom Viridiplantae; phylum Streptophyta; class Magnoliopsida; order Poales; family Poaceae; genus Eragrostis; species Eragrostis nindensis. The sequence goes on from JAAXCT010000343.1 coordinate 278,271, forward strand.
TTTTGATGGTAGATCTAATAATATTTATTTCACATTAGGTAACTAATCACTTCAACATATATCATCGGTCAAACTTTAATGAAAAAAATCAATGATGTCATATATTTAAAACCGGAGGGAATGTGTTTTATGCCGGCGTGACATTCGTTTGTCCGGGCAGCGGCAGGAAAGTGTCGTGGGAACATATCCGCTCTGAGATGGAGGACACACTTGTCTCCGGCAGCGCAACGGGAAAAAACAGTGATGGAATATATGAGTAGAAATCAAACAAGTTAAAAAACAAAGATATTCGTGCTATTCTCAAGTTGTTCAATCAAGATTTACAATGTCAAAAGAAACTGAAGAATACGATGGCGAATATAAAACTGCCAAAGCTTTCATTTGCTCAAGAACTAATTGCACATGGTATTGAAATGAGACTATATTTTTCTTACATAGAAATATATTCACACGGGATCATACATTGTTCACAAAAGAAACTACACCCGGGAATTAGATCGTTCCATCAATGTCCTCATACGCACATGACCAAATCGTCTTGGATGGACTCATCCTCAAACCAATCTGCCAAAACCTCGTTCAAAAGGGCAGGACAGCTGTTGGCTACATGCTCCAGCAGGTCATCGTCGCTTGCCATGACCGCGTCCAGTGCAGGATGCTGTTCAAGGAACTCGACGCAAGCCTCATTGAGCATTTGGCAGCGGTGTTGTATAGACAGGTCCAACATTCTTGCAGCCGTGCTCTCGTCTATGTAACCGATCAGTATCTCCTCACAAATCAGCTTGAGCCCCGGCATGTCGAACCGGTCCGCCGCTACCAGCAAATGCTCAGCCATCACAAGCTCTTCTTGCTCATTCATCTCAGGCAACAGATCCCCGTACACAAAATGCAGGAAGGTCTCGAACACCTGAGCCGGCATGCCATCGACTCGTATGCGGTCTCCTGTGGTGATATCTCCTCCAAAGATCTCTGCCACGAAGGCCGGCGACCGAGCTGCAAGAACGTGCCTGTGCGCGGTGAACGTCTCGGCGTCGATCAGGAACGTGACGTCTCGCGGCCAACCGAAACGGTATTGCAGACCAAACAGCGGCGGCGGAGCCCTGTCCACGCAGACGTCGCACCTGATGCTGAAGCAGCCGTCCACGAGATGCTCCGACGCCTCCAGGAACTCCTTGAGGATGAACTCGTCGAAACCGAAGCCGGCGCCAAGCGCAGAATACTCTCGTACGTCTGTGTACACAGAGTGGCCGGGGACCGGCTCACCATGCCGATCGAGCAAACAGAACCTGGCTCGTGCCTTGACGGGCTCGGTTACTACTCCGCCGTCGAGGACGATAAAGATTGCTATGTGATCTGGGAAGGAGGGGCAGGCGCCGTTGGGGTAGTAGGAGATGCGCCAGAAGTGATCCCCGACCTTGAAGGAGGGAGAGTCGACGCACTCGCCGTTGGGGAACTTCTCCTTCATTTGCCAATAGCGATCGTAGTAGAGCGTGTGCCTGATCACCTCGCCCGAGGTGGAATCGCAAGTCGCCATGGCGGCTAGAGTTCGACGATGCAGAGCAGAGCAACCGCGATTGTCGATTCCGGCGAGAACGCAAAGCAGGCGGACACGCGCCTTCTTTGTTTGGGGGATCGTAGATGGAGATGGAGGTCGATCAGCGGAGGGGGGCAATCGCTTTTACATGGTACCGATCGGTCCAGGATATTCCCATCTTGAGTCGGACTTGTTTTTTCTTCTTCTTCTTTTGAGTCGGAATCGGCTTCGGCAGTTGTTCGGAGTCGCTTCTGCACCGCGTTGCCTCGTCATGCCGCGCCGCGGCTCGACGGAGTGGCACCTCTTGCATTTTTCATCTATGCAGGATCTGGTGATATCGGGAGGCGAAGGGACTGGCCTGGTGTTGGCGTGCTGCGTGGCGACATGGCAGACCCCGAGAGGTCACTACCTCTGGGCTCTGGCGAGTTCTGAACTTCTGATGTTGTGCCAGCAGTGTCCCTGTTGTTCCTATGGGAGGTCTTGGCGCCACCCTCGCGCGAGTGCGCATGGACAAAGGTCTGCGCGACTGCGCCCGCCTGCGCGTTTGTGCTGGTCTCTCCGGGTTTGCTATGTCATGTCCACCGGCAGATACCAACTCGCCCCTATCACGGGGGGTGTGTCCGAAAAGTGAGAACAGCTGGTCACAGCATGGCGGACGTTTGTACTTCTCACCGGGTTTGCTACGTTCCTGCACGTGTGGCAAATGGTTAGACATGTTTCAACTCAGTTAGTGGGAAGCTAGGTACTATATTGGATTGAAGAAAAAAGGTCGAAGTTAGTACCCCATGGACTGCGGCGTACCAAACAGGGTCTACTGCCACCTCACCGGTATCCGGGTCACGTCCTAGGCCAGTGTGGCTGCAACCGTCGCGCCAATTGAAATATGCCCTTTTGAGGTCGTTGAACTTGTTCTGGAGCTGCTTCTTTCGGTAGCCCAAGTTAGTGGACTCGTTGAAGGAACTTGTGATATTAGCCCAGCCAATAGTGGTAGGGCAGCGGTCCGACCAGTGACCCTGTTCTTTCTGTTGAGCCACAAGTTCAAGCAACTTTGATGTTGTCTGCTGGTCGAAGTTAGCACGATCACGGGACATCTGTATGAAGGTTAGAGGCTTGTTGGTTATATGTTGTACAGCTGATAATTTCAAAGATCAAGGTTGAACACAAACAGCTGAGTTAAGTATTCAAGGAAAGACCTACAATGTTTTGAATGAAGCTTTCTGATAGAAGACAAAGATGCAGCAGATATCGAATAGAAAATGGTCCACCGATCACTCTCACAATATAAAGTAATATAGACATAAGTGTTGAGCATGATAGTTTTGTTGACCTTTGTACAACTCAACACCATAACAATTGGAGAGATATTCAGGAGTCGATGGCAAAGTATAGTGAGCTTAAATCATGCAGTACGGTTTTCATGAGGCCAAAGACTTAATATATATTCAATCTGCCAATGAAAGGAATCTTTGAAAAAAACTGAAACGGGATTCAGTCATGAAAGCATAACATGTAAACCTGCCACAAAAATCATGCCTAAACAAAGGAGAAGCATCCATACTTTCATAATTGACTCCAGTACTTTAATTGCCATGTCAGAAAGGAAAAACTACAATATTGTTAAGGGTTACGGACCACTTTCTTGAGTAAACTTGTAACTCAAACATAGCACCTAAAACATCTGCTCCACCCGATGCACAAAACATAAGGCTTGTGACAATGTATACATCTCGGTATCATCAAGGAGATGGCCAATCAACCCCTTGCATGAACTGAAAAGGTACAAAACTATGGATTACTGAAATGAAAATGGGACTTGCCTTTGCAGAAAGCCGTCGACGTTTGCACCCTTCGCTCGATTGCCTGGCTTGCGGTGGAGAGCACGACGAAGATGACGACGATGCCAGCGTTGGCAGCACTTGAGCCGCACCGAGATGAGGAACGACAAGATGGCCACGAACAGGGACGGGCGCGGCGACAGGTGCGGCGACGGCGCTGGAGTCCCGGGGCGTCGACAGCTGCGGCGACTGCGCTAGATGCGCGGGGCGGCGACGGCCCGCGCAGCCTCGGGACGTCGATGGCACCGGCGACGGCGCGCGGTTCGGAGGGAAGGCGACGCCGCGTGGTTCGTCCGGACGCCGACGGCGCCCGCGACGGGGGCGCGCTGCTTCTAGGCGGCGACGGATGCGGCGGTGGCTACTGGTGGCTACGGGACCGGCGGTGCGTCGGACCGGCGACGGCTGCGGTGGGGGAGGGGCCGGCGGCTCGTGGCGGCCGGCAGGCGCACCGATGCGCAGCCGCCCAACCCTAGCGCGATGTGGTGCGCGAGGCGTGTATAGGGAGGGCGGCGGATTGGGGCAGCCGAGGGCCGGTGCGAGGGAGCGGAGGTCGACCGCGGCGACCAGGGGCGGCGCGGTCGGCGGGATGGCGGAGGCGCCGAGCAGGGGGCGAATCGGGAGGAGCGGGGCACCGGGCAGGCGGCGATGGGGTGCGGGAGCCTTCTAGCAGCTGGATGCTGGCTTGTTGCCAGCCGTTCGGCTGGGCTGGGCAGCCGAACGGCTGGGCTGATCAGCCAGATCAGCCCAGCCTCCAGCCCAGCCGAAACCAAGCATCCGAACAGGCCGGAGGCTGGTCGCAGTCACTCCTGGCGAGGAGCCAGCCGTGTTCTCCCTCACTCCGCTCATGACGAAGAGCTCCGGCGTTACGGCGTGCACATGGTCCGTGGAGGCGCGTCGTCTCTCTACCACGTCCATTGCCGGGTACAAGAAGACGTCGTCGTCCGATGGAGCGACTGCCAGATCGCCAAGAAGCCACCGATCGAGGAGTCTCCACGAGCGACGTCGAGACCCGGCAAGCACAGCACGCACCATCACCTTGCACCGTGCCCGCCGTCGTCAACCTGAAGGCTAGGGGCCGGCCTGCCAGCTACATGCCTCTCGGGGCACTCGAACAATGCAGATACGAGCTGTTTTCTCTTTATATCTGACGTTTTGCCTGTAATATAAAACGAAACAAGTTGACCATTTTGTTCTCCTGATAACACAGAGCAGCTAATGCAGTGTGTGCATCAAATCCAAGCTTTTCGATAGCTGAATGGAACCCAAAGTTTCAGTTTGATCTCATTTGTGAACTGATGCGTTGACTCCATGAAAATGCAAGCTTACAAACTGGATCAATGCATCAGAAGATCCATCAGACAATAATAACGGACTGACTAACATGCAGGGGCAGTAGACACTTCTTTTTTCAACAAAAGATTGTTTTTTTTTCTCGAGAATGCACTTTAGCACGTATTAGCCTTGGGCTGAGAATTGGAAGATTTTACTGAACACCTGTAAAGCAAGGTGCTGGCTGATAAAATACCTCACCTTGAAAGGAACGTTCAGAAGTTTCAGAGTTTGCAAAGGGCAAGGCGCCGAGAAGCCGGCCCCAAGCGTCCCGCATTCTCTACTCCCACCAACAAAGAGATGAGTTGTATCCTTACACGTGACAGGGAAGAAAGCAAGGCGCAACACATTTTTCTGTTTTCTTAGCCTAGCAATTCCGCTCTGCATCATGTGCTCAGTGCACTGCAAATTTTAGAATCTATGAATCTGTACAACCTAAGTTAAAAAAAACGAAGACATTCGTGCTATATCAATTCTCAAGTTGATCAAATATTAACGATGTCAAAAGAAAGTAAATAATACGCTGACAGAAAAATAAATTGCCAAAGCTTTCATTTGCTTAAGAACTAATTGCACATGGCATTGAAATCAGAATATATTTTCTTACACGGAAAATATATCCACAAACGCTCATACATTCTTCACAAAAGAAACTACACCCGGAAATTACATCATTCCACTGAATTCCTCATACGCCCATGACCAGATCGTCTCGGAAGGACTCATCGTCTTCAAACCAATCAGCACACAAGTCCTTCAAAAGCGCAGGGCAGCTTTTAGCCACATGGTCCACCAATCCGTCGTCGGTTGCCATGACGGCGTCCAGGGCAGGATGATTTTCAAGGAACTCGATGCAAGCCTCATTGAGCATTTGGCAGCGGTGTTGCACAGACAGCTCCAACATTCTCGCAGCCGTGTTCTCGTCTATGTAACCGATCAGCATGTGCTCACAAATCAGCTTGAGGTCTTGCATGTCGAACCGGTCGGCCGCTACCAGCAGATGCTCGGCCATCACGGGCTCTTCTTGCTCGTTCATCTCCGGCAACGACTCCCCGTACACAAAATGCAGGAAGGCCTCGAACACCTGAGATGACATGCCATCGACTCGTATGCGGTCTCCTGTGGTGACATCTCCTCCAAAGATCTCTGCCACGAAGGCCGGCGACCGAACTGCAAGAATGTGCCTGTGCGCGGTGAAGGTCTCGCCGCCGACCAGGAGCGTGACGTCTCGCCGCAGACCAAAACGGTAATGCAGACCAAACTGCGGAGTCGCAGGCTTGTCCACGGATATGTCGCACATGATGAGGACGTTGCCGTCCGGGATGTGCTCTGACTCTGACGCCTCCAGGAAATCCTTCCGGACGAACTCGTCGCAACCGTGCCCAAAGCCAACTCGCGAGTACTCTCTCACGCCTGTGTCCACGGAGTGACCTGGCACCGGCTTCCCTGCCCGATCGAACAAACTGAACCTGGCTCGCGCCCTGGCAGGCTTGGCGACCCTGCCGTCGAGAGCGAGGAAGATTGATATGTAATCTGAGGAGGAAGACGAGGCGCCGTTGGGGTAGAAGCAGAAGCGCCAAGAGCAGCCCCCAACCTTGATCGGCGGGGACGCCTTGCAGTGGCCATTGGGATACTGCTCCTTTCTGTCCCAGTAGCGATCGATGGAGAGCAGGTACCTACCCTCGATGACCTGAGCATCTGCCGAGGCGGAATCGCACGTCGCCATGGCGGCGAGTTCTTTGGACGAGATTCGACGATGCCAGGCGCGCGTCTTCTCTGTTTGGGGATCGTGCGTGGAGGTGGCGCGAAGTATGTTCCAATCTAATGCATATTTACTTTGTTACAAGTGCTTGAAATCTCTCTTTCTTTCAAGCACTTTGTGGAGCGTCCAATCTAATGGCATAGCTTTTATAAGGCGTCGATCGGTTCAGACTGTTTCCATCTCCAGTCGGACTCTGCTTCCGAGCAGTTTGTCTCGGAATCGGTTAAGGGCGGCTAGGCTGAATCGCGTCGCAGAGGTGCAGTTGGGTTGGCCCGAAGCACGTCATCGCCGTTGGGCTGACCCGGCAAGAACGCACACCTTACCGTGCGCGCCGTCGTCGACCTGAGGGTCAGGGGCCTGCCAGCTTCATGCCTCTCGCCGCTGCCTATACGGTGCACACTACACGCACCGCTGGCGCCAGGAGCCAGCCGCCAACGCCTGTGCCGGAGCCAAGCTTGTCCTCCAGGCCAGAGCCGACACGTTCTCGCGGAGCCGAGGCGCACGAACGCATTCTGTCTCGCCCGCGCGCGCGTCCTTGACAGCTTGACTCTGTCCCGCGGCCGCCATGCGCGCGCCACGACCAGACTTGGTGACCTTGTTCAGGATGGCCAGCCGAGAAACGCACACGTATGCGGTCGTCATGCCAAAAGACGCGTGCACCGATGCGTTGTCCGTGGATGCGCCACCGCCGCGGCACTGTCGGGCTGCGGCGTGTCGCCATCGAGTGCAGTGGAGACCGGACCAGAACATTGACGGCATGTTGCCAGTCGCCATGGCCCGCGAGGCCATCGGGTGCCTGCGCAGTGCGCACTGATTTTCCCGTGAGGTGCGGCAACGTGAGCGGTGGCACCTTGCCGAGGAACGGCAGAGTACAGGCTACGGCACGGAGCCGACGAGCCCCGGCAGCTGCTGCTGATCCGGTGAGTATTAGCGCTAGAGCCTCCCTCGTCGAGGCTCGACGCCACTCGGCATTCGGTTCCTCTGCTGCGGTCGGGGAGGTCGCGCCTCGGCACCTAGCCGTCCTGCTTTCTGTCCTGCTCTCCGGAGCCGAGGCAGCAAGAAGGAACCGCAGCTCAAAACGCGAGATCAAGAACAAACAAGCCTCTGCTTGCCAGGAACTGTGTTATTAGCTCTTGTCGCAAGGTAGAACTGTCGAGGCTTGTTTGAGAAACCAACTTTAGGAATCCTATTATAGAGAAACCCACTTGTTTGGAGTCCTATAATAGCCAATTTCTCGTGGCTGAGTAGGATTTTATGACAAGTCTTTGTATGCGATTACTCGGCCGAGGTAGGGTAGGCGGGTCCTCCGCCGCCCGATGCACGAGCAGGAAGTGAGCCGGAGGGTGCCGACGAAGTGTCTCGAGGACGACGGCCTTGAGGTACGGCATCTTGTGCGCGTCCTCCTCGCGGACCTTGTTTTGCTCGTCTCTGCACGTCGCCTTAATTTCTCTGTAGAGCTTCTCCTGGATGGTCGGGTTCTTGACCAGCTCGGCCATGACCCACTCCAGCGCGGTGGACGTGGTGTCGGTCCCGGCGGCGAGGAACTCGGAGCAGAGGCTGACCAGCTCGTCGTCGGTGAGCGCGCGGTCCCCCTCGTCGCGGAGCTTGAGGTCCAGCAGCGTGTCCACGTACGAGTGCTCCAACGTTGCGTCCTTCTTCGGCACCACGGCGCCTCCTCCTTGGCTGAGCTGCTTCTTGCGTTCCCGGCGCGCATCGATCAGCGGCATGAACAGCTCCTTCTGCCTCCTCCGAGCAGCCAGCCCGATCCGGAGGCGCCCGTGGAAGAGGCGCTTGGTCACCGCGGGCCACACGCTGAACACGCTCGCTTGGTTGGCGAGGAACAGAAGCCAGCTGCGCTGCGCGGCGGCGACGGCGCGCACCGCGGGCCCGTCCAGCCGCTCGCCGAAGCACATGACCGCGAGGAGGACGGACACGGCGTGCCGGAACGCGTCCACCACGCGGGGCGGCTCCTTGGACAGCCGGAGCCTGCGCACGAGCGCGCAGGAGCGAGCAGCCGGACCCGCGACGGGTGCAGCGTCTCGGACACGAGGTTACGGCGCAGCAGGCGCCACACGGGCCCGTGGCCGGCGCCCGACATGGTTGCCGTCACCGAAGAGGGCCGCGCGCTCCGCCGGGCGGTCGGCCAGCGCCGCGCCGCGCTCCACGAGGGCCGCGTGCGCCACGCGGCGGTCGGCCACCAGGAGGGAGAGCTGGAGGCCCACGCGCAGTGACACGACGGGGCCGTACGTCGCGACGAGGCGCCGGAGGGAGTGCCGCCGCAGCCAGAGCCAGCTGCCAAGCAACGGCACGGACGGCGGGCCCGGTGGGAGGCGGCCGCCGTTCTTGCCCCTTCTGGCCCCGAGCAGGAAGGCGAGGAGGGGAAGCAGGAAGAGGCCGCCGAGGAGGAGCAGGAGCGGTGTGTCCATGGCGGCGGCGGCGGCGGCGGCTTCTTGTGCTGCTCTGTGAATGTGTTTCCGCGCTGGATCTGGGCTGAGCGCACGGCGCACTCTGCTCTGTAGGCTAGGGGTTTGTAGGCTAGGGGTGAAAATGGAAAGGAACGGTCGCGAAAATACCTTGGATCGTTTCCACTTTCAGATTTCCACTGCACGGGAAGGAAACGGAAACGGTAAAACCGGTAACGGAAACGTCGGGGGAGTATCGGTTACCCGGAAACGGGACTAATACGGACGGAAACATACCGGTATCGGTCGATAACCGGTGATTAAGTCGGGACCATAGACTTTTTTTAACACCTTTTTACGGAACATGTCTTATAATTTTCAAACTAGTATGGCTGCTCGCGCATTTGGACGGCTAAACTTATTATACTATTTAAAATATTTTTATATTATTACATTAGTTTAATCTAGTTTATTGTTATTACTTATTTTATACTCTATATTTATAAAATAGTAGAAAATAGATTGGAGAATTTATCACCGTCCCTCAATTTGAGTGTGAGATGAGTCATCATTTATTGTCTTATCTAACAATGTATTTGATTTTATTTTAGAAGTGAGGTCGGTTGAAACGTGGCATGCTAAACAAATAACATATGTCATGGTTGCTACAAATAAATCTTTCGAAGAAAATGTGTCATGCTAAAAATAAGATAATATGACATGCTAGCTATAATGTCACGATGTATTTTTATAACGGTGTATTTAGAAATCGGGATGAAGTGTTTACTGAATATTTATATTATTCCAAAATTTAGCTATTTTGGGCTCATAATGGTATGTCTTGTAAATTAAAAATAAGAATTAGAGATATTTTTAGCTATTTTGTATAATCTGAATTTAGTTTTTTTTACTTGTAATGGCATGGAGGGTAATTTAGAAATAGGTGTGAAGGGTATTTTTGGTTATTTTTTATTATTCTGAATTTAGCTTTTTTTTACTCATAATAGCATGGTGGGTAATTTAGAAATAGGTACGAGAGGTATTTTTGGCTATTTTTTATTATTTCGAATTTAGGTATTTTATAAATATTTTTAGAGGGTTTTTGACTAATTGTTTCATAATGACATTGGTGGGTAATTTTCTCTTCTTATTTTCTCGGATTAAGTGGAAATTTCTAACATTTTGGAGCGAACGTGGTGGCTCTTTTCCGTCGTCAAATATATATATAATAGATTTTACAGGTCGCGTAGACCTGAACTTGTTAACAGAGTTATGATATCAAAATGAATTCCTTTCGTGAACAGCAAGCAAGAACATAGCTTAAAAGCGTTTTCAGCGTGCAAATCTTGTTTGCCATCCTCCTATGGTCTGGCTGCTATGTTAGCATATGAGATTAATTTCAGGAACGGTGGATCTATACAAGCATAAAAAATGGGTTAACATAGAACAAGAGGCTCTGATCCGACATTGGTCATCTTGGACTCTTGGTGAGCTAGCGAATTCGGAAGGAGAGAAACAAAAACGTTTCAGCTGGCAGGTCGAGTGGTGTGGCAAGATCAAGGTCGAGTGTCGAGAGTTGCAGTTGTAGAGCTGCAACAAAGCTTACGGTTGAACAGAGATATGTGTTAGGAATGCAGGATCCAATAGGGAACATTTTGGTAGGGTTTGGGGAGATGTTGGGGATAAAATCTGTGATGAACAGCGATGACTTGGTGAAGAATGCAACCTATCATACTCATTTGCTATATGCTAAGATTAACAGAAAAGTCGGTCACGGTTAGTAGAGTACTCGTTTTAACAGTTACAGATACAGTTTATTAACAAAGGTTATTGTAAAACTGGGTAAAAGAAACAGCCAGCTTGGACAGAGACTTACGGAAACAAAGAACAGCCGCAACAGACTGAATAATAAGGCCGTATCGTCATCTTTCTGTAGCCGTTAAATCCACATTCTGTGGTCAAGATTCTTGATTTATAAAAATTTTACTCTGACACCGATTTCTTCTCCGCACCTTACCCTTTGCTAACTCTGAAACTTCATACAGTACTGACCCAAAAACTCTCACTACTGGAACTCATTTTTTTTAAAAAAACTCTGAAACTTCTGAACTTCCCTTTGCATTTTCAGTTCCTGTCAAACCATTGTCAGAGCAGAGCATCAAACATTAACTTGTCAAGTCCTTCCTTTCTTTGCATTGTAAAATCAGAGATCCTGTACGTAGTTATGTCAAATTACAGGTTCTAATTAATATCTTAAATACATAAATTTCTTCTACAAACTAGGACTCCTCTCCAAAGACATCAGAAGAGAGCATGGCCTTCATGAACTCAAATACTGCAATTAACATATATTTCACCTCCGTTTATGCTTCCACATTCAGTCAGCAGCAATATTGCATATCATACAAGCATAGCCATAAAATAAGTTGACATGAAACATACCCGAGCAAAGCATCAGTTAGACAAGTGCATAGGCAAGTGTCAAAAGCGTGTTGCTTTCCTCAGCAAAAAAAACCAATAAGAGAACTAGAGAATGCAGCACCATGTTGCAATGCAAATCACAGGGAAAATCGACCAGGCCGCAATTTGCAAATCGCAATTTCATACGCATAGCATTACAGCATGCAAGAATGATTGCATTCCTACAGATGGGCAAAACTACTCAATTACTGCCAACCATCATATAGTAGCATCATACTGCAAATTCCCACACGCTACAACAGAAAGGCTATAACAGCTTAAACCCACAAGAAATGAGGTCATAAAACGACGGCATTTCTCACATGCTAAAGTCTGAAAGAACCAAACACGTAGAAACGAGGTTGCTATTCTCTTAGAATCTATGGACCTCGAGAGGCACGACTATGCTCGGCGGCCCTCGCCACAGCGCCGCAAACTGGGCACATCACCCATGCATCGTACTCGCAGACACTGCACAGGCAGACATGCAGTGGCACACCTCGCTCAAGCTGACCTGGGTGGAAACTCCCCGGCTGTTGATGGCAACCGGGGCACGACCCGGGCAGTGGATCTGGCGGGGGCATGTTAGGCCTTACCGGGGGACCGGGCTGGTTCGCCATGGTGATCTCGACAAGCCGCCGAAGCTCCGTCTCACTTAAGCTTGGAAGTTCTCCAGAGGAACGATGAGGATGCTGTCGATGAGGGACTATGCCGAAGTCGGCAGCCACATTGGCGCAGACCCAGCACGCCAAGTTCGGAAAAATGCTGTGGCAATACGGGCACGGGATTTTCACATGGACATAGGCCTGGCGCTGCGGAGGTTGACTGGATCCCGAGGCTGCCGTCGTTGCCGGTGGCGGGACTGCCGCACGGACATCGGCCTGGCTTTGCTGAGGTGGCCAGGATACCAAGATTCCCGGGAACGGAGCGGCCATACGGACATCGGCCTGGCGCTCCTGAGGTTGCCTGGACCCCGAGGCTACCGTAATCGCCGCCACGAGCAGGCCGCTGGGGGCCGAGGCTCGCGCACGCACATGAAGTTCGTGACGATGGGTGAAGGTGATCCCTCTGGAGGTTTCGCCGCCCTGGTTGGCGACCGGGTTCAGGCGCTGGGCCTGGGGCAGCGGCAGAGGGACGCCGGGACGAGGAGTGGTTCCCAGGCGTTGCTCAATTGCACTGGCCGCAAGCCACTCCCGGACCGCGGGATGGGACATGCACTGCTGGATCTTTCTCCGCATTACTTGCTGCATCGCCGACTCCATCAGAGGCCGAGGCGGCAGCAGGCCACCAAACCCAGGAATCGGCGCCCCCATCCCAGTGGCATTGCCTGCAAGAACAACGCAAAAGCTCAAGCATCATTATTGCCAAAGAAAGAACCGAAAGAACCAGAAAACATTGGGCGCTTCCCCGCGGCACTGACCTGGATTGTTCCAAGGACCGGTCATGCCCATTGCATACTTGCCAGCAAGCGTTTCGTCTCCCTGCGATTGCGGCGCCTGCGCTCTCCTGCGACCCGCGCGGTGGATCCCGCCGGCTGCAAGAACGATGCGAAACGCTCATGACTCATGCCGATGTCCAAGAACAGAGAGAACCAGAAAGAATTAGGCCAGCGTCTCGTCAAGAATTAGGCCAGCGCGCACTGACCTTGACGGTTCACAGAACTCGTGCCGGGGAGATCGATCAGCGAAATCAAATTCTGGGTCCTCCGTTCGACGCCGCGGCCACGACCTTGGGGCGCCACCGCCTGCTCCTCCTCTTGCGTTCGCCCCGCTGCTGCCTGCGATTGCAGCTGCTCCGTGTCGCTCCGGTCGTCCGCCACTGCAAGAAACCAAGAATCCGATCGAAACTCACAATACCGCGAGAAGCCAAGAAAACACGAGCTCGACGTCCAAGAAGCCAAGAAAACACGCGCTCGACGTCCAAGAAGCCAAGAAAACCCGCGCTCGTTGTTCTTACTAACCTCCGCCGGGCTGGAGCAGGGAAAGGGAGGTGTCCACGGAGGGGTCGCCGGGTGCGCGCCTCGCCGCCTTCTTTGCGGAGCCTTGCTTCGACGACTCGGCGCCTTCATCGAAGCCGCGCTTGCGTTCGGACATCTCGCCTCCGCAATCGGACGCGGTGGAACCACCCGTCGAACACCTTGCGCGCCCCTCGAGAACCAACACCAATTGCACCGATGCGAGAAGGTTCGAGGTTGTGGTGAGGTAGATGAGCAAGATGGAACGGGAGGGGAGGGGAGGATCTCCGCATGGTGGAAGACGAGGTTATATAGAGGCGCTCGCCGCTCGGCTCTCGCTGCGCTGCGCTGCCCTGCTCCTGAGGAAGCGACGACATGGCGGTGGGATTTTGGGGGGAAAAGGGAAGAAACAGAACGGATGCGTCGTCGGGTGACTCGGGTCGGTCCGCCTTTGGTAACAGCAGGAACAGTGGGCTTTAATTCCTGCTGGCCCACAGCTCATGGGCTGGACATGTTTGGCGAGTTGAGGCAAGAAATGAAGAAGATTGGGCTTGACCTGTCGCACGGGCTTGACCGCTTGCTTGACCGTCTGAACCGGGTGGTTGTTTTACAAAATGGTCCTTTTGAACAAAAAATTTCACTTCTGGACCTTGGTGAAAAGATTTTCAAGAATGGATCCTTTTTCTGGGCGCCGTGTCTTTTGGCGACCAGGTCAGATAGGTGGGCGCCAAAAGACACGGCGCTCACCCCTGGACGCAGTCACACGCGCGAATGTTGAACTGACATGGTGAGCGCCAGAACCATTGGCGACCAGGTCCCATAAGTGGGCGCCAAAAGACGTGGCGTCCACCCGTGCAACCTGAGCGCCAACAGACGTGGCGCTCAGAAAAGGGTCCATTCTTGAAAATCTTTGCGCCAGGGGTCTAAATGCGAAAAACTTTAACCAAAAGGTCCATTTTGTAAAAAAACCACTCTGAACCGGTGGATCCTATCAACAGAAACTCCTTTTCTGAACTGCAAGTTCAAATATTGTACAATTACGTCCCATTTTACACGTCACGTAGAGCTGAAGTTGCTAGCAGAGTTATGCTATCAAAATGAACTCCTTTTGTGAGCTGCAAGCAAGAACATAGCTTAAGTTTTCAGCGAGCAAATCTTGTTTGCCATCCTCCAACGGTATGGCTGCTATGTTACCATATGAGATTAATTTCAGGAATGGTGGATGTATACAAATATAAAAATGAGTTAACATAGAACAAGAGGCTCTGATCCAACATTGCTCATCTTATGCTCTTGGCGAGCTAGCAAATTCGGAAGGAGATAAACAGCAGCAGTGTTTCAGCTGGCAGCCAAATCTGAAGGTTGAATGGTGTGGCAAGATGAAGACCGAGTGTAGAGAGTTGCAATTGCAGAGCTGCAACAAAGGTTACGGTTGAACAGTGTCCTGTGTTAGGAGTGCAGGATCCAATAGGGAACATTTTGGTAGGGTTTGGGGAAATGTTGGGGATAAAATCTGTGATGAACAGAGATGATTTAATGAAGAACGCAACTTATCCTACTCATGCACTATATGCTAAGATTAACAGAAAAGTCTGTCGAGATTAACAGTTACAGACAACAAAGGTTACTGTAAAAATGGGCAAAAGAAACAGCAGCTTGGACAGAGGCTGACGGACACAAAGAAAAGCCACAACAGACTGAATAATAAGGGTCATCTCGACTGTACCGTTATATCCACATCCTGCGGTCCAAATTATTTTTCTTTTTAGGGAAAATGTCCAAATTGAGAATGCAATACTCTTGACACCGATTTCTTCTCCACACCTTGCCCTTTGGTAACTCTGAAACTTCATACACTGAACAAAACTGTCAATTTCTGGAACTCCCACACACACACACAAAAAAAAAAAAAAAAAGCCCCCTCTGAAACTTCTGGACTTTCCTTTGTATTTTCGGTTCCTGTCAAACCATTGTCACAGCAGAGCATCAAGCATTCAATTGTCACGTCCATGCTTGCTTTGTATCGTAAAGTCAGAGCTCCTGTCTGTAGTTGTGTCAAATAACAGGTTCTAATTGACATCTTAAAAAGCATAAATTTCGTCTACAATATATGACTCCTCTCCATAGACATCAGAAGAGAGCATGGCCTCCATGCAACTCAAATACTGCAAGTAACTTATATTTCACCTCCGTTATGCTTCCGCATTCAGTCAGAAAACATTGCATAATATACAAGCATAGCCATAAAATAAGTTGACATGAAACATACCCGAGCAAATCATCAGTTAGACAAGTGCATAGGCAAGTGTCAAAAGCGTGTTGCTTTCCTCAGCAAAGAAACATAAGACAACCAGAGAATGCAGCACCATGTTGCAATGCAAATCAGCCACGATTTTAAAATCACAATCACATATACATAGCATTACAGCATGCAAGAACCATTGCATTCCTACAGAGGGCAAAAATTACTCAATTACTGCCAACCATCATATAGTAGCATCATACGGCAAATTCCCACAAGCTACAGCAGAAAGGTTGTAACAGTTTAAACCCAAAAGAAATGAGGTCACAAGATGACGGCATTTCTCACATACTACAATCTGAAAGAACAAACACGTATCTATAGACCTCGATGGGCGCGACGCTTGGCGGCGTTCTCCACAGCGCTGCAAACTGGGCACATCACCCATGCATCGTACTGGCAGACACTGCACAGGCAGACATGCAGTGGCACAGCCCGATCAAGCAGACCTGGGTGGAAACTCCCAGGTTTTTGATGGCAACCGGGGCACGACCCGGGCAGTGGATTGGGCCGGGGCAGGTTGGGTCCCATCGGGGGGCCGGGCTGGTTCGCCATGGTGACCTCTACAAGCCGCCGAAGGTCCATCTCACTTAAGCTTGGAAGTTGTCCGTGGGAACGATGAGGATGCTTTCGATGAGGGCCTATGACGAGCTCGACAGCCACATTGGCGCAGATCCGGCACGCCAAGTTAGGAAAAATGTTGTGACAATCCGGGCACGGGACGGCCACACGAACATAGGCTGGGCGCTGCTGAGGTTGCCTGGATACCGAGGCTGCTGTCGTTGCCGGAGGCGGGACTGCCGCACGGACACCGGCCTGGTTTTGCTGAGGTCGCCAGGATCTCCAGATTCCCCTCGTTGCCGGGGACGGGACGGTCGCATGGAAATTGGCCTGGCGCTCCTGAGGTTGCTTGGATCCCGAGGCTAGCTTAGTCGCCGCCACGAGTTGGCCATCGGGGGCCGAGGCTCGCGCCAGCCCATGAAGGTCGGAGAGACTTCCATCTTGACGAGTGAAGGCGGTCCCTCTGGAGGATTCGCCACGCTGGTTGGCGACCGGGTTCAGGCGCTGGGCCAGCGCCGCGGGGACGCCGGGACGAGGAGTGGTTCCGAGGCATTGCTGCATTCCAATGTCCGCAAGCCGCTGCCGGATTGAGGGCTGGGACATGCACTGCTCGACCTCTCTCCGGATTACTTGCCGCATCGCCGCCTCCATCAATGGCCTTGACGGCAGCAGCGCAGTGACCCCAGGAATTGGCGTCCCCATCCCAGTGGCATTGCCTGCAAGAACAACGCAAAAGCATTGCATCACTATTGCCAAATAAAGAACCGAGAGAACCAGTAAAACATTGGGGGGCGCTTCCCCGCGGCACTGACCTGGATAGCTCCAAGGCCCGGTGATGCCCCTTGCATCCTCGCCGGCAAGAGTTTCACCTCCCTGCGACTGCAGCACCGGCGCTCTCCCGCGACCCGCGCCGTCGCTCCCGCTGGCTGCAAGAACGATGCGGAACTCTCACGACTCATGTCGAAGTCCAAGAACGGAGAGAACAAGAAAGAATTAGGCCAGCGCGCACTGACCTTGACGGTTCACAGAGCTCGTGTCGCGGAGATCGATCAGCGAAATCAAATTCTGGGTCCTCCGTTCGACGCCGCGGCCACGACCTTGGGGCGCCACCGTCTGCTCCTCCTCTTGCGTTCGCCCCGCTGCTGCCTGCGATTGCAGCTGCTCCGTGTCGCTCCGGTCGTCCGCCACTGCAAGAAACCAAGAATCCGATCGAAACTCACAACACCGCAAGAAGCCAAGAAAACACGCGCTCGACGTCCAAGAAGCCAAGAAAACCCGCGCCCGTTGTTCTTACTAACCTCCGCCGGGCTGGAGCAGGGAAAGGGAGGTGTCCACGGAGGGATCGCCGGGTGCGCGCGTCGCCGCCTTCTTCGCGGAACCTTGCTGCGACGACTCGGCGCCTTCATCGAAGCCGCGCTTGCGTTCGGACATCTCGCCTCCGCAATCGGACGCGGTGGAACCACACGTCGAACACCTTCCTTGCACGCCCCTCGAGAACAAACACCAATTGCACCCAGGCGAGAAGGTTCGAGGTTGTGGGGGAGAGGTAGATGAGCAAGATGGAACGTGAGGGGAGGGGAGGATCTCCGCATGGTGTAAGACGAGGCTATATAGAGGCGCTCGGCTCTCGCTGCGCTGCTCTGCTCCTGAGGAAGCGACGACATGGCGGTGGGATTTTGGGGTGGGGGAAGGGAAGAAACAGAACGGATGTGTCGTCGCGTGACTCGGGTCGGCCGAGCGGTGTAAAGCCGTTGTTGGGAACAGCAGGAACAATGGGCCTGAAGTGTTCGGCTAAGCTTTAATTCCTGCTGGCCCAAAGTTCATGGGCTGGACATGTTTGGCGAGTTGATGCAAGAAATGAAGATTGGGTCAGGCCGAACCTGTCGCACGGGCTTGACCGCTTGACCGTATTTCTACGCGTCTAAACCACCACCTTGCAGAAATACGTAGGAGTGATACTCAAAAAAAAAAAGAAAAAAAGAAATACGTAGGAGTGATTAAAAAAACAAAACGTAGGAGTATCTTGTTAATACAAAGCCTTAAGCAAATCCATTATGGTAATGAACCCTAGAAAACTTCTTATATTACTGTTAATCTGTTATGACATATCACGTCGCTGGTCATGATTTGATTGATGACCTGAGATTGCACTTAGTACATTTCTCTTAGATTTTTTTTTTTTTTTTTGCGAACGCATTTCTCTTGCCGGCAAGCATACCCCGTGTCGACAGTTAATACTCAGCCAACTCTGTTTATAATGCTATTCATCCGTGTCAGGCTACTTGGAAAAAAAAACCCTGGTGGGGGTAAGCCACCCCGGACATTTTGCTAAGATGAAGACCTTCTTTACATATGCTGAGAAAATTTCCAAACTCCTGTGCCAACCCTTACATACATTACCGTATGAGATCGGTTTGGCTTCTTGTATACTTATGCTTTGAGTGGGCAGAAGTGAGGAAGTTTCTTTTCCTCTGGGAAGACCCCTGGTGAGACACGGGAGTTCAGTCCTTGGGACTCGAACTCGTGCGGGCAGCGCGTACACGGTCGCCGAAAGCCATCTGGGTGGAACCTGGTTCTCAAGCTATTTGGAAAATGTTAGGCACAACTCAAATATAGGGTTTGCCATGCAACGTGCATGCAGTTGAAAAGGTTACGGAATGCATCAGAAGAGAAGGTCACGCTTATAGCATCATCACCTATATTAGCACATTGCTCAATCGGGAAAAAAAAAATCTTTCGCTATCCTCTTCTGAATTCTGATACTGCGTCAGCGAATGAGATTGATGTGTTCAGGAATGGTGGATTGACAAGCGGTAAACAGTGAGCAAACAGAGGGAAGAGAGTCAGGGACTATATATATGAGTCTAGCAGGTTTTGAAGGAGAGAAACTTCGGTTATTACTAATTATTAATTATTGGGACTGGCATGGCCTCGACTGCCATTATATTGAACCCCTCTTGGAAAAATGCCAGAAGAAGGTGCGTGTGGAGGCTCGGCTCGCATGGAAATTTTGGGTCACATTCATCGCACTAAAATGTGTTGCCAGTGCTGAAACGGAATGTGCTTACGTTCCACGGTGTTCCGTTCTCTTTCCAGTCGTTGATGATGACCTTCAGTTCCCCTCGGCTAGCTAGACGAGCGTCGACCAAGCGGGACTTGGTGAGCTGCGCTGCGCGGCGCGGCGCCGGCGGCAGCAGGTGGTGGACGGATCAGGTGATGGACGGCACAACACTGCATGCACTTCTGAGTGGAGAAGCCACGAAGAATCAATCCCCTGCATCGGCACGACACCGTTTTACGACCGCTCTGACGAACTAACCCCGCGCCCCTCACGATGGCACGACGTACACCACAGCCAACCGGCCAATCTGTAATAACGGTAACCGTCGCTCTCGCCGTGCAACGTCTCTCTCTGCAGTTCCTTTGCTGCTGGTCACCCCTGAGTCCTCGCTGCTCCTGCACCAGCATGAGTTTTCAACTGGCGCAGACGCCGCGGAGCCTTTGGTCGACGCGCACGCGCGCGAGCTAGAGCGGAGAGCGGAGACGCGATTGCCGCCGCACTAGGCGGCGGCGTTCCGTCGATCCAGGTGGTGGCGGCGTGACGCAGAGGATCACTGGAGGGGGGGGGCGCCATGTCTTCCATGTCGCCATGCGCGCGTGCTCTCGCAACACACCAGCACGCACTCAACCGGTGCCTTTCGTTCGCCTCCAGGAACCAGCTGCCACCAGCTTCTCTGCCGTGGCCCTGCACAGATGAGAAAGCAAGAGGCGCGCCGCCGAGGATTCTGGGAGGAAGGAGACGGAGAGTCAACCGTCGGCCCGGAGCGTGGTGCCGCTCCGGCGACCCGCGGCATGACGCGCCGACGCGGTGGAGAGGCCGGCGTGTCCGCTCCCAGGGTGGTCGCTATTTGAAATCGCTCCCAGGTCCGCTCCCCCGGGTCCTCTAAACCGTTCGATCCGGCTTGTGCGGCCCTGGTTAGCTGCAGCCTCTTTTGTTGTTGGGCAGTTGGGCTTGCTTCACATGTCGTAGTATCTTTGGGCCTACTTGTCGCTGCTAGAACGAAAGCCCATAAAGCTAGCAAGCACCGTCGGTCGACTGACACAGACAGCGCCGTCGCTACTCGCTGCCGCCGGCTGCCGCGCGAGACAAGTGGGAGGCAGAGACCGAACTCCGTTTTCGGACCCTGCATGAATCCCAGCCGGCTCGCGGCCGTACGTCTTCCCGTAAGGTGTACGCATGGCGGCGCGGCCTATCCCGTTACCGCGCCGCGCAGGGGCTAATTAGGTTTAGTACCACACCGCTCGATCCACGGAGAACGGCGCCGCACAAAAGCAGGGCCACGGGAGCATCAGTCGCCGGACCTCGTAGCGGTGGCCCACGTCATCCCAAGCTTATTTTTCGGGGCAAAGGGTGAGTTCGACGGGGTGGTCGGAGCAAGTTCGTCGATGTAGAGCGAGAGAACGAGTAGAACGAGAGAGGAAGAACTGACGCAACACACATTCTATTCATCAGTGTGGTGGTGTCTATTGGAACGAAAGGAACTGAAATGGCTCGATGACAATCCTTTGGTCATTATATCTGCAAACTGCTGATCGGTTGGAACATGGAGCACTCGGATTTCCCCAAGGGCAACTCGCTCTCGCACGAAGTGAATATCCAACTCAATATGTTTAGTTCGTCGATGATGAACCAGATTAGCTGTCATGTATACTGCTGAGATGTTGTCACAGTACACCTATGTTTTTAAGGCGGTAACGCGAGGCGAGGCGACTGACCCCAGTGGCGGAGGCAGGATTTTCAAATTGGGTGTGCAAATCAGTCGAACTTTTGTCTCATGATTTTGAAAAATTATTCAAATATTGATCTCTCATGCTATTTCTAAGCTTGTTCTTCACCAAATTCATACATCATGGCTATTTGAACCCAAGTACTAGTATACATATATATGACACCTATTGAAAATCGAATTTCTTGCAAAAAAACATTGGGTGTGCACTTGCACACCCGTGCACCATGGTGGCTCCACCCCTGCTGACCCCCCTCCAATCGCCTAGGCGACGCCTAGGCGTTCTTAAGGCGAGGCAAGGGGACACCATACTATCAGGAAAAAACTGGAAAATAGAAGAAGTCTGGAGGGGAAAAAAGGAAAAAAGAAAAGGAGAAAAGGGAAAGAGAGAAAGAAGTGCACTTGGCCCAGCCCACTAGTGGCCCAGGTCGTTCCCCAGATAGGTTTTAGGTGTCCTACTGTCGATCCAATCGACTCTTCCAATCCTCTGCTCGTGCCGCATCTTCTCTTCCTCTTCCCTGCTACTGGCAGAGCTCCGACGTTGCTGTTCCGGCACCGCCTCTCCTCCCTGCTGCCGATCTGCTCCCAGATCACCGGCCGTCGGAGCTCTGCCAGCCAGCGGCGCGGAATCAGACGGGGATGGCGGCGGCGGCTTTGCTTGTTGGTTCCCCGTTCCGTTTTTCCATCTGCTCCATCTCTCCCCCGCCTTGGCTAAATCTTAGTAAGGGACCAGGACACCCTAACATTTTTTGCGCCCTGACACCAAGGCGACGCCTTGAAAACATAGAAGTACACAATTGTCGCTGAAGGAATGTCATAGCCAATTTCACCAAGCAATTGCCGCAACCAGCAGCACTCTGCCACCACATTTGCCACTGCTCGATACTCTACTTCGGCGCTTGAACGTGAGACTGTGGGTTGGCGCTTTGATGACCATGAAACTATGGAGTCTCCAAAATAGACACAGAACTCTGAGGTTGATCTCCTTGTATCCGGGCAGCCAGCCCAATCTGCGTCTGAATATGCACAGATAGTACTAGTGTTGGCGGAGCGGAGTTGCAAACCAAATGAAGTAGTCCCGCGAACATAACGAAGAATCCTCTTGATCAGCGACAAGTGCACATCTCTCGGATCATGCATGTGTAAGCAGGCTTGTTGAACAGCATATGTGAGATCAGGTCGAGTCATCGTCAGATACTGAAGAGCTCCTGCTAAGCTTCTGTATTCAGATGCATTGTCAATGTGAGTACCTTCTGCTGAAGAAACTTTGGGCCTGCTGTCAATTGGAGTTGAAGCCGGCTTGCATTCAGTCATGCCTGCACGAGCCAGCAGGTCTTCAGCATAAGCCTTCTGAGATAGAAAGAAACCAGCTTCTGAACGAGTCACTTGCATGGCCAGAAAGTAGTGAAGGGGTCCAAGATCTTTCATGGAGAATTCAGCTTGCAGACGAGCAACGATGAAGTGAAGTAGCTGACTGGATGACGCTGTAAGGACAATGTCGTCGACATACAACAATAGCAGAGCAGTGGCACCATTGTGTCGGTAGATGAACAGCGATGCATCAGACTTTGAAGCACTGAAACCAGTCTGCATTGCAACAGCAGCAAATCTCTGAAACCAGGCCCCGGGCGCCTGTTTTAACAAAGATTTCGACAGACGACACACATGATCCGGCTTGGATTTATCAACAAAACCTGCAGGCTGGAGACAGAACACTTCTTCATCAAGCACACCATGGAGGAAGGCGTTTTTGACATCTAACTGATTCACTGGCCAATGGCGCGACGAAGCAATGGTAAGCACCGTGCGTATCGTCGCTGGTTTTGACGATTGGACTGAATGTTTCATCTTAGCCCACGCCCGTCCGTCGATGTGGTCCATGAGGCCGAACTTGGTGAGGACGACCATGAACATCTGCCGCCAGAGCCCGTAGTTGGCCTCCTGCAGATCAAGGACAGTGGGGATGTGCAGACTTGATGTTGATCAGTTGGATTTGAGAAGAAAGGGGTGGGTTGGTGACGACTCGAAGGAGAGCCGGGCGGCGAACTCGCCGGAGATGAGGAAGAAGAGGAGGAATTGCTCATGGCGGCGAACTCGTTGGAGAAGGCAGCGGCGTCGCCGGAGAGGGCAGCGGAAGCCTGGGAACGAGAGGTCGCTGATACCATGTAGAACGAGAGAGGAAGAACTGACGCAACACACATTCTATTCATCAGTGTGGTGGTGTATAAATATACACGTACAACAGAGGCCGTTAGGCTACTACAGAATTGACTCAATCACCTAAAGATCAGCTAAGATCCTATAGAATCGGTCACGTACAGTACAGTTGAGCAGAACCGTTCGCTTACAGTCGACAGGGCTGACAACCCGACGGTCTCCCTGCAGATGGATCGTAAGTCCAGACGATGCAGGACAGCGGGGTTGCCTCGGCCCGGACCGTTGCCTCGGCCCGGACCGGGCTCGCACTTCCCTTTTTTGTTGCCTGCCGAGTGACGCCGGCGAGCAAAATATACGAATTGCTTCGTGTTCTTTGGTAGTGCCCTTGTCTTAATTGTCCAACACGGAAATTAACATGGAGAGATGTGATCTGAGGCTAGCTGCTCCGGGACGGCAACTCGCCTACACTCACGCACACCTCGAAGATCTGCAGTTTCACAACTAAGATTTGCCGCCGAAATATACGAAGATGTTAGCATATGAACCCAAACATTATCTAACGAAAATGATGAGAGTGGCCGATTCAATTGTAGTATTAACAATTAGACCTCTTTTGAAAATTATAAAATAAATTCGTCAATCTCTTTTTTCCCAAATTGCCCTCGTACTATTAATGTCACCCTTAAATACTAGTAGTATTGGTGGTAGGAAGCAAATTAATCTGGACCTATCGGATCCCAATACCACTAGTATTATACTAGTAGTATAGGGCACCGTAAAAGTGCTCTTATAAAAGGGATCCATGTTATCATACTTGTAACATCCTAAAATTTGAAATCAAATAAAAATCACTCAAATTTAATTTTTTATCCGACTCTTACCATTCATGATTTTTTTTTCAAAATAAATGTAACTAAACTAATACAATGTTTGAAAAAGCGGTATACGAAAGCGGGCGGTGAGGCACTGCCTAGCGCCTAGCCCGCCTAGGCGGGCCTAGGCGTTTTCTAGGCGTTCCCAAAAAAGCGGTGGCCCCACATATATATCAGTATATAATTATCATGTATAGCACCTGAAAAAGAAAAAGAAAAGAAAAGAAAAGAGAGAAAAAGGAGAAAAGGGAGAGGAAATATTCTGGGCTAGCCCAGCCCACCAGGAGGCCCATAGCCCCACTCGCCCTTACCTTACCTGCTGCTATAGCAGATAACGCATCGCTCGTCTTCTCGACGATTCCGCTATCGCTCCTCGTCCTCCCCTGCTTCTTCCGCTCCTATTTCCAAATCAGCCACCATAGCTGACCGAAGGAGGTCTTGCCCAGGCCACAAGTGCTAGATCCGATGGGGACAGGCCAGCCCGACGCGCCCGCTGCTTGACGGTCGGCGGCCGCGCTGCTTGATGGCCGCCGGTGGGAAACAACGCTGCGCCTGGACGGGATCTGGATGACGGCAGCGCTGCAGGTGGGCGAGCGGGAGGGGAAAAGCAGCCGGAGTGACAAGGAGCGCTGTTTGTCCGGGGAATCGGCGCTGACCCACACAAGAAAACGGAAAAAGGCGCCGCTTTCCACCTCTTTTGCTGCGCGTAGGCGGTTCAGCGCCTTTCTCTACCGATTACGTGAAAGCGACGCGCTCGACCACCGCGCAGCGCCTAGGCGCCGCTTTTTTAAACACTGAACTAATACGAACTAGTGCAAGAAAATAATTCCTAGAAAAAGTTCAAATCATTTCCTTTCCCTCCCCTTCCCCTGGGCTGCTTCCCTCCCTGGCCCATCTTTCTTTCTCCTCGATCTCCCGGCCCAGCACGCCACACAAGCGTCACCTCGCATCTGCCCCTCGCAGCAGCTCCACGCCGAGCGGCTGAGCCGCCGCTCCAACGTCGCCTCCACCTGCCGCCGTGCGCCCCACCGCCATGAACGGTGTTCCCGCCAAAACGAGCCACCGTGCGGCTATAAATCCCACTATACGCTTCTCCTTATCCCCAGAGCCCTCCGCCACTGTGAGCTTCGCCCTCCACAGCCCCAGGGTCGCCGTTTTTCCCCCTTCTTCCCTACTCGAAGTAGATGTAGGAAAAGTGGAAAGCGCAGTGTTTGCTCGGCTAGCTTGTCCCATACGACGACTGGCAATGTGACCAAAGTAGAGATGAGAGAATGTCAAAGAGCTGACGGTTGACTTGCTCACGATCATCGGCGACACAGGTTTCCAGCTCGAACACGCTCAATGATGTCTCACTGTTCACTGATGATGCAAAATCTAATGAAGGACGCGTGGCGAAGAATTTCCTTTGTGAGTTGTGACCTTTTGACTGGTTCGTGTGTACAGGTATCTGTGACTGTGAGGCAAGCGAATCAAAATCACTGTTGGCCGGTTGAATTAAGCGGAATCAAGCTGGGAGATCGTGCATGCTGCCATTGCTTAGCCGCCGGCGCTGGCCAACGTAGCAGTGCCAACATATCCTGTCAATCGTCATTGCCATGCCGGCCGCACGCACCCATGCATACTATGCAAGCATCACCGGCTGTTTATACGGAGAAAACAGCGACCATGCAATGCAAACTCTAATGAATTGAAGGACATGTTTCGTGCCGCAGATGCTTTGGCGTGCGTCAGGTACGTGACCTTGACCATGCTACGTACCTTCGGCTGCGCACGTACGTATCTCAGACTGTGAGGCGGGCGAGCGAATCAAAAGCGCGTGACGCACGGTATAAATATACTGACCAGCTGGCAGCTGCAGAGACACCCAGTAGCAGACGCGCGAGATGCAAGACGCCCTGATGCGGAGCTCAAAGGCGTCTTCGGCGCACAGTAGCAACAAGACGGGGTTCTTCGGGGTGCGCAGGCGGCCATGGGGCAGGTTCGGCGCCGAGATACGCGACCCCATGCGCCACGGCTGCCCCAAGGTGTGGCTGGGAAGCTACGACACCGCCGAGGCCGCCGCGCTCGCCTACGACCAGGCCGCGTTCGCCTCTCGGGGCGCCGCTGCAGTGCTCAACTTCCCCGTGGAGCTTGTGGAGGCCTCGCTCGCCGAGCTGGGGCTCTCCGTCGCCGCGGGGGAGTCCCCTGCGCTCGCGCTGAGTCGGCGCCTCCTGAAACTCAAGCCAGCTCCGAGGCCGCGCCCGGCGATCGGACGCTCTGCGGTGGTTCCAGAGCGGCAGCAGGCGGTGACCAGGGAAGACTGTGTGTTGGACTCGTCCTGCTGCAGCGCCGGGTTGGTGCCGGAGTCGTCCAAGCCCGGCGAGGTCTTGGAACTCGAGGACCTCGGCACGGAGTACCTGGAGGAGCTCCTCCGGGTGTCCTGCGAGGCCCCGGGCTGCGACGATGTGTGATCAAGGATTTACTATAGGAGAGATTTTACGGTGTTTGCGATGTGCTCATGTACATACTGTCAACGTGGCTATATGCATGTTCCTTAGGTTTTCTAAACAAATCGAAAGAGTTTGAGAGATCCAACACGATTTGCATTGCTCCATTGATAGAGTCTCTATACTATTTTTTTTTTTTGGGAATTGAGTCTCTATACTATTTGTTTACGTCAGTTCGTTTCGTCTCGTTTACGTACGTGCGTTCGTCTTTGGCAAGCAAGGCAGGGGCAGGGGCAGCGCCGGCTCCGACGTCGACGTCCGCGCGGCGTGTTGAGCTGAGCATCGACGTTCAGCAGCACATCAACGAGCTCCAACACCTTGGCCTTCTCGATGTCCATGGTGCCGCGGAGTGACCCTGTCCTCGTGGCGCCGAGGGGCAGGTCGAACATGCTCCATCCACCGACGAGTTGATCACGTGGGCACCACTCGATCGGAAGCGTCGCCGGCGACGAGGAGTCGATTGGAATTCGGCGCTTGTACGTGCGCGTTCGTCGCAGGTTGGAGGAGTTGCGCGTCATGTCAGTTGCAGCGCTGGCGGCAGCGGCCTTGTGTGCCTGCAGTACGTGCATCCCTTGGCCATGAGCTCCTCATGCGGGCCGGGCGGGCCCATCTCTGAAACGGCGACGAGCCAACGAGATCGGCCTTGTGGATGGTTGAAACTGGAGAGGTGGTGGGCAATCACCAAGCTGTCGAGCACCTCTCCTGCGACAGGTTCTCGGACGGGGAGTTCAGCACGCTGGTGGTCTCCGCGTCCAAGATTCTTGAGCATGGCGCGTGCGATGGCGATGTGCTGATTCTGATTGCTCACCAACCTGCAGTCCACGTTGACTCATTAGCATTGCCATGAACTAATAATCATCATCTATTCCATTCATCTCTAAATTGCATTAGTAGATCTATTCATCATTTCTTTCACCTGTTGATCACCTAGCTACGAACCTTTAGTTAAATCTTCCAGAGCCATAATTATAGTCAAAACACGTACGAAATCACTTACAAAGTAGGATGCGGAGTATTTCATATAACTTTTTGTCAAACTTGCTTCATCTGACCTCCCACTTTGTTCTAACATGCCATGTCATTACTTGACAGATATATAACTTTTGTCAACGCTTCAACATTCACATGGCACTTAAAGCAAATATCAGCACCAATCAAAGTCAAAGATGGAGAAGGAAAGCACGGGGTTACTAGAGATGGAAGAAGCAGGAGAATGGGATTAGGCAGCGACACGTGGTGGATCCTAGCAAGCTCTATAGAAGCGGGCCGGGAAATTGTCACTTGAGTTTAATATTTGACCTATCCGTTCAAGTTGTTCATGCAAACTTTTGACATCCGTTGCAGTGTGCGTTCCCGACCATCGCAACTTTGTCGCAATAAAATGGGTCAGGGGGGTTCAGCTGCTGCAACAGAGTGCCAGGTCGAAGCTGATTCTTCAAACCGGGAGAATGGCGGCTCCAAATTTTCAGTCAACCGAACCATTTTCTACCTATATCTTGAAGGGAGAAGGTACATAATTGATATGAGAATTTTATTTTGTGCAATGTAATAGCAACAGTATGCAATACTTCTTAGTCAAACGGTTTCTCAAAATATTTGGAGATATATGCTGTTGTAATATGATGCATAATTGACTTTCTCCCTGGATGCAAGTGTTATGAATCTTGAAAGAAAAAGCAGAGTCAACACTAGTGGATGCAGCGGAGCTTGACGCCGGGGAGCCAAGGTCTGTGCTCACATTCTAGATGCCGATGCACTCGCGTGTGATCGCTGCGGCACTGGGAGTAGGCAGCGATCAGGGCCACGTAGTGTAGCAGCGGGAGCCCGTCGACGCGTCTTTGGCCCCGTGACGCGACGCGACGGCAATGCGTGGAGAGGAGTCGCGTCCACGGACGGAAAAAAGATCCCGATGATGGTCGCAACTCGCAACAAGCGGCAACAGGATACACCAGGCAATGCAGGGCGCGATAGTCGCGTGGCAGCTAGCGACGCGCCCTCTTCCCACCAACCGTGCTGGCGGCGGCAAAAAAATCAAAAACACTGTACTACTCCCTCCGTCCCAGAATATAAGTATTTCTGGATTTGGTCAAAGTCAATTCTCTTCAACTTTGACTATCTATATTTATAAAAGTAAAATATTTCAAACATGAAGAGTTACATATTATGATAATTGGTTTCATGATGAATCTAACAATATCATTTAACGGATCTGCTCGGATCATGCAGTGCCCGGTCCTTGACTCTCAACTGGGACATGCTCGACATAGAAAGGCATGAACTTGACCATCTTGACCTACCAATCACAGATGATGAAATTAAAAAAGCGGTCATGGAAGCGCCGGGAGAGAAGGCTCCGGGCCCTGATGGATACATTGGTTCGTTCTTCAAGCACTGTTGGGATATCATCAAAACCGATGTGATAATGGCAATCAGGGAAATTTATGAGCTGCGGGAGGGATGCTGGAACCTGCTCAACTCGGCTAACATCACCCTGGTACCAAAACGTGAAGAACCAGCAGCCATCTCTGACTACCGTCCGATCAGCCTCATGCATAGTGTGGCAAAGATATTGGGGAAAATTCTTGCGAACCGGCTGGCACCATGTCTTGACAATTTGGTCTCGCGCAGCCAGAGCGCGTTCATCAAAGGCCGCAGTATTCAGGACAATTTTCAATATGTCCAGGGGGCTGTCCATCACTTCCACCGTGCCAAAACCCCTATGCTCCTGCTGAAACTTGACATCGCCAAAGCCTTCGACAGTGTCAGATGGGAATACTTGCTTGAAGTCATGGAAAGGATTGGATTCGGGCAGCGGTGGCGGGATCTCATCGCACTCACATGGGGAACCACAACATCACGCATCCTACTGAATGGTGAAGCAGGCAGACCGATCAAGCATAGAAGAGGGCTGCGGCAAGGGGACCCCTTGTCGCCGATGCTATTCATCCTTGCGATGGATCCTCTACAACGCCTACTCGATCGGGCAACTACACAAGGTCTACTCAGCCCCATCGGCCAGTCACCAATCAAACTACGGACAAGCCTATATGCAGACGATGCCTGCCTCTTTGTTCGCCCGGAGTCAGCTGATATCGAGCACCTTATGCAGATTCTGGCCCACTTTGGAGAGGCAACAGGTCTTCATACAAATGTACAGAAGTCCGAGATCTTCCCCATCCGCTGCGACGAGGTTGATCTAGATCAGGTTCTTGGCCAATTCCAGGCCAAACGAGGTCAGCTACCATGCAAATATCTTGGCTTGCCACTGCGGCTCGGTCGCTTAAGACGTGCAGATGAGCAGGCCATCATTGACAAGCTCGCAGCTCGCCTACCGGGATGGAAAGGACGCCTTCTCAACAAGGCTGGACGGCTGGCTCTGGTAAACTCAGTCCTCACATCTATCCCGACCTATCATATGACCGTGTTCCCTCTATCCAAGTGGGCCATCAAACGGATTGATCGCATCAGAAGAAACTTCCTTTGGAAGGGCTCGGATGAAGCACGGGGAGGGAATTGTGCAGTAAACTGGAAAAGGGTTCAAAGGCCAAAGCATTTGGGTGGACTAGGTGTCCTAAACCTCGCTGATTTCAACCGAGCATTGAGACTGCGCTGGCAATGGTTCAAATGGACAGACACAAGTCGGCCTTGGTCGGCCATGCCGCTGCGGATCACAAACTCAGAAGCAGACCTGTTCAGAGCATGTACCTCCGTCCAGATTGGCAATGGAGCTCGAGCAAGTTTTTGGCACGACCGATGGCTGGCCGGCAAGGTCCCGAAGGAAATTGCGCCGAGCCTGTACAGATTGGCCTGGAGAAAAAATGGAACGGTGGCCCAAGGGTTGACACAAAACAAATGGATGAGGGGGATGTTGCGGATCTCTACCGTGGAGGAGGTCACACAGTTTGTTGAGCTTTGGCACTTGTTGCGCCACATCAACCTCACCGAGGCCGAAGACACCATCTCCTGGCGCTTCACGGCGAATGGTCAGTACACATCGCGATCGGCGTATGCCATCCAATTCGCCGGTTCCTATCCCGACCATGACTGGGGCCGATTATGGAAGAGCAAGACAGAAAATAAGTGCAAGTTCTTCAGCTGGTTGGCTCTGCAAAACAAGCTATGGACAGCAGACAGAATTATCAAGATGGGAGGACAAGCAAATGCAATTTGTCAGCTCTGTCGCACCAGACCAGAGACCATCACTCATATGCTCACATCATGTGCCTTCTCAGCTGGAGTATGGGGAGCGTTGGCGCCGACGACAGGACTTACTCTGCTTCCTCTACCGGTGCAGAGGTACAAACAGCTGCAGCAATGGTGGACGGCAATGCTGGGGCCGCCGGACTCGCCGAACTACGCGCAGCGTGCCCAGGCCATCATCTACACGGCTTGGAACATATGGAAGGAGCGATGTAGGCGCTACTACGACAACAAGGCCATGCCGCCCCTGCAGCTATCTAACTTCGTCAAGCAAGACATCCTCCATTGGAGGCTAGCGTTAAATCAAGACGACGAGTAGTTCCGTCATGTAATGTGCACACTGTACATATGTTCTTGAACTCTTCTTAATGAAATGGGCAGAACACCTGCCGTTTACCGTTCAAAAAAAAAAAAACAATATCATTTATACTTATTCAAACATTCTAATTTTTTTTTTGTTATCGATAGTCAAAGTTGAACAGGATTGACTTTGACTAAAGCTAGAAATGCTTATATTTTGGGACGGAGGTAGTAGCATCTTCAGGTTTGGTTGACCGCGCCGGGTAGCAGACATGTGTCGCAAGCAAAGCGATCGACCGGTAGAAGCCCTTCGGTATTGAACGAGACGAAGGCACCGCCTGCCTTTCATTGCCAGGAGATAAAGAAGAAAGGAGCATGTTGGAAGGGTTTTATGCCACGGATACCACCCCTATGTCTGTTGGGGATTTGACTCCCGGCTCATGCATGTTGCGAGGACTCACGCAAGTGATGTTTGATTGGAAACGGCGTTCTGGTGTAAAACCAACAGATGCCTTTGAGAGCAGAGCACGCAGCTGCTCTCGAAATGCGAGTGTGCGACCAGCACGTCAACGCTCCTGAACCACATGAACAAAAGGCACTGTGCTGAGTGAGACAGGAGAATATCTTCAAAACCGCGTCCCGCATGGCCGTGGGTGTATAAATAGAGACACACTTTCCGTTCGCGAAACCATTCTGCATCGCTCGCCGCTATCGCGTGCACATCCTTCTTTGCCGGTGTACCCACACACCACCGCATCCCTCACATCGAGAATCTAGCTAGGCTGCCATGACGAAGAATGCTATGGAGCGGCTGGGTGGCATATTTTGCTGCCACGCCTCCATGACCATGTCCTCAGACCAGGAGGGGCGCGAGGAGGCGGCGGCGGCGGCGGCGGCGGTTTCCATGCCTCAGGAGCAGGAGGTTTCCACGTTCAGGTACGAGCTGCTGGAGGCGGCGACAGAGTCTTTTTCAGAGAGGCAGATTCTGGGGCGGGGCGGCTTCGGCACGGTGTACCGCGGGCGCCTCGACGACGGGCGCCACGTTGCCGTGAAGCGGCTCAACTTGCCGACGGCAGCGTGGCAATTCGAGAACGAGGCCCGTCTTTTGTCACGCGTGAGGCACCGGAACCTCGTCAGCCTCCTCGGGTTCTGCACCCACGGAGACAGCGAGAAGCTCCTGGTCTACGAGTACGTGGCCAAGCAGAGCTTGGCGAAGGTTCTGTCCTCCGGTAAGTGCGTTACTCTACTTGTGTTTTTTACTACCAGTACGAGCACCACTTACTTTCCGTAAAAAGAAAAGAACACTAGTGCTGTTCAAATACTGGAGTACTTCAACATCAGGGGACTGTAGCTTTAATTGGAGTGTGCACGTGCCTCACTAGCTAGCTGCGTTAGGGCCTACAAAATTCATCTCATGCTACAAATTCACTACTCCTAACCAAACTTGTCCCGTACTCTACTACGTGCTTATATATGCAGCGGACGGTCGGGCCGAGCTGAGCTGGCCACGACGCCACGCGGTGGTGATAGGCGTGGCGCGCGGGCTCGTGTACCTTCACGAGGATGCCCCCGTCCGGATCATCCACCGCGACATCAAGGCGGCCAACGTGCTACTGGACGACCGGTGGGTTCCCAAAATTGCGGATTTCGGCGTTGCACGGCTCTTCCCCGAAGCCAGCGAGGGCTGCTCCACCGTGAAGACCGCCGCCATGGGCACCAAGGGGTACATGGCGCCCGAATACTTCATCCACCACCACCTCTCCCCCAAAGCTGATGTCTACAGCTTTGGCGTCCTGATGCTTGAAGTTATCGCCGGCAGCAAGAGCCACACTTTCGTGCCGCCTCCGGACGCGGAGTCCGATAACCTCCTCCTACACGTATGTATCATCTTCTTCCCTCTCGTCCAAAAATTGCTTTGCTTTGGTGTTCCATTTATTTGACTGTAAGACATGCATGTTCAGGCATGGACGCTGTACAAGAAGGGACGGAGCCTGGAGTTGCTTGACCCCGCAGCACAATCCTCGGCGACGCCAGAACAGGTGGAACTGTTTGTGCACATTGGGCTCCTGTGCGTGCAGGTCGAACCGCATCAGAGGCCGGACACCAAGAAGCTCCTGTTCATGCTGTCCACGAATCATGGCACGCTCGAGGAGCCAACGCGGCCAGAGTTCCCCATGTTGCAGTACATGATGCTGCGGAGGGGCTCCGTGGCGTTCCACACGTCGGCCTCCACATTCAACTCGCCGAGAGCGTTACAAGAGTCGTCGTCGTCGGGAGTCATCCGGCCATCGCCATCATCCATGGCGTCAACACGGCCCCCTGCCTCTTCTTCACGCCGCCAAGGATGATCTTTTGCCCGCTCAGTTAGAAATGGGATGTTAAAGAGTCAACTACTACTCCTACAAAAATTTCGTATACTTCAGATCGTGTGAACATCCAAGTCACCACGTGTGGTAAACAACAACCGTACAAACCACTGAGTGGCCATAAGCAACCGGTACTGAGAGTTAGTACAAGAGATAAGGGACAAAGATTAAGAGACTAGTTGTTGTGTAGCTCTGGCCCTTCCGCACATGTTATGTCAGCGATGATGATTAGTGAGACCTCGCGATGGCAACCATACTTGTATCAAAGCCTCAAACAGTTATGCACACCATGCTCGTCACCACACGCATTAAGATGCTTCTTCAATTCTCCAAACATCAGTTGGGACATCCAGCGTATCACCCTCTTGCTCTGCTTGGCAAATATAGCATACACAACAACGTTGGGACGATATATTATCAACTGTTCCTCACGGGCGAGATCCGGCAATGTGCTGCCTCGAAGACCAGGTCAACAGACACCAGTTTCCATATGCTTGTTGCCTTGATCTCCTAGACCACGACATCTGCTTGCTTAGCATCCAACGGAATCATTGTAGCCTTTTATGGCGGACAGATCGCTCTTGCACTTCGGTGCCTTTGAAATCTTGAACTCTTGCATTTTGTTTAGCTGTAAACTCCATGCCAACTGCCTCTTGTACCTTTAGCCTCACGACCTCGCGTGGACGCTACTACGATATCAGCGCATGCAATTTCGTGGATAAAATCTGGCAAACCATTACCTCTGACATAGCTTGAAATGTGTGCTCGCGATCAGTCGCTTCCAGTCGATGTGTGATCAGTTCGAACCGCTGAGTCCCGTAGTGCCGGTTCTCATCATGATCTGCTGGGTGCAAAGACATGCTCTAGGACGTCCAAGCCTGGCGCGTCCTTTCAACATCGTTGAAGTGTTTCATGGGGGCCGGTCGCCATCAATGGCGTCCAGCATATTCGCATTAGCCACTGGGTTTAATGTGTTGTCTCTGCGCTCGTGCTCAAGCACGGCGGCGTGCGAATTTTGCCGTGCTCTTCCCTGCCCACCTTGCGGCTTCATCGATCTCTCGCTCGTCTCTTTCACACAACCAGATTTGCCAAATTACGATCATGTTGCTTCGCCTCGGCCACAGCCTTTGCTCGACGTGTTCGTGCACCATGATTCTCGTTTGCCCTGCGACTACGATTTCACCGATCTCGTTCTCTCATTGAAGCTCCCACCCGCCACCTTCAAGAACTTGTTCATGTCACAAATATTTCCATAGCCGTGCGACCACTCGTGTCTATGCATGCCGCTGGCAACTGTCTCGTCATCTTCTAGTTTCAGGCTACATCACCTACATCACGGCACTGCCATTGTTCTTGGTTCAAAGCCCTAGATTGCCTTGTCGATGGACTTTTCTATGGTAGTCCCTCCTCAGCACTCTTGTACCGTGCAAGAGAAAAAATAAATCTGATGGACTGTTCTGCGCCTAACTCGATCTCCTCCCAAATCCTTGTCGCGCGTGATGGAGCCCTGCCAAAGGCCCCCTAACTTGTATCCTTCCTTCCCATTTCTCGCTACTCCTATGTCGAACACAACATTCCCTGATCCCTTTACCAACGCTCTCAAATAATCACGGATGTGTATGACGTTCGGTGGCAGCGCAGGTGCTCCGGTGTTCACTCGTTCATCGCGTCACAATAGCCTATCGTGTCTTGAGCCATGTATTGCCTCACAAGGAGACTTCCTAGCTGTCAATGCTTCAAGCAATTCAGAAGATCATCAGCTAGCCTCATGAGTTTCTAATGTCTTTTGTTCTTTCCCTTTTCCTAGACTTGGTGATGACCTTAGTCCGGGCCTAGCTCTCATGCTGGGTTAGATCTTGTACCCTTAGGTTGTAATCGTTCTTACTCCTTCCTTAATGAATGGCAGTGCTCCTGCCCTATTT
Source organism: Eragrostis nindensis (assembly GCA_012490785.1). Classification (NCBI taxonomy): domain Eukaryota; kingdom Viridiplantae; phylum Streptophyta; class Magnoliopsida; order Poales; family Poaceae; genus Eragrostis; species Eragrostis nindensis. The sequence continues at coordinate 313,500 of JAAXCT010000343.1, forward strand.
TCTTTTTCTCAAACATGCAGAAGAGCTGTGTGTCATTTCATTAAGGAGAAGAAAAAAATACATAGCCCTTTTCGGCCAGGGATTAGCCTAAGGCCAGGGATTAGCCTTGTTCATACATTCGCGCCGGGTACACGATGAGCAACCTACAAACCCCAGGACACTCAAGGATATTAGCTACCCGAGCCTCCTAGCACCAGCCATCTTCCAAAGAGAGGCCTCGTCTGCTATGTCACGGATTATAGCATACAGCTGTGGGCTTTCGCCATCGAAAACACAGCGGTTCCTCCGGTTCCAGATTGCCCAAGACACGAGCATTACCGGTGTGTTGAAGCCTCTCTTTTTTTTTCTCTTGGCACTCTCTTTAGCGCTCGCCGCCACCATTTCTTGAAGGATTGCTCATCAGACGAGGGGATTAGTGCTTGCAATCCCACCTTGGCGAGAGAGTGGAACCAGACCTCCCTTGCTACTATGCAATTGACGAGCACACGCTGAATGTTTTCCTCCTCCTGATCACATAAGGGACACTCCTCTGGGTGTTGTAATCCTCTACGTGCGAGGCGGTCCGCAGTCCAGCACCGGTTTAAGATGGCCAACCAAAGGAAGAGCTTCACTTTGAGAGGAGCCCACGATTTCCAAAGCCTTTTGTATGGTTCAAATTTAATCGCTCCTGTGAAAAATCTGCCGTATGCCGACTTGGTTGTGAATTTGCCCGACGCTTCTGGAGTCCAGATGTAATTGTCTCGGACGCCCGGGGTTAAGTGGATCTTGCAGCACATCCCAAAGCTGGAGGCATTGCCAAATTGCGACCACCGGCAATCCCCCACCAAAATCATTCCTCCATTTGTTCCCATCAAGGGCATCATGTACCGTTCGCTTGCGCCATCCTCTTTTCTTTACATAGGGCATAAGGTCTGGCGCCAAGTCCATAATCGATTTTCCATGGATCCACTTGTCCACCCAGAATAGGGCTGATTGCCCGTCGCCCACAACAGTGATGACCGAGGCTGCAAACATGGTCCTAGCATTGGGGGGAGCCTGCACTCCAAGAGACGCCCATGGTTTGTTTGGCTCCGTCTTCTCAAACCACAGCCATCTCATACGAAGCGCCCAACCGAGGGTCTCAAGGTTGTGTATTCCCAGGCCACCGCAGTCCAGTGGGCGCATGACTCTTCCCCAAGCAACCGGGCAATGCCCCCTATTTTTTTTTAAAAAAAAAAACCGTGTCAGGTTTTTTTTCTGATCTGTCATGTTTTCTTATTTCCTAATAATCATTTCATTTCCAATAATTACTGCTGCCACGATAAAAAAAATCAGGCCATACTTTCAGCCATGACACATGTACACCTTTTATCTTCAACTAGTTGAATGCCCGCGCGTTGCTGCGGGAGTCAAAGATTGCGTACGGGTACATGGTATTGCAAAGTGTAAGGTGTAGTTGCACCATGAATAGCAATTCGGTATTATGTCTCTAGGAGGTTTATCTACTCCTAGTTGAACGCCCGTGCGATGCCACGGAAGCTGGAAGCTAAAGATTGAGTACCAGTACATGGTATCATGCGGGTGCAAGATATATTTGCGTCATTATATGCACGGTGTATAGCAATTCAGATGCTCGCTCACCTAGTGAAGGTGCGGCTAGGTCTCCTGCTCTCCCGAAGAAGAAGTCGGGCGCCATCCCCTCTCGTATGCCATGCAGACGGACATTTGCATGTTCACAGGCACACAGGCATGCTCATGGGACGGGTGCGGGTAACAAAATTACCTATTGGACGCGACCGGGTGAGCACGGCGAGCCACTAATGCCCACTCCTCCATTGCACTTCCACACCTTCACCACTCCAGTACAGACCTGAGACCTCCGTCTCCGTGCCTCCGCCGCTCGATCCTACCCCCACCTCTATCACACCTCAACTCTTACACACCTCTCATGAACCTCCGCCCAATATGAAGTGGAGATGCACTTCTGTGTGTGCTTGGGGCAGCGGATGATGGGCACAATGGCGGACCTGGGTAGTGAACTGGAGTAGGATGCGATGGTGGCAACAGCGATTAACCTTGGCTGGCAAATGTTGAACAATTAGCCGTGGACCAGTGGCGATCTCTGGCTCTGGTCATTCGGCAAGAAAGTAAAGATATGCAACATACAAAATGCAAGCGCTTAGATGTACCAAATTAATATTCTTTATCGCCAGCACAAAGGTTATATCATTCAACTATTCTTTTTTCAAGCTTCAATGTATAGCTGCACTACTTTAAGCAGGGACTCATCTGCAGCATTAGAATACCAAGGCAAAAACGGTTACAAAATAATTCAAAAGGATTTGCAAAAGCCAGGCAAGTCAGACCGCTATCTACTAAAAGGAAGTCATGAACGTATCGATGTTTATTGACAGAACAGTTAGAACACAAAAATCATAAATATCATTTTCCTTTTTTCCATAATGAAAAAACTCATTTACAAATAGCACCCCCTTCCAGACTCCATATTCTCACATGATGATTATAAGGTCATGAGACCCCAAGTAAATAGCAGTAACTCCTAATATTCAAGACTCAGCATTCTCACAAAAATCATTAATTTGTTCCGTTTCAGGCAAACGCATTGTCAATTTCAAAAGGGCTCATCTGCGTCAATTTCTTCCGGACAACTAATTCTAGACACCTAAATGAAGAACAAAATACAACAATGCAAATATAAGATAACATGAATTGCTCATCACATGTAGAAAAAGACATTGAATTCTAGAAATAGAATGCACAAATAAGATAATAATAATTTCCACACTAAAACAGACTCATCCCAGGGTCCTTTGCTTTTGCAACTAATACATTTAGCATGCACCATGGAGACGCAAACAACAAAATTTCTTTAGTGTAGATACATATGGGATTTTGCTTCCTCCATCGCACGTGAAATATGTTTCCCTACAGAAACCAATACCAAAACAATAAATAAGCAAGAACACGGGGAATAAAGAATATTTGACATTACAGAATGGTACATGGGAAATTAAAAAGCATCAGGCACCAAAGTTTAATAATCCTCTTACCATGAAGAATTAGAATCACTTCATATTTTTAATCACTGCATATTTGCGTCATGCTGCCTAGCCTTGCATACGTCAAAACAGGTAATCCCCTGCAAAAACACATATGAGCCCCTCAAGTAAACAAACGTTAACAAATTGAGAAGACGAAACAATAAAAAGAGCTAGTAAGTAGCGGCAATTCAATATTCCTGGCAAGAATGTAGGAGAAAAGCATGGATAAATATAGGGAACTGATTTCGGTGGTTTCAAATCTTATTATTTATTTCATCAGATAAACTCCTCATGCTCTTTGCATGACCCTTATTGGAAGATAATATTAGTTGAGAGACAATACAACATCCCCATAGCCACCCTGATGACACTGACTGCATCTATAAGTGCTAAACATCAACATCCTCACTGCATGCAGAGGACACTGAAATTGGTAAACATAATTTCCTACTTCCATAAACCACATTAATAAAGGAAAGCATGCATCACGTTGTAAGTTTACCGACTGTTGACCCAATATTGTAATAGCATCGTCTGGCAGATGATATGTGTTAACAAAAATAACTAAAATGAGATAGTTTGGCTAATTCAAAATTATAAATGCATGAATCTGTTGCTTGTCGTTACAATCAGGTCTGTCTAGTCGAACTGAATTGACTAAAAATATGTGCAGTTTAAGGAGCCATTTGAAAGTCCAATACATGCATGCATGCCCCTATTCTTTCCACTGATATTCCATAGAATTCAAGATAATCATTGGAAGCCCTTTTGCACACTTCATATCTGATTCATCAAAAAAATGTTTTGTGGCTGTCCAGTGATCTAAATACCTTGTAAAAGTGGAGAAAAGAGCACCTTTGACCTGAGCTATTTCAAACCCATTTAAATGCCTCTATCATATAAGCCTAGGCCATCACTTTCTGAGAGGATCCCATGCTGAAAGAAAGAAACAGATAACAAAACAGATTAAAATGGATACACTAATATGTCAGCCTGCCATTTCAACAGATACTTGCCAAGTTCGCATCAACTCATCTCCATCTACTCAAGCTGTTGCAGTGATCAACTATTTTCCTATTTCAAGTCTGTTAACACTCAAACTGGTTTGGCAGGTCACCGAGACCAAGCCACTCTTCGACACTTCACATTCTGCAATACAGAAACTGCAACATGTGAAGTTTGATCAGCAATACACATTGAATTTAAGCGATGGAGACAAATCTGTTGATAGTCTGACAATCAATTGCACTTCGTAAAATGGATGCTTAAAATCTCAAATTTTCTTATTAAGTTGCTTAATGGATTTACTAAGCTGACATATGATGGTCTAAGAGATGCATAGTAGAGATTTCTTATTACTTTATTGCTTCTTATTTCTAAAACATCTATGGGCAGAATAATCTCTAGAAGTTATACTGGAGAAAGATGGAACTTTGTTGAGAAGTACATTACTTTTCTGAATAGTCAACAGATAATCTGTGAAGTATTAAGTATTTGCACGGCTTCCAGGGCAATAATTTTGTAATATAGGAGGGAAATCAGAAAGCTAGGTACAGAACATTCAGGTATGGACCACCATAATATTTAGAATCTAACATTGTTATCCAGAGAGGAGAAAACACACACAAAAAATAGAGAAAAGTGAAGTTGTAATGTGCAACATCCCTGGCTCAAAAATCTTTACCTAGCATCGATGTATTTGTTCATATAGTTGTCAGCTTCCTTCGATTATCACGAATGCTTCTGCATTAGAACTATTCATGGAATTAGTGAAGTCTTATGCTGTTAAAAAATAGGGAAAGTTTTTTATTGATTGCATTAATGCTTTAAAATTCATGGCTTTGAAAATACAGCAATACCTTGTCTCATTGTAGTTTGTCAAAAGTTATTAAGGTCACGATAGCAAGGCCTTTAATCAAACATAGAAGGCACATCAGGTGAATTATCAGAAGAGGAAACCGGCACAATAACAAAAATGTCTCCATTGAACTTGCACACGCGGTGTTTCTTACTATTCTGCAATCAGTCTGAAATATATTGCCACAGCTAATCTCGTAAGTCCATGCCTTTTGTTGTGGCAAACTGTATAAAAAACCTGCCCAGGCACAAAAAGGAATAAAATGTCACCCACCTTAACAACAAAGAAATAAACTATTCTACAAAACAGTAAGATTAGAATTATTTTACAGAACTGCTGAAGAGCATAATTCAGGTGAGCTCAAAAAAAGAGAAATCAATGGAGCAAATAACAGCACGTAGGTGCGATTCTTTTTACAAAAATAAGATAACTAATGCAACAGCACCAAAACAACAGGCAAGAAGTAGTAGAATCAACAAACAATATATGAGGCAAAACAAAAGTTACTTTTTCCATTCCTGAATCCCAAGCCTGTGCGTACGTGCATGATTCTGAAAACAGGAAAGATGCAACCATATGGCGAGATATCACGGATGCTACATCGCTAACTTGAATCATTATTTCTGGGCAACATGAATGTCATGAAAAACTGAGGGTTACAACTGGTGCTTACGGCATTTGAACAACGAAAGAAGCAGTCAATTTGGAGCATCAGCAAGCAAGCTAACACAGAGGCGGGCAAGTAGGCAGCAGCACAAGCAAGCAGGCAGCGGCACATGCAAGCGTTCAGCAGCAAATCGAGTATATTTAATTAAATTGGATAATCAAATTGAATAAACCAACAAAGGGAAGGGGCTAGGGAGCAACAATTTTACCTGCAGGCTGCTGCTTTGGCGGCCGTCGCTATTGAATGCAGGGAGCCATAGATCAATGGTGGTCGTCGGCAGTTCCAGCCAGAACCAAACAAATCAGGGAGGGGGAGGCGAGAGGCTCAAGATCGGCGGCGGCGGCGACTCAATTCTGAACCTGGGTGGTAGAGAAAAATAAGTTATCTGCTAATTAATTGGCCATATTTAGCAAAAACAGTAAAAAGGGCATCAGCTTCAACTTCTTCTACTTGCACTGTATTCACATCCACACCCTCTACAAGGAAAAGGGATAGAAAATGTCTTTTTTTTTTTGCGAGGATAGAAAATGGATCGCCAAGCCTTCGATTCCAGAGTGGAAATGTATTGCAGGCTCATGACCGGCAAGAACTGGAGCCGACCTGCAAGATCTCTGAACGCAATCGAAGAAATTGGTGCAGATCAGGGGAGATCCAGCTGACCACCGCGGAGAGATCGGGGAGGGTAGGGTCGGAGGAGCGTACCGTTGCCATCCTTGAGCGGAGGCAGCTCGACGGGGCGACGGTGGAAGTCGGTGAAGAGGGTCTGCCAGTCTGATGCTTCCCCGCGAGGTGTCGATCCGCACAGCCGCCGTGGGTCGGCAGCGACGACTGCGCCTCCTCGGCACGCCGCCATGGCGCCTCCGCACCGTCTGCTCTCCTCGGCTGGCGGTTGGCCTTTTCGGCCGCGACTTTCATTGGCTGGCAATGACAGAGATCAACACCGGCGACCTAGTTTGCGTCCGAGCGTGGGCGTGTTGCGCAGGGGAAGAGCACAACGGAGGTGGCGTGACGTCGAGCGGAGTTGTGCGAGGTGCAGGAGGGGAAGCAGGGGAGTTACAGCGTTGTGGGGAGTGGAGCAGTCGCATCGAGAATCGTCGGGTGGGGAGGACTGGAGGAGACGAGGGCGTCGAGGGCACGACGTTTTCGAAACCCGAAAAGCGGGCGCTCGTTCTGGATCGCAGGGAGCGCGTGCGGGGGAGACGAGCGCGGATTACAATTTCGGGGGCGGAATAAGCATGCGCGGACGACACCATGGCAATTCATTACTCGACGAAAATGTCACGTTTTTCTCACGTACATTTCTCGACGAAAATGTCACGTTTTTATTTGCTGTACTTACTGGCATAAAAATCTGGCCCTATTTTTTTTATTACGGACTCGCATGGCAACTTCCATGCACACCGTATGCACATGTATGCCCGGCTCCATGCACCCCGCACACAGTCATGTTATGTTGCATTTCTTGACACATCAAAGATTTTTTTCTACTTGACTCTTTTTTTCTCATGGCAACAAATCAGAGAAAAATCCGGACCCAATATCCTTTCACGTGAGTTTGTTGCTTAAAAACTTTACTTTCCAAAAACACAAAATAGAATATAAAAGTAGTTATGGAGCCCGCTGGAGTGCGCAGCGTTGCAGCGCAGACGGAGGGCGCTGACACAGGGAGATCTCAGGAAAAAAAAGGGAGATTGGATCGCACCGCCGCCGTGGGATGGACGACGACGCCACCGGGGCGATGGAGCGCCCAGACGTGGGGTGATTGGAGCCCACCAACGCCAGCGAATGGATCGCGCCGCAGCCCAACCGGTGGTGGAGCGCGACCGAATACGGAACGATGGTTATGACGGTTCGATCCGTTTTTGCCGGCTCTGCTGGTATGGATCTGGGTGTGGATAGGGCTGGACGAAAAGATCATGGCTCCTTAGTTCGGCTCGGCTCGTGACTGGCTCGGCTCGGCTCAGCTCGGCTTGTTCACTTTTTTTAACGAGCCGAGCCAAGTTTGTAGCTTGTTATGTTTAACGAGCTGGCTCGAGCTGATTCGTAAGCCGCTCGCGAGCTAAACGAGCCAGTAAGTCTCAACAAGCCAAGCACCCATCGGTCCCTCCTCCCTCCCTACACGTTATCCCTTTCCTGAATCGCGCCGCCACCACACCTTACCTCCTCCCAAGTCCCCATCACGCGCTTGCCTCGCTCCGTTCGCGAGCCGCACCGCCTGCCTCGCTGGCCCGTCACTCTGCTCCTTCGCCGCCCACTTGCGAGCTTGCCCGGAGGAGCTCCGTGAGGTTGTCGGCGCCTCCTTTCCCCTGTCACAGCACTCGCCTCTCCCGAGCTCGTTGTCCTCACCGCTCTTCCCATGACCATGGCGACGAGGAAGGGGACCGAGTCAAGATCCAAGCCGCGGATAGACCACGTGACGCGCGGCGGCTGGCCGGTGGCTCAAGCTGGGCGGTGCAGCCGCTCCCCCTACTCTCCTCGTGCGGTGGTGCCGGCGGTGTCCTTGTTCGGATGGCGGGTCGATAGGGCCCATAATGTCTGTGTCCCACATCTCAAACAGGATGCTGGGTTAAGTAAGAGGATTTTCATTTTGGTGGATGAAGTAACCACTGGCTCCTCCATGTCACCAGCCCCCTCCCCGCTCGGCATGCCGTCGTGCTTAAGGGCGTGAAGATGTACTCGGCGGCGTGATCGTCTTGTTCCCCGGGTCGTGACAGAGATGCTGGAGGCGAGCGGCGAGCTTAACGAGCTGGCTCGCGAGCCAGCTCGAGCTCGTATCGAGCCGAGCCAAGCCAGCATTCCAGCTCGTTAAGATAATGAGCCGAACCGAGCTAACTCGTTATCCTAACGAGCTGGACCAAGCCGAGCCGAGCCGGCTCGGTAGTCCAGCCCTAGTTGTGGATCGGTTCAGGGCCACGTGGAGTCGTGGACCCAGGAATCAGCAAAAAAAAATTAAGCTGACAACTTTTAGATTCGTGCTAATTTTGATCAACAAAAGAAGCTTTCACGTTCACTCTCAAAGCCTAGAAATTACCACGTTAATCGGAAAAAATAAAAAAGAAAAATTACCCACCATTGCCGTTACAAAAAATGTTACCTAAAATACCCCTATAACAATTCACAAACGTACGCCCTCCTTTCTTCTACACAACCGATCTCTTCATAGGTCTCCACACGCGACATACAAAATCAATCTATTATCCTGTTGAAGCTATACAACTAACTCGGCGAGGATGCATGATTCATCAAGCCTGGACCTAGCCTCCGAAGTCGAAAAAATAAAAATAAAAATTACACACCACTGCTGTTACAAAAAATGTTACCTAAAATACCCCTATAACAATTCACAAACGTACGCCTCCTTTCTTCTACACAACCGATCTCTTCATAGGTCTCCACACGCGACATACAAAATCAATCTATTATCATGTTGAAGCTATACTACTAACTCAGGCGAGGATGCATGATTCATCAAGCCTGGACCTAGCCTCCGAAGTCAGACGCCAGACCGGCAACAAACCGAGTAATCACGGCAGCGCAGAGTAGATGCCGACCAGCAGAGGCATATCAGAAATTAACAATCGTTTGAGGTGAGCAACACCTTTTCATCTAGAAGCACGCGCAGTTCAGGCCTTCGTAGGATTCCATGTGAGCATAACGACAACTCTCAATGGAGGGGGCTTGGTTGGGATCAAAGAACGACCATATGCTGTACATATACGCAGGCCATCTGGTGAGAGGAGGATGCTAATTCGGCTTCGGCGTCACTGAATCCTGCAGATTGTGTGCATGCATGCAACACGCGTGAGCTAATTCACTTGCGAGTTTAGTGCTTCACATGCGGACGGTGTCAATGGACATCGTAGTTAAGACAATTGAATCAAGCCAAGTTTGTGGCAAACACTGTCCGGATTGATCAGGGAAAGAAAGAAGAGGTATGGTTTAATTTTCCTAAAGTATATTGCACGTAGTATTTTGCATCGTTGACTTATGTTGAAATCATGTTATGTGTCTTATTTTGTGTTAAACAAACATGATAGGGAAGCATGTCCAAGATACGTGAATGCTAATGAAAAAAAAAACAAATTTGATTAAGTAGAGAGGGAGCATGGAGAAAGAAAGGATGCATAAAAAGGTGTGAGATCTCTGTTAATAAGATCACATAAAACCTGATTGCTGACAAATGCTAAAAGATCCATCTTCATGACCATGTAAACAGGCGGATTCACAAAGAATTAATCGTGTTCTGTTTAATCACTTAAGTAAGGATGCATGTATATATATTTTGCTTCACATAATATCAAAAGTAAATATTATAACTTAAGTATTGTTTTTTTATTCCATCCATGATTCGTATTTTATTCTACCACTCTTATAACATACATACCGATTCACTACCATGCATCTTATTTGTTGGCCAATTGCCATAAAAATATAGATCTTTACATACTGCTTACAATTTTTTTCTGGAGATTTCAATTTTGCATTCTACCACCAATGTGCATGCTCATAAACTAGAAGAAGTTGCACACATGAATTCAGCATGCATTACACCTATTTGATTCTAACACACAAGCGATACATAGGGCAACAAATAGCTCTGGATAAAGTGGAATAGCTGAGACGCAATCTGGGGTAAATGAGTCACAAAACAAATGGATGATGAATTCTAAAGTCTAAATGTGTTGTATTGAATTATATGTGTGAATACTAATAAACTATGTTTGAATTCTTACAATCATATGAAATATTATAAATAATATGAAACAAGCCCGATTAATCTCAATTAACACTCTATTTTGCTTAACTATACTCCATTGTCGAGTATTGACGTATTGATGCAGATCGAGTAATTAACACGCTACTGCACCGTGCTGAGTATCGAGTATTGACGTAGTATGCAGCTTCACAACTTCAGCACGGTGCTATCGTGCTGGTAACTAGATCCAGGAAACAAGCTATGGAGCAAGAATCATCTTAAAGGGAAAATGTTGACAGATGTACATAACTTTCTTATATCGATAAGAAAAGAAATATTTGGCCCCTTTTGATCTGTCACTAGCTAAATTCTTACGTGTAAATTTGCATTCCTTATTGCATACAGTGGTGACATTCCATCGTGTATTGAAGGTGCAACTCCAGCTAGCATTTGGGGTTGCATGTCGCACACTTGGCCGTACACTCTTTCTTTGTTAGACTACAATTCTCTCTTCGAGATCCATCAGGGCAGCAGTAGCACTCCTGCCACCCGGAACCAAAGTTGCACTTTCCCGCGAGGCAAAACACCACGTAGATATTGCTTTGATCTAATGATTCGTAGCTGAAAACAGTAGAGTTTGCACTTCCCCCATCCATTAGGTTGGGACGACCTGCTGCGAAATTTTTAGGTTTATATCAACCAAATGTTAACATGTTTGTCGGCGACAAATCTAGTAACAAGAAGACAAGATATTGAGAACGGTGATGTAAACTTACAGTGTACAGGCAGTGCACGGGATCCAAAGAACACAATAAACAAAAGTATGGTCATCCCGTGCCCTGGGACGCCAGAGCCGTTAGAGGTCATATTGGATCTCTACGACTGATTTTTCTTTTCTTTTTTTTTGTGTCAAGATGCACTGGAGCAGTGCTACGACTCCTCCCCCGGCTCCATATATATAGGTAGTTTGGAACCATTGATGTGCCAATTTATTATTTTGTAATAAATTGGAAAAATAAATGGCCGCACATTAAAGGGTAATAATGCAATTAAGATATTGCTTAGTAACTTCTATACGCGATTATAGGTGAGAGGACATTTAAGTGTAATAATGCCTTGCGGTTTCTATTCCTCGGTGATGCATTTTTTTTTTTTGCGAAGCATTCCTTGGTGATGCATGACAGAGAATTTCCGGTATTTTCCCTAGTATATATATCTATAATCTTCAAGAATTTATGTACTCTTTAAACTAAAAAAATCACAGCACAATTGAAGTATTCAAAGGAAATTCCAATTTTTCTATAGGTATCTATTTTGTGCCTGTTTTATAAATATTTTGTTTGCAAACATATATATTTGAGTTAATATCGCCTCGAAATAAAAGATTCCTTTACCTAAAAAAAGTTTGAGTTAATATGAATCTGTACCTGTTTATGAGGTTTACTGAATTTTCATATCATTTCTTGTCGCTCTTGTTTACTTCATGTGGTTATTGGTAAAATTGCTTATCCTTGATATGAGTTAGTTCGGGTAGGATATAGTAATCTTTTAGCAACATAGAGCTCAGGGATTTGGGTGATAATGGTTTGGGTGGTGTGCTAGGGTTTACCCACAGCTCAGGAACTATGCAGGGGTTTATCGGCTATTTAATCACCTAAATCTAAGGACCGGTTCGTGGAGTGAATACCCATGAAAACCGAACAACCACGAGTGCCAAGTATGGATGCGAGCATGCCTAGTAAATATTGTATGCTAGTTTTGTACACACAAGAGGGTGTCTCTAGGGGTGAAGGGTGTACTTAGTGGGCATGTAGAGAGCTAGGGAAGCTATGGAAAATCTCCTGGCACACACCTCGGTAGTGTACTAGTGTGTAAGTGCTTGATCAGCACGGGCATCAGGGAGGTTTTAGTCCACTTTGCCAAAAGATGAAATCATAACTCGTGGAATGTGTACAACCTCAGCAGAATGTAAAATTGTCATGATAGTCATGCTCACGGTTAAGAGCGGCATGTACCCTCACACGATTAGTATAGAATGGTGGTTATCGAAGGGAAACCAAAGTGGGGTAAGTGTGATCGGGTGGTGTAACCCGTAGATGTACTGATGGAGTAACATGTAGCAACATAAAGGGTGGTTGGAACTCTTGATCTTAGCAAGGAGGAATAACCTTGGACGTTGGAAATGTATATCACCAAGTAAATATGATATACTTTATAAAATGGGAATTTTGTCTGTGATACACTGCTAAAATGTGGTTTTGTCTCTAGAACACTGCATTCACGCTTTTTTGTCTGGTGGACATCAAGAAAACATGGTTTTGTGTGTGGGACACCGCAACAAATAAAAAAGTCAAATTAATGATAAGAAGACCAAATTGCCCTTCTTCTTCCTCCGGAGCCCCATGGGCGCAAACTCGCTGGAGTATCCTCATCCTCACGGAGCCCCCTCCAAAATCCCACAAGTGCACGAGCTCGCCGGAGCCACCCATCCTCGTCGATCCCCCTTCCCTATTCCCCATGTGCACTAGCTTGCCAAGGCCGCCTAATCCGCATCGCCACCTCATCCCTGCTCCTCCAACCCTCTGCTCCGTGTGCGGCCTCCAGATCCACCTGCCGGACGGTGAGTTCGTGGACGCCGTGGAGCAGCTCGTGGAGCTTGCACGCGAGCTCCAAGCAGTCGCTAGGCCATCATCATGGCCACCGCCAAGTGCAGACTCGATTTTGTCTAAAATTCATAAGACTAGCAATTTCCATGTGAAATTGTCGAATGCCGAATGTGGAGGAACAGAGGAGCTAGAAGGAGTAGCCGGTCCCTGTGCCGGTGGTGGAGCTACCTCTACGCGAGCTGCTGGCCATATGTGCCGAACAAGAAGCCGCCTCACCACAGCCTTGGATCTTCGGAAAGGCGGTCGGATTTGGAAGGGAAAGGAGTCGGCCTGGCAACGGGGATCATCCCCGCGGGGGAGAGGCCTCGATCCCCGCCCCGTTAAGCTTCATCCCCGAATCCGCCCCATCCCAGATAGCTTAACGGGGCAAAAGCTCGCCCCGTCCCCGTCCCCGTCTCCGGTGGATCCCCCATCCCCACCAGGGCCCCGCGGGGCTTGGAAGTCGACGTCGTGCGCTGTCATCTGCCGTCGTCGCACCGTCGCCGCTCCCGCGTCCGCCTCCGTCGCGCGCGCAAGGATGCAAGCCTAGGCCGCCCTCGCGCAGGCCGTTGGCGCGCGCCGTGGAAGCTCGTCACAGAAGGCAAGCTGGCCGGGAAAGGATTTGGGAACGACCGAGCGAGACAGTCGGGTGAGGAGAGAGGAGACCGAGCTGAAGAGCTGAGATGGCAGCGGCTGATTTTTGGGGAAAAAGGATTAGAGCAACTCCAATGAAAGACCCTAAATCAGGGCCCCTATATTTCAAGTTGGGGCTGCTTTTTCATTCTGGGACTCTGTTTTGTACACTCAACTTCAACAGCAGCCCCTAGAAGGCAGCGCATACTTTAGTGGGACCCGTCCGTCAGTGTCTCATTTGTTTTTATTTCTTCTATCTCCCCACCAGTCCCCCTCTCTCTTTCTCTTGAACCTGCTCCCCTCCCTCGCCAGCCTACCGCCTCTGCTCTCCACGCCGCCGCCGCGGCCCCCCCCCCCCCCCTCCCTCGCCCGCTCCCACGACTCCCTCCTCTCCTCCCCTACCTACTCCGGCCGCGGAGGGCGTTGCCCAGGGATCGGAGTCGTGCTCCCGGAACTGGATGAGCAGAGTAGATCGACGACATGGCCATGGCCGACGGCAATGGATGAGATCCATCATGCCGGAGGTCGATGATGCGCCGGGGAGCCCGCAATTGGGTGCGCCTCTCCTCTCTCCCACTGAGCTCGCCTCTCTTCTGCCCGCCGTCCGACCTCGCCGCCCCTGTCCCCTGCTCTCTCTCTCTCTCTCTCTCTCTCTCTCTCTCTCTCTCTCTCTCTCGCGCGCGCGCGCCGTCTGGCCCCATCCCCTACTCCTTCTCTCTCTCGCCGTCCCCGGCCCCAGCTCCTTCTCTCTCCCGGATCCGGCCGATTTGGGGCGGCGGCGCTCGATCTGGGTGGAGGGAGAGGGCGGCGGCGGTCGGATTTGGTGCGGCGGCGCTTCGCAGCGGCTCGCGGCGGCATCCAGTGCGAGGTGGCGGGAGCGCGGGCGAGGCGCGGGAGCGGAGTAGGGGCCGGCCTCCGGAGCCCGTCGATGTAGGGGCTGGAGGGGAAAATCTGAGGGCCTCCCCATGGTAGGGACCTGAGTTGGGGCTCTGTTGGAGTTAATTTTTTGGTCCTCGGCCCCCAAATATTGAGTAGGGGCTGGAGTTGGGGCTTCCATTGGAGTTGCTCTTAGGGCTTCGGTAGGAGCGTGAGTTTATTGGTGGGCTACATCTTATATGGGCTGTTTTTAACTGAGTGGAGTTCGTGGGCTGTTGTGCCGGCTGGATTTGCTTGAATTGCTTCAGTATCTTGACTGTTGGGCTCAAATTTATACAGGCTACATGTTACCGACTCCCCATGGATCCCCGCGGGGAAAAATCCATCCCCGTTCCCGAACCGATAACTATCGGGGCCCCGCCCCGCTAGCCTCGCGGGGGAAATCCGCCCCCCATCCCCGCCCTGTTCGGGTCCACGCCCCGCGGGGCCCCGTCCTCAACGGGGAAACTGCCGGGACTAGAGACGAGCGGGGGTATTATGTCATTTTAGAATTATTTTCTCATCGCATCATCTGAAAATGATTAAAATAATAGATGCGGTGTCCTACAGACAAAACATGTTTTTTACAGTGTCTAGGAGACAAAAGAGATAGTTGCGGTGTCCAGCAGACCAAACGAACATTTAGCGAGACAAAAATCTCTTATAAAATTATTTCATTGTCAGTTGCATTTGCGTAAATAAATCCCTATTAAGTCTTTCTTGTTATTAGCCAACATGTAATATATACTTTTCCTCAACTTGTTGAGTATTCTATGTACGCATGTGGACCGTATACCCTTTTCTCGTTGCTTCTCAGTGGATGAAGACATTGAAAAGTACCTTGAGGTGGAGAACTGATGTTTTAGGCATGTAAGTTTTCTGGTTGACTGCATGTGGAGTTGAAGGATGGCAACATTAGATTTATTTCATTGCAATGTAATATTTTTTCTTTTAGACCAATTGGTCATTCTTGTAATAAAGCTATCAATTTAACACAAATATTTTTCTTTCATCACGTAAATTGTCATGTGTGCGTGAAAACTTCATCTTATGCACGCATATACAGATACATATGCATTTGTTTTTTGTCTTAAAAATTGGGTGTGACAACCTGATTCTGCAACACAGCACAAGGTCTGACATTTTACTAGTTACTAACCCCGTGCGACACGCACGGAAAAATATTCTTTCACGCGACGTCACGGGCATGAAACACAACTCCAATATACTGTTCAGCCCAAAACACATAGCATTTGTACAGTAACATTAATAATATGATGTTATTTATGGTTTCTACCCAGACAATTATAAGATGGTATAATATATTCTTGAAGCAAAAATATCTTAATGTTAAAATATTAGCTGATACAGGATATGCAATTCAGAAGATACAAAGTTTCTGCTGCATTATGAACACTAATCATTCAGACCATCCTCTTGAAAAATCCAAGTAATGTTATTTTTCATTTCCTTCCAACACAAGTAGGAGAAAATCTTAGTTGTATTATTGAGAAAACAAGGCGAAGCTAGATGTAAATTCAGCAAACCTGCGGGCAGTGATGCGTGAGCGGTAGCTCGGAGGGGATTTAAATTAAAAAAATGAGCATATACCAGCATATATTTCCTTCCCTGGTAGAAACCATCTTTGTTTTTTTATAAAGAATAATAGACTACAACAAAAGCATCTATTCAATGTACAAATACTTTGCTAGCCTCACGGATGTAGCTCACAATGGTAAGTTAGATGTGCCTTTCACAAATAATTGCAAAGCAACCCGTGTAACACGCTGCAAGATAGCTATGTGAACTTCTCTGAAAACATGCATTTATAAATCATTGATTTGAAATGGAAAAAAATGTAATATGTATGTTTACCCAGCCCAGCAGCTAATCAAGTGCCCCATATCTGGTCAACACATCATAATCTAGCCCATACGACATCTTTGCAATGCTTCCCCGCCAAAGCTGAGCACCACGGCGCAAGGAAGTGCTCATCCAAATAAAAAAGAAATTCACCTGCACACCATAAGATTGAAACCACAATGAACATAAAACAAAAGAACCAGCAATAAAAAAAAAAGAAGTAGCATAATAAACTTAAAGATACGCCCAACAGTTTAGATGTTCAAACCAGAACTTTCGTATGCATGTGAAACACTGGGCAGTCTAGATGTCCCAAACGTAAACCATGAATCCAACAAAAAAAAATTATTTTAATTTAATGATGTAAGTCACTGGGCAGCACAATCATAACTTTCAACTAACAAATATAGTAGTTCTGGGAAACATAGACGATTTTTCGATCATAAAAGGAAAATCACATGCTCCCTCTGATCCAGATTGAAACATGGTGGCCAACTAACCAATGACAAATACAATAGTATAGAGTACTATTTGTTAATGTACCTCCAACCAAAAAATTGTCAAATAGAGAAATTCATAATATTGAGCACATATTCAGTATTTAGAGGGATTCAAGATAACTCGCTTTATCACAACTGAGCGACTGGCCTTTCAATTGCTCCAATATATTTATGCAAAATATAGCCATTGAAATCAGTCGCAGGTATCACAAAGGAAAGAGTGTTCACAATTTACGATGCAATATATTTTCATTACCTCTACTGCAAGTAGATAATCAAAAAAACCACTTAAAACACATTATATCCTTATAATCTGCAATGAAACAAACAAAAAGAGAGTTCTAAATTATTGTTTTGAAAAAGCCAAGGAACACAGATGCTGGTTCTCAATATCTCGACTTCCAAACTCTGAGATCAAGATTAACCTATCAGTCTCATTCTCCTCATGAAAGAAAGTAAGCTGTGAATAGGACAAATTGTAATGCAACAGTGCAGGTCAAGTATTTATTCAAGAGAAGAAAATAGGGTGAGAAAGTGCATAAATAAAAATTTGTACATTGAAAATACAGTGTTCAATATAGGGAGAACAGCTGCATATTAGTGTGATTTGTCCACAACTTACTGAAAAGACATGTAATATATGTGGGTGGTACAGAAATAAAATCTTAAATCATGGCTCCATAGATTGATGAAAAAGTATTACATCCAAATAAAAAGAAAAGAAGCACCTGCATTACCGAGGAAGAGCAATGAAAGGTTGCAATACAAAAGACCGAACACTTCAGCTGCTTCCACCTAGAAGATGGTCTGGTGGTCCAAGGAAAACATTTAGAAAGGACTCTTGTTAAAAATAAATAATCACATATAGGCATGTGTTGAAAAGGAAAAAAAACATGTACAGACGGAGATCTGGTGCCTCCACTCATCTGAACTCACCATGTGTGTTGGATTGAGCAGATCCTGGAGTCGTTACAAGAAAACCGTACCGCCATGATGGCTTCCGAACCAGGAGAAGATCATTGAGTTATGTCGAAAGTCTTTACAACACATCAAAAGGAAAAGAGAAAAGGGAGAAGAATACATCCCACCAACAAATATTTCATTATTCAAGCTTCTCTGTTGATTTCTGATTCACAATTCATCAGTAAAATCCTTTCAAGAAAACAGATAACATTGATGGTCGATTCTAATACACATCTTAGTTGTCATAAAAATGCATTGTAGTAAGTGAAAAATAGCAATATGTAGTACAATTGTTGAGAATGAATAAAACAAAGAAAAATAAACATACAAAGAAAAATGAGAAATGACACATTATTTGATATAAATAAGTTTGACCGAACTCGGATGGGTGGAAAACTAAGACCAATAAGAACCACATTCATGTTTTAGTTCAGCAACTCACCAATCAGAATGGCTTCTTCCGACTGGCAGGGATCAATGATTATGAATCATGGAGTCTACATCTGCTGTCTCTCTGAACCATGTGAATAATAAAAACATCATAATTCAGACAACAAAATTTTATACGACAATGGCAAAAATAAATTAAAAGGGGCTGTTGCAGTATATACCCCTCCTTTGCATATCAATTGGTATTTTATTCCTCCTTTTTATTGTTTGCGACGTGTTACAAAAAGAAGGCTAAGTTTACCCCTACTTTTTTGAAGCCTGAGCTTACCCTTCTTTCATTGGAGGCACTTAACAATGTTAAATCTAGTTTAAAAACATTGAGATGCCATTGTGATTTTACTCCTTTTTTGTATCAATAATTGTATTAGATTTGACTAATTCTTAGATAGCAAATTTTTAAGACAACTTGAATACATTTCAAGTATTCAAGCCAATTTAAATTCACATCTGTGAGTTCAAAAAATCAGTCTTGGCGAAGTAAGTATCATGGACATACCAAATAACAGAAAATTCATTCCCGATCAGAATAGAAAGATGAACAATAGATCCACAACTTTTCAACAAACAAATCCGAAAACATGAATGGAAGGAAACAAAATCAAAGAGGATGAGGAATGTATGCTTCCAGGTGAGAATTTCTGGTGGTTACCGAGGCCGAATAGTATTTCGCCTAGGTGAAAAAAAAAACCAAGGTGGTTGATGACGGTGTCTCGTTTTTTGCTTGCTGAATATCGATGTCCCCGTCCCCTTGCCCCCTTCCTGATTGTCCCCCTCCAGACTGGCGTTGGCTTTGTGACATCAGGTATAACAACATGATTAAATATCAAAGTATAACATATTATTAATTATACTATTCAAATAGCATAAATCATGAAAATAGGTTATTGGATTATGGACGCTCTGAATTTACAAAGGATAAAAATATGAGTACCTAAAAGTTTGAACAAAGATGTATATAAATGGGTCAGAGTATATATTGATATTAGTAATTATCTTCAGTATGGCATGCGAAGTCTGCCACAGCCCTCGTCTGCGTCTCGTCTCGTCCAGGTTGATCTTTGACTCTTTGTCTGCCTATTCTCGTCATGCCAACAGGGCCAATGGATAGCTCATTTTGTCACCCTGCTCCCTGCAGTATATGAAAAGAAATAAGGATTGGAAACTGAAATCAATCTAACATCACGGTAAATTAATCTCAATGTGGCAAAGCAGCACAGAGGGATCATCAGAAAACTCATCAGAGCTTTTTTGCTTACAAAAGTAAGATGACTGGTACAAAGTTACATATTCATCTTCTAATGCTTCACAACTGCTGTCGGATACCTAGCCCATTCAATAGTCTGGTATTTTAATCTGATAAAAGGAATATTTGGCACCAAACTCAGATTTAGAAAAACATGTACCATGCCCCATATCAACTCCTAAACCCACAAAATTCACAAATAATTAAATAAATGAATCGTTGTAAGCAATCATTGAAATATGAAGGCCCAGACAACAATGGAAACAGTACAATCGGAGCTTCTAAAAAAAAGTATAATCGGAGTAGGAAAATTTGCCTGTCACCTTCCAAATTCCTGAACGCAAGTTACATGTCAGTTACATCTCGAAAGCTCACCATGTGCAGTTCTTGTACACTTCAAGCTACGAATTGACGAATAAGAAGTTACATACATGTAGTCATTTTCTGATTTGAGTGTTCTGCACCCCAAATTGAAAAATTAGCCGATATACATTATTACAATGAGACCATGCGAATAGAAGAATTACACATGAACCAGTTAGAACAGGCAACACAAATTTTAGTGTAGACATGCTGATATCAGATGTCAATCAACAGGAATTTCACGAGATCAACAAAAACAATGTTACACAGCACCGAATCTCAGGACTCCGACAAAATAATCCCAGGTAAAACATCGTGATCCCACCTCTCATAGAGATTCCCAGCCTATCTTCTGTCAGCTCGCCGTCGTCGAATACTACCTCCGATTCCGATAGATACATCTAGAAACACTGAATAAACAAGAATCAGTTGCCAATGAATGCCGTACCACAAGCGGTCGCTCTCCCGCAGGTGCCAAGGAATGCCGCCGCCGTCAACCCACGTCGACGCCATCGTCGCAGCAGCAGTCCGCGTCGCCGCCGCGTCCTCTGACTCGTTCACAGCGGTGGATGCAGCCAGGACAGCCAACCCACATCGAAAATCGGCAGCCGTCTTTGCCACTTCTTTGCTCCATGGCAACCTGCACCGGAAGGAGATGAGATGAGACAACGAGATGGAGATGGCCCAGATGGGGCTGTGGCTGTGGACAAGCAGTGGCGGTGCTAGGCTGGGAGGAGCTATGGCGCAACAATGCCCGGCCGGCGAGGAGGTACGGGAGGGAAGGGTTGTGCAGGGCGTGCGGGAGGTGACGAGGCGGCGGTGTAAAATACCCATGACCTGCAGCTATGGAAACAGAGGTGCAATCAGGGGAAGGGACGGAAAGAAATCATGCGGAAGGAAAGGAAATCGTGATTTGGCGAACATGGGTGCATGGCGGCCGTGGTAAATAATGCTGTGATCTTAGATTGGAATGTATAAAAGCAATTACGGAAATTGCCACAGTTTGAGGGTGGGGGAGTGGTGCGGGTGCGTGGGTACGGTGGAATGGTGAGGTGACAAAAGATTAAATTCGGCCGACGACACATGTGGACCAAAATGAGTAAGGGACGAGGAATTCCTTCTTTTTGCCATCGTATGGTTGGATGAGGTGGTCTTATTTTGATCCAAGGCTCCAGATTGATGGGTAGCTGATGTTTGAAGTGCTTAGATTGGTCGCATGAACTCGTGCCTTATTAGTTTAGATTAGATACGAATATAAGGGGTTATCAAATATAATAGTAACATTTATGTTTCAAAATAAAGAAAATTACATTACAAAATGGGTATGATAAACGGTGCCAACATATACGCAATGTAAACGTCAAATAAATATGTAAGACAATAAAACGGAGCTCTCTCAGCGATTTCGGGATTTCGCGTCAAATCGTCGGGTGCCGCGTGTACTAGATCATCGCGTGTGCCTGGTTCCGTGTGACCTGCTGGTGTGGGACGATTTGCGTCAGGCCGCGCAGCGCCAATGCGATCGCGTTTTGCGGGACCCACTAGTGGTAGGAGACGCGGGGTAGGCTTCTGCGTGGGTCAAAAGGTCGTCCTTGACCACAGAAAAAATTGACGGCTCCTCCTTCACCTCGACTCCGCCGCGTCTAGCTGCCGCCGTCTCCGTTGATCTCCACCGTGCCTCCTCCCTCCTCATTGTGTCTCTTCGCAGCGGCTGCTCTCACTCCTCTCCCGCATCAGCCGCTCCTTCTGCAGCAGATCTACGCGGACCAGCGGCACCGGCTAGTGGACTGCAGTGCCATGGAGCGGAGGTGGGCAACAGGCCAACCACGGCGTTGGAGGACCACGACCTCCAGCCAGGCCCGCCTCGGGCACTTTGCAGCGGACGATGTCGACGACCGTGGCAGGGGTGGCTCCAGCGTATGAGCGGCGATGTGGCACGGGCAAGCGGACGCCGTCGACTCCCATAGTCCCATGGCAAGGTGGGCCTGTTGCACCGCACCTCGAGCGCTGCGTGCTTCCAGATTCAGTGACGCTGCTGAGGTCGCGGGCGGTTGCCGTATCGGGTCGCATCATGCCTCCTCCACTACACCTCCAAACCCTTGCTTCCTCTGCCGAATCTTCGCTGACACTGCCTTCGTCCTCCCCGTCAGTCTCGGTGAGATCTCTGCGTCCCCTTTCTCTGAATATTTTTTTTCGTTTTTGGATTAATTTATCCCATGCATCGATCTTCTTGCTGAAATACCGGTTTACTCAAAACCTGCCATAGAGTTTTACTATTGTTGTAGTACTACTGCATGGGAACTATGTGCTGTTTTGGTGCGGAATGAGATTGTCAGTTAAGGAGAGATTAGGATACAGAGATGGGCAATTACCTTCTTTCATGGACGAGCTGCCCCAAAAGATAATAAGAGGGACACATTTGTGTCTCTAGATTGTAGATTCCATACAGATGAGTTGCTTTCTGTTATATTTCGAGGCAACAAAAACAGGTAACGAATCAAAAAATCCATTTGGTTGCATGCAACAATATAGTGTTTGCCACTTGCCATTTCATTGTCAGAAAACTTAAACACGTATCTGATTCAAGTAGTGTGGTGATCGAATAGTTGATTTTGTGATTTAGATATAAATTTTGAGACTCCCCTGTGATGTCTAAATCTAGATGTTGTAACCTGGACGTTGCAGGTACAGAGTAATGTTGGATGCTCCCCCATGTCCAAGCTTCCTGCCTGACACGCATGGTATTATTCGTTCCATTTCCATCACAACTTCCTTTCCTTTGAGGCAACTTTTGAACAATTTTTTTGTTTCTCATGCCGTGTTGATACGGAGGTTCAGTTGATCCCAGCTCTATTGTGCTGTCATTTTTTCCTGAAATTTTAGGCAGATTGCAATGGCATCAGCAGTTAAGCATCACTCTTCAGATTAATTGCATCAAAGCATATACATGTCTGCACCAAAGTGTAGATACATCTGTAGTTCGAAATTGCTTCTGTTTTATCTTTTCGTAAGACAATCTACCTCACTGTTTCTCACTGTTACTAGGATCATGTTTCACAGGTGGAGATCCTATTTTGATTCCAGATTTCTTTGTGATTGCATTGCTTCTCGCGCGGACTGGGCATAATCAGGTCTCAGCAGTGCTTCTTGGGTGGACTGGGTGGCAACGGCTATGGTGACGGGCAAGGAGAGCCACTGCTACGAGAAGGTGCCTATGGACCATCGGCCGACACAAAAGAAGTTAGCCTTGCACGTTTTAATTTGGTGCACACTGGTTAATTCAACCTTATTTGCAGGTAATTCAGTACGCTAGCTGAAATTAGAATTTGAAGAGTCCATTTTTTCATCCATAGCTCCTGCCCTATCCTAATTGTTCAGTTTCATTGCAATCTCTGATGTTTAGCACAAGCACATGCACCCACACACATATATTGAGATATTCTGATTTCTAGCTTGCCAACATCTAAAATCCACAATGATAAGATTATAAAAACATAAATGTGTCTGCTACAACTTTTCACCATAACGGGGCCAAAAACAATGCCAGTCTCAACATTTTGTTGCATTATATTTACACAAATGTACTACCTTCTCGATATGTGCTCTTCTAATGCAAATTGCTGATAGAATTTTGTGTGCAGGTAAAAGAAGAAGCGAGAAAGGTCACGGGACACTGATTTTGGGTGGTACAAGCACATCTGGTGAACCCGGGGGAGTGAACCTCTTTGATCGCTACATTTTAGTCTCTGTCATAGTGACACAGGGATGCAAAGGAGATGTTGATAATTGCGAGAGACTTGGGTTAGACTCTTATCCAGCTCTGGTGGTTTAGATAGGTGAGTGTAAATTGTCCTTTCACTCATTTATTACATCAGTATTTTGGTTACTAAATTTAATTTATTATTGCACAGGATTCCAAACAATGGATTGCAAGTTCTACTACAGAAATTGAATTGGCTATAAATGGTGCATACATACAGAAGAAGCTTAGCATAGTATCCTTGCATAACACCTTTTCCCTCAGTAAAATTATAGACAGCAAGAGTGCTATGACATCTGACCAGGATTTGTCTCCTCCAAGCTTTCAAACTGCTGGGACAGGGACCATTGCAAGTCTGTCTTCATTCCCTTTTGAAAGACACTTTCAAGTTCGCCGGGTCAAGTTCCATGGCTATAATTTTCTCTTTTTTTTTGCGAGGGATATGGCTATAATTTTCAATGGCATGGCCACACATTACTTTTGTGAAGGACATCACTTTCAGAGTAGCGGCTGCTATGGCCTTGCTTATTTGTATTTCTGTGTACTCAATCTTAATCTACATGCAACTTGCTTAATCTTTTCATCAGTGGCAAAAGTCTATATATTCAGCACTTCTATTTGTGCCTCTGTTAATTAACTACATGCTTCCATTGTTTACCTGTTGTGGTTCGTTTATGTGTACCTCCATGTTTATTTGAATTATTTAGTTTGGTTATCCGTGCTGTTTTTCAGAGTTAGTATCTGGTGTTCCTAATGATTAATGTTTCCATGTTTTGTTCTTTCCATGATGTGCTCTTTCTTATTTTTGATTCTGCTACAGCTTAACTTCTTATCATGCATGTTGGTCTATTTTCACTTATCTCGACTGACATATTTGAGCGGGATAAGGACCTAACATACTTTGTTGCAGCCAGATCAACCCAGTCCTCATCTCATCAACTCTTAATACTACGCCTACAACTGACACATTGTGCGTAACATTTTAATTTTGGCACATGCTAAAAAATGTCATTTTCTCTCTTGGTGTTGTGTCACATGAACAGCCCACTTACAGTATATAATCCCGTCACCCATTGAACAGCCCACTTGCATCTTTTTTTTGCTCTTGAGCAAGGCTTCTGCAGCAGCGACCGCACCACGTCAACAGAAAAACTGAAAAATCATAGACAGCTTTACAGCTCTTAATACTACGCCTACAACTGACACATTGTACGTAACATTTTAATTTTGGCACATGCTAAAAAATGTCATTTTCTCTCTTGGTGTTGTGTCACATGAACAGCCCACTTACAGTATATAATCCCGTCACCCATTGAACAGCCCACTTGCATCTTTTTTTTCTCTTGAGCAAGGCTTCTGCAGCAGCGACCGCACCACGTCAACAGAAAAACTGAAAAATCATAGACAGCTTTACAGACGAGAACGTTTGCGCGTAGAAATAGGTGCGTAGCGCGCGGCGAAGCGCGCCCCCCTTCCTCGTAAGGCATAGTTGTGAACTCGAAAGGAAGTCCATATGAGATACTTGTGAGGTTAGATAGGATTTTAGTATAGATGAATTTAGGTGAAAGTATCAGATTCGGGGTTGAAACGCGAAAAGGCATGTAGCCTAATTGCTACAAGAGTCTCAATAACATATTACATTTTTTGTTCGACTTTCTGTGAGAGCGATTTTTTTAGGATTTAACTGTGTGTGCTTTCAGCAGTCAGTGTGTGCGCGTTGTGAGTGTTTGAGTTGTACTGCGTAATCAAAAAAAAAAAATCAGGGTTGAAACAATGGAGACATGGCTCCTTCTCAGAAGTTGGGAAAACGACATAATGAGATAATTTCTAATTTTTACTTTTAATTTAGGAAAGAGGTCTTTTTCCTAGGATATTTAGGTGCTAGAACATTATAGGAAGATAATGGGTCTTTACTGGAATTTTATTGATTTTAATCCCAATAAAAACAGGATCTTGCGTATCCTTGCCGGTTGATAGTAGAAACAAGAGGTTAACATAGACTGGTAGGTGGGACCCGGTTGCAGAGGTACTGATGAGAATTGTCCCATGGACCGAGTGTTTGGGCTCGTGGAATAGGCGGAGTTTGTGCTGAACGTGAACCGAGATATGAATTGACGTGGCAGGGAAGGATATGTGGTGGGATCCACACGCTTGCATACCCGGGTCAAAGGGCACGCCACGTCAGATAGCAGGACCGGGTCAAAAGGTCACCGGGGCGGCTTCCGCGGTGGCTGCTCGCCAGCGGCGCGGATGGATACGGTGGCCCGGGGTTGACGAGGAACTGTTCCCCTGCCGGGTACCTACGCGCGACGACGGAGCGGAGTAGAGTGTCGGCAATCTGCATCGACGGCGGATGGGTGGAGCGGCCAGAGTTGGCGGCGGCGGTGGCACTTGTGAGGTGACTCTGCATGCGAGGGCCCCGGTGACGCCTTGGGCGAGTAAGAGGGAGTTTGTCTCGGTGCAAGAATGGGGGAGAAGGAGGCACGGTGGTGCACTGCTCACCCGGGGTTAATTGGCTTTGTTAACGGAGGACGGAGGGCTGTCGTCGGCGATGAGGAAGAAAGCCTTACGGAGCCATGGATACAACCCTGCTACTGAGCTATGCTAACTGAAAGTCTGAAACAACCGGAGCAGTAGTTAGGCACCAGCATTTAGCCTAAGACACGATAAAACAAGACTTATCACGATTCACGTTGCACGAATCACCATGTATCAATAGAATCCGAAGGCCACTTGCTGATTACAGCAATAATGCGATCAGTGTGTCAATTATGCTCAGTTACCAGGATCAGTGTGTCAGTTACCAGGATTATAGACATACTTCTTGTTCAGAATGTATGACGACACAATGCACTTTAGACTGAGATGGACTGTTGCCGATGTCGAGATCGAAGTGATCTATCATAAAACGACCTTGCCAACCCAACCACGAAAAAAGCATCCACACGTCTATACTCGGTGCTTTTCCTCTGTACCACCTTATAGAAAAGCAGCCGCATAGAATTAAAACAGTAAGGCGGAAAATCCTTTCATAGCACGTTCTTCAAAGCCGTTTTGCTGTTACCTGTTCGTCCCCAGAACCCCTGCTATAAACGGAAGGCTCTATGGCCGAACAAAGCTAGTAGCACGATGATATCTGCTTGTGAATCTATTCATTGTCCCCCCTCTACTGTTGGTTTTAGGGACGAGTGAGTGCTGACATTGACAGCTGCCAAATGCGCCGAAACGAGTGTCTGAAAAAGCTTCAGACCCGTGGTTTGAAAATCCAAGAGGAACCTTCTCATGACTGAAATGGTTGGGAAAGGCCCAAGAGTGAATGGATGGTAATCCTGATATCTCCCCCCAAGTGTGCAGATGCAATTGATGAGCACAAATTCTTCATTGCTCTGATGCTAAAGCTGAGTGGCTTCACTCTGTCCTTGCTGTCAAAACTGATACACGAGTGGGACACGTCTAATTTCTTCACAAGATATTCTCCATGTTCTTTATATGCTGTTCTTGTGCTTTCAGTTTAGCAAAACTCTGAGAAAACTACTTGCACCTAAAAATTATCAGCCCAACAGGGCGTTTAATCTTCGTATTAAAAGCAAAGCACGTGGGACTTGAATCCCCTGTCCTGTCTATATATCCAGCAGGATCTATTAGAGGCAACCAGACAGGCACATGTCAGCCATCAGCTGTGCATCACCTCATGTTTCGTTTCATCAACACGAAATCAAATGTTGTGAATCACAGAGTTCATGCCGCGAGCTCACATGCATTTCCTAGTTGCAGAAAGCAGAGCTGAAGTCTCAGAACCTGCTTTCCTTTTAAACCCCTGCCCAGGCACTTGCTTCTGGCGCCTCCAACACCATGCCTTGCCCCCCACCATCTCCATCACCAATGGCTCCTGTTAGTCCTCCTCCTCCTCGATCACCATGGGGGTGGTTGAGCGACACTGGCGAGACGGTCTTGGTAGTCCTCCTCACGATCCTCCTCGTTGCCCTCCTCGTCGGCACGATTGCAGCGATCACCTACTTCTGCTGCAAGTGTTGTCGCTGGATCAAGGAGGGGCGCGAGGAGGCGGCGGCGGCGCAGGTTTCCATGCCTCAGGAGCAGGAGCGCGAGGAGGCGGCGGCGGCGGCGGCGGCGGCGGCGGTTTCCATGCCTCAGGAGCAGGAGGTTTCCACGTTCAGGTACGAGCTGCTGGAGGCGGCGACAGAGTCTTTTTCAGAGAGGCAGATTCTGGGGCGGGGCGGCTTCGGCACGGTGTACCGCGGGCGCCTCGACGACGGGCGCCACGTTGCCGTGAAGCGGCTCAACTTGCCGACGGCAGCGTGGCAATTCGAGAACGAGGCCCGTCTTTTGTCACGCGTGAGGCACCGGAACCTCGTCAGCCTCCTCGGGTTCTGCACCCACGGAGACAGCGAGAAGCTCCTGGTCTACGAGTACGTGGCCAAGCAGAGCTTGGCGAAGGTTCTGTCCTCCGGTAAGTGCGTTACTCTACTTGTGTTTTTTACTACCAGTACGAGCACCACTTACTTTCCGTAAAAAGAAAAGAACACTAGTGCTGTTCAAATACTGGAGTACTTCAACATCAGGGGACTGTAGCTTTAATTGGAGTGTGCACGTGCCTCACGAGCTAGCTGCGTTAGGGCCTACAAAATTCATCTCATGCTACAAATTCACTACTCCTAACCAAAC
Source organism: Eragrostis nindensis (assembly GCA_012490785.1). Lineage (NCBI taxonomy): Eukaryota > Viridiplantae > Streptophyta > Magnoliopsida > Poales > Poaceae > Eragrostis > Eragrostis nindensis. Next base: position 341,780 of record JAAXCT010000343.1, read on the forward strand.
TTGTCCCGTACTCTACTACGTACGTGCTTATGCAGCGGACGGTCGGGCCGAGCTGAGCTGGCCACGACGCCACGCGGTGGTGATAGGCGTGGCGCGCGGGCTCGTGTACCTTCACGAGGATGCCCCCGTCCGGATCATCCACCGCGACATCAAGGCGGCCAACGTGCTACTGGACGACCGGTGGGTTCCCAAAATTGCGGATTTCGGCATTGCACGGCTCTTCCCCGAAGCCAGCGAGGGCTGCTCCACCGTGAAGACCGCCGCCATGGGCACCAAGGGGTACATGGCGCCCGAATACTTCATCCACCACCACCTCTCCCCCAAAGCTGATGTCTACAGCTTTGGCGTCCTGATGCTTGAAGTTATCGCCGGCAGCAAGAGCCACACTTTCGTGCCGCCTCCGGACGCGGAGTCCGATAACCTCCTCCTACACGTATGTATCATCTTCTTCCCTCTCGTCCAAAAATTGCTTTGCTTTGGTGTTCCATTTATTTGACTGTAAGACATGCATGTTCAGGCATGGACGCTGTACAAGAAGGGACGGAGCCTGGAGTTGCTTGACCCCGCAGCACAATCCTCGGCGACGCCAGAACAGGTGGAACTGTTTGTGCACACTGGGCTCCTGTGCGTGCAGGTCGAACCGCATCAGAGGCCGGACACCAAGAAGCTCCTGTTCATGCTGTCCACGAATCATGGCACGCTCGAGGAGCCAACGCGGCCAGAGTTCCCCATGTTGCAGTACATGATGCTGCGGAGGGGCTCCGTGGCGTTCCACACGTCGGCCTCCACATTCAACTCGCCGAGAGCGTTACAAGAGTCGTCGTCGTCGGGAGTCATCCGGCCATCGCCATCATCCATGGCGTCAACACGGCCCCCTGCCTCTTCTTCACGCCGCCAAGGATGATCTTTTGCCCGCTCAGTTAGAAATGGGATGTTAAAGAGTCAACTACTACTCCTACAAAAATTTCGTATATATTGAAGACTTCAGATCGTGTGAACCTCTTACAAGTTTTTTTTTATATCAAACAAAACAGAATTATGTGTTTTTTCATACATTCAGTTGACCAAAATTAATGTAACTAGTATGCTTAATTTGTTATCTCATCGATCAGCGTCCAATATTTTTCCTGGAAATGCTAATTAATCAGCATGGTGCTAAAATCACACTTACTTAGCAGGTACTTAATGTCCTATTTTTAGTCCCGTATGCATTCGGCAGCCATGCCCACTTTTTTCATGATACGTCAGAGATAGCTCGATCTTAGTATGATATCAAAGCTGCCTACCTTGTGCTGAAAAGCTGAAGCTAGCCTTGTCCGTGATGGGGTTTGGTTAGAGATTTCTCAGAGAGAAGGCAAGAAGAGAAAGGTTGGAGCCATCAAAAGGTATTCCATGTAACATCCAAGTCAAGCATGTCCACGTGTGGTAAACAACAACCGTACAAACCACTGAGTGGCCATAAGCAACCGGTACTGAGAGTTAGTACAAGAGATAAGGGACAAAGATTAAGAGACTAGTTGTTGTGTAGCTCTGGCCCTTCCGCACATGTTATGTCAGCGATGATGATTAGTGAGACCTCGCGATGGCAACCATACTTGTATCAAAGCCTCAAACAGTTATGCACACCATGCTCGTCACCACACGCATTAAGATGCTTCTTCAATTCTCCAAACATCAGTTGGGACATCCAGCGTATCACCCTCTTGCTCTGCTTGGCAAATATAGCATACACAACAACGTTGGGACGATATATTATCAACTGTTCCTCACGGGCGAGATCCGGCAATGTGCTGCCTCGAAGACCAGGTCAACAGACACCAGTTTCCATATGCTTGTTGCCTTGATCTCCTAGACCACGACAACGGCTTGCTTAGCATCCAACGGAATCATTGTAGCCTTTTATGGCGGACAGATCGCTCTTGCACCTCGGTGCCTTTGAAATCTTGAACTCTTGCATTTTGTTTAGCTGTAAACTCCATGCCAACTGCCTCTTGTACCTAATCAACACGGAGTTGATCCAAGTTTACCAAGCATCAGAAATATAGAAATTGTGTTGTGTGAAGCTAATACTATCGAAAGAAAGAAAAAAAATTGCTAATATATATTTTTTTCAATGCATCAGTAGCCATATATGGAACAGCTAATTGCATAGGACTACTAACTTTGACTTGCAGTCTGCAAATTATCTATTCTCAGGCGACACAGAAGGCATCCAAACATCTAAAAATAAAGAAGAAATAGGTGCAAATGACAATTCACATGAACAGCCCCAGCATAGTAATTAAATCCATCAATCACATAGTAACACCTAATATTCATATATCTCTGTGTGCGGAAACGCAGAGGCGGGAAACTATTTCCATTTTCTAAAAAAAAGTTATTCATTTATCTTACTGTCACGAGCAGGGGACGAGTACTCGTTCGTGGAAACTTGACGACAAAGATTATACTTAAACGATGTAGTTGGCCTTGGCCCTGGACCTCGGCGACGCGGCGGTGCCGTGGTGACGGCGCCACACCTCCGAGGCAGGGTGGTTTACAGAAGCTAAAAAACCTAACCAAATCCAAACTGACTCTTTCCTAACCCTCGGTCTCTGTTTATAGATGACAGAACCGGTAACACAAATCCTAATTAAGTGGAACTCAAAACAAACTCTACGAAGCCGTGTTCTCCTCAAGTCCGGTGCGCGCACGACGCTGGTCCCTCCTGCGGCGACGTCGTTACTGAATACCGACCTTGACATCTCTCCCCCCCCTGGACAACTAGCTCGTCCTCGAGCTTGAACTCCGGGTACAAACGACGAAACTCCTCCAGTTCGATCCACGTAGCCTCCGCAGCCGGCTGGCCCAACCAGCGCACAAGCAACTCATGGCGCCCCCGAGAAAGCCGAGACTTAGTCACCGTTTCTGGCATGGGACACGCGCGGCCATGTCGAACGGGGGGCAGTGCACAAACTGCGGTAGGAGGATCCCCACGATATGGCTTCAATAATCCCACATGAAAAACATCAGGCAACTTCGCTCCCGCTGGTAGAGCCAATCTGTAAGCCACATCACCCACACGCTCAAGCACTTGAAAAGGTCCATAAAACTTGGGACCCAACTTGCCCCGGCCTTGAACATCCAGCGACGCCATCGGACGATGGAGGAGACGGAGCCACACCCACTGGCCAACAACGAACTCCAATGCACGGTGCTTCTTGTCATAAAACAGCTTGTAGTGCTGCTGTGCTTGCTCAAGCCGATCGCGGACCTCCATCATGAATTCATCTCGGTCAATCAACTGCTGATGAACTGCCGGTAAACGTGCCTCTCCTGGCACATAAGCGCGCACCGACGGTGGATCCCGGCCATAAACCACACGGAATGGCAAGGTGCGCAAAGAAGCTTGGAACGCCGAGTTGTAGCAAAACTCTGCCTACGGAAGCCACTGTAACCACTGCCGAGGACGATCACCTGTGAGGCAGCGCAGATACATAGTGATAATCTTGTTGGTGGCTTCTGACTGTCCATCCGACTGCGGGTGAAAGGCTGTCGTGAGGTTGAGCTGAACTTTGGAGAGGGAGAACAATTCCTTCCAAAAGTTGCTGGTGAAGACCGGGTCTCTATCGCTGACGATGGAGCTCGGGATGCCGTGGAGTCGAACAATGTCGGCGAAGAAGGCGCGCGCCACTGTCGTCGCCGTGTACGGGTGGCCGAGTGGGATGAAATGCGCGTACTTGGAGAAACGATCGACCACGGTGAGGATGACGGACTTGCCGTTCACTCGTGGAAGACCCTCGACGAAGTCCATGGCGACGTCAGCCCAGACCGCCGATGGCACCTCGAGTGGCTGAAGGAGGCCGGCTGGGTGAAGCTGCTCCGACTTGTTGCGCTGACACGTCGAACATGCACGCACGTGTTCCGCCACCAACGTGCGTGCACCAGGAACGTGGAAATCAGCACGGAGCCGCTGAAGTGTCTTCTGCGTGCCCTCATGACCCGTGCCATGCGCCGAGGTCATGATCGCCGGGAGGCTCGGCGACGTCGGAGGCACGTAGACGCGGCCGCCGAAAGTGATCAGGTCATCCACAATGCCCCATTGGCCCGTGCGTGTGCCGGCCACAATCTCGTCACGGATGGCTTGCAGCGCCGGGTCGCTCGCATGTTCCGCGCGCAGGTCGTCGAAGACGGCGAAACAAGGAGCCGAGATGGCTGCAAGTTCCGCCACCGCCTCCGTGTCGCGACGAGAGAGCGCGTCAGCCACGATGTTCATGGTGCCGGGTTTGTACTCCACCCTGAAATCAAAGCCGAGCAACTTACTCGCCCATTGGTGCTGCGGGGTCGTCGATAGGCGCTGGTCGAGGAGAAATTTGAGGCTGAAGTGGTCTGTCCGGACGACGAACGTGCGCCCCCATAGGTACGGCCGCCAGTGCCGCACGGCTTGCACCAGCCCAATGAGCTCCCGCTTGTAGGTCGCCAGCTTGGCGTGCCTTGGCGCTATTTGGTGACTGAAGAACGCCACCGGACCAACACCTTGGTGAAGAATGGCGCCGAAACCCGACCCGGATGCGTCGCACTCAACGACGAACTCACGGTCGAACGCCGGAAGCTGGAGGACGGGCGCCGTGGTGAGAGCTTGCTGAAGTGCACGGAACACCGCCTCTGTCTCGGGCGACCAGCGAAAACCTTCCTTGCGCAGGAGCTTGGTGAGTGGCGCCGCGATGGCCCCGTAGTCGCGGATGAAGCACCGGTAGTACCCGGCCAGCCGAAGGAACGCCCGCACGGCGCGCACGGTGGTCGGCACGGGCCAGGCCAGCACGGCCTGCACCTTCTGCTCGTCCATGGCGACGCCCGCCTCCGAAATCACGTGGTCGAGGTACGCGACGGAACGGGCGCCGAAGAAGCACTTTGATTTCTTCAAAAACAGTTGGTGCTCCTGCAGTTTCTCAAGCACAAGGCGCACATGGCGGAGATGGTCCGACCACGATGAACTGTAAATGAGAATGTCATCGAAGAAGACAAGGACAAACCGGCGAAGGAAGGGATGCAGCACGTCATTCATAAGCGCCTGGAACGTCGCCGGTGTGTTGGTCAGGCCAAACGGCATGACCAGGAACTCGAACAGCCCCTGATGTGTCCGGAACGCCGTCTTCTCCACGTCGTTGGGGTGCATAAGGACTTGGTGATAGCCAGAGCGCAAATTGAGCTTGGTGAAGAATTTGGCGCCCCGCAGTTCGTCCAGCAGCTCCTCGACCACCGGGATCGGGAACTTGTCTTTGATGGTGGCGTCGTTGAGGGCGCGGTAGTCGACACAGAAGCGCCACGAGCCATCTTGTTTCTTGACGAGGAGTACCGGCGCCGAGAATGCCGATGAGCTGGGACGGATGACGCCGAGGCGTAGCATCTCCGCGCACTGGCGTTCGAGCTCCTCCTTCTGCAGGTGAGCGTAGCGGTATGGCCGAACGGAGACGGCGGTCGTGCCGGACTTCAGGCGAATCTGATGGCTACGCCGTTGTGCTGGCGGGAGGCCCTTTGGCTCGGCGAAGAGGTTGCGGTACGTCTCCAGGAGGGCATCCATGAGGTCCGGTTCTACCGCTGCCAAGATGGGCGCCGAGGGCAACGGTGATGCCGACCAGACGACCGGACGATCACCACGTTTGAACGCCATAGTGCGCGCACCAAAGTCCCACAAGATCGGCCCCAAGGACTCAAGCCATTGGACTCCGAGCACCATGTCGTAGGAACCAAGGGCTAGGCCGTAGCAGCGGATATCAAAGTGCTCGCCGCTGATGTTGATGTGGAGCGCGTCGCAGTACCTGGAGCTATTGAGGCGATCGCCGTTCCCCACCGCGACACGGAGATCGGACAGGTGTTGCAGCTTGACGCCAGCACGCGCTGCAGCGTCGGTGTCGACGAAATTGTGCGTCGAGCCGGAGTCCAGGAGAGCTTTCAACTTGGTGCCACCCACACCGACGAATACTTGCATCGTCTTGGCTGCGCGCTGGTGTAACCCGGTCAACGCGGAGAGGGAAATCGTTGGCTCATCTGTTGCTGACGTTGGTGCATCCTCGCAGTCATCACAAAGCACCTCGATCACAAAAAGTTGCTTGCACTCTTTCTTGTGTGCCAACGAGAACTTCTCGTCGCAATGGAAACAAGTGCCACTCAGCCGGCGCGCCGCGATCTCGGCAGGTGTCAGCTTCTTGGTGCCAGGGGACGAGGCAGCAGAGCTTGGCGAGGACGCCGTTGTGGTGGACGGCCTGGCCGTGTGGCGCGACGGAGCTTTGCTTGGCGACGGCTCGGTCACCAGTAGCCGTTGCTCATACGCGCGCGCATACATTATGGCGTCGTCGAGCGAGGTCGGCCGCTGAAGCGACACGTCCGTGCGGAGAGGGTTGCCGAGGCCGACGGTGAATAATTGAATCTGTTGTTCCTCCGTCAAGCTTGGCGCGCAGCACGAGAGGGCGAGGAAGCGATTGCAGTACTCGTCGACGGTGCCGGAGCGTCGCAGCAGGGCGATCTCACCCAATGGGCTGTCGGTGAGAGGCGGACCAAAACGTGTGTTCACCAGTTGCACGAATTGGCGCCATGATGGCGGGCCGGTATTGAGCTCCAAGCGGTAGTACCAAAGCTGGGCGTCGTCGAGCAGATGGAACGACGCGTACCAGACTTTCTTGTTCTCCGGCGTCCTGCGGCCACGGAAGAACTGCTCGCACCGATTCAGCCATGGCAGCAGGTCGCCCTTGCCATCGTATTTGGGGAACTCCAACTTGTGGAAGCTGGGAACCCCGTCATCATCGTGATCCTAGGGTTTGCAAAAGGCAAACTGAAATCGGTGAGTGCGAAACAAATTTGGGTGGTTGCAGCGGTGTTTTGGGTGTGGTGGGTGGGATGTAGATGAAAGGAAATACTGAGATATGGTCGAAATAGAGAACCAAAATCTGGGTGTGGTGGGTGGGATGTATATGACTAGCGAAAAGCGGCGGTTAGGGTTTCAACGATGGAGTGAAGCGGATGGGGGGAATCGCAAACTGAAATCAAACACTGTCGATGTACGAAACCAACATATGGGGGGTTAGCAAGAACCGCCCCTTGAGATTCGGTTAGGGGATGAACAGGCTGCAAATCTCATAGAGGATTAGTGCAAAATAAATAGCACACAAAGCATTTTACCCAGGTTCGGACCGCCCGGAGGCTAATAGCCCTACATCCTGCTTGTCTGGATTATTTGGGTATTTTTGGTAGCATATTACAGTAGAGAAGAGCTCATGTTCTTGAGCTAGAGAACCTCCAGCTGGAGGAAGAAGAAGAGAGGAAGAAGAGGAGCCCAGAAGAAGTCTCCTGTAAGCCAAAGGAAAGGGAAGAGAGCCCCCCCTTCCGGTGCCTTGGATGCTCCCTTTTATCTCCAAGGGGCAGTCCACAGATAGGCAATAAAGGGAGTAGTAATTGCGTACAGCTGGAGGGAAAAAAGGGACCGTGGGGGTCCGGCCGTCTTGGTCCGCATGCGCCGCTTCTTGGGCAGCGCTGCCTTGGGCCGCGAGCCCCTTTCCTTCTCCTGTAAGCCACCGAAGAGAGGGGGAGAGCATGTGGGTGTGGCCCCCACTGCTGCATACATCAAGTCCCTTTGACTTATGCCTTCCCGTAGCTTGCTTGGTGGGATGGCCTGCATGCATGCAAGTCTTTTGTCTTTTTCTTCTTGTCTTGGATTCCTTTGCGATCTTCTGTGGCACTCAACGGTGTAGTAGGCGGCGTGAGGGACCCCCGTTCCCAGTACACCGACAGGAGCCCCCGGGCTCATTGCTGGGCGTAGGATCCGAGCGAGACCGGCGATGAGGCCTAACCTGCTATCACTGGAGTAAATACCTGCGGGTGCAAAACATGAGCGCTTCAAGAGTCGGGACAACACCGACCGGACTGGTGCCACGTGTGTGTGACCGAGCTAGGCGATCAGGGCTTAGGTGATGACCACAGGGGTGACCTTGGGCCAGGCCGATGCCACGGGTTTCCACAGGCTAGGCGACCAGTATGTAGATGGCAGTCCTAACCCTTTAAACATCTCGCATTGCGACACCACGAGGCTTCCCTTATACGCGTTGCCGCTTCACGCCAAATGATCTTGCTCTTGGCTGGAATTGTGGAACCAGCGGAGTCGGAGCGACCTTGAGCCAAGCAGGCGTCACGGGTGCAGGACCAAGCATGACAACCAGGGCGTAGGCAGCAACTCCAACTATTTTAGGCCCTCCTGTAGTGGCGCTATGATCCTTCGCATATGGCGGCACCGCGAGCCTGACCATATTGACGATCGAATGCGGCGCAGAAAGTAGTCCTGCTAGACAGGAAAGGAATTGCCATGTAAGGTGAGGGACCCGTCGAAGTACATGGTCCAGACATCGTCGCCTTCGCAGGGTTCGTCTCTGGCTGGACGCGCGGTGAGCTCTTCACGCTCTTCCACAGGACCGGGCGTCCATTCTGCCACGAACTCGGCAAGAGCCTTGCTCTTGATTGCGCTTAAGGTTGTGAATTCCACATGGCTCCCACGTAGCGGCGCTGTGATCCTTCGCATATGGCGGCACCACGAGCCTATCCACATGGATGATCGAATGTCGCGCAAAAAGTGGTCTTGCTCGGCGGGAAAGGGATTGCCTTTCGCCGAGGACACCACGACCGGAGTCGGATTTCCGCCGGAGCGGGCCACCAGAGTGGACTTAAGTGCGACCATGGCGAGTGGTCTCCGCCGGAGCAGGCCACCGGAGTGGACTTTAGTGCGACCATGGCGAGTGGTCTCCGCAGGAGCGGGCCACCGGAGTGGACTTTGGCGACCGCGGCCAACGGTCTCTGCCGGAGCGGGCCACCGGAGTGGACTTGGGCGACCGCGGCCAGCGGTCTCCGCCGGAGCGGGCCACCGGAGTGGACTTTTGTGCGATCGTGACAGGACGATCGGCTTTGGTGCGACTGCCGCGGAACGATCGGCTTATGTGCGACTGTACGGGACAGTCGGCTTGGTGCGACCGTAGCAAATCAGCCGGCTTTGGTGTCGCCGTCGGCGCAACCGTGCAGTGTCTCCAGATGAGAGTTTGCTGTGGAGGAGTAGGCCTCCAAGTTGCCTCTTCGGCGTTGTCACAACACGGGGCCATCCCGCGCGCGTTGCCATGTCCAGGCAAGCTGCGCAGCACCGTGCCCGGTTGCCAGGATACGGCGGTGCATCCATGTGCCTGGCTGCCTGCACATCGAGAAGCAGTCAACCAATAGAATAAAGAAAGACGAAAGGATTAGTGATTAGTCGATGAACGTGTAGCCTTAGGGAGATTAGGCGGGACACGTGAGCTTTTTCAGCCTCTGCATGTGCTCGGGCCGGGCAAGTTACGACGCGCTGTCTTGCACCTCGCACGAGCCCCTGCTGAAGCAACCGGCCATGAGCGGGTCGCGTGCCACGTCGGGCGATGCCCCGCTGTGCAGCGCGGTAGCGTCGGCGCCCTGCATGAGGCCGCCGCAGTCATGCTTGGTCAATGTCGAGCCCGAGTCGAGGTTGCGGCGTCCGCGGGACGGAGTCGCGAGCTGGCCGGCGAGCCCGCCAAGAAGCTCGCATCGCGAGTCGCAGCTCGCGTCGCAAACTCCCGATATGGAGGCTCGAGCCCCGAACGAGACCCGGGGTAGGCGGAGCGAGACCCCCGAACTCGCACCCCCGACCGAAGGCACGAGTGCGGCATGGGCCCCCAAACCAAAGGCGAGTTCGTGACGAGCCCCCGGGTAGGAGCCAATGGTGTCGCGCGAGGGATCCCCCGTGGCCTCGCCGGGCGGTGGCGCATTGTCGGGATGGCGCAGCGCCTTTCCCGCACACGACGCGCGGTTTGAGCACGCGCGTCCCTCAGCACGTGTTCAGCTTTACTGCCAATGAGTCCCGGAGTCGGTTGGTGCGGAGCCCCCGGCTCAGCAACCGGCTGCCTTGTAGACGCCGCGGCGCAAGACCGTAGTCACCGCGATGCTCATGGCCGCGCGGACTTGGAAACTGGGGAGCCGCATGAGCCCGGAAGCTCGCTGGGCCACCAAGCCGCAGGCTTTTCATCACGTGCAGCCGCGTGGCTCCGAAGATTCGGTCCCGATACGCCCCGGCTGTCACAACGCTCCTCCGGACGGCTCCGAGCACACGTCCCTGAGCGAAACGGTGTGCAGCGCGAGCGGACGGAATGCCCGCATATCGCATATGCCCGTACGAGTATGCGCAAGCCGAGCGCTCACGCACGTGCATGTCCACAACGGACATTAAACAGAAAAGACATGGGATTAGTGATTATTAGCATAAACAAATAAGGAACTAGTCCCGGGTCTTGAGTCACGGGATGCAAAGCTTCTGATATCGCACGCAGGCGATCAGCTCGCGTGGTTGCCGCATCTCGCGGCCTGATTTCCTCCAGCGACTTGGAGCCGCGACAGCCCGCCCGCTCGAGTCTTGCCAGCTCGGTCCGGGGGGTTAATGACGTGGCAACCCGCGCCAGTCCGGGGTTGATGACGTGGCAACCCCCGTCGTCCGGGGTTGATGACGTGGCAACCCGCGCCATCCGGGGTTGATGATGTGGCAACCTCCGCCGTCCGGGGTTGATGACGTGGCAACCCGCGCCCATCCGGGGTTGGTGACGTGGCAACCCGCGCCCGTCCGGGGTTGGTGACGTGGCAACCCGTGTTGACGACGCGGCAACTCGCGCCCGGGTCGGCGCGGCAACTCGAGGGCGGCGAGCCGCAACACGGAGTTGGATCGCTCGCCGGCCGTAAGTTGAAGTAGCAAGCAGGGTGTGCCACCGCGAGTTGAAGTCGGGCGCGCGGCAGCGAGTCGAGGTTGCGGCGCCGCTGTTGCCAGGGCGCGTGAACTCGTGAAGCAGTCGCCTCGCCGCACAAGGCGGTCGCCTTGCTGCACGTGCTGCTCAGTGTCGTGGCCGCCACGGAGTCCCAAGAGTCCTCGGCGACGCTGTAGGTGCCAGGTCGTCGTCAGCCCCTCAAGGTCGTTGCCGCGCCGGGCAACTTCGCACTCGAGGTTCTGCAACTGGGGGTCTTCCGTGGGTCTTGGACGCCATGTGTTCGGCGTTGCCGCGACGCCGCTGTGGCCGAGCCCCCGGCGATGCCGACGTTGCTAATCGGCGCGGCCTGACGTCGCTTGCCTCGTGGTGGGCGTCCGTAACCCGGGATGCGAGTCGCTGCACCGTCGTCTCCATGTCCGGGGCGCCGTCGCGTAGCCTCCGGCACCGCAGCCGCAGAGCCCCCTGCGCCCCGTCGCGGCTGCGAGCAGAGCCCCCGGTCCAGCGTGGGGCGATGCGAAGCGAACCCGCGCATGGCTTGAGCTGGGCGCGAGGCAAATGGAAGAGGGCGAGCGAGTCCGCTCCTTGATCTGCGCACTCATCCTTGTTGATGTCCTGCTAGCCGCAGGACTTCCCGGAGCAGTCAACCTCGACGGTCTTATCCTCTTCACGCACTTTAGACAGCTGCATGTGTGGCTCAGAGCTGGCCCCCACAGTACCGTAGTGCGGGCACACAGCACGTGAGCTTGCTTTGGCCACCCAATCTTCTAAAGGACGCTTGCGAACCAGAGGTCCAGCCCGTACTCAGCGCTCCAGAGCAACAGGCAAAGCAAATCAACCCACAAAGATTTAGGGGGTGTTCGTTGCACCCCCTCTAAACTTTAACACCCGTCACATCAAAGAGAATCTTACTATTTAAATATATTTTTATTAATTTAATGACAAAACCTATGTCACGACCCCCCTCTAAATCACGAGACGAATCTAATGAGCCTAATTAATATATGTTTTGCTACAGTGATGCTACAGTAACCATCGTCTAATCACGCCTTAATTACCCTCATTAGATTCGTCTCGCGAATTCGAGCGGAGTCCTGAAATTAGTTTTGTAATTAAACTTTATTTGTAATCACAATATTCGTTGGAAAAACCCTCTAAGTTTAGACCCCATGCAACGAACACCCCCTTAGATTAGCTTGGTTAGCAAAATAAAAAAATGCCCCAGCCTTGAGCCGAGCTGGGTCGGGAGTGGCCACCGCCACCCGGCCGCTGTGTGCACCCGAGCAGCTGTGTGCGAGCCTCGGGTCCGCCGTCTTCTACCAGCGCGCACCGCACCGGCCGCGTGCCTTGCTTCGAGAGCCGTGTCATGGTCAGTGGCTCCAGCACCGTTGCGTCGTGGCAGGAGCTTCCTTTGAGACAGCTGCGTCTTCGAGGCGGCGGCCGGCGCAGGCTATGCTGAGGAGCCCATGCCCTTTCGCCAGCCTCACGCACCAGGTTCAACGGCTGGCACTTGTCTGCCCGGCTGGGAGCGCGCGCGTCCTTGAGAGCGCTGCCGCGCATCTCTTGGCGTGTGCTCGACCGGCATAGGATTCGCCACGATTTTCTGTCGAGCTTCTCGGAGCGGGAGTTGCTCTTGGGGTATTGGAGTAGGTACCTCTCCGGCGAGAGGCATCAAGACGGCTTTGCTCCGTCATGGTTTGCACTCAAACTGCAAAGAAAAGAGCAAGAAAGCATCGAGCGACCGAGATTACAGCGCCTCATCCTCCTACCTGGCGCGCCAAATGTCGATGTACGAAACCAACATATGGGGGGTTAGCAAGAACCGCCCCATGAGATTCGGTTAGGGGATGAACACGCTGCAAATCTCATAGAGGATTAGTGCAAAATAAATAGCACACAAAGCATTTTACCCAGGTTCGGACCGCCCGGAGGCTAATAGCCCTACATCCTGCTCGTCTGGATTATTTGGGTATTTTTAGTAGCATATTACAGTTGTAAGGATCGTGTGACCGAGAGGGGGGGTGAATCGGTGCACTCTAGAATCTATTTCCAAACACTTACACCCAAACAACTCCTAGCAAGTAGTTCTAGTAACAAGGTAAAGCACACTAAGGAGTATCCTTAACCTATATAGCTAGTGCATATAGATAACACAATCACGCCACACTAGCAACCTAGCACAAGATAGATAGAAAACGGAAGACTTAAGCTAGGCAAGGCAAGGCAACCAAGATACTAGGCACACTAAGTAGAGTCCTTAGAGCTACTAGAAAGGCTATAACAAGTAAGCACACGAGCAAGGCAATCAAGCAAACCTAGTGAAGCTAGTAGGTACCAAGGTAAACACACAAGCAAGATAAGAGCACAACTCAAGTACTACAAGCAATCATATGAAGTGCGATAAGTAAATGCGAGTAGTAAAGGAGAAGGGATAGAGAATGCTCATGATGTTTTCCCGTGGTCTCGGAAGGATGGCGCCTTCCCCTACTCCACGTTGGGTCACTCCCGCCGGAGTCTCGACCCCGTCCCTCCGCTCGATGGCGATCCCTCCTAGAGCACACTTCACCCTCCGAGTGAAGTCGCGGGCACGTCCCACCGGGCTCGATCCCGGGTACTCTTCCGGAGGTAAGGCTCCGCACTTGATGCGTGCCAAAGGGCGCTCCACTAGTGATGCTTCTTTCGCACGGGAAGCTCCAAGACCGTGTACAAACTTGTGTCGACTTCCACAATCTCCTTGGACAGCTCAACACCGACGCCTAACCGGTCTAGGCCTTGCCATAGACCAAGAGTAACAGCCCTAGATGACTCTCTCAAGCCCACACTAGCCTAGAGATCAAAGGATGCAACTTGCTACTCTCTCAAGCACTAGGATCACTCCAAATCCTTCTCAAGTGCTTCACACTTCTTCCTCTTGGCTTCTTGGCAGCACCTCCCCTCTTTCCTGGGTCCAAGAGCACCTCAAAGAGGTAAACAACCGACTATATATAGGCCTCCAACCTCAAACTAGCCGTTGTCCAAAAGTGCCCAGTCTGCGTGATGACCGTACAGTAGACCGTACTGTCCGGTCTCCATCTGACCGTACTGTCCGGTCTTCACCAGACCGGCATCCAGGGAGTGCTGCAACTCATCTCAGACCAGACCGTATTGTACGGTCCCTAGGACCGTACTGTCCGGTCTCCATTCTTCTTCAGCCAACAGAAACTTCTCCTTCTCTGTTGCTCTTCGCCTGTAAGACCGTACTGTCCGGTCCTCGACCGTATTGTACGGTCAAACTGTCCGGTCTTCATTCTTCGACTTCCAGAAACTTCAGCTTCTCTGTCTGGAAAACCCAATAGAGACCGTACTGTCCGGTCCCTAGGACCGTACTGTCCGGTCCACTGTCCGGTCTCTATTCTTCAACTTCCAGAAACTTGAGCTTCTCTGTCTGGATTTCCTCTGTAGACCGTATTGTACGGTCTCCTTGACCGTACTGTCCGGTCTCTTCTGCCTTCGCAGCTTCGATCTTCTTCTTGATCTTCTTCTTCAACACTTGATCTTTTTGGTTCCTTCAACTCTCTTCTGCCACCCTAGCCCCTGAGAGACTCACCATGCATCCAATGATCTCTATAACTAGTGTGTACTAAGAGAACCACCTCGAACCCTCTTGATAGTCTGGTTTTTCCTATGGACTCAAGCTAACATCTAACCAAGCAACACCCGCTTGGATCTAGCATGTCCTTAGCCTTGATCCATGTCTTCTCCGCGACTCCATCAAGTCCGTTCTTGTGTAGATGAAGGCAACCAATCATCCTTGTCAATTAAGTTCATGGTGTGTTGGCGTTCACCACCAACGGACGGAGCTTTCTTCATATGTGACCTATAAGATCTCACAAAGAGTGTTAGTCACATTCATGGTTCTCATCCTATCACCAAAACATTCATACCTTGGGGTTTCCCTAGCTCCAATGGTCATGAAGCTTACAATCTCCCCCTTTTTGGTGATGGATGACAACCATGATAAAAATGATCGAGAAGATAAAGAATGTAATGACAAAAGCCAAGATAAAAACACAACTCGATCAAGACACTAAACAACAAGTATATGATAGAGAGATAGTTACCTTGTTGATTAGGTCGAGGCAAGTCATAGCTCAAAAGAAGTCACAAGTTAGAGCAAAAACTCATATCACAAGTGAAAGAAAACACATGGAGCTATGACAAGCAAAGGTTGCAAGGGGTTTACCTTCATACTTACTTTGTAGAATTCCGCTCCCCCTTGATAAGTGTTCCAATCTCAAGATTGTGTGAAGATCGATCCTCTTGATCACTTGATCTTCATTCGTACAAACTCCCCCTTGAGACGGCATTGCTTCTTCTTTATCACCTCAAGATTGTGCGAAGATCGATCGTCTTGATCCTTTGATCTTCTCTTGTACACACTCCCCCTTGAGGTGACATCTTCCACGACCCTTCATAGGCCCGAACTCTTCTTCCCAACTCTTCTCCCCCATATTCTTGCTCGATCATTAAGCCCAACTCTTCTCCCCCTTTGGCATCTATCACCCAAAAAGAAATCTTCCAAGGGAGAAAAGGTTAGTGTAAATATATGGGACAAGTGGGAAAATGAGTTACTTGATTTGGCGTGAAGCTCCCCCTTGATCCGTGATTCTCCATCTCCCAACAATTATCCCTACACACATTCTCAAAAGAATATTGTCTTGAAGTACATAGGGGTTAGTTGATGATGATGGAAATGTATGAACCCTTAGACTTTGAGCCGCGCAAGTGGATTTAACCTTGGAGCTCAAAATCTTGGTTCAATGGGCATGAAGCTCATATAGCATTGCTATAAATTCATCATAGGAGGTCATATACTCATATTGTGAATAAGCAACTCCCCCTAGATGGGTGCTCTGCGCCGAGACACTTATGCAAGATGCATGATGCGAATGCAAGGAATGATAAGTGTACAATGCATGATGCTTTAAGGGTAAAACAAAGCTAAGAGCGAAGTTACCAACAACAAGTTTGAACCCTCCATGAGCTTGATCACAACGAGCCATTCTTCAAAGCCTCGGGAGCCAAGTGCCACCAATCCCAAGCTTAACCCATGCTCATTGCTATCTCAAGTAGGTTAGTCGTCGGTCCTACAAAACAAGAAGAACACACAAAAAAACAACAACACAAACAAAAACAAGCAAAGTATATATACATATATACAAAGGTAAGTTCAAGGATATCAAGTGAAGTCGGAGAGGTCGAGAACATTAAGTTCTCCCCGGAGCTTACAAAAGGTCTTCTTGTCAAGTGGCTTGGTGAAGATGTCCGCCAATTGTTCATGAGTCCGAACACCAATCAATTCAATATCCTTCTTGGCCACATGATCTCGAATGAAGTGATGCTTGACTTCAATGTGCTTGGCATGGCCGTGATCACCCTTGTTGAGAGCCATATTGATAGCACTTTCGCTATCACAATAGAGAGGTACTTGCCCATAAGATAATCTATAGTCCAATAGGGTTTGCTTCATGTATAAGAGTTGAGCACAACAAGCACCGGCCGCCAAATATTCCACCTCCGCCGTAGAGATAGCCACACAATTTTGTTTCTTGGAACTAGATGAGATGAGTGATTGTCCAAGAAATTGGCATCCACCGGAGGTACTCTTTCTACTCACTTTGCATCCGGCGAAGTCCGAGTCCGCATAGCCAACAAGTCCAAAGTCTGAGCCTTTTGGATACCATAGGCCCATTGTAGGAGTGCTCTTGATGTACCTAAGAATTCTTTTCACGGCTCTCATATGGGACTCCTTGGGGTTAGCTTGATAACGAGCACAAAGACACACACTAAACATGATATCCGGTCTAGATGCGGTAAGGTAAAGAAGTGAACCAATCATAGAACGATAGAGTTTAGGATCCACCGGTATACCTTTTACATCCACATCGAGAGGGACACTTGTAGCCATAGGTGTGTCGTAGGACTTGGAGTCTTCCATGCCGAATCTCTTAAGAAGATCCCGAGTGTACTTCTCTTGGTAGATGAACGTGCCCTCCTTCATTTGTTTGACTTGAAAACCGAGGAAGACATGAAGTTCACCTATCATGGACATCTCAAACTCTTTCTTCATAAGAGCACGGAACTCATCATTATAGATTTCGTTAGTAGAGCCATAGATGATATCATCAACATAGATTTGACAAACAAAGAGATCATCACCAATATGCTTAGTAAAGAGAGTGTTGTCGATACTACCGATCTTGTAGCCCTTGGTGATGAGATGATCTCGAAGTCGTTCATACCATGCTCTTGGTGCTTGTTTGAGTCCGTAGAGAGCCTTCTTGAGCTTGTACACATGGTCCGGATGCTCGGGGTCCTCGAAGCCGGGAGGTTGCTCTACATAAACTTCTTCATTGATTAGTCCATTGAGAAATGCACTTTTCACATCCATTTGGTGAAGTTTAAAATCAAAATGAGAAGCATAAGCAAGAAGTGTTCTTATAGCCTCAAGACGAGCGACGGGGGCGAAAGTCTCGTCAAAATCGACGCCTTCAACTTGAGAGTAGCCCTTCGCCACAAGTCTTGCCTTGTTCCTCACGATTGCTCCCTTCTCATCTTGCTTGTTCTTGAAGACCCACTTAGCGCCAATGACATTGGATCGCTTGGGACGCTTCACCAACTTCCAAACATCATTCCTCTTGAAGTTGTTGAGCTCCTCTTGCATGGATAGCACCCACTTGTGATCTCTCAAGGCTTCCTCGATCGTCTTCGGCTCTAGGGTAGAGACAAAAGAGAAATTCTCAACAATGTTAGCTTCATCAACATAATTAGGTTTATATTGACTTCTCCTAGTCTTTATCCCTTGAGAAGGACTCCCAATGATGAGATCACGTGAATGATCCCGAGCAATGGGTTTGTGCTTCCTTGAAGGTTCTTGTCGAGGAGGAGGAGGAGCCGGCGAAGTATCTTGCGCATCTCTTGCGGCTTGCTCCCTAGAGATGTGAGTGTCTTGTTGTCGAAGAGGTGAACCCGAGCCATCATCTTGAGTTGAAGTAGATTGTGCTTGTTCTTGATTTCTCGGTGAAGCTTGGCTTGTAGTTGCATGAGGTAGACTTGATGGCGCTTGTTGCGGTTCATTTGGAGTAGCTTGACTCGAAGATGCTTGTTGCGGATCACTTGAAGGTGCTTGATGTTGTTCACTTGAGGGAGAGATTGGATTCTCTTGAGATGTGCTCGTAGAAGGTCCACTTGATGAAGTTGTTGGAGGAGGTGTCGGAGGTTCATCTTCACAAGGAATAACTTCACCAATAGGCATGTTCTCCAAAGCTTCCTCCACGGGTTCATCACCTACAATATGAGAAGAAGGAGGGTCTTCTTGAGACCCGTGAGACTCATCAAATTGCACATCATAGGTTTCTTCAACAAAGCCGGTAGAGGTGTTGTAAACCCGATAAGCTTTGGCCGAGCCCGAGTAACCAACAAGAATGCCCACGTCGGTCCTCTTCTCAAACTTGCCAAGTCTTTCCCTCTTCTTGTAGATGTAGCACTTGCAACCAAACACTCGGAAGTAGGCAACATTCGGTCTTCTCCCAACAATCACTTCATATGGAGTCTTGTTTAGCAACTTGTGAGGATAGATTCGGTTGGAGGTGTAGCATGCCGTGTTGATAGCTTCCGCCCAAAACTTCTCCGGAGTGTTGTACTCATCAAGCATAGCACGAGCAAGAGTGATAAGTGTCTTGTTCTTCCTCTCAACAACACCATTTTGTTGAGGAGTGTATGTAGCCGAGAACTCATGCTTTATGCCAATCTCATCACAATAGTCTTCAATGATAGAGTTTTTGAACTCCGTCCCATTGTCACTCCGAATCTTCTTGATGTGATGCCCATACTCATTTTGTACTCTTCTAGCAAACTTCTTGAATATCCCAATTGCTTGTGCCTTGTTCTCAAGAAAGAATACCCAAGTATATCTTGAGTAGTCGTCCACTACCACCAAGCAATAGAGATTTCCACCAATGCTCACATAAGTTGTAGGCCCGAAGAGATCAATGTGTAGGAGCTCAAGAGGTCTTGAAGTTGACAAGAAATTCTTGGATGGATGAGATGAAGCCACTTGCTTTCCGGCTTGGCATGCACTACATAGCTTGTCCTTCTCAAAGGTGACATCCTTGACTCCTCTCACTAGCTTGTTCTTCATTACATGCTTGAGTTGACCCATACCAATGTGAGCAAGCCTTCGATGCCATAGCCAACCTAGAGCGGACTTAGTGAAGAGGCAAGTGCTAGGGGCAACAATGTTAGTCTCAAAATCAACAACATATAGATTATTATGACGAAAGCCCTTGATAGTGAGACCCATAGCATCATTATGAAGAACCACCCCATTAGCATCAAAGTTACAAGAAAAGCCAAGATCACATATTTGAGCAACGGATAGAAGATTGAAGTTTAGGGACTCAACAAGCAATACGTTAGAGATAGAGAGGTCATTTGAGATAGCCATCAAGATCATGTCCTTGAGAGTCATACCACTAATATCATCATTGAGATCATTTAGAATGTAGACCTTCCTATTGTATGGTAGCATAGAGATCACCGTGTGAATAGCGTGTTCATCACTAATTTTGTCTTCTCCTTCAAAAGAGTTCACTCTAGCCACCAACACAAGAAGTCTCTTCCAACAATCAAGCCAAGTCTCCCCATCTTCCCTATAGAACACATCATACATGTCGAAGAGGTGATAGTGAGGCCGATCGGCAAGATCCGGCTCATACAAGTTGTAGTAGTCTTCAAAGAGGGATGGCAAGACTTCACTCTTCATGTGATATTCCTTGATAGGCTCCAGCTCATCATCACTAGCACTTGAATAGTCATCATCACAATAGAAGACGGGAACCCTATCATCTTCTTCTTCTTCCTCATCATCACTTGGGGTCTTGAATGTGTTAGAGAGCATAGAGCGAGCCCTTCTTCTTGTGATGATCTCAATGACTTGCTCAATTGAGTAGGACTTGAGCTCGAAGATTTCAAACTCAATGTGATCACCATACTTGTCCTTCGGCAAAGCATCAAGAAACCTCTTGAGTCCCTCTTCCTTGGTGACTATCCAAAGCTTGTTCTCATTTATCCTCTTGATGAGTGAATCCATCCGAAGAGCAAACTCAACAAGATCTTCATTCGGCATCATAGAGATATGGTCCAACTCATCACATAGCTTGATATATCCATCCTCTTGATCCCGAGAAGAAGAACCTTCACCAACACAAGATGATGATTGAGCTTGAGGTAGAGGTTGAGCTTCAATGTGATGATCTTCACTTGCATGAGGGATATCCTTGCCCTTCTTGATATCCTCCTCAAGAGAGGAGGGAATAGCAACCACCTCATCATAGGGCATGTTCACAAACTCATCCACTCGAGCAAAAGCAAGAATACCAAACCGTGAGAGTGCTAGAGATCGGATAAGCTTCTTCGCAACATGCTTGTGCATAATAGATGGATATCCTCTTGACATGAGTTTCCTAGCGAGAACATACAAGCGAGATGCGAAGTTAGTGATATCCTCATTATCATTCAAAACAAGCTCATCATACTCATCACGCACACCATAGTAGGAAATGTCATTAAGCACACAATCATAAGGCTCAATCAAGGTAGAAGCGATGGAAGTGTTAGAAACGTCATCATGAGTGGACTCCATTTTCCCACACACAATCCCGGTCACGACTCAAGGCGGTAAAGCCCTAATAATGAGCACTTGGCTCTGATACCACTTGTAAGGATCGTGTGACCGAGAGGGGGGGTGAATCGGTGCACTCTAGAATCTATTTCCAAACACTTACACCCAAACAACTCCTAGCAAGTAGTTCTAGTAACAAGGTAAAGCACACTAAGGAGTATCCTTAACCTATATAGCTAGTGCATATAGATAACATAATCACGCCACACTAGCAACCTAGCACAAGATAGATAGAAAACGGAAGACTTAAGCTAGGCAAGGCAAGGCAACCAAGATACTAGGCACACTAAGTAGAGTCCTTAGAGCTACTAGAAAGGCTATAACAAGTAAGCACACGAGCAAGGCAATCAAACAAACCTAGTGAAGCTAGTAGGTACCAAGGTAAACACACAAGCAAGATAAGAGCACAACTCAAGTACTACAAGCAATCATATGAAGTGCGATAAGTAAATGCGAGTAGTAAAGGAGAAGGGATAGAGAATGCTCATGATGTTTTCCCGTGGTCTCGGAAGGATGGCGCCTTCCCCTACTCCACGTTGGGTCACTCCCGCCGGAGTCTCGACCCCGTCCCTCCGCTCGATGGCGATCCCTCCTAGAGCACACTTCACCCTCCGAGTGAAGTCGCGGGCACGTCCCGCCGGGCTCGATCCCGGGTACTCTTCCGGAGGTAAGGCTCCGCACTTGATGCGTGCCAAAGGGCGCTCCACTAGTGATGCTTCTTTCGCACGGGAAGCTCCAAGACCGTGTACAAACTTGTGTCGACTTCCACAATCTCCTTGGACAGCTCAACACCGACGCCTAACCGGTCTAGGCCTTGCCATAGACCAAGAGTAACAGCCCTAGATGACTCTCTCAAGCCCACACTAGCCTAGAGATCAAAGGATGCAACTTGCTACTCTCTCAAGCACTAGGATCACTCCAAATCCTTCTCAAGTGCTTCACACTTCTTCCTCTTGGCTTCTTGGCAGCACCTCCCCTCTTTCCTGGGTCCAAGAGCACCTCAAAGAGGTAAACAACCGACTATATATAGGCCTCCAACCTCAAACTAGCCGTTGTCCAAAAGTGCCCAGTCTGCGTGATGACCGTACAGTAGACCGTACTGTCCGGTCTCCATCTGACCGTACAGTCCGGTCTTCACCAGACCGGCATCCAGGGAGTGCTGCAACTCATCTCAGACCAGACCGTATTGTACGGTCCCTAGGACCGTACTGTCCGGTCTCCATTCTTCTTCAGCCAACAGAAACTTCTCCTTCTCTGTTGCTCTTCGCCTGTAAGACCGTACTGTCCGGTCCTCGACCGTATTGTACGGTCAAACTGTCCGGTCTTCATTCTTCGACTTCCAGAAACTTCAGCTTCTCTGTCTGGAAAACTCAATAGAGACCGTACTGTCCGGTCCCTAGGACCGTACCGTCCGGTCCACTGTCCGGTCTCTATTCTTCAACTTCCAGAAACTTGAGCTTCTCTGTCTGGATTTCCTCTGTAGACCGTATTGTACGGTCTCCTTGACCGTACTGTCCGGTCTCTTCTGCCTTCGCAGCTTCGATCTTCTTCTTGATCTTCTTCTTCAATACTTGATCTTTTTGGTTCCTTCAACTCTCTTCTGCCACCCTAGCCCCTGAGAGACTCACCATGCATCCAATGATCTCTATAACTAGTGTGTACTAAGAGAACCACCTCGAACCCTCTTGATAGTCCGGTTTTTCCTATGGACTCAAGCTAACATCTAACCAAGCAACACCCGCTTGGATCTAGCATGCCCTTAGCCTTGATCCATGTCTTCTCCGCGACTCCATCAAGTCCGTTCTTGTGTAGATGAAGGCAACCAATCATCCTTGTCAATTAAGTTCATGGTGTGTTGGCGTTCACCACCAACGGACGGAGCTTTCTTCATATGTGACCTATAAGATCTCACAAAGAGTGTTAGTCACATTCATGGTTCTCATCCTACCACCAAAACATTCATACCTTGGGGTTTCCCTAGCTCCAATGGTCATGAAGCTTACAACAGTAGAGAAGAGCTCATGTTCTTGCGCTAGAGAACCTCCAGCCGGAGGAGGAAGAAGAGAGGAAGAAGAGGAGCCCAGAAGAAGTCTCCTGTAAGCCAAAGGAAAGGGAAGGGACCCCCCCCCTCCGGTGCCTTGGAGCTCCCTTTTATCTCCAAGGGGCAGTCCACAGATAGGCAATAAAGGGACTAGTAATCGCGTACAGCTCGAGGGAAAAAAGGGCAGTGGGGGTCCGGCCGTCTTGGTCCGCACGCGCCGCTTCTTGGGCAGTGCTGCCTTGGGCCGCGAGCCCCTTTCCTACTCCTGTAAGCCACCGAAGAGAGGGGGAGAGCATGTGGGTGTGGCCCCCACTGCTGCATGCATCAAGTCCCTTTGACTTGATGCCTTCTCCGTAGCTTGCTTGGTGGGATGGCTTGAAATCTTTTGTCTTTTTCTTCTTGTCTTGGATTCCTTTGCGATCTTCTGTGGCACTCAACAGTGTAGTAGGCGGCGTGAGGGACCCCCGTTCCCAGTACACCGACAAACACGAACTAAAACCAGCAACAAAACACGACTAGGACACAAACTCAACACTACCGTCTGAAATCAAATTATGAAGAAAGGCTAAACGTGGTTCTGGGATAAGGAAAATCTAAAACCTATTTTTTTTTTGGCTTTTTGTGGACTCTAAGATGACGACGACGAACACAAATTGATCTAAAGGAAAGGCGAACCTGACGGTATACCTGAGTCTCTGATTACCACTTGATGTGAACTAGGGTTCCTGATCTCGAAAGGTTCGGATAACTTTCGATTTGATGGAGACTTGACATACGTCGATCCGGCTTCAGAACAACACGTTCTAAACCCCGCAATCGCAGCACCACGTCTCCTCAGGTTATCGACCGGCAGTGCACGGTCGACCGCGCCAAGAAGGCTTATCCTTGCCTGCGAATCGAAGAACACAAGCAAGAACACAGTAGATTGCAACTAAAATTGCTGAAAACTGAATTGAGCTCACAAATTGGGGTCTCACAAATTGGGGTCTCACAAACCGATGAACGGCGAAACTGTTCTTGACAGAATAATCTAAGCAAAACTCATCCCTATCTTGGGCGGCGGCTACTGTAGAAATAGACCTTAGGGGCGTGCAAGACCCCGTGGACGCGCCCCTAATGGGCTCCAACACGATACAAAGCCCAAAGGCCAAATTACGGTGGCGCAGCACCGGAACAGATTCGGGACGTCAACTTGTTTCGAAGATTCCCGATGACTTCGGACGAATTTTGACATGAGACCAGCGCCATTGGAAAGGCTGTCAAATTGTATTTCTATGCATATGTAGAACGTCCAAAACCGAGCCCGTATGCGACCTGGGCGATTTTTTAAGTGCAGACTGCTTCTGGACTCCGAAACTGATCCGAAGTCGACTTGAATTGGGCCTCTAACTTGGTTTGGACGCCCTTGCTATCCCTCCACGCCTCCAAGCTCCTCTCCAATCATCTCCTGGTCCTCTCCATGGTTCCTAATCACAATATAATCATTAGGTAGCAATCTATCCTCAAGTTCATATAAATGAGTGCTTAGGAACGAGCTCACCTCTAGATTCAACTGTCGTGCGCGAGCTCTAGTGATTGGACCTTGTATATCCAGCGGAGGTGTGACATGTGTATCCGAAGGAGCAATGTCCTCATCACGGCGCGTGTCACCTCGTCCCGCGAACCTTGCCGTTAAGCCTCCTCGTCCCAGCCCGTCGGGATACTTCGCTTGCACCGGCCTCCCGTTCGCCTTGACCCTGGTCAACACGCCGTCTTCATCACCTCCACGGTTTTGAGGCCAGACCGCGAAACCTTCCGTGCTTCTTGTCCGCCACGTGTAGGGTGTGGATCACCCTTGACCTCACCCGGCCTCTCGATCGCCCGGACCTAAACCTCCCGCTTGGTTCTCCCGATCCTCTCGCCGTTGACCATCAAGTTGACTCCATTGACCTACACATCATTAGACAAGCAAACACATTTCTCCATCTCCTCCATTCTTCCCAACACTTTCACTAACTCCGGTTAGTCATAAACATAATCATGCACATATGCTTATGCAACCCTCAAAATCCCGCATTTCCAACCCGAACCTCATGTTCGACTCAAACCAAATCCTTGTCAATTACTCATCACATCACGAACCATGACACATCTCAACATGGTTTCTCAGGTCAGAATCTGAATTGTTCTGCTCCCAGTCTCGAGTTCAGGATTCAAGAAAAGATGCAGAGGCAAAAATGCCAACACTTTTAACATGAGTCTGCTTCTAGTCTGAAACTGAAAGTGTACAAGGAACTTGACATTGTGTGGCAGTAGGAAGTTGCTAGTAAACAACTGCACCCATTTATTTTTTGAAACACTACCGTGCTACTAGTGCACATCTTGGTTGGTTGCTAGAAACAAACTTATGCTGCTGCCGTTGTTGAAGTATACCATTCAGGCGCGATTCTCCGATTCTTTGGTATCGTCCCACACCATCGACCACAATTGGCTTCAGCCTTCAGGTCTTTTTCTTCTGCAATGCTGTTTACCTGTTTCCCTTCTGAACCTCTCAAGGTAACTGTCAGGATGCAACAGCAGCAGCAATGCAAGTGTTATTTCATTTTGACCCGTCTTGCAAATCGGTAAGCCCAATTAACTTAGCAAAGCCCATGTTCTATTCTAGTAACGCGTTAAGCATGTGTGGTACTACTACTATACGCGTTGATCTCAAAAAAAAAAACTACTACTATACGCGTTAGCTTTGGAACATTTGCGAGCTCTGGCGGTCTAGCAACATTAGCAACTGCAGGCCAATGCTGCTGCATAAGTTCAGAAGGTCAGAAACAACCAACCATCATGAGATCATCCACCACTCAAACTGCCTCACCGGAAGGATATCAAAGTAAAAAAAGAAAAAGATATATAAATTGGGCTTTATTTCTCCGGTTCTCAATAAGGTTCAGTAAGTCAGTTTAACAGTGGCAAACTTCAGCAAAAGGGATAGCTTAGATGCACAAGAACTACGTTGCATAAGATGGCAAATGTCAAGTTGTATGTCAGCTATATTCCATGGCAAAATATCTTAACTATGCTTCTTTGCTCTGGGGCAGAATTCAGCCGCATGCAGTACCCCACAATCACCCACATGTTGACTAATATAATAGCATCGAAGAACAGACTCCTCAGGGCAACATTTGCCGATGGTGATTTGAGAGTTGTGACAACATTCAAAACAGAGAACCCAAACAATGTCATAGCATACAGTCAACAGACACATCAAAGGCTGAAACAAGAAGCATAACAAATGCTCAATGCTGCTATAGCACCATGGCCACTACATTCTTCTATACTTACTCGCTGCACACTCATGCCACAATTCATGGATGACCGCCTGTTGACTATGGACGGACAGAGTCGTCGGACTTTGATGGCTGAGCTCCCACGCCCCCTTTGCCGCCTCGGACGCCGCAAATTGGGCAAACAGCTTCAGCGTCGTGGTTGAGGCACTCCTCGCAGAGGCAGCAATGATATGTCGGCTCATCCTCCGAAAGCCCCATCCTGAGAAAGCAAGCCGGGCACCTCTCGTCGTCGGGGACCTCGTCAATGGCTGCAAGAATGGAACGCGGCTCTTCAGGTCACCAACCAAAAACGATCTAAGAACTGAATCAAACAGAAGCAGGCCGAATTTAGTTGAGCACCGACCTGGATCATCAGCCGTGGACGGCGCGTCGGCAACAATTGGGGCTAATCCTGCAGCATCGGGGATGTGGCGGCCGTCAGAGGAAGCCGCGGCTGACACTCCACCGCTGGCGCTGTTGCTGGCAACTTCAGACTCGCCGTGGATCTGCCGGCGTCCCTGCTGCTTATTCGTCCACCACGCCCGGCTTGCGGTAGCTGCAACGCAAACCAAGAATTGAATCAATAACACACTCATGTACAACAACCAAACAACTGAATCAAGAACGCGCGACCCCACACGACGGAAACACCCGTATCGAGAATGCGCGTATCAGGATTCAGGAACTCCACAAGAACGCAGTAAGCAGAACAGAGAGAACCACGAACAAGGTGCGCACACCTAATCTGCTCACCTCCGAGGTTCATGGTGAGGGAGGTGTCCACAGACGAGGCGCCGTCGCCACCAACTGTCCTGAGACGTCATCCGCGCTATCTGCAACAGACACATTCAAGAAGTGATCAGAATCGTCGAACACTGCACTGCAAGAACTGCAAGTAGAGGGAACCAAGAACTGGGCGCGCGCCACCGACCTCCGCCGATAACGGCAGCGTTCCTGGAGTCATGGTCAACCGGACGGTGGTGCCCGGCGGCGTTGGTTGCCGCCTGGTTCATCGCAGAACGCCCACCCACGAGCGGGTCTCCACGCCGTCGATCCTGGGCCGTAGTGGCTGCAAACGCACAATCAAATCTGAATTCAAGAACACAAACCGTTTCTAGAAATCGGAACATCCCGCAATGCAAGAAAGGTGCAAGGAATAACACTCGTGTTATGAAATCTCGTCAAGATTCAGGAACAGTTCAAGAAGATGAATCGAGAATAAGGCGCTCGTTTTACTCACATTCCATGGACTGGGTCAGGGAGGCGCCACCGCCACCGCCTGTCCCTGCAAGACAGCAAGACACCACCAACTTAGAAATTAGAATCCAACAGCAAGAAGAACAGCTGAAATCAAGAGCCACGCGCTCGATTTTCTTGGCCGCTCACCTCCGCCGAGGACGGCATCACCAGATGCCCGGCCCTTCTTCGCAACGGCATCCTGCTGCGACGTCTCGCCGACCTTCCGCTTGCCCGGTTCGCGGCTGTCCATCTCATGTCCGCAATCAGTCGAACACCTACCTTGCAATCCGGAGGACCCTCTCTGCTTCTCGAGACCCTGACGAGAAGGAAGGAAGCGTGTGGAAGAAGACTACTGGAAGGAGAAGGAATGCGAGGTGGGAGGAACGATGCGTCGACGAGGGAGACGATGTTGCTTATATAGGCCATGGCGCTGGGCTGGCAGTTGCCGATGGCGCTGCGTGCCGTTCCGGAAGGAAAGGGCTCCCTGTCTTTTTTCTTTTTTTCTCCTTTTTGTTTTGAGATCATTCTCCTTTTCTTTTTTGAAGCCGAAAGGATGAAGCAGATAGGGCTAGCGGTTAGAGACAGCCCGTTTAGGAATTATAGGCCAGGCTGGCAGGCCCGTCAAGAATTACAAACGTGGGCTGTAATGAGAGTTCTTTGGGCCTCATTCTTCTGCCATTGGTAGCGTGTGCGGTGTGCCATTGAACCGGCCTCCTGGGAAATGCCAGATCGAAGAAGGTGCGTCGTGGAGGTTCGCATGGAAATTTTGGGCGACATTTATCGCACTCGAGTGATGCTTCCAGTGCTGTGATGGAATGCGCTTAGTATGTTCCAAGGCGTTCCGTTGGCCTTTTCGGTTGTCGATCTTCCCCTCGGCTAGAGCAAGCGGGCTTGGTAAGCTGCGGTACGGCGCCGGCGGCGGCAGCAGGTGGTGGCCGGATCAGGTGATGGACGGACCAACTCCGTAGACGACGACGCCGTTTTACGACCGCACTGATGAACCAACCAGCCCCGCGCCGCTGACGACGATGGCACGACGACGACATACACCGCAGCCACCGTGCGCCGCTGATCACTCCTCGATCGGTCCTCTCTACTCTCTTGCACCAGCATGCGTTTACAACTAGCACATGCAGACGCGCAGACCTGGGAAAGGGAAGTACGTACAGGGACGCGACTGTCGCGACACCAGGAAACTAGGCAGTGGCGTTCCGTCGATCCAGGCAGGACGTGGCGCGTGACGCGTAGGAGATCTCTCTAGCTCCGTCACGACTGAGCTCTGGGTGGCGCCATGTCAGGTCGTCATGCGCGCATATGCCCTCCAGGCCTCCGGCACGCTAGCGGCTTCCCGGTCCCATCGTCTATCAGGAGGAAGGGGGCGGAAGAATGGGGCGGCCCGGAACGCGGTGTCGCTCCGGCATGACGCGAACATGTCCGCCCCCGGGGTGGTGATCAGCTGGCACCAGCAGCCTTCGCGCCACCGGCAGGCGGCAAGCGGAGGAGGCCTCGAGCCGGCTTCAGGCGCGAAGCCGTCTCGCGGACGATGACGAGCACACGCAGTCACGCACACTGCGCCACGCCCCAGCTGTCACGCGAGACAATGGGGAGGCGGAGACCGAATCCCGTTCGCGCGCGGCCGCCTTAATTCGCGTAAGGTGTACGCAGTACGCACACTGCCAGATCAGTACCGATCAACCATGCAAATTAGTCGAGTAGATGATTAGATCCTGTGGTTTAGTACCACACCGCGCGATCCACGGAGCACGGCGCCGCAAAAAGGCAAGGGCTTGAGAGCATGGTTCGCCGGGCCTCGTAGCGGTGGCCCACGTCATCCCAAGCTTAGTTGGGGGCAAAGGGGTGAGTTCGACGGGGTGGCCGGAGCGCGTTCGTCGACAGGGCTGACAATCCGACGGTCTCCCTGCAGCTGGTTCCGGTGTGACGGTCTCGATGGTAAATCCGGACGAACGCTGCACAGCGGGGTTGCCTCGGCCCGGACCGTGCTCGCACTCTTTCGAGCCCACGCCCTTTTTGATGCCGACTGACACCGGCGAGCAGGCAGGCAGCCAAGGCAGGCCGGCGGAGTAGGGTGCTATGCTGCCGCATCCATCACCAATGCTCAATGTTTAACTCCCTATGCCCACTATCCCAATGCATGACAGTTTGTTGGTTTCAGTATACCAAGTCTGTTGTTGTAATTCTCGTAAATGGTCAGAATCTGAATTGTTCTGCTACAAGTCTCGGCTTCAGTCCTCGCAAAAAAAAAAAAAGTCTCGGCTTCAGGAAAAGATGCAGAGGAAATGCCAACACTTTTAACATGAGTCTACCACCGGCTACTAGTCTGAACTGAAAGTGTACAAGTAACTTACATTGTGTGGCAGTAGGAAGTTGCTACTAGTAGTAAACAACCGCACCTTTCCTTCTTCTTCTTCTTCTTCTTTTCTTTTCTTTCTTTTTTTTTTTTTTTTTTTTTTTTTTTGGGGGAAACACTACCGCTACTAATGCACATCTTGGTTGGTTGCTAGAAACAAACTTATGCTGCTGCCGTTGTTGAAGTATACCATTCAGGCGCGATTCTTTTGTCGTCTCACATCATCGACCACAATTGGCTTCAGGTTTTCAGGATTTCAAACGGAGTATGTAGAAATATCTTTGGATTGGTTCTTTTCTTCTGCAATTCTGTTTGCCTGTTTCACTTCTGAACCTCTTTCAAGGTAACCGTCAGGATGCAACAGCGGCAGCAATGCAAGTGTTCTTTCATTTTGACCCGTCTTGGGAATCTTTTTATTGGGCGGAAATCAGTAAACCCAATTAACTTAGCTAAGCCCATGTGCTATTCTAGGCAACGCATTAAGCATGTGTGGTACTACTATACGCGGAGGAATCACAAGCCTGTATGTATTGGAGCATTTGCGAGCTCTGGCGCTGTCTAGCAACATAGCAAGTGCAGGCCTATGCTGCCGCATAAGTTGAGATTTGAGAAGGCCAAAAACAACCAACCATCATGAGTATGGCAAATGTTAAGTTGTATGCCAGCAATATTACATGGCAAAGTATCTCAACTGTGGTTCTTTGCTCTGGGGCAGAATTCAGCCGCATGCAGAGGCAGTTGATCACAACGGAATTAACCCCACAATCACCCACATGTAGGCTAATAGCATCCAAGAACAGATTCCTCAAGGCAACATTTACCCGATGGTGATTTGTGAGTTGTGACAACATTCAAAACAGAGAACCCAAACAATGTCGTAGCATACAGTCAACAGACACATCAAAGAATGAAACAAGAAGCATAACAAATGCTCAATGCTGCTATAGCACCATGGCCACTATACATTCCTTCTTCTACACTTACTCGCTGCACACTCATGCCCCAATTCATGGATGACCGCCTGTTGACTATGGATCGACAGAGTCGTCGGACTTCGGCGGGTGAGCTCCCACGCCCCCTGTCCCACCTCGGACCAAGCAAATCGGGCAAACAGCGTCAATGTTGTCGTTGAGGCACTCCTCGCAGAGGCAGCAATGATACGTCGGCTCATCCTCCGGAAGCCCCATCCTGAGAAAGCAAACCGGGCACCGCTCGTCATCGGGGACCTCGTCTATGGCTGCAAGAATGGAACACGGTTCTTCAGGTCACCAACCAGAAACGATCTAAGAACTGAATCAACAGAAGCAGGCCGAATTTAGTTGAGCACGGACCTGGATCATGCGCCGTGGACGGCGCAGCGGCGACAATTGGCGCTAATCCTGCCGCAGCGGGGATGCGGCCGCCGTCAGAGGAGGTGGCGGCGGCCACTCCTGCCACAGCGCGGATCTTCTGGCCTCCCTGCTGCGAACTCGCCCACCACGCCCGGCTTGCGGCAGCTGCAACGCAAACCAAGAATAGAATCAATAACTAACTCATGTACCAAACAACGAAATCAAGAACACACGACCCCACGACGGAACACCGCAAGAAGGCAGTAAGCAGAACAGGGAGAACCAAGAACTAGGCGCGCACGCCTAATCTGCTCACCTCCGACGTCTAGGGTGAGGGAGGTGTCCACGGACGAGGCGCCGTCGCCACCAACTGTCACTGAGACGTCATCCGCGCTGTCTGCAACAGACATACACATTCAAGAAGTGATCAGAATCGTCCAACACTGCACTGCAACAACTGCAAAGAGAGGGAACCAAGAACTGGGCGCGCGCCACCAACCTTCGCCGACCACGGCAGCGTTCCTGGAGTCATGGTCAGCATCAGGATCATCCAGCTGATGACGAACAGGACGGTGGTGCCCGGCGGCGTTGATTGCCACCTGGTTCATCGCGGAGCGCCCAACCACGCGCTGGCGTCCACGCCGTCGACCCTGGGCCGTAGCAGCTGCAAACGCACAATGAAATCTGAATTCAAGAACACAGAACCTGTTTCTAGAAATCGGAACATCCCGCAATGCAAGAAAGGTGTTGTTCTTGCTTTTGATTTTCTTTCCTCCTTGAGGTTCTGTATAAGACTTCTGTTTTTACCTTTATTCTAAATTAATATCCAGTAGGGGCGTGAGCCCCTCCTGTTCTCTCAAAAAAAAAAATGCAAGAAAGGTGCAAGGAATAACACTCGTGTTATGAAATCTCGTCAAGATTCAGGAACACTTCAAGAAGATGAATCGAGAATTAGGCGCTCGTTTTACTCACATCTCCTGGGCGGCTGGGTCCGGGAGGCGCCACCGCCACCGCCTCTCCCTGCGAGACATCAAGACGCCACCAACTTAGAATCCAACAGCAAGAACAGCTGAAGTCAAGAGCCACGCGCGCTCGATTTTCTTGGCCTCTCACCTCCACCGAGGACGGCATCATAAGATGCCCGGGCCTTCTTCTTCGCAGCGGCACCCTGCTGCGACGTCTCGCCGACCTTCCGCTTGCCCGGGTCGCGGCCGTCCATCTCACGTCCGCAATCAGTCGAACACCTCCGTTGCAATCCGGAGGACTCTCTCTGCTTCTCGAGACCCTGACGAGATGGAGGGGAGCGTGTGGAAGAAGACTACCGGAAGGAGAAGGAATGCGAGGTGGGAGGAACGGTGCGTCGAGGGAGACGAGGCTGCTTATATAGAGGGCCATGCCGCTCTAGGCTTGGCCGTTGCCGATGGCGCTCGCTGCGTGCGGTTCCGAAAGGAAGGCTCCCTGTCGGTTTGGAAGACAAAAGGGCATGAAGCAGATTGGGCTATCTGCTAGAGGGACAGCCCGTTTAGGAGTTATGGGCCAGGCTGGCCAGCCCGTCAAGAATTAGTTTGAGAATGACACAATCCAGGATGCGTTGGCCGCTTATGAGTTGTTTTGCTGGAATGATTTTTTTTAAGATAAAGGAAGCTTTTTATTTCGAGGTGAAATAATGTTCCGGCTTCAGTACAACAAAGGTACATCTAGTCTTTACATGACCACACTAAGGTGCGCCGATACAAATCAGCCTTAAACACCTAAAAAACAAAGAAAACCCACTATCATCTAGCTCAATATCTCTAAAATCCTATGGTGTCAATCAATAACTGCTGTTGTGGTTGTATCTTCATCCTTAGTAGAAGTCACTTCTCCATAGAAAACTGTTATCGCCACTTAAACAACACTTCATCACTTACATCCGAACTCCAATTGGCAAGGTCGTGCGGAGGTTCGGCACCTCCCCGCGCACACGCACGACGTTTAATACCTTATATTTGCCATGAAAGATATAAATCCTCATATTAGCGTGTGGAGCTACACATTTTCCTCCACTGGAAGTCGAGAGTAATCAGCAAACCATGTAATACTCAAGTATAACTTTTGTAAACTTCTCTTTTCTTCTTAATGAAAAGGCAGTGCTCCTGCCTAGTGTTCAAAAGAATATTAGCGTAGACTGCATGCGAAATAAGGTAGAGTTTGATAAACCAATCCCATTGCACTGGGCTTTTTAGTGTTTTTTTTTTCTTGTGTTATGTAGTTGTATCTTTTGTGAAAAAACTTATTATTACTATTCATGAAAAATTACACGAATCTCATGTATATATAGTTCTTATTTATTTCACCGAGTATTACATTAAGGTAACTACATTGCTCGAAAAAAACATTAAGGTAACTACACAGAAATGTAATTTAATTTTCTTATGTTACTTGCGGAAAAGCCCACAGGGTATGGAATATGAAGTATACTTCGCAGTCTTTGTTTCAGAAGAGTTCATGTTGACATCATAAATTGCTTTCGATATATTTTTGTATGGGCGCTTGAAGGCTTGAGTGTGCGTGTGTGTGTTTTTTTTCAGAGAGTTTAAACAGTCAGCTAACTCTGAACTTCTGCTGGTGGACGTTCATTCAAAAAGAAGAACTTCTGCTGGTGCAAAGAACAAGACTGTTATGGCAGAAAAGAAGTGTTTGGTGGTTTGCACTGATTATCTTTCCATAATATTCAATTATCACAGCATATTTTTTCCAGCTCTCCTGCCCAAACTTAAATATGTGAGCAGTTAAAAAAGTTGAGAGCCTGGATTCTTTGCTATGTCATCACTTGATAATCAGCCAACTCTGCAGATAATGCCATTATTCATGCGGATAAAGCTAGGCACAACTCAGATATAAGGTTTGTCATGCGGCATGTAGTTGAAAAAGGCTATGGAGTGCAGATCGAGGCGTTAGAAGAGAAGGTCATGCTAATATCAGCATAGCCTGTATTTCACATTGATTTGTCCAAGAACGATGGATTGACAGGCTTTCAAACACTAAGCAAACACAAGGGGAGACTGGAGAAACTATATACAGCCATTGAACCCCTCTTGGGAAATGCCAGAAGAAGGTGCGTCGTGGAGGTTCGCATGGAAAGCTTGGGTTGCCAGTGCTGTACTGGTATGTTCCTAGGCGTTCCGTTCACTTTTCGGTTGTCGACCTTCCCCTCGGCCAAACGAGCGTCCAGCAAGCATTAAGGTAGGAAAAGGAGTTACTACATCCTAATTTCCTACAATCAAAGGGATAAACTGAGGCAACAGGCATTCTTAACAGAAATAGAAGAATGACACAGGGAAAGGGCAGCCCCCAATTACGCATCTGCTGAATTTTCAGAAGTTTCAGGATTTTCCACTAGTGCATGTGCCCTTTCAAACTGCCGTAGCTTTTCGGCTACAATGGTTGCAACTTGGAAGAACCAGCTTTCTGTGTTCGAAAATACAACTATTTCTCTCTTTCCAAATTATCTACCAAATTTCTTCTCTGCACCTTACCCTTTGCTAACTCTGATACTTCAGGAGGGGAAAAAACCGAAACTTCTGAATTAACTTTGCATTCAGTTCGTCACACCATTGTCAGAGCAGAGTATCTAAACTGTTGCCACGTCCTCGCTCTCTTTGTACTACTAATGTGCAATTCAGAATTTCTGTACGTAGTTACGTCAAATGACAAGTGCTAATTTCAATGATATCTTAAAAGCAATTTTTGCCCAAAATTTGGATATGTAAATAGTATAACTGCTCTCCAACCATAGAACACAGCACTATGTTGCAATTTAATAAGACGGAAAACTGACAAGCCCGCTATTTACAAATCACAATCACATATACATAGCATGCAAGAACCGATACTTCCCAAATCAAACCTATGTCAATTATTACTGGGGTATCAATACAGAACACAGAAATTGCTTAGTTACTGTCAGCCATCATATAGTAGCACCATACGGCAAACCATTGAATTCCCACATGCTATAGCAGAGAGGTTGTAAAAGCTTAAACCCACCAGAAATGAGGTCATAAAACGAGGGCATTTGCCATATGCTACAGTATGAGTAAAAGAAAAGCCTGTCCGGGTTAGTATAATACCCGTTTAACAG
This sequence comes from Eragrostis nindensis, assembly GCA_012490785.1. Classification (NCBI taxonomy): domain Eukaryota; kingdom Viridiplantae; phylum Streptophyta; class Magnoliopsida; order Poales; family Poaceae; genus Eragrostis; species Eragrostis nindensis. Next base: position 376,671 of record JAAXCT010000343.1, read on the forward strand.
TTGCAGACACGGTTTAGCAACAAAGATTTATGAAAAACTGGGTACAAGAAACAACCAGCTTGGACAGAGACCGGCCTGACACAAACAACAGCGACAACAAAAACTGAATAATAAGGCTTATCGCCATCTCTTGACTTAGCCGTTAGATCCACATCCTGCTGTCCAGATTCTTCATAGATGGAATTTGAGAAAGCAATGCTCTGAAAATTCATATGCTAATGTAAAACTCAAACTTCTGGAACTCAAAAAGAAAACGCTCTGAAACTTCTGAACGTTCCTTTGCATTTTCGGTTCCTGTCACACACCATTGTCTGAGCAGAGCAGCAAAACCGTCACTGTTGTCACGTCCTTGCTTACTTTGTACTGTACAAGTCAGAGCTCGTGTACGAAATTATGTCAAATGACAGGTGCTAATTTCATTATGACACCTTAAAAGGCATACAATTCATCTCCAAGATGTCAGAAGAGAGCATGAACTACATGCAACTCAAATACTGCTTCCGCATTCAGTCAGCAGGAACATTGCAAAAGCATACTAGCATAGCCATAAAATAAGTTGACATGAAACATACTCAAGGCAAGTATCAGTTAGAAAAGTATCAAAAGCGCGTTGCTTTCCTCGGCAGAAAAACACAAGACAACCAGAGAATGCAGCATCATGTTGCAATTAGTTCTCGAACCAAACCTATGTCAACCATGATCGAGATGTCAATACAGAGAACAAAAATTACTCAATTACTGTCAACCATCATATAGCAGTATCATACGACAAACCATAGCATTCCCACATGCTACAGTACAAAGGTTGTAACGGCTCAAACCCACCAGAAATGAGATCATAAAACGACGGCATTTCTCATATGCTACAGTATGAACGAACGTCAGAAACAAGGCTACTAGTGTTCTCTTAGAATCTACGGACCTCGATAGGTTTGTAGAACTTTGACTCTTCGAGCTTACGCACCTCCTATCCTATCCGGCCCCGAACGCCGCAGACCGGGCACACGGCGTTGCCATTGAGGGTGAGACACTCCGGGCAGAGACAGCAATGAGGTATTGGCCGATCCATCATAGTGCCCGTCCTGACATGGCAGTACGGGCACTGCTCGGGCTGGGGCAGAGGTGGGGCGAACTGCTGATCGCCTGCGGCCAACACCATACCTGAGGAAGCTGGAGCCAGTGCCTGCTCTGACGAAGCCGCTGAAGCCACTTCCACAGTCCTGGGTGGGGGACGAGGAGGAGCAACTGCTGGTTGTGATCAGCAGTCTTGGCTGGCTCTGAACCCGGAGTGCCTCTGCCGACCCAGTGACTGCAAGAAGGAAAAACTTCAGTAACCAAGCGATCCAAGAACTGAAATAAACAGGACGAGTGCAACGATGAGCACCGACCTGGAACCTTCGACGAGCCAGAAGCGTATGTACTTGGTAAGATTACGGGTTTGCTGACATTGGCAGCGAGGGCACGTTCCAGAAGATCTGGCGTGAGCACACTCGCCGGGTCACCCCCTCTCGCGAACATCCCTGGTGGCCTCGGCTTGGGGTACGGCGGTATCGCTGGTGGTGGGCCTGGTGGCGGTCTGGGCAGTGGCAGCTCTGCAAAATCCCGCAAGAATTTTGCAAAGAAGAACAACGCAAAAGCTCAAGCATCACTATTGCAAAAGAAAGAACCGAGAGAACCAGTAAACATCGGGCGATTCCCCGCGGCACTGACCTGGATAGATCCAAGGCCCGGTCAGGCCCATTGCATCCCTGATGGCGGCAAGCGTTTTGTCTCCCTGCGACTGCAGCATCGGCGCTATCCCGCCGGCTGCAAGAACGATACGGTGCGGAACTCTCACGATTCATGTCGATGTCCAAGAACGGAGAGAACCAGAAAGAATAGGCCAGCGCGCACCGACCTTGACGGTACACAGAACTCGTGCCGCGGAGATCAGTCGCCGATATCAAGTCCTGGGTCCTCCTTTCGACGCCGCGGCCACGTCCTTGAGGGCCTTGCGGCGCCACCGCCCGCTCCTCCTCTTCTGGCCGCCCCGCTGCTGCCTGCGATTGCAGCTGCTCCGCGTTGCTCCGGTCGTCCTCCACTGCAAGAAACCAAGAAGTCGATCGAAACTCACAACACCGCAAGAATTCAAGAAAACACGCGCTCGAATCGATGTCCATGAAGCCAAGAAAACCCGCGCTCGCTGTTCGTACTAACCTCCGCCGGGCTGGAGCAGGGAAAGGAAGGTGTCCACCGAGGGTTCGCCGGGTGCGCGCGTCGCCGCCTTCTTCGCGGAACCTTGCTGCGACGACCCGGCGCCGTCATCGAAGCCGCGCTTGCGTTCGGACATCTCGCCTCCGCAATCGGACGCGGTGGAACCACCCGTCGAACACCTTGCACGCCCCTCGAGAACAGACACCAAGAGCACTCAGGCGAGAAGGTTCGAGGTGGTGGAGGAGAGGTACGGGAGCGAGATGGAATGGGCGGGGAGGGTCTCCGCATGGTGGAAGACGAGGCTATATAGAGGAGGCGGTCGACTCTCGCTGCGATGCTCTGCGCTTGAGGAAGCAACGACATGGCGGTTGGATTTGGGGAATTGGGGGGAAAGGAAAGGGGCGAAACCGAGAGGATGCGTCATCGGCCGAGGCCGAGCGGTGTAAAGCCTTTGGGAACGGCACGAAAAATGGGCATAAGCTTTAATATCTGATGGCCCATAACGTTTTGGGCCGGACTTGTACGCGTCTACACAACCTTGCAGAAATACTTGTTATACAAATGATTCTAAAAAAAAAAATGATTCTCAAAAAAAAAACCTTGTTATACAAATATAATAATTATATATGTGAAAGGGGTCTTGGCCTAGTGGTTAAGGCATCCGAGTAACACCTCTCAGATCCTGGGTTCGACTCCCCGTGGGAGCGAATTTTCAAGGATTTAACAGCATTTGTGCTTTCAGTGGTAGGCGACGCTCCCGTCGACAGCGAGACGCTAGTGGTGACTTCGTATCTCTGGATTTGCCGGCTCAGTCTTCGAAGATGCTCATAGGGGTAGGGTTTGCGTACGTGTGTTCATAGGGGTGAGTGTGCGTGCGTTGTGAGTGTCTGAGTTGTACTGTGTAATCTCAAAAAAAAATATAATAATTATATAATATTTATTATTATGTATAAATATGTATTTATTTGTTTAGACATATCACTTCTGATCATGATTCCTGATATTGCACTAGTATTCCGCTACTACATTTTTCCGCCGCTTCTACCCAAATTTAGTGCATTTCTCTTATATATACAGAGGTAAACAGATAAAAAAAAGGTGGCAACCTTGATCCTTGACATGTCCTCACTCCTCAGCCAACTCTGCATACGATGCCACTATTCATCCATGCTAGCCAATTTTGGTAAAAGGTAGGCACAACTCAAATATATAAGGTTTGTCATGCGGCATGCAGTTGAAAAAGGCTATGGAATGCATCAGAAGAGAAGGTATAGCTCCTGTATTCTGCAAGGCTGCAACATTGAAGCATTATGAAATCCATGTTGCAGCCTTTCCATGTCTAGCTTCCGCCTGCTAATGTATCAAACAAATGCTTGCAGATTTTAGATACAATGAAAGAAAAATGGCAAATAAATCATTAGGAGCCCAAATAGTCAAATGTTCATACTACGATCAAATAGTAATATTGAAAATGTCAATTGTACATTACTTTGTTCCTAAACAACATTCAACGGAAGTGCAAATATCGCTGTAATTTTTCAGTGCCACTTGCATTCTAACAAGGCGCCTCCAAGGGAGGCCTTCACGAGTTCAGGTCGTAGGATGTATGCCAGTCGAGCAGTTGCCGGAGTTTCTTCAGTAGTCTGCGTGCTGGCTGAGTGGCTGTTTTGGTCCTCTTCTTTGGTGTGCTGGCGTTGAGTGCATCAGTTTTATAAGTTAACTTTTCCCTAATGGGATTGTACCTTTGTTTCAACAACGTCACTCATTTTTCATATGTCAAACAAGTAGATGATCGATAAGTCTTAGCTCTTCGAGAAAGTTTCTTCTGAGCCACCGAATGTTACCAAAGTCCTCCATCTATCCTTGCAATCAGGACTGTTCTCATGGAGACCTGCAGTGATGAAAATTTTGAGCAGATCACGCACAAATCCTAGCTAATGATCATGCACTCATGCTGTCAAAAAAACACGATATATTAATCAGAACAGTAGACACATTCGCTCTCCATACATATTGCTGGACAAGGACACACACATACATTCATCTAACGTCGTAAACGGTTTTATTATTCGGATAAGCGTACGGACGGACGACGACGAGCGTGACAAAATTGTTCAGGCGAGCAAACGCCAAAGAAACTGATGTTCAGGCACATACTATACTAGAACTAGATCGTTCCCATGTTTTTGTACGTGATGCGACGTCAGGCATCTGACCACGTGATGGGCATCCTTCCGTCGTCGGTGTTGAGCCCGAGGGCCTTCCACGCGGCCGGCGACCCGTCGACGATGTCGTTGTCGCAGGGCGGCTCGAAGTTGTGCTCGTCGTCGCAGCCGTGGAGGGAGTCGCACTCGTCGACGACCATGGCCGTGACGGACCTGCCGTTGCCCGCCCGGATCACGACGCGCTTCTTGCACCGGCTGCTCCCGTCGAACCTGTTAAGCGATATAGTAGTTGAGATATATGTTAGTTGAGATCTTAGCTTGCATGCTAAATTACTTGTAAGCCAAGCTGATCAAGCTTATCTAATCCTAGCCGCAATAGTCAGTTAGGAATATTGTTGTAATCTGCGGCTAGGGTTTCCCGGGTGGCTCCGGACTCTTGTACTCATGTTGTCTATATAAGCTAACACGCAATCGACCCAGTGTAGGTCGTTCAACCTAAACACTTTTACATGGTAACAGAGCCATCTCGATCACCATGAGTACCGAGTCAACCAATTCCTCATCATCCTCTCCCTCAATGTCATCCACCACTTCCTCTACGATCTCCACCATGGCCGGCGCTTCTGTGTCGCTGCCCGTGACTCAATCTGTCACGATCAAGCTCGGCAAGGACAACTACATGCTGTGGAGGGCTCAGTTCATGCCCTACCTCCGCAGCACCGGCCTCATCGGCTACGTCGAAGGAACCACCTCGGCGCCGGCCAAGACGGTCACCGTCACGACCTCAGACGGGGCCACACAGTCGGTCAATCCGGCGTGGCAGGCCTGGTATAACCAGGACCAAGCCATCCTCAGCGCTATCCTTGCATCGCTGAGCGAGGAGATGCTCATGCATGTCATGACGTGCACCACGTCGGCTGAAGCATGGGGCACCCTGCAGAGGCTTTTTGCATCAAAGTCTCGCGCGCGTGTGGTAAATATCCGCATGCAGTTGGCCACATGAAGAAGATGAATCTCTCGGCGGCCGACTACTACCGCCAGGTGAAAACCCTGGCGGACACCCTGGCGGCCATCGGCATGCCACTACGGGACGACGAGGTGGTGTCGTACCTGCTCGCTGGCCTTGGATCTGAATATGATCCATTGGTGACCTCGGTCACCACCAGGCTTGATGACATGTCGCTGGACGAGGTGTACTCGCACTTCCTGAGCTTCGAAGCAAGATATGAGGCAAATCAAGCTGCTGCACAGCTCGCCAACTCCGGCTCCTCGGCGAATTTCGCTGGGCGTGGTCCGGGGCGTGGCAGTCAGAATCGCGGTGGCGCTGTCAACCGAGGTCGCGGTCCCAACCGTGGCCGCGGCAATCAGAACAAGAGCGGCGCTGGCACCAGTTCCCAGGAAGGACGCTCCAAGATCCCATGCCAGGTCTGCGGCAAGACGGGCCACAGTGCCATAAGGTGCTGGCACCGTTATGATGAGAGCTACGCTGAAGATCCACCAGCTGCGATGACGGCTTCCACTACATCGTCCTACCAAGTTGATCCTTATTGGATCTCCGACACCGGCGCCACCGACCATATCACAGGAGACCTGGATCGTCTCACCACCCGTGAGAAGTACCAGGGCAATGAGCAAGTTCAGATCGGCAACGGTTCAGGTTTGCACATCTCACAAGTTGGTCATAGTTCTATTAATACTGCTACTACCACACTTGTTCTCAATGATGTTCTTTATGTCCCTCGCATTGCCAAAAATCTCTTATCTGTTCATAAGCTTGCTCGAGATAATAATATATTCTTTGAATTCCATCCGTGGCACTTTGTTATCAAACATCAGGTGTCGAAGAAAAAGCTGTTCCAAGGAAGGTGTGAAGGAGGCCTTTATCCCATCAAGCTGTTGCAAATAAGAGCCTGCAAGTATGCAATGCTAGGCGCTAGAGTCAATAAAATGATATGGCATGCACGTCTTGGGCACCCATCATCTCAGATAGTTTCTTCGATTTTGCGTTTGCATAATATTCAGTGTGAGGAGTCATCACAAGCATCCGTATGTGGAGCTTGTCAAGTGTCAAAGAGTCATCAACTTCCTTATAGTTTATCTATTCATAGATCCACTGTTCCCCTTGAGTTAATTTTCTCCGATGTTTGGGGTTATGCTGAAACTTCTGTTGGGGGTTACAAATATTATATTAGCTTTATCGATGACTACACTAAATTCACGTGGATCTATCTCCTCCATGATCGTTCTGAAGCCTACAATGCATTCTTACAGTTTCAGAAGCATGTAGAGCGCCTTCTTGACAAACGTATTAAAAGAGTTCAGTCGGATTGGGGCGGTGAATACACCAAACTCAACAAATTTTTTCAATCTCTTGGCATTGCTCATCAAGTGTCATGTCCTCACACTCATCAGCAAAATGGATCGGCAGAAAGAAAGCACCGGCATATGGTTGAAACAGGGCTTTCTCTTCTTGCACACTCGTCTCTTCCATATAAATTCTGGGATAAGGCCTTCTTAGCTGCCACATATCTCATTAATAGAATGCCCACACGAGTCATAGACAACACTAGTCCCCTTGAGCGTCTTTTTGGTGTCAAACCGAACTACTCCTTGCTCAAGGTATTCGGCTGTGCATGCTGGCCACATTTGAGGCCATATAACAAACATAAGTTATCTTTTAGATCAAAGGAATGTGTTTTCTTAGGCTATAGTACACTTCACAAGGGGTACAAATGTCTGGACACAAGCACTGGGCGCATATATATTTCACGCGATGTAATTTTTGATGAAGAATCTTTTCCTTTTTCTCGCATCAAACAACCTAATTCTGCCACCACATCATCAAGTCTTGCTCCTCCTGTTATTGTTCCTGTTGGTAGCAGTATTAATAGCACTAATGATCCACTCATGTGTGCACCTGTGCAAGAACCTGTTTCTTCCCGTTCTACAGAGACTACAGCATCAGGTGGAGTAGAAGAACATGGTGGCGCTAACTCTGAAGATGATTCAGCTACTGCCGCTGCCGCTGATCCCGAAGAAGAAGAAGCTGCGCCTGCGCTTGTGTCGCCTGCTCCCCGCTACGAGACACGGCTGCGTCAAGGGATACGCCAGCCAAAGCAGCGCACTGATGGCACGGTTGCTTGGACTGCGACACGCATTGATTCGGTCCATGCAACGTCCACTAAATCACGTTGTGCTCCTTCAAAATTTGTTGAACCTATCAATCACCTTGATGCATTACAGGTAGAAGAATGGAGACAGGCCATGGATACAGAATTTCAAGCATTGGAGAAGAACAAGACATGGCATCTTGTACCTCCTCGTCCTGGATTAAACGTGATCGATTGCAAGTGGGTCTTCAAGATCAAAAGTAAAGCTGATGGTTCACTGGATCGACACAAAGCTCGTCTTGTGGCGAAAGGGTTCAAGCAACAATACGGTGTGGACTATGAAGACACTTTTAGCCCTGTGGTAAAACACTCTACTATTCGTATTTTGTTATCACTTGCTATTTCTCGTGGATGGAGTATGCGTCAAATTGACATCCAGAATGCATTTTTACATGGTTACTTAAAAGAAAATGTGTATATGAGGCAGCCTCCGGGTTATGAAAATTCCAAGTATCCTAATTATCTTTGCAAGTTAGATAAGTCACTCTATGGGCTTAAACAAGCACCAAGGGCATGGTTCTCAAGATTGAGTTCAAAACTAACTGCACTCGGATTTATTCCTTCCAAAGCAGATGTGTCCTTGTTTATCTTCAGAAGGAAACAGTTGGTTATTTATATACTAATCTATGTTGATGACATAATTATCATAAGTTCATCTACACAAGCCACTGATAAGCTTTTGAGTCAGCTGCGAGATGATTTTGCAGTGAAAGACCTTGGAGCATTGAACTACTTGGGCATTGAAGTGAGTCATGTTCGAGATGGACTAATTTTGTCGCGACATAAGTATATTGAAGACCTTCTGAAGAGGACAAATATGATCAAGGCTAAACCAGTAAGCACGCCTATGAGTAATACTGAAAAGCTGTCTAAAGTACAAGGTACTCCCTTGACAGGTGAAGAAGCTACACGTTATAGAAGTATAGTAGGGGCTTTGCAATACTTGACTATCACTAGACCTGATATCTCTTATAGTGTTAATAAAGTGTGTCAGTTTTGCAAGCGCCAACTGAAGGTAATTGGTCGGCAGTTAAAAGGATTCTCAGATATCTGAAGGACACATCATGGTTGGGTTTTGAAAATGTGTAAAACAAATTCGGGATTGTTGAGTGCATTCTCCGATGCTGATTGGGCTGGATGTCCAGATGATAGACGAAGTACAGGTGGATATGCAGTATATTTGGGCTCTAATCTTGTGTCATGGAGTTCAAGGAAACATCCAACGGTTTCACGATCTAGTACTGAAGCTGAATACAAGTCTGTTGCAAATGCTACTGCTGAGATTATCTGGATTAAGTCTTTACTTTCAGAATTGGGCGTGAAGTTGCCTAGAACTCCTTGCTTATGGTGTGATAATATAGGAGCAACCTATCTTGCAGCTAATCCTATTTTTCATGCAAGGACAAAGCATATTGAAGTAGACTACCACTTTGTTCGAGAAAGAGTTGCACTTCGAAAACTTGATATAAGATTTATCTCTACTAGTGATCAAGTTGCAGATATCATGACTAAGCCATTGGCGATGCCATTGTTTCTTCAATTTCGACACAATCTGAACATGTCAAGGACACGTCCAGATTGAGGGGGAATGTTAAGCGACATAGTAGTTGAGATATATGTTAGTTGAGATCTTAGCTTGCATGCTAAGTTACTTGTAAGCCAAGCTGATCAAGCTTATCTAATCCTAGCCGCAATAGTCAGTTAGGAATATTGTTGTAATCTGCGGCTAGGGTTTCCCGGGTGGCTCCGGACTCTTGTACTCATGTTGTCTATATAAGCTAACACGCAATCGACCCAGTGTAGGTCGTTCAACCCAAACACTTTTACAGAACCACCCCGTGGACAGCGCCACCACCTTCTGGTCGTCGTCGAAGAACGTGCCCGTGCAGCTGGACGCGCCGCCGCCGTCGCCGTTGTCGGCGAAGCTGTTGAGCGTGAGCGTGGCGCGGGTGCCGCCGCCGCCCGTGACGACGGCCGGGGAGCACGAGAACGTGGTGTAGCGCCGCCCGTCCACGCGGCACTCGGAGTCGTTATCCGTGTTGCAGCTGCCGGACTTGCCGCGGATGGAGCCGTTGGGCCGGCAGGTCTGGAGGAGCGCGCGGTGCGGGAAGCTGGTGGCGAGAGCTAAGGGGAGGGCTGTAGCGAGCGCGAGGAGTGCGTAGGAGAGACAGACGCGGTGAGTGGCAGTGGCTTTGGAACTCGCCATGTTCACTTGTTGCTTCTTCTAATTGCAGTACTGTACTGATAGATGTGTGCTTTGTATATGCAGCATGGAGGCGTCCCTCCTATTTATAGACGTGGGAAATCAGGAAATGACATGATCGGTCCTTTGGCTGGTAATGAACAACTTTTGCAGTCGTTTACCAGGTAGATATTTTGAGCACCGTATCAGGATTCACATTCTTACGCAGCGTCATTAATCACTACTGTGCCTATAGAAAGCACACTGGTCTGTTGATTTCGAAGTATGTTAAAAGTACAACAGGTTGCCATACTTTTGTGCAGGCCTAGATCCTGGGCGAAAACATACTTTTTCTGATTGAAATTCAGGAATAGCATCCCGTATTTTCTTGCACTAGCATCCTTGTGCCAAATCGAGGCCGGCCCAAAAAGGCCAGGGTAGGCCCTGCTCAGTGCTCACGCTCGTGATGAACTCGTCTCGTCAAGAACGCGAGTATGTGACAGAAACTTTGACGTGGCACACGATTAACCAACAAGTAAAGCCCATGCAACAGACAAGAACCGAAGATTTCACTCTTCACGAGACGTTGGAGCTTATCACGAAAGGGACCCAGATAGCAAACCTGCAGGAACCGGTCGGCTGGCCAACAATCCACCCAGGCAGCCGCTACTTTACTTGATAATAATGCGGATGACGATCTCGGGATGTTTAGGTACCGCGCATGTTTTTCTTATCTGTCCACGTCGATGCGTACGTGTACATGCCACTAGACATATCGATGCTCCGTCAGGCCAAACAGATTGAGTTACATATGGTCCGGCCGGCTCGGAAGTTGCATATTCTGCTTCGCTTGTGAAGCTTTGACGTGCGCGCGAGTTAACGGAAGTGCATGTTTTTTTTTTTCTCAAACAAAAAAGAGAGAAAAGAATAGGAAGAAGCCACGATTAGGAAGCTTCCGTTTGATTTGAAGAAAATTAGGAAGCCCAACAAAGAAATCGATGTCGTTTTGACCCGCGGGCTAGCCCAAGCGCGCTAGTAGTTTTGCACTACAGGTGGGCCATGGCTTCATTCAATGGGCCAAATACGGTGCTGGGCTTGGCGTTGGCCCACAAAAGAGGCCGAAATTGTTCCCTAAAACAAAAAACAAGAGGTTGAAATGTGCTGTGAAGTCTTTAGATCAGTGTTCACTTCACAGGATCACGTTCTGCATCCCAAATGAACACGGACAGAGCTAAAGGAACTAGTCACTGAAGAAGATTTCATGTATAGGCATTAATGCTGTGCGGAAATGGATTCACGACAACATTCTGCCAACCAGGTTCAGGCTGCGGCCTATTCCTGCACTAGGACATGCAGCAGGATCAACTGGTCCGTTCATTGTTAAGCACAAGAACTTATAGGCAGGCAGGCAGTGCAGCACGTGATATACTAATTGTTGATAGGCAAAACAACGGCCACCAGTCGATCCATGAACGCACCCTGCTTTATGCTGGATTTTGATTCATTTGGGCGGCTCCCCTGAAGCAAGCCCGTATCGCGCACACTACAGCGACTGCGATTATGACCAACTCTACAATGAAGATGGCGCCGTAAACTGCAAAGATTTGTGGACAGAAAAGGCCGTCATCTCACTAATTTCCAAGAGCAACAAAAGAAACTTCTGTTTCGGAGGATAACAAAGGGGCCGAGAGCTCACAGTAGATCTTCCACTGCGGCAGCGGAGGCACGAACACTACACGGAGGACGCAGGCGTAGCCGACCACCACCACCGACTCGCCGTGGATCTGCGAGAGCTGGCGCCTCCGCTTCAGCTCCGGCACCACCAGCGCCGACTCGTTCAGGCACCGGGAGCACTCCGCCGCCGCGCGGTCGTCCGTGCACCGGCTCGTCAGCGCCGCGGCCGGGCTCGCGCCGTCGTCGTCGTCGTCGTCGTAGAACCATCCGCGGAACGCGTCCTCGCGGGGGGACGTCGCGTTGGTGTCCGCGTACGACACGAAGCACCCGGCGCGCCACGCGCCGCCGCGCCGGCTGCCGCGGCATCTGGCGACGACGTCGCCGGCGGCGGCGGACAGGCACGCGAGGCAGTCGCCGCTCGCGCCGAAGCAGAGGCCGCGCACGAAGGCGCGGTCAGGGCCGGCGGCGACGCGGGAACGCACGGCGGCGAAGCCCGTGGGCGCGGCCGCGACGGTGGCGGGGAGATCATCGAGGAGCGACCTCACGTTGGCGCGGAACGCGCTTGAGGGCGCCGACGACGCCGGGCCGCAGTCGAGCAGAGGTGCGAAGTGGCTCGTCGTGTCGTCTGCCTCCAGCTGGAAACCGATCACCGGCTCTGCCATCACAACGACGAGGAGGAGGCCGAGAAGAGCCGGAGAAAGTCTCCCGATCTTTTGCAGCGCCATTAGCGACTCTGGTGGTGGTGGTGGTGATGGTCTGTGACGGGACGAGGCGATCACTGGAAAACTAGCAAGCGTCAGTGTGTGTTGCTGCGTTCTCGCTGTTGAGTGATCATGTGAGCCAGGAGGAGGAGGCCAGGAGCATGTGCCTTTTTGAATGCCAACCGCCACTCTCATCAGTCCGCAGCATGGATCCTTGGAATCGTCGCGGCGACGGCGATGGCTGCATCGGTCCGGCAAAGTTCAGCTTGCACCGATTTAGTCTGGCACGGCCGCGTGGTGAGCCCCACGGCTGGCTATTCGCGGCAAGCACGGGCATCGCGGGCTCTTTACTTACCTACGCGTCTCGCCGTGTCGCTTTGGTGAAAGCGGGTTCCGATTGAACACGTACCGGCTCGGCCAGTCCGCTCATCTGTCATTTCTACCAAAGCCGATTTTGCTCGCCATGGCCGCGTCGTGGGCCCAACGTGTCAACTTGCTTTGAGTTGCTGCTAGCTAGTATAGATCGTGTGGTAACTGTTCAGTCTGTACGCGGAGCCTGCAGCGCTATGTCCGTAGCTGTGCTCATTGTGCTCCGGGTGAAAGTGCTTCAGTTCCAAATGCGCGTACAAGATGGTGGCGCATCGGTTCGGTATTGGTTCTCCCCTAGTCTACAGCTCGCTGCGATGCTCGCGTTGTACGTAGCAGCGAGGAGTTTTACTGTCCAAAATTATGGCAATTAGTTTTGAAAAACTAATGGTCATTAGTTTGAGAGCAGTTTTGTAATTCTACGTATTGGTAGACAAGTGCAGACTCGCTTAGCTTACAACAACGAGGAATCAAGCAAGCAAGGCGGAGTCCCAAATTGCAATCATATTCGCGATCGATCGGCAGCTGCCAGGACAGAAAACTACAGCCGGCTCGCGCCAGAGCGGCCTGATCATTGAAAATGCACACTTCTCTTTTACGAAGCCACTTGCAACAGACGTGCACCAACAGTCGTCTCTGTTAGCCACGCATGGTTCATAAGGCGCGAAAAAGAAAGAAGAGTTAGAAGACCAGCGAGACATGTCCTGACGTACGGCACGATGCAGAAGAAGCGCCGCCCGAAAATTTCTTCATCTACTTTATCTTCATCCATTAACCTGTGGGAGTGCTGCAAAAACATAGAGGTAGAAGAATTAAACCGTTGTGAAATCAAATTATTAAGAGAACACATAAATAATTTGTATCGCGGTGCTGCTGCTAGCTTATCGATCGCCACAAGACTGCAGAAAGAAAAACTTACCACGCACAATCTTGACGATCCTGAAGAACACCATGCCAAGTATTATCGCCTCCATTTCTACTACCAATGTCATCCATATTACCCAAGCAACGGCTTTAGCAATCGAACCTGCAGCCGGCACAGCAGATTTCAATAAAAAATTCCGTCCTCTTTTCAAAGTCTTGGGCGAAAGATTTCCAGGACGGACGAAGTGATGGAAAAGGGGACTCACTGTCCGGCCCCCGCGGCAGTGAGGATTTCTTGACGCGTAGGAGGCAGTTGTAGCCGACCACGAGCACCTCCTGGCCGCGGATCCTCTGCAGCCAGCCCAGCGCCGGCGCCGCTCGAGCAGAGTCGTGGAAGCAGCGGTCGCAGACCGCGCTGTCGAGGACGCAGTACCCGCCGTCGTCGTTCAGGGCTGCCGTCGGTGTGGTCGGGTCGGTGTAGAACCAGCCGCGGAACGCGTCCTCCCTGGGCGACGTGGCGTCGGAGTCCGCGTAGGACACGAAGCACACGTCGCGCCAGGCGCCGGCGCGTGCGCTGGTGGAACAGCCGCGCGTGACGTCCCTGGCGGCGGCGGACAGGCACGCGTTGCAGGCGCTGGTCACGGCAGGGGAAGAGACGTTCGAGCGGAAGCAGACGGCGTGGGCGAAGGCGCGGCCGATCTGTATGGAGACGAAGGCCTCTGGCACGATTGCGGCAGCAGATCGGGCTTCGGCGAGGGCGGAGGACAAGTTGGTGCGAAACACTGCGTCGTCGTTCTTGGACGGCGGGCCGCAGTCGAGCAGAGGCGGGTGGTGGTGGCCGCTCGTGCTGCCCTCCACGACGGCCGCGACGCCCGCAGCGACAAGGACGAGGACCAGGAGCGCGGCGAGCCGAGGACGCAACATGTGGTGCTCAGGAAAAGCGGAGATCGCCGGCGCGGTTGGAGATGGAGAAAATGGAGACGAGTGAGGAGAGGAGAGCAGCAGCGGTGTTGCTCTCTGGCACGCGCTCCATTGACATCTGAGGACTTGTTTCCCGATCTGGGGAATTCCTATCCTGCGCGCTGCTTTTGTCTTCGTTCCCGTTTCGGTGCAGGTGATCGCTGCGTCTTTGAAAAACGAACGTGGCATGGGACCGCGTCACGTTGCTCGCGGAGACTTCCGAGCGAGCACAGTGCTTGTAGCTCGCTGCGCGTCTCGTCAAATTCGACATGGAAAAATACGCGTTTCGTCTGATACACGTTAATGATGGCGAAGGTAGACGGAGACTCGACGCGGATTTCGTGTGTGCTCTTCTCTCTGCTCCTCCGGACCTTGATCCGATGAGCTTAACAAGGTTGAGCCGCCAGCTACAGTGATCTAGCTAGTAATCATGAACCGCAGATGAAACCATGAAATTAACGTTGTTAATATTTGTTGTACGCAAACGACCACGAATTCAGGCGTGCATGCTACGTGAACAAGCTGGTCGGCAGCGTGCCAGTGAGAAGCATGGCACGACGTTCTTATTCGCAGTACTAGTTACGTACGTATTATACCAGCAAGCTAATTAAGCGCGTGTGCCTGATGTGTGCTCTTGCAGACGAGCCTTGCACACGCGCGCCAGTCGCCTCACGTCACGCCTCGGACCACGTGACCCCGACCTGGCCGTCCTCCTTGTTGAGCCCCAGCGCGTCCCACACGCTTGGCGATCCGTCGACGACGTGGTTCCCGCACGGCGGCTCGAAGTTGTGCTCGGCGTCGCAGCCGACGGTGGAGTCGCACTCGTCGACGACCAGCGCCCTCACGGTGTTCCCGTTGGCCGCGCGGATCACGATGTACTTTCCGCACCGGCCTCCGTCGCCCTGTAACCAGCCAGTGGACAGCGCGACCACCTTCTCGCTGTCGTCGTAGAACTTCCCGGTGCAGGCGGCCGCGCCGCCGCCGTCCCCGCCCTCGGCGAAGCTGTTGAGCGTGAGCGTGGCGGGGGTGCTGCCCGTGACGCGCGGGGAGCAGGCGTACGTGGTGTAGGGCTGCCCGGCCACGCAGCACTCGGAGTCGTTCTCCGTTTTGCAGCGGCCGGACTTGCCGAGGATGGAGCCGCTTGGCTGGCAGGTCTGCAGGAGCGAACGGTGCGGGAAGGCCGCCTGCGCCAGGCCGGCTTCGTGAAGGATCACGAGAAGCAGCATCAGCGCCACCAGGCAGGTGGCACCGGCACGGCTAGTCTTGCTACTAGAAGGAGCCATGTTTACTGGTGAATTGGTGATCTCTCCCGCAGTTCTATACGCCGGCTTATGTAGACACGACAGGCTGCCCGATAACTACGGTAACGTGTTGATCGGAGCAGAGTTTGGTGTTGACTATAGAGGTCAACAGAGTCGGTCATCGATCGCCCGACAGTACACTTCTTGAAAGACTTGACTCGAGAAGTCGAGAGGAGGTCACTGAGAGCTAGCTGCAAGACGCGATGCCCGGCTGATGTGCCACGCGCTACACTTCGAATTGAGCGAGAGAATTTGATGAAACCAAAGGTGGCATGCGTGGCCGGCTGCCATCTCTGTTCCTTCTTCCTTGCACTATTGCCGTGGTCCGTCTACGGTTGCGAGTCAAATTTTGAATTTTTCAAATGATCTCGGATCGAGACGTGGACTTTGGAGAGGATTGTGATGTACTTCCTATTTCGAATGTATCAAGTAGGGTATTGCTGTTAGCTTTTTTTTTTTTTGCGACAGTGTATTGTTGTTAGCTGTGGCGATGGGCTACAATCAAGTCATTCTGAAGATCGACAATCTTACTTTGGCGAACTCTCTCTGCTCCAATGTGGAAGACCGTTCAATGATTAGCGGGTTATGGCATGAGATCCAAGAGCTACATCGTTCACCATGGCCCTGCGGACTGGGCTGATTTTCAAGGCAACAATGAGCAAGGACAGCTTACATCGTTCAGGACTGGGCTGATTTTCTCTGGACAAAACTCGGATATATACCATCTGTTGTTCCGAGTTTGTTCCTGCTTCCTGATTCCTGAATGTTAGCAAGTGGGCTCTTGCTGGATGGAGTCGACTCCACCGGCGACACCACCGCCACTGGCGAGGGAAAGCGAGCGCCGGCCACCGCGTTCACCATGGGAGCGGCGTGCGGATGAGAGCGCGGGAGCCCACTCTAGTTCGAGCGCTGGACCAGGGCCCGGGCTGAAACAGCCCAATACTGTGGAGAACGGGCTGGTTCGAGAACCTGAGACAACAAAGCTCGGTAAGGCCCCTCTCTCACATCCATCATCCCCATCGTCTCTCTCTCTCTCCTCCACACCTCCTCCGACCAGAGAGAATGAGTGAGACTCCTGTGAATCCGATCCTCTAGATCGTGAATCCAGGGATTCCTCCATCCCTAGTTCCTTCGAGATCTTCGAGCATATTTGGAGGAGAAGCAGGGAGGTGGGATGCTGTGGGGCAGTCGAGGTTAAGAAGTAATTTCGTGGAATCCCTAACCCTAGTGATCGATTGATTGCCTCTTCCCTCCGCGAAGAGAAATCGGGGTGGTCGACGCTTGGGGGTGATTTCAGGTCGTTTGTTCAGGTGGTGTGCACTCCTCCGCAGTGCAGGACCACGGCGAACAGAGGAGGTTTCCCCAGTCGTGCTGGTTTTGGAGCACGTCGCCATGGGAGGGGGACTGGCCGAACCGAAGCACGCGCTGGGTTTGGCAGAAACAACAACCAGAGAGGGCGAGGTGGCAGGTCTGGGGGAAATTTTAATGTGCAGAATCGTGGTCCTTGGAACTGTCAGACCCCATTTCTGGAATCTACTGTGCATCCTGTATCAGTCCCTGGATCAGTAGCTGATACGCACAAGAACACAGATATGATAATCAAAAGCATACTTCGAATAGATAAATAAATAGGATACCTGATATATGACCCTTAGTGGCGGTACGACAAGGATTAACACTATCCAAGTACATCCGAACCACTAGGGTGAAGCAGACAGCGGAAACCATGGCCCAACGCCACAAGCAAACTTGAGAAGCAGAACCGAAAACCCAATCGTCGTCGTTCTCTACGAAGTCATCTCCTACTAAACCAACAATTGCAAACACGTGAGTACATAAGGTACTCAACAAGCCCTACACTACACAAGGGTATATATATATATGCATATTTGGTCTTAGCAAGGAATAAGCTGTATGGTTCATTTGCAGCAAGCAAATTTTATGCAAGGTTCACTAAAGCATGTGAAGGAATTCTTAGATAAAACAAAGAAGTAACTGTCAATATTTTAGTTGGTTGGCCCTGGGGGAGTATGAAGCATTCCCGCCAGTTCCCAAGTTTTAGTTGGGCCTTCTGACCTCAATGGTCATACCGACCCGGCACTCTTGCCATCACTTCCAAAACACGAGCAGACTACTGCTCACTCACACTTTAAGGAATGAGAGGTGGCTAATCATATCGAACTCAACATAGATGTGTCATATGCCGTGACAACGTCCATCCGGATGAATTTTACACTCTGCAGAGGTTGTACATCTTTTCCCACGGGCTATGCACTCTTGTACGGAGAGTAACATAACGCTTAGTCCATCTTCTCCGAGTACCACACACAATGCCACCTACGAACCAACCCAGGGGCTTCTCATGAGACTACAATAGTCATCGTGCAGACCCACTGCACTTTGATGTGCGGATCACAGGCCAGATCTCCTAAGCAATACAAACTCCGGAGTCTTCTCCTGGTTGCCCGTTTGCGCTACTGCCCTCCAGGTGGATCAAAGTGGTAGGCACCAAGAAGATAGGGTAAGTCCTTCCCATACAGGTTCCGTGGTAGTACGAGAATCATCTTGTTAAAGGTTGAATGAACCAGTCCTTATGTGGCCGGGCAAGCACCATGTCTCCCGCACTAGGGGACTATCACACTATCCATCACATCATCAATCACTTACTAATGGCCTTGCCCGCAATCCAACCATCCCATCACTGTCTCCATCATCACCTAACACAGTTGTGCTACTCCCAACCCCAAATATCACGCACACCACCAAACTCATTTCACACATTTGTAAAAGTATATAAGTGAGTAAGGTGTGGCAATGTAGAAACATTGCGAGGGGTCCTAAGCAATCTAGTAACAAGGTGAACGTGCCATCATAGAAATGATGTAACTATCCTAAGGTTATCAAGGTGACAGGTAAAACAAAGGGTAATCAAGGATTTAGATATTAACGCCTAAGTAACAGACATCAATATCAATAAGCAAGTAGGATAGTAACTACACAAGCAGTAAAATAACAAGTAATGCATAATACGAGAGTAGGCCATATAGGTGCTTTGCGAAATCAGTAGGTTCAATCATGATCGAGGAGAAGTAGAGCTTGCCTGAAAACGCTATCCTATTCTTCCGATTCTGGATCTTCAAATCTTCTGTCGAAGTTGATGTCTTCGAGTCCTCCTCTTAAGCTTGTATCTTCTAACTCGTCTTCGGGTTTGGATTCTTCAACTCGTCCTCGAAGCTTGGATCTTCTAGATCTTCCTTGAATTCTCCTGGCTCTTCCTCGGACCTCACGTAAGCTAGCGCATAAAAACAATACGTATAAACAACTACCGCAAAAGAAAATAAAGAATCGAAAAGAACCAATAAGATCCAATTAACTCCAATAAAAAGAACCGATAAGAAGAATCAATAAAACTCCAAGAAGATGACTAGGGTTATGCAGTGCACATTATTTATGAAAGATTATTTATTACAAGCTGTATTCATAGCCTTACAAGGGCCATATTCACCTAGACAAACTATTAATTATTTAGTTTCTCTTAAAAGAAACGGGGGTGCAAGGTTTTGCATGAAACTTTATTTACTGAAACTTTAGGGTGAGGATGATGAGATGCACATGCTTTATTGATGGTGATTGCATGCATATCTATTATGTAAGTTTTTATATTATCTCTATTAAAGAACATGCATGGGTTGTTTAGGGATGTATGAGCAAATGCATCAGGTTTTATTACAATTACTCCTATTTATTACATGGGATACAAGCAGGAGGTCAAGGCTATAATAAAGTAAAACTATAGCCTATGCTATGCAATGCATGACCCATTAGTATGTACGGTATGCAATCTAAACATGATGTATAACCATGACGATGCTTAGATGTAGCTATTATGAACATGCAAGCAATTGTTTAATTATATGAACCACGCATTGCGAGGATATGTAAGCATGGACCTATATGCAAGGTTTGGTATGCAGGCGTTTAAGGAACTTACCTGCATAAGTTATTAAGATTAGTTACTTTCTGATTTTCGTTCTCTACATGCCATCTATTTAAGGAAGGTTACTAAGTTATTTTATATGTATGAGTGCATGAACAAAATATGAATAAAAGCATGCTATGCATAAGTTCTTAAGGTATTATGATAAGCGTGTATGAGTTACTGATATGACCGTGACACGTGCATATGATCATGCATGGTATGGATGCACAATTGCAATTAAAAGAGCAATGAACAATAACTCCAGTAAAACCAATGAAAGACCGCATATAAACAAGATCGATAAATCAAATAGGTTGGGTGGCAGTTGATGGCAATATGGGTTTAGGTTTCGATTGATCGACAGCTGCGCTATGTTAGGGTTGAACCTTAGTTGCGATAGGAGAGGTTGCTATGCTTTGATATGGAACGATACGGCAAGATTGGTTGGGTTCAACGCTTAAAAGGTGAAGGAATATTTGTAATCTGCGTGATAGATAGCGAATGATTTGTCGGAAGGAGACTTCATCGAAAGAAAAGGGGAACATGAGCGTTGATGGTTTGTAGATGCATTCTAGAGCTTCAAGAGCAGTACCATGAGGTACTTCGCGTTTCTACGAACGCGTGAGCGCAAGAATCGCTCAAAACGGAGCTCGGATGGAAAAGATATAGGTGTTTAAGGATTCTAGGGGCTTGTTTGCAATTACAGAAAGGTTATAAGGACCCATCTGCAAGAACAGAAGAGTTTAGGGACCTATGTGTAATTATGGAAAAGTTGAGGGACCTTGATGTAAAAAGGTAGGGACTAAAAGGTAATTATAGAAGAGTATAGGGGGGTTTCTGTAAAAAGACAGGACCGGAATGTAATTACAGGAAAGTATAGGGTTGTTTCTGTAAAAAGATAGGACCTAAACAGAATTGAAATAGACTAGAGGGGCCTATCTGCAAAATGTACAGGGCCTGGGATTTATCTGGATTTTAGGAATTATTTTTGAATTGGAAAAGCCATGGACCGAGTCCACAGAGGCGTGGACCGGGTCCACAGCTCGGTTCACCCACGTTTATGGTGGACTGACTGATCTGGAGCGTTGGATCTAAGATGGACGGCTAGGATTTTATGAAATCGAAGGGGTACGCCTTTTCTAATCTGAGCCGTTGGCTGTGGAATGGATGGTTGAGGATGAAGGGGGAAGGAGCACGGTGGCCGGCGGCGACCGGCGGCGCGGTTGACGGCGGCGACTCGCCGGAGGCGGCCGGAACGGCGCTCCGGTGACCAAAACTCGACGCGGAGGAGTGCGGGAGAGAGAGGAGGGGAAGGGGAGTTCACCAGAAGGGCTTGTCGACGTCGAAGAATGATGGCGGAGGCTGGCGACGGCGAGGGGCGGAGCGCTGCGGCGGCGCTCGACGACGGGGCGAGAGAGTGCGGCGCGTCGTGTTTATGTGGGCCGGGGGAGCGCGTGGAGAGGCGGCCGAGCTAACGCGCGCACGAGACGAGACCGAGAGGCTGTCGGCGTCGAGCTCGCGCGGCGGCGGGCGGCGGCGCGCGGCGCGGCTAGGGTTAGGGTTCGGGAAAAGGAGAGGGACGGCACAGAGGGAGAGGAGCGGCTTAAATAGGCGGCCGGAGATGACGAGACTTGGAGGCGAAGACTTGGAGAGGGGGTCCTTCGACGAGAAGCTCCGGCTCCGGTCAAGATTGCGGCGGCGAGCTTATCCATTGGAGTCAAACATTGCGGCGCCGCACTGCACGCATTGATGAGGGATGGGCAAGTTGTCAGTGATGACGTCGATTCGGCATGGCTACAGAGTCGGGGAGCTGACGTGGAAAGGGGAGAGGGCACGTCGGCGGCGACGCGTCGACGGTGGCGGTCGGGAGGCTGAGCTGGAGGTTGGGGACGACGGCGCGCTGGGCTGGGCCAGGCCGGAGTGGGCCATAGCGGGCCGGGAGAAGAAAGAGGGGAGTGTGAGGCCCACGGCGGAAATGGAAATGAGGAAAAGGGAAGGAAAGAAGGGCTGGGCCGGCCATAGAAAAAGACGAAGGTTCGGCCCAGAGAGGGTTTAAGGAATTAGAATTAGGTTTATTCTTTTCTGGAGCTTTGAATTTGAAAAGAATTCAAATTCAAACAAGGAGGAAAGCAAATAATTTGCATAAATAAAAACAATTAAGAGCCAAATTGCATTATGGTGAGACTTGTGCAAATTTAAATCCAAGGTTTTAAATTCGAGGTGAATTTGCTAAGGTTCAACATACAATTATTTTAATTTGTTGTAAATTCAAAAGTTCAAACTTTTAGTGAATTTTTAAATGGAAGCAAACACTTGAGCACCAGTTCTATATCTCAAAATTTTCATATTCTACAAAGTTCAAATTATTTAGTTAGTTTTATTTTTGAAAATTCATGGCAAAGATAAGATTAGACAAAAATTTTAATTTTGAGCGATTTTTATTCCTTTTCATTTTTGATTTGAAATTTGGGGTGTTACAGATCTACCCCACTTAAAAGGAATCTCGTCCTCGAGATTCGAACGATCTTCTGGATGGTGTAGCACTTGTCTTGCGTCTTTTCGCTTGACGGTGGTAACATTCAAAATTTGTCGGAGGCTCCTTGATTTTGCGAGCCTTGATAGTAGATTCTCTCTACCTTTGCGATCTTTGGTTGTGCAGATTGATGTAGCGGTGATCTTTTCTTCAAGATGGTATGGGGATCCTACCCCACTTAAAAGGATTTAACTTGGGGTACCAAAGATAACGTTTTATTGTGCTCCGCTTATCTTATCCAAGGGATTTAGGCTTTTCTTAGTATTCCATGGGCGGCCTTTCCAAAATGCCTTTATTTCCAAATCAGCCTCAAAGATGGGTTTATTGAGACATTTATCTAGCTCTGGAGGTAGAATCTCCTCCATTGGCGTAGCTTGAAATCTGTTCTTTTCTGAGTCATGATTTCCACTAGAAAACATTGGAACGTACAAAATCGTCTGTGCCATGTTATTCGATTATCCATTCTTACTGTGTTCTCACTTATAGAACTTGGCGGCACTTCCAATCCATCAGGTAGGAGATTCCAAGATATAGTGGGTAGACTACCCCACTTAAAAGGGTTTATCTTAGGGAGTTTCATCTTAACATCTTTGAATCCAAAAGAGAGTTACAGAGTTTCTTTTGCAAATCATGCATGGTCGCATATCACAGTCATTGAATAGGTGTTAAACATCATCTCATCGTATCTTATTCCATAAACCTGTTTACATAGTGGTTCACCACAGACATTCAGGATTTTCCAAGTACAAAAGTGACAAACACATGCTCTACTACTAGTTCAGTTAATTACTCCTTCCAGATAGAGGTTTGTGGTACCTCGTGATCATCTTCAGATATCATTGATGTGTGACGTCCCGATTGGATTGGCATGAATGTCGTCGTTGTATTGGTCAGCTTGAGGACAGCCTGCTATGTAGTGACCCTTCTGCTTGCACAAATAACATTTCCGATGTCCTCGTGGGGCTTTCATACCATTTCCTGATTGTTGGTTCATGTCCTTCGCATGATGAGTAGCCGGGTTTTTACCATAAGACGAGGATCCGAGGGGCTTCTTGTGCCTTGCTTTCTGGTATCGTCGCCTTCTGCGATGATTTCTTTTCTGGTTCCGAGATTCTTCTTTCTGTTTGAGCCTATGCACATTGATATTTTGCTCTTGATCCACAATGATATTTTGTTCTTCGTCCATAACGATATTTTGTGCCTTATCTACAACGATTTCCTGTTCTTTGTCGTTTTCCCATTTTGACCAAGCATCTTCAAGTAATATAGTTCGGTTCATCAGAGTATTGAAATCTGGGTAAACATGGGTGACCAGCTGAACATTCAGTCTATGGTTAAGTCCTTTCCGAAAGCAATCTTGCTTTTTCTTATCAGTCGATACTTCTTCTGGAGCATAGCGAGAAAGCTTCATGAACTTGCGAATATACTCTTGCACTGTCATAGCACCTTGTTTCAGGGAACGAAATTCATCCGCTTTCATTTCCATAATTCCTTCCGGGATATGATAGTCACGAAATGCATGCTGAACTTCTTCCCAGCTGATGGTGTCTGGTTCTGCTTTTGCTTCGAGGAAATTGTACCACCATTCAGCAGCTGCTCCAGTTAGTTGATGTGATGCAAACATTACCTTTTCTTGATCATTAGCGTTGATAACATTGAGCTTCTTATAAATGTTTCTGAGCCAGTCGTCAGCTGCCAACGGGTCATCATCTGTGTTGTCGTAGACAGGTGGCCTGAGTTTCATAAATTCTATTATCTTAGAACCGATTCCATGATTGTTTTGTTGTTCTTGCGAAAGAACTTGCAACAGTTGGGCTTGCATGACCATTACTTCTGCGAAGTTGACTGCTGGTGCTTCAGGAGTCTCATTGCTACCTTGGTTGTTATTACCTTCAGTCTCTTGGTTGTTTTCTTCTTCGTCATTGTGACCTGTCTCATTATCCACGCTATTGCAAACGAAGGGTCTCCTTTTCTTTGCTTTCTGACGTTGTCGAGTAATTGGCTTCTTCCTTTTGTTGGTTCCACCTCTTGTAGTTCGTCCTGTAGGGTCACGATCTTCTGCTGCTTCTGAGTTGTGTTCTTGACAAGTCTGAACTTGGGCGGACTTCTTTGGCGGCATCCTGGTTTCACCCATAGGTATTTAGGCTGTGGTTAGGGAAAAGGATTTTGGTCTTAAGCTGTTGTTAAGCCGCTATTCTAGTTATTTTACTGCTGTTATTGTTATTATTCTATTTAGTTCGATTAAAAGCACACAATCATAGAAGAATAAAGAGGCAAAATCAACAAAATCATCGAATCACACAAACAACGTGATTTATTTGTTGTGGTCTCATGTGTTCGCGCCAGGAACGAGGTTTAAGGCTTAAAGGTAGGATGGCTATCGATTTTTGATTGTGCTCAGAACTCGACTAATCGTCCGTTGACCAAAAGAATCGAGAGGGTCATATGACTTAGTCGGATAAAGAAAAACCCTGTTGCATTTGGAGGTGCTTCGTTGACTTGATGATTAGAGTTATCCATGCACTTGTAACACTATTCCACGTCTTCTTATGACAAACACTGCCACTTCTAATTGCCCAAAGATAGATTTGCAACTCTCTTACAACTTTGATTATCATCAAGGTTACAAAATGCCGTACATATACTAGTGGTGTCATCTTTCCGATGTATTGATCGAGGCTTGCAAGGTTGTTCTCCACAGGGAGCCCATTATGACGCTTCTAGCACAAGTAGTATATTCATAAACTTTCAAAGTTTAGGACACGTTACTGGGGTGTCACTTATCCTTGTTCATGTTTCTGAGTCATTCCATGCTCTTATTCACCTTCCCGGGACATTTGCCTATCATGTGTCCTTCCTGTTTGCAGTGGAAACAACGTCTTGGTTTCTTGGGCCGTTCAGACGTACCTTGACCCGATGCTTCATTGTCACCTTTCTTTTTCCGTCTGCGACGTTTTCGAATATTCCGGGTTTGCAGGGCTTTAGTAAGGTCGGCAACTTCTTTCGCGATACTTCTCATTGTTTCTTCCAAATTGTCGATCCTTTCTGCCAGATCTATGACACTGCAGGTTTGTTTGTTGTTCCCATTACTGTAATTTTCTTGCTCTTGAATCTTTTCTGGTATTATAGATTCTATTTCTGCAGATAGTCCTGAAACTTGAAGCACTTCATTCCTCGCGTTGGTTTCAACAGCTCTTGCTTCCTTGATGGGTTCGTAGAAGGGGCAATCAGCGAACTTATGTTCGGGGCTGCGGCAATTGAAACATGTCCTCTGGGTTCCCATAGCGGCATTGCCCTTGCTCTTTTCTTTGGGAACTACATCCGGTAGGCAGTAATCTTGGAACAGTTGATTATCCACTTCTACGGTCACGTAGTCGGGGTTGTCCATTGAGTTGAATGTGCCTGTGCAGACATGGCGAGTTGAGAAGTGACTTCTGCGGATGGTCAGGATAGGAACAGAAGATTTTCAAAGATAGGAGGAGAGGTATTATGGAGGATTTTGTAACTAATTTTGAAAATAGTTGTTTTCGAACGCGACAAATCCTAGGTTTTCGTTCTACGGTCAAGTAATGCTCTGATACCAATCTGTCAGACCCCATTTCTGGAATCTACTGTGCATCCTGTATCAGTCCCTGGATCAGTAGCTAATACGCACAAGAACACAGATATGATAATCAAAAGCATACTTCGAATAGATAAATAAATAGGATACCTGATATATGACCCTTAGTGGCGGTACGACAAGGATTAACACTATCCAAGTACATCCGAACCACTAGGGTGAAGCAGACAGCGGAAACCATGGCCCAACGCCACAAGCAAACTTGAGAAGCAGAACCGAAAACCCAATCGTCGTCATTCTCTACGAAGTCATCTCCTACTAAACCAACAATTGCAAACACGTGAGTACATAAGGTACTCAACAAGCCCTACACTACACAAGGGTATATATATATATGCATATTTGGTCTTAGCAAGGAATAAGCTGTATGGTTCATTTGCAGCAAGCAAATTTTATGCAAGGTTCACTAAAGCATGTGAAGGAATTCTTAGATAAAACAAAGAAGTAACTGTCAATATTTTAGTTGGTTGGCCCTGGGGGAGTATGAAGCATTCCCGCCAGTTCCCAAGTTTTAGTTGGGCCTTCTGACCTCAATGGTCACACCGACCCGGCACTCTTGCCATCACTTCCAAAACACGAGCAGACTACTGCTCACTCACACTTCAAGGAATGAGAGGTGGCTAATCATATCGAACTCAACATAGATGTGTCATATGCCGTGACAACGTCCATCCGGATGAATTTTACACTCTGCAGAGGTTGTACATCTTTTCCCACGGGCTATGCACTCTTGTACGGAGAGTAACATAACGCTTAGTCCATCTTCTCCGAGTACCACACACAATGCCACCTACGAACCAACCCAGGGGCTTCTCATGAGACTACAATAGTCATCGTGCAGACCCACTGCACTTTGATGTGCGGATCACAGGCCAGATCTCCTAAGCAATACAAACTCCGGAGTCTTCTCCTGGTTGCCCGTTTGCGCTACTGCCCTCCAGGTGGATCAAAGTGGTAGGCACCAAGAAGGTAGGGTAAGTCCTTCCCATACAGGTTCCGTGGTAGTACGAGAATCATCTTGTTAAAGGTTGAATGAACCGGTCCTTATGTGGCCGAGCAAGCACCATGTCTCCCGCACTAGGGGACTATCACACTATCCATCACATCATCAATCACTTACTAATGGCCTTGCCCGCAATCCAACCATCCCATCACTGTCTCCATCATCACCTAACACAGTTGTGCTACTCCCAACCCCAAATATCACGCACACCACCAAACTCATTTCACACATTTGTAAAAGTATATAAGTGAGTAAGGTGTGGCAATGTAGAAACATTGCGAGGGGTCCTAAGCAATCTAGTAACAAGGTGAACGTGCCATCATAGAAATGATGTAACTATCCTAAGGTTATCAAGGTGACAGGTAAAACAAAGGGTAATCAAGGATTTAGATATTAACGCCTAAGTAACAGACATCAATATCAATAAGCAAGTAGGATAGTAACTACACAAGCAGTAAAATAACAAGTAATGCATAATACGAGAGTAGGCCATATAGGTGCTTTGCGAAATCAGTAGGTTCAATCATGATCGAGGAGAAGTAGAGCTTGCCTGAAAACGCTATCCTATTCTTCCGATTCTGGATCTTCAAATCTTCTGTCAAAGTTGATGTCTTCGAGTCCTCCTCTTAAGCTTGTATCTTCTAACTCGTCTTCGGGTTTGGATTCTTCAACTCGTCCTCGAAGCTTGGATCTTCTAGATCTTCCTTGAATTCTCCTGGCTCTTCCTCGGACCTCACGTAAGCTAGCGCATAAAAACAATACGTATAAACAACTACCGCAAAAGAAAATAAAGAATCGAAAAGAACCAATAAGATCCAATTAACTCCAATAAAAAGAACCGATAAGAAGAATCAATAAAACTCCAAGAAGATGACTAGGGTTATGCAGTGCACATTATTTATGAAAGATTATTTATTACAAGCTGTATTCATAGCCTTACAAGGGCCATATTCACCTAGACAAACTATTAATTATTTAGTTTCTCTTAAAAGAAACGGGGGTGCAAGGTTTTGCATGAAACTTTATTTACTGAAACTTTAGGGTGAGGATGATGAGATGCACATGCTTTATTGATGGTGATTGCATGCATATCTATTATGTAAGTTTTTATATTATCTCTATTAAAGAACATGCATGGGTTGTTTAGGGATGTATGAGCAAATGCATCAGGTTTTATTACAATTACTCCTATTTATTACATGGGATACAAGCAGGAGGTCAAGGCTATAATAAAGTAAAACTATAGCCTATGCTATGCAATGCATGACCCATTAGTATGTACGGTATGCAATCTAAACATGATGTATAACCATGACGATGCTTAGATGTAGCTATTATGAACATGCAAGCAATTGTTTAATTATATGAACCACGCATTGCGAGGATATGTAAGCATGGACCTATATGCAAGGTTTGGTATGCAGGCGTTTAAGGAACTTACCTGCATAAGTTATTAAGATTAGTTACTTTCTGATTTTCGTTCTCTACATGCCATCTATTTAAGGAAGGTTACTAAGTTATTTTATATGTATGAGTGCATGAACAAAATATGAATAAAAGCATGCTATGCATAAGTTCTTAAGGTATTATGATAAGCGTGTATGAGTTACTGATATGACCGTGACACGTGCATATGATCATGCATGGTATGGATGCACAATTGCAATTAAAAGAGCAATGAACAATAACTCCAGTAAAACCAATGAAAGACCGCATATAAACAAGATCGATAAATCAAATAGGTTGGGTGGCAGTTGATGGCAATATGGGTTTAGGTTTCGATTGATCGACAGCTGCGCTATGTTAGGGTTGAACCTTAGTTGCGATAGGAGAGGTTGCTATGCTTTGATATGGAACGATACGGCAAGATTGGTTGGGTTCAACGCTTAAAAGGTGAAGGAATATTTGTAATCTGCGTGATAGATAGCGAATGATTTGTCGGAAGGAGACTTCATCGAAAGAAAAGGGGAACATGAGCGTTGATGGTTTGTAGATGCATTCTAGAGCTTCAAGAGCAGTACCATGAGGTACTTCGCGTTTCTACGAACGCGTGAGCGCAAGAATCGCTCAAAACGGAGCTCGGATGGAAAAGATATAGGTGTTTAAGGATTCTAGGGGCTTGTTTGCAATTACAGAAAGGTTATAAGGACCCATCTGCAAGAACAGAAGAGTTTAGGGACCTATGTGTAATTATGGAAAAGTTGAGGGACCTTGATGTAAAAAGGTAGGGACTAAAAGGTAATTATAGAAGTATAGGGGGGTTTCTGTAAAAAGACAGGACCGGAATGTAATTACAGGAAAGTATAGGGTTGTTTCTGTAAAAAGATAGGACCTAAACAGAATTGAAATAGACTAGAGGGGCCTATCTGCAAAATGTACAGGGCCTGGGATTTATCTGGATTTTAGGAATTATTTTTGAATTGGAAAAGCCATGGACCGAGTCCACAGAGGCGTGGACCGGGTCCACAGCTCGGTTCACCCACGTTTATGGTGGACTGACTGATCTGGAGCGTTGGATCTAAGATGGACGGCTAGGATTTTATGAAATCGAAGGGATACGCCTTTTCTAATCTGAGCCGTTGGCTGTGGAATGGATGGTTGAGGATGAAGGGGGAAGGAGCACGGTGGCCGGCGGCGACCGGCGGCGCGGTTGACGGCGGCGACTCGCCGGAGGCGGCCGGAACGGCGCTCCGGTGACCAAAACTCGACGCGGAGGAGTGCGGGAGAGAGAGGAGGGGAAGGGGAGTTCACCAGAAGGGCTTGTCGACGTCGAAGAATGATGGCGGAGGCTGGCGACGGCGAGGGGCGGAGCGCTGCGGCGGCGCTCGACGACGGGGCGAGAGAGTGCGGCGCGTCGTGTTTATGTGGGCCGGGGGAGCGCGTGGAGAGGCGGCCGAGCTAACGCGCGCACGAGACGAGACCGAGAGGCTGTCGGCGTCGAGCTCGCGCGGCGGCGGGCGGCGGCGCGCGGCGCGGCTAGGGTTAGGGTTCGGGAAAAGGAGAGGGACGGCACAGAGGGAGAGGAGCGGCTTAAATAGGCGACCGGAGATGACGAGACTTGGAGGCGAAGACTTGGAGAGGGGGTCCTTCGACGAGAAGCTCCGGCTCCGGTCAAGATTGCGGCGGCGAGCTTATCCATCGGAGTCAAACATTGCGGCGCCGCACTGCACGCATTGATGAGGGATGGGCAAGTTGTCAGTGATGACGTCGATTCGGCATGGCTACAGAGTCGGGGAGCTGAGGTGGAAAGGGGAGAGGGCACGTCGGCGGCGACGCGTCGACGGCGGCGGTCGGGAGGCTGAGCTGGAGGTTGGGGACGACGGCGCGCTGGGCTGGGCCAGGCCGGAGTGGGCCATAGCGGGCCGGGAGAAGAAAGAGGGGAGTGAGAGGCCCACGGCGGAAATGGAAAAGAGGAAAAGGGAAGGAAAGAAGGGCTGGGCCGGCCAGAGAAAAAGACGAAGGTTCGGCCCAGAGAGGGTTTAAGGAATTAGAATTAGGTTTATTCTTTTCTGGAGCTTTGAATTTGAAAAGAATTCAAATTCAAACAAGGAGGAAAGCAAATAATTTGCATAAATAAAAACAATTAAGAGCCAAATTGCATTATGGTGAGACTTGTGCAAATTTAAATCCAAGGTTTTAAATTCGAGGTGAATTTGCTAAGGTTCAACATACAATTATTTTAATTTGTTGTAAATTCAAAAGTTCAAACTTTTAGTGAATTTTTAAATGGAAGCAAACACTTGAGCACCAGTTTTATATCTCAAAATTTTCATATTCTACAAAGTTCAAATTGTTTAGTTAGTTTTATTTTTGAAAATTCATGGCAAAGATAAGATTAGACAAAAATTTTAATTTTGAGCGATTTTTATTCCTTTTCATTTTTGATTTGAAATTTGGGGTGTTACAGGAACCATGAGATCAATCTGTCACATGACCAAGGGAATTATCTAAGAGATTGGGGGTATCAATCCCAGGCAGAAGGCACAAGCAATCAGCATCAGCAACCCCGGGGCCAAACAAATATTCAAGGCAACAATGAGCAAGGACATGTCGGTGGTGATGATCATCAGATAGGGGACAGGGAGACTGCTCATCAGGAGGACAGGAGGAAATGGGTTAAGGAAACACACACAGACCACCAGCAAGGCAACTCAAATGTTCAATATGAAAGTGTGAACAAAGCTATAGATGCAGTTGACAAGGTTGACAACACTGCTGGTCAAGTTATCAGGGATGGGAACAGGGACATTCATACCAGAGATACTAGGAATGAGGAAGCTTTCAAACCTTGGAATCATCTGGCTCAGTTCTGTGGTTCTGCAACTCCTGGATTGGGTTTCTATTTCATTAAGAATACTCCAAGTGAACAGGGGGGAAAAGACATGTCTACTCTGGCCATCATTGAGGTGAAACAAGGGGAGGTATCAGCAAGACAAATTGAGCAGGAATTCAAGACCCTAGCTGGTCCAGGTTCCACTTGGAGATGGTTCGCCAAAAAATTGACGGAAAACAAATTTCAGATGCGTTTCCCTACGACTAAAAAAGTAGAGGAAATGTCACACTTCATGGAAGTGAGACTGAGGACTGTTCCCTCTGCAGTCATTGAGATTAAACCATGGACATCTGGAATGGGATCTAAAGGAAAATTAGAAACAGCATGGTTCAGGATTAAAGGAATCCCCATTAGATAGAAGATCTGCACCAAACGCAAGCAGAGTGGGATCTCTTGTGGGGCTGCCAGTGGAGGTGGACAAGGATAATTTGACTAAGTTTGAATTTGTCAGAGTCAAGATAGCTTGCATGGAAGCGGCAAAGGTACAGGCAATGGTGGAAGGAGTGCTCCTTGCAGTTGTAAATGGAGAACTGGAATTTCAGAGACATGATTTCTTCTTCCAGAGAGAGGTACTGCAAGAAGGTAATACAAGCCCAGCAGACAATCAATGGGTAAGAAAAGATGACAAGGGAAATGCAAATAAAGACAAACCATCTCCTAAAAAACCCAGACTGGATATTCTTCCTTCAACAAACACAGCAGGTGGTGGTCATGGGGGTGGAGGCAAATATGGGTCTGCTCCGCCAAAAGTCATGGCTGCTGCCCAGAAGGCATATGATCTGGAAGCTCCAGAAGCAAAGGTAAATGAAATGTGTGAAGGAAAATGCAAGGAAGTTGAAGCCCCAGTTGAGGTGGTGGATAGTGATGATGAGGACGACAGTTTGGATATGGGGGATATGGTCCTACCAGGCACTGAAGCTTTGAATTTAGGACAATTCAACAGAGGAGCTGGTCAATCTAGTATGGGGATTGAGTTCTATGATAATAACAGGAAGCTGTGGAAGATGCAGTGCCAAACTGATCACTCTGTAATGATAAATGAGTATGGGACAAATATGATCATGTATAAGTTCGACCCTCTAGCTACTATTGAGGCAAAACTGGCAATAGAAACAGCTGTAAACACAATGGCTGAAAAAGAGAGTATGGTGACAGTAGAAGAGCTGCAAAAATAAGAGATTAAGGAAACAATCACCTCAGAAGAGAAAATGACAGCAGACAAGGCTACTTCACCAAGCCCTATAAGAGAATCACAAGAGGGGCCCATACTAGAATTGTCAAGTCAAGAAGAAGAAGTGTTAAAGGATACTCAAGTGCAAGTTATTCCTGAGGGAGTATGTGTGGAAGGAGAGGAAGAAGGGAAGAATGAGGAAACAACCAATAGGAAAGACACTTCACAACAGCAAGGAGGGGGTAAACAACATGATGAGGCAGAAGAATCCGCAGCTCCAGAGGAGCCTGCCCAGAAGAAAAGGACAAGGCAGAAAAAGAACAATGAAGCACAGGTAACAAGGAAAAGCTCAAGACTGGTGGGGCAGTATGGCAAGGTGGCTGATAGGGCCGAGGAGTTAACAAAGAAGAAAAACCTGGAAGGTACTTCCCTAAATAATCACAATTCCTTCTCTGCCTTAGATAACCATACTTTACTTGCTAAATCTGCTGACATGGGAGTCAAAATAAATTTTGATGATATGGAAAAGATAAATATAATTAAGGATCTTGAGTTGGCTGGACACAATCTTGACAAGAAGCAGAAAATAAAATAGAAGGGTCATCTGAGCAACAAGAGGAAGAGCTCCCCTCTGAGGAGCAGAAATTCCTGGGTTGGTATTATGAGGAATCAGATGATGAAGGATTCCAAATAGTGTCAAGTAAGAAAAGCAAAAAAAAAGAAAAAAAGAAAATCTGTTTGTGGCAGTAGAGAGAAATACCTAGCAGCTCCCTCTGAGAGTGCTAATGGAATTGAGGGGAATCCTAAGGTTAGCCCTGGGATTTACCCCAAAAAAGGGAGAAAACTCAATTTTAACAAATGAATGGTTTAATCTGGAATTGTAGAGGGGTGGAGAAAAAGGGCCTTGGTCCCTTCCTGAAAGAGTTAATGGAAGAAAATCAACTGGACTTCATTGGAGTCCAGGAGACAATGAAAAAGAAATACAGTGACAAGTTCTTTAGGAAAATAGACTTTCAAAAATCTTATGCCTGGCACTGGGTGCCCTCAAGGGGGCAAATCTGGAGGCATACTTTGTGGAGTAAATCTGGACAGATTTGATGTAGTGTCCTTCACTTCTAGAAGGCACTTTGTGTCAGCAATAGTGCATGACAAAAAACTGAAAAAAGACCTCTGTCTAATAACAGTTTATGGTCCAGCTCAAGATGAAGACAAGGAACAGTTCCTGATAGAACTATCCCAAGTCTGTAATACAATGAACATACCTACTCTCATCGGGGGTGATTTTAATATTCTCAGATACAGCTATGAGAAAAATAAAAAATTCACTAGCAATAAATGGAGTGACTTGTTTAATCAAGTCATCAATACTCATGAACTCAGGGAGATTTACTTACTTGGTGGGAAGTACACTTGGAGCAATAACCAGAACAACCCCACCCTAGAAAAACTGGATAGAGTGTTGATAAATAAGGAGTGGGAAATGTTGTTTCCCCTTTCAAGTATAAGAAAGAAACCCAGATACATGTCTGATCATAATCCGATAATTTTCTCTATAGGAGAACAAAAATCACAGAGGAAAAAACCATTCAGGTTTGAGCTGACTTGGCTCGATAATGAGGATTTCCTGCCAAAATTGTCTGAGATCTGGAACAGACCTGTGCAGGCCAAATCCAACCTGGATGTGTGGCTAATCAAGGAAAAAAGAGTAAAAACCTTTTTTAAAGGATGGGGGGACAAGAAAAAAGGGGATGAAAAAAAGCTCAAACATGATCTTCAAGAAGAGCTTTTAGTTCTAGAAAATATTGAGGAAAATCAAATGTTGGATTCAGTACAACTAGCAAGGAAAACTGAGATTCAGGCCCCGTTTGGATGGGCGAAACGTTTCGGATTCTGGCATGAATCGCCTGGAACCGCACCAAAGGGCAAAAAAATGAAACGATTCACCGCTGAATCGAAGCGAAACGATTCACCAAAATGGCCTACGGCCGCGAAACGGTGAAAATGGTGTTCCGCACCGTTTCGCTTCTCCGATTACGCCTTTGCCCCCTTCCCGGTTGACTGTGTGCCTTCGTCGCCCCCGCCGCACGGAGCTTCGCCAAGAATTTTCCTTCAAATCCGACGTCAAAAATGGTTTGCTCTTGATCCGTAGATCATTTCCCCCACTTCTCCTCCTCCGATTCATCCCTGGAGCACCGCCAATCAACCCCGTTTGACTCCATTGTCTCTCTTCCCTGTCGTTCTGCCCTGCATTCGATGTGAGGAAGAAGAACAGTATACGATGGGCTGGGCCTGATGGGCTAAGATGTAGATAGAGTGTGGTGGACCAGGCCTTCTCGTATTTTCCCTCCTCTAAATTACCCGGATGATTAGATTAGTATAAGTGGTTTCTGTACTGTTCGCATGCACATCATGGCATTATTTTTTTTCTTGCATGCAAGCACAAGGTCTATCTCTCGGATTGTTATGTACTTGCTACTAAATGTGATAGTTAATATTGCTACGTGCCTTCTATGGACTTCATTACATATTATAATCCAACCAAGGGTAGATGAGTCATTTGATCCTTCTCATCTCTTTGTTGAAACTGAAACCAGAAAAGTAGCCAAACGATTTCTGAAGTGATTCTGTTTCAGGTCGTGAAACGTTTCTAGGTTGAATCTGAAACGTTTCTGATTCTCGGTGAATCTGGAGCTGTACCAAACGCACCCTCAGTTCCAGTTACTGAAAATCTTTGAACAAGAGGAACAGTACTGGAATGAGAGAGCAAACAGCACCTGGTTACTAAAAGGTGACAACAATACAGAATTTTTCCATAGAATAGCAAATGGGAAAAAGAGAAAAATACTATCTACTCCCTCCAACATGAGGATAGAGTAATTGAAGGGGATGAAGACCTCTTGTCTCATGCTACAGAATATTACAAAAATTTGTTTGGTCCTACGGACAGACCCGATTTCAACCTGGATCACTCATGTTGGAGTGAACAGGAGAAGATTTCAGAAGAGGATAATGAATTCCTGATAAGAAAGTTTTCAGAAGAGGAGGTTAAAGAACCAATTTTCGATATGGGGAAAAACACTGCCCCTGGGCCTGACCATATACCAGTGGAGTTTTACCAGAAATGTTGAGAGGTGATTAAAGGTGACCTCATGAACTTGTTTGAAGATTTCCAATCGAACAAGCTTGATATAAGCAGACTGAACTATGGAGTTATAACCTTACTGCCAAAAATTAAAGAGGCTAACAAAATCCAACAGTATAGGCCCATATGCCTACTGAATGTGAAGTATAAAATATTCACAAAAGTGTTAACTGTCAGGTTGGAAAAATACATGGACAGAATCATCAATAAATGTCAAAATGCATTTATAAAAGGTAGAAACATCATGGATGGCATCATGTGCTTACATGAGATTATACATGACACGAAAATCCGGAAGCTAGATGGTATTGTCCTCAAATTGGACTTTGAAAAAGCTTATGATAAAATAAGCTGGGACTTTCTCTTTGACTGTCTCAAAGGAAGGGGCTTCTGTGAGCAGTGGTGTCAGTGGATAACTGCCGTGGTGAAAAATTGAACCCTTTGTGTCAAAGTTAATAATAACATGGGGAATTATTTCAAAAGTGGCAAAGGAGTGAGACAGGGTGACCCCCTGTCTCCTTTCCTATTCAATATAGCAGCTGATACTCTTGCCAAGATGGTAAACAAGGCTCAATCAAATAATTTGTTAACTGGGTTGGTGCCTCATTACATTGAGCATGGAGTAGTGTCCCTACAATACGCGGATGATACTATCATTTGCCTACAAGAATCAAAAGAAAATGCTTTGAACATGAACTTATGCTCTACATGTATGAGGCAATGTCTGGGCTTAAAATCAATTTTCAAAAAAGTGAGCTGCTGATGATACAACATGATGAAGAATAAAATAGCTGAATATGCTGAGATGTTTAATTGTGCAATAGGTAGATGGCCCATCACATACTTGGGTGTGCCTGTGTCACACTCTAGATTACATGTGATTGATTGGGCGCTCCTGGAAGAAAAATTAGAAAAAAGACTAGACTGTTGGAAGGGTGGTTCAATGTCAAGTGGTGGGAGGAAAACGCTGATAGACTCCTGCCTGACAAGCATTCCCATTTATCAAATGTCCATGTATCTTTTGCCCAAAACCACAATAGAAAGAATGGATAAAATAAGAAAAAGGTTTTTCTGGCAAGGTGGAAGTAAAAAGAGGAAATACCATCTTGTGAAATGGAAAATTGTCTGCAGGACAAAAAAAAGAGTGGACTTGGCATTAAGGACAAGGAATGTGGCAAGATAGGTTTGTTGTGCAAATGGTGGTGGAAGGCAGAAAAAGAACAAGGAATGTGGCAAGATATAATATACAAAAAATATATCAAGGGCAAACCTATCTCACAGATAAAGCACAAACAGTCTGACTCCCCTGTGTGGACAGACCTGCTAAAAGTGCAAGAAGTATACACAAAAGGGAGGGTTTGGTCTCTTGGAAATGGGGAAAAAATTGATTTTTGGAAAGACAAGTGGTGTGGGACATTCACACTGCAAGACAAATTTAATGATTTATATCAAGTTTGCAGGCAACAGACAGGATCTGTAGCCCTTTTTGCAAACAGAAATTGGAATCTATCCTTTTCTAGATGGTTGGATGAAAATCTGCAGAATCAACTCAGGGGGCTAAGAGATACTCTCCTTGCAGTTGCTCTAACCAACTCTGCAGATATGCCGAAATGGTGTTGGGAAGGATCTGGTAAATTTACAGTCAGCTTAATGTATGAAAAAATGTGCCCCGAAAATATGGAACCCAGATTTGA
This sequence comes from Eragrostis nindensis, assembly GCA_012490785.1. Taxonomy (NCBI): domain Eukaryota; kingdom Viridiplantae; phylum Streptophyta; class Magnoliopsida; order Poales; family Poaceae; genus Eragrostis; species Eragrostis nindensis. Next base: position 413,724 of record JAAXCT010000343.1, read on the forward strand.
TGTGATCTGGGAAGCTAAATTACCTTTAAAGATCAAAATTTTTATGTGGCAACTTTTTCATGGAGCAACGCCAACAAAAGATAATATGCTGAAGAAAAAATGGAAAGGGGACTCAAAGTGTGCTTTCTGTGATCAAGAGGAAAGCATATCCCACCTGTTCTTTGAATGCACTGTCATCAAATATGTGTGGAGCTTGGTAGCTCTGGTAATTGGAGCTGACTATAGGCCAGAAAATATAGAACAGTACATGGTATGGATTGGGCATTATTTACATGCAGGAAAAAAGTTTGCCATGATAGGATTGACTGGCATCTGTTGGGCCATTTGGAAACTTAGGAACAGAGTTTGTTTCGATAAGAAATTTGTGAGATCTCCTACTGAGATCATCTGTTATGCTTGCTCCTTTTTGAAATATTGGGCAGGGCTATTAGGCGAAGAAGATGGCGCAACCTTGACAGCAGGAACGGAGGTGCTGATGCAGGCAGCGGTCCACCACCACCCAAGCCAGCCAGCGCCCGGCAATGATGACAATGGAGGAGCAATCGCGAGGATATGAAGCAAGGAGGTGCGAACCAGACCGAAGGCGGTACAGAGGCATGGACACTCTACATGAAAGAGCTCTTTTTTCATCCAATAACCCCTGCGCGGGCAATTGCTGTAATGTCAGGCCTTTTGTTGGGATAAGTCAGTGGCGAGGAGTCTGGCGTGTTTGCTGGTCAGTCCTGGGTGCTACCCAGCAAGCATGAGTAGTTAGTAGTAGTTCTAGAACTGCGTTTCTTTCCTTGTTCTTTACTTTCAGTTCGAACTTAACAGACATGCTGTGATTTCGTTGCTTTGGTAATGAAATCCCAGGGCAAGGCCCTGTCATGGAAAAAAAATGAGATCCAAGAGCTCGGTAGATCGTTTACTTCTTTTCAGTGAAGCTAATTCTGCAGCACACTGCTGTGCGAAGAAGTCTAGCATTGATAATAGGATGTGGTCGTGTGTAGGGTATACTCCGGACTGGCTAATGGGGATCATATCTAAGGATTGTAATTTTGCCGTAAGTTAATGAAGCTCTTGTGATTTGCCCTAAAAAAGGTAAGGTATTGTTGTTTTTAAAATAAATATCCTAAGAAGCTATTTTTTTTTCTATACAGTACAACTCAGTCACTCACAATGTATGCACACTCACTCTATGAGTTATATTTTTCTATACAGTACAACTCACACTCACAATGTTCACACACTCACATCTATAAGCTATCTTTATTTTTTTCTATACAGTAAAACTCAGATACTCGCAATGCACGTACACTCACCTTTATGAATGCACATACATACGCAAACCTTACCGCTATGAACATCTTCGAAGACTGAATCGGCAAATCCTCGAAATTGACGAAGTCACCACTAGCGCCTCGCTGTCGACAGGAACATCACCTATCACTGAAAGCACAACGCTTTTAAATCCTAGAAAATCCGCTTCTACGTGAAGTCGAACATAGAGCTGAGGTGCTACCGAGACTCTTGTAACCATTAAGCTACATGCACTTTCGCTCCTAGCTAGATATCTAGCTAGGAAAGATTTCTATCTATATTAAGTCGTTAGTTTTCTATGTTTCTGACTCCTGTCTGGAGTTTTTTTAAAAAAAATAGTACAGACGCAGACACATACAAACACACACAAGTAGCCACCTTTACGCACACACGCACGCAACCCTATCCTTATGAACGCCTCCGAAACATTAGACCGGCTGATTTTGAGATTCACCCAAGTATGTTCATAGTTAGGTGTGCTGAACATTTTTTTAAAAAAAATGCACACCCAAGTATGAACATATATTATATATATAATTGACCACGAAAAGAAGCCTCCATGTTCGCTCTCAAGGCCTAGAAATTACCACGTTAATTCTAAAATGCTAGAAATTCCTACGTTAATCCGAGAAAATAAGAAGAGAAAATTACACACCACTGCCATTATAAAATAATTAGTCAGAAAACCCTCTAAAAATATTTATAAGATAGCTAATTTTGAAATAATAAAAATAGACAAAAATACCCTCACACCTATTTCTAAATTACCCACTATGCAATTATGAGTCAAAAAAATAGTTTCAAAATAATAAAAAATAACAAAAAATATTCTTCACACCTATTTCTAAATTACCCTCCATGCCCGTACAAGTAAAAAAACTAAATTTGGATTATTAAAAATAGCTAAAAATATCTCTAATTCTTATTTTTTTTTAATCTACCAACCATACCATTATGAGCAAATAGCTATATTTTGGAATAATAAAAATATCCAATAAACACTTAATCCCAATTCCTAAATACACCGTGATATATGTCTAGATAGAATGGCACATTATCTTATTTTTAGCATGACACTTTTTCTTTGAAAGATTTATTTGTAACACGACACATCCTTCTTAAAGGCGTCGTCGTGGTCCCTCTCAGATTGACATGCTCCGGGTGTAAACCTAGTCTCATTATTGAGATAGACAACGGCGGCATATTCAATGTCGTAACCTCGATGGAGGCGGCGTCCTGGAGTCTCCTCTACCCGATGTTTAGGTTGGCTGAAGTTGATTGTCGTCCTTTGGTTTTCGTGGTCATCTCCGGCAGCTATCAACAGAAGATGATGCGGTTTGAGTGGTCTAGCGCCTTAATCATTAGATAGTGTTCTTGGATTGGCAATTGTCTAAGCTCAATGGTGGAGCTTGCAGAATGGACCGTACTTGAAGAACCACGTCGGAAAAATAAAGGCTGCGCTATGGAGATGTCTTCGATTTTTTTTTCTTTCGTTTATTCATGTAATGTGTATCAGTGTGCACATGTGCACTTCTGATCTGGACCGACTCACATCGATGGTTGTATTTGGCTGTAACTTTTTTAGAAGCCAAGGCCATTACGGCTGTAACTTCTTTGAAAGCCAAGGCCGGGATTAATGCAATCTTCCCATTATCTAAAAAAGAAATTGTATCACGACACGTTCTTTTTTTCCTATCATGAGAAATGTTAGTTGTTTAGCATGCCACGTTTGTACCAACCTCATTTCTAAAATAAAATCAAATATATTTTTAGATAAATGATGACTCATCTCACACTCAAATTGAGGGAGGGTGAGAAATTCTCCAATATATTTTCTATTATTTTATAAATATAGATTATAAAATAGGTAATAACAATAAATTATGTTAAACTTTTATAATAATATTAAAATATTTTAAATAATATAGTAATTGCACGGGCAACCATACTAGTTTTTTTACACCGCACCCGATCGGTGCCCGGTCCCTGCTTATTACTCGCTGGGCGCTGCCGTAAGAATGTCACGGTGAGATATAGCCAAATGACTTCTCACAGTGCGAATCTGAATATCTGATCATCAGCGTCATGACGTTCCAGTGGTGAGCGAAGTGAGTAATATCTGTTTCATTTCCAGACTAATGAAAAATGGCAAATAATATACCGCTTGAGTAACATTCATCAGTGTCTTAGTACTGGGGTTATTGATTTCCCAGGTCGCAGGCCGTTCGTAATTAAGCACGTCGGCAACACGAGCAACCTTCTCCAAATGGAGAGCTCCAATGAGCCGTTGATGATCAGCATTAATTGATCTTCTGATTTTTGTTGATTTTATCCAGATCGGTGAATAAGTAAAGGCCTTGAAGGCCCGGCCGGCTCTCGGTGACTAGCTAAAGTTCCAAAGGATAGGTAAATAACGATGTGGTTTCAACATTTACATTGATTCATTATCTAAAAAAATGTACATTGATTGAGACTAGTGAAGAAAATGCCAAAATTTTTCTCTCATAAGGCGAAAGAACGGATCAAACTGTATTTTTGAAAGAGGGATTATTTTGAATTTCTTGCATAATCACAGTGGGGCTGTCGTACTCGTACCAAACCAGCCAAGGAAATGGTTCTCTATTGACCTGATCAGTAAGTGGGGAACCCAAGTCAAGCAGTAGTTGGCGGCCGGCAGGCCACACAATTATATGATACCTGCCCGGCGGCCCTGAGCTGAAAACTAGTAGTACTCCATGCTACCCTGGCTTGGACAATGCACACTCTTGTTGTAGCCGTGCTGCTGCTGCTTGCGGCGACCACCATAGCAGCTGCGGCAGCGAATATCGCTCTGCCCGGATGCCAGAGCAGGTGCGGGGACGTAGACATCCCGTACCCCTTTGGCACCGGCGACTGCTACCACCGGCCAGGTTTCAGTTTCCAGGTGAAATGCCACAGCCGGACCAACGGCGAACCTGACTGGTTGTCAGTGCCGACTGGCGGTGGCTGGAGAGCGGAGGTGCTGGAGATATCCGCGCCGAACAGCACCGTCCGCATCCGCAGCCGGGTGTGGTTCTTCAACGTCGACAACACGACCGCAACGCCGCTCCACCTTGTCCATTCCCGCAAGCCGTACGTGCTCTCCGAAAGCCGGAACTGCCTCGTCCACACCGGCTGCGCCTTCCGCGCCAATTCGTGGCATCACAATCGATCCGGCTTTGTGAGCACGTGCTCGTCCTCCTGCCCGGCGGAGATCGCGACGCAGTCGAACCCCGGCGGCACCCGGTGCAATGGCGTCGACGGCTGCTGCAGTGCGCCCGTGCCGAAGGGCGGCCTCAATTGGTTCCATGCCCAGTTCCAGTGGAATGTTACGGAACTTAGGCGGAACGCCAGCTTGGTAGCGGTGGAGAGAGAATGGTGGTCTGACAAGAAGAACGTGAGGAAGCTCAAGAAGAATCTGCTCCATCGCAACGCGAGTCGCATACACATTCCGGCGATCCTGGACTGGACGTTCGACAACTCGACGTGCGCCGAAGCGGCACAGAGGCCCGACTATGGATGTGTCAGCGAGAACAGCTAGTGCCACGACTCCACAGGCAGCAGCGCCAAAGGCTACGTCTGCCGGTGCAGCCAAGGTTACCAAGGCAACCCCTACTTGAAGGATGGATGCCAGAGAACCACCAGTCCATCAACCCATCAGCAATCAGATGGTATGTTTCATCGTAAATTTCCTACTTCGCGCTGCTTTAATTTATTTTCTCCCACGACATGATTTTCTCATGCTAGCCTTCAGAATTTTTAGGCAAAATATCTATAGTTATGCTTTAAATTACAATTCTTTTTTTCTATTTTTCAATAATTGCTTGACACTAAAACCAACTTATTTTTCAATCACCAAGCATATAGAGAATTTTTCAATCACCGACTAAAACCAGCTGGTATGCTTATCAAAGAGAAGGGATGATTATAAAATTTTGGATGGCATATGTCGAATTTCTCTTCTTTTCGTGGATCCCCATCACCATGACACCTAGTGTGTCCAACTGTACATATGCCCACATGAGCTTCTTTAGTTGTTAAAATGGGCATGAGGGAATAGAAAGTGCTCTGGCTCTAGATCGGGAAAATTTGGAAAAAGCTCACAAACATGTGTGGGGATGTATGGCAATTTACAAGCCTTACTCATGTTGGTGGATATCGAGTCCAAACAAGTAACGAGAGGGCCTTGAAACAAAGCATTATTTCTGGTGTACAAACAAGTTGCTATTCCTTTCAACTTGAACCGCCTTTACAGGCCCCTGCGATGTTTTGTAGAGCTTACACCAATACCTTTATTCGTGAAGCCATTTTATTTGCCAAACGTTTTACAAAACTGTACCGGCATCAAGAAAGTCACTTCACCAGAAAAAACCGATTCCACCAGAGAAGCCACAGCTAGAGCCCTACCAAACTAGCCCTAGAGCTCGAGAAACATATATATATATATATATATATATATATATATATATATATATATATATATATATATATATATATATACAAATGCTATTCAGCACCCTAGGTGTAGAATAGTTATTCTACACCTAGTAATTTTTTATTGAACAAAACGATCATAAATTACTGAACTGAGTGCACCACGATGCTAATATGTGTCAGTAATTCACGTTTCGTAATCGCGTTCAGTAAAAATCATGACATTTTGCTCAGTAATTTTAATAATTACTGACAATTTGTTCAGTAATTATTAGTTGTGTAGAATAGTTATTCTGCACCCTAGGTGCAGAATAGCGTTGTGGTATATATATATATATATATATATATATATATATATATATATATATATATATATATATATATATACATACCCTATATAACTCCCTGGGTGTGAAATAATATTTCACACCCCAGCCAACCAACCCAGCCACGTCATCCACCAGAGAAAAGCCCACCCCCACACCCTTCAGTGAACCGGTAAAAAACCTGAGAAAAAAAAACCAAACCCAACACGTCCATTTGGAAGGTATTAATTGATAGTTAACGCTCTCCAAAATGTCCACTAATGACTGCTTTGATTATGGGTTTATATTGGCATGGACGGAGGTGTTTTCCAATCTTTCATTTCCTTCCTGGCGTGGAGGTGCTGCTGCTTCGTCCCGCACAGCAGCTGCGGGCTTTGGTCCCCGACGGTGGCGGCGTTTGGTTCATCATCTGGCAAGGTACACATCCATTTCTTTACCCAGTCTCTTGTAGCTTGCCCTTGATAGGATCTTGAAATTTTCTTTTCCACGCCCAGGTCAAGCAGGCGCCATGCAGATTGCAACCAAGCCATCGATGCGGCTGATCAATTCGCCCTCTTGTTAGTCAAATTGCATCTGCTTCCATTCCCATAAAGATTCTCGCGATCTAATCATGTTTTGGGCAGATCAAAATTCATGAACCTGCTTTTGTTGTTTTACAGATGGAGTGGAGGAATCGCCATATCACAAACCGGCGATTGTGCTACGGAATTGCGACTGGTTCGTCCCCGATGGAGCCGGTGGTTAGTGCGTCCCCTTCGACTCGACGGCCGCCGTCCTTCTTGCAGCCTTCTGCTCTGGCAAGGTACGCGTTTTTTCCTCTTTTTGTGATCTTGATATTTCCTCGCCTCTGGACACAATCGATTGAGCCGTGCGCTTGAACTTTCTAATCATGGCATCATTTTCCTGTTGATTTAGTGCTTACGATGGACAGAGGGATTTGCCTGGTTGACAGGGCCAGGTAACACCCAGCTGCTAGTCATTGGTCGCACAAATCAGAGGCGTGTGATTTTTATCTGCAGATCGACTGATATATTTGTACCTGATCAAACCGCACCTGAATTTGTTTTGCTTCTGACACTGGAACGGAAAAAAAATTTTAATTTCTGCTGTTCTGTGTAAGTGAGATCCGACCAGGACATGTTGAGAATTCCAGGTATGTGTTTGTTCATTTAGAGAGAAACTAGCACGTATTCCATCAAATGGTATGGATCAGCTGGTATATTTGTTTTCCCACATCCGTGCTCCTTGTTTCTACAGATACGATGCCTGTTGGTGCAGGCAAGAGATTGGGATTCAACTCCATCGACTGGTGCATGTGGCGCGATGGGAACAATGTCGAAGATCCAATACGATGGCAGGAGGAAGAAACCATAGCGCTGGCTAGTTCTTCTCTATGCATTGATGCTGATAAGATCCGGCAGAATAGAAGAGAAGAGTAGCAGAATATCTTACTGCATTGTATCTTTCTTCCATTCAAATATATTAGATTCAAGGCACACCGATGCTCCAGTGCCTCAATACTTATCGGCAATAAAGCAGTGCTCTCACAAAGAAATGTACCAATTTTTTGATAGGCAAAATGTGCTTGTTTTGTGACCTCAATGTTTTGTAACATTTTACTTTCACACACGATGGAAATTGAAATACTAATTTGTCCAACTATAGATGCTCCGTTATAGTTTCTATCAGAATGGTAAATCATATTGGACATGCATGTTTTCACTCATTGATCATGATTTTTGGATATATGTTGATAACCACAAAGTCTCCATGAAAACTTTGTGATCAAACTTCATTTATTTTTATGATCACGCTGTTAAGCATTTTATGATCACAACTGATGAACATTTTATTTGAGCAGAATCTTTTATGATCAAACCTTATTTGTTTTTGTGACCACGCTAGCTACCATTTTATGATCATAAATCAATGAAGTGCTCTGTATTTGGCGCTCCTTAAGAAAATAAATTATCACAAAGTTTTAAAATGAGTACATGGCCAATTGGGTCAAAGGTTGATTGCAAGGTGGGAGAGATCTTGGATGAACTAGAAGAGAGAAAATTGGATCATCCAAGGAGATGTTGAGTCTTGAAGTTCAAGGCCGGGATTAATTCAATCTTCCAAGCAAAAATATTAAGTGTGTCCCAATAGTTTGTCCTTTTGGCAAAAAAGCATTGCGCTTTGGAAAAGATACTTTTGGCTACGAAAGAAATGTACTTGTTTTTGTGATCTGACTGTGTAACATTTTACCATCATGCACGATGGTAGAATAAAGACTAATGTGTTCCAATTGTAAATTCTCCATCCTAGTTGCAATTAGAATGATTGACCAAAACGGGCATGCATGTTTTTGCTCTGTGATCATAATTTTAAGATTTTTTTATCAACCACACAGACTCCACAAAAACTTTGTGATCACACTTTCATTAATTTGTTTTTGTGACCGCACACTTCCCCTTTTATGATCATATCCATAAACATGTTCTGATATATATGCTGAAAAACGGAAGTACTACTTTTGTAATGTTGAGAGAACTATATTTAATTTAGTTCGATTCAAGGTCACGGACAAACATTTCTTTTCTTTTTCAAGATTTTGTGATCAGATCTTATTTGTTTTTGCGATCTTACACTTAACATTTTACGATCATAAATCAATGAAGTACTATTTGGAGTGGTCAATCTAGTAGCACGTTGATTGCAAAGTGGGAGAGGGCTTGGATAACTAGAAGCAACAAAATTGGAATTATGCAAGGATTTGTTGGATCTTGAAGATCGACCAGAGATTAGTTCAATCTTCCCATAATTTAAGAAACAAGGAGAGGACAAATAAGAGGGTTGAATGCTCTGGATCCTCCAAGCAACATACTAGTGGGTCCCAATAGTTTGTCTTCTGAACAAAAAAGCATTATGCTTTGAAAAATAAAATTTTTTTGATACAATTTATGCAAACATTATATTTATTTTTGTGATCTCACTGGGTAACATTTTATGATCACACAAGACGGAGGACTAATTTCAATCCAAATCTGTCCGAGCTGTAAATGTTTGAAAAATTTGCGATCTGAATAATTAATCTTCTTGGACTGCATGTATTTTACCTCAGTGACAACCACAAAGCCCCATTAAGATTTTTTGGATACAACTTACAAAAGAATTATCCTTTTGGCAAAAAATGTCCTATGAAAAATATACTTCTTGGATACAATTACGAAAGCAATATATTCTTTTTGTCATCTCACTGGGTGACATTTTATGAACGCACACGATGGAAGACTAACTTCAAACTAAATATGTCCTTCCTGTAAATGTTTGAAAATGCCTGTCTTTTGAATAGTTTATCATGTCGGGAATGCATGTTTTTAGCTCGATGACAACCACAAAGTCTCATGAACATTTTTTATGATCACGTTTTGATAGTTTTTGCAATCATACTGGTAAAAATTTATGATCGTATAAGTTATACAGGCTTGTAGCTAAATGTTTGAGCCATGTCCTTTTCCTATGCTTTCCAAATTCCTATACCAATTATTGGCATTTTACGATCATAATGATTGACTATTTGGCCATGGTTGGTGTGATTTATGTGGATATTGCCTGGTTGGGCCACTGATTGGTGTGATTTATGTGGACTAGTTGGCCATGATCATAACAACTGCCCATCACCACAGAAATGGCGGGAAAAGTTGCTTGCTGAGCGTGCTGCAAAGAAGAAGAAAACGTAGTTGGTGTCGCCTGATCTGAACAAATAGACATTCCCAATTAAAATTTGAAGTTTTTATGATCCGAGTTAGTAGTTTATTAATTTCCCGAATATTGTGTTTCGGATTGTGAATTTATGAAATTTGTGGTTTTAGATATGAAACGAAACTATATAATATTTGTCTAATACATATCAAATTTGTGGTTTCGGATTGTGAACTTTATGATTCATTAGTACGGAATTTATGATTTACTATTCCCTCATGTTTTACGGTCAGGGAACCTCTAAGATCAAGGTCATAAAATTCACCAAGAAATAGCCTTTCACGTTTATATACAACACACAAGGTTGTAAATTCGGCCGACCAACTTTTGTATCATATTACACGTTTATACAAGATCAGACGTGATCACAATTTGGAGTCTTGAACCCTCTGTAACCAAACTGTAAATATTTAATCTGAAGCACACGCTGCCATCACAAATTTGCGGCTGAAGCATTCCTCGAAATATTTTACTATGGTAACAACGATGCTACCTGAAGCATTTGCGGCTGACCATTCCAAATATTTTAATGCCTTCCAACTTTGCCTCAATACGTGGCTTAATTAGCACTAACAACCGACAGCAGATCAGCTAATAAAAGGGATCAGTGGACCAAACCGGAAGGCTGGAGAAAAAATCGCTGGTTTTATTGGCAGGCCCGCACCAGGGAAGGTGGTCCGGTTTCCTTTATGCTCAGGGTGGCGTCTGGGCAGGCAGCAACCAGGCTGGTCCGGGGTGTGATATATTATATCACACCCTGGGTGTGAATTAGCGCTGCCCTATATATATATATATATATATATATATATATATATATATATATATATATATATATATATGTTTCTATCAAAAAAATTGAAAAAAAAAAGGAACTACGGAGCTGTTACATATTCATTGAGTTTACTATTGCTTCCCGCGTACCCTTAACTTCCCTGGGACAAGTTGACAGTCTTGGACCTACATACATTAGTCCATTCTCACTACATAAAGCGGAGCTGAAAATGAAAGAAAATGATTAATCAATATGCAATGCAAAAGTATTAAGTTTCTCTATCTCTACAGGGAAAATATTTGCTAAGGGGGTCATCATCGGCATGTTCCTTTTGCTCATGGTGCTAGGTGTTATCTATGCGATTAAGAAATTGAAGGATCGAAAAGCCAGCAAAATGAGAGAATACTTTTTCAAGCAAAATCGAGGCTTGCTGCTTCAACAGTTAGTGGATAAAGACATTGCTGAACGAATGATTTTCAGCTTAGAAGAACTTGACAAGGCTACAAACAAGTTTGATGAAGCTCGTATATTAGGTGGCGGAGGGCATGGCACCGTATATAAGGGCATACTCTCAAACCAAAATGTTGTTGCTATTAAAAAGTCCAAACTTGTGATTCAAAGGGAAATTGATGGTTTCATCAATGAAGTTGCTATCCTTTCTCAAATCAATCATCGGAACGTGGTGAGACTTTTTGGGTGTTGCCTTGAGACAGAAGTCCCTCTACTAGTCTATGAGTTTATTTCAAATGGAACACTTCATGCTCATCTTCATGTTGATACCCCGGTATCTCTTCCATGGAAAGACCGTTTGCGAATTGCATCTGAAGTTGCTAGTTCTTTGGCTTATCTTCACTCCGAAGCTTCAATATCAATAGTTCACAGGGACATCAAGACTAGTAACATATTGCTTGATGACCGCTTAACAGCAAAAGTGTCAGACTTTGGTGCATCCAGAGGCATCTCTATCGACAAATCTTCAGTAACAACGGCCATTCAAGGAACTTATGGATACTTAGATCCAGAGTACTTCTACACTAGATGATTGACTGAGAAAAGTGACATTTACAGCTACGGTGTTATGCTCGTAGAGCTACTAACTCGGAAGAAGCCAACCATTGACATATCAGATGGTGTTAGTCTTGTTACTCACTTCATCCAACTCTTCTCTGAAGATAGACTCAGTGAGATACTAGATGTGCAAGTCATTGAAGAAAGTGAAGAGGAGGCCAAGCAAGTGGCCGCGGTAGCAGCTTTGTGCCTACAGATCAAGGGTGATGATAGGCCAACAATGCGCCAGGTTGAGACAATACTTCAAGGGATTCAATCTTCAAATAACTGTTTCCAGGGAGATTCTGGGGTAAAACATAATAATAGATTGGCTTAGCTTTATTTTGTTTTCTTTAGATGAAACAGTTCCCTGGTGCTGCTTTTGCTATTTTGGAGATTTATTCTGAGGTTGTAATAAATTTTGGCCGTATACGTCATGTAGAGGCCGGATATTGTATCCATTATCTAAAAAAAAAAGGGAGATTCTGGGGTACAAGGAATGGGACCAAGTAATAACACAACTTTTGAAGGAAGCAATGTTGTTGGGCATGACAATAACAGCAGGCGGTTTAGTTTGGAAAGAGAAATGTTATTGTCAGCGACCTTGCCACGGTGATCCTGTATTCCTGTTCACAAGAGTCAAAATAACTTTTTTTTTACTTCCGTCCCTACAGGGAAAAGAAATGTTTAAGACCATTGCAAGCATTTTGGAGTCTAATAACATGTATCGGAAACAATTTGTCTGCAATACCTGCTATATGCATGGTCCTCTTCATCTATGCTGTAAAACTATGTGATGTAAAACTCTCTACATATAGCAGGTATTGCTGTAAACAAACTGTCTCCGTAAGTCTTGAACAATTTTTTTTTACGAATTCCCTGCGACGTTGATCTCTGCATCGATCCGGAAAATTTTTGCCGTATTCAAGCTTGCACCGATCTAGTTTGGCACGGAAAATGTACGCGGGCGGCTGTGCTACTGCTCCTTGCACTACTACAGAAACGTATATTTCAGACGGGGCTCAAAGACCATCTCAGACGGGGAAGAAAAACGTCTGTGACTCCGCGTCTGAGATGACCATGGTCTCAGACGGTTGAAATCCCCGTCTCCACTATATTGTCTCAGACGGGTAGAAAACACCGTCTGAGACTAAACCATGTTTCAGACGGGGAATATAACCGTCTGAAGAAACCCATAGTTCCCCGTCTGAATAAACCTGTTCTCAGACGAAGATTGCCCCCGTCTCAACATACTTATTGTTCCCCGTCTGAAATAAATGTCGTCTCAGACGAAATTGCCCGTCTGAACTAATAATGGTTCCCCGTCTGACCTATCTGTCGCCTCAGACGGTGTACTCGCCCGTCTCAGTTAACTTATCAGAAGCCGTCTGATGTGTTGTTGTTTCAGACGGCGCTTGGTTGCAATAAGCCCGTCCGAGATTAGCTGCTCTAGGTAACAAAAAAAAATGCGGATGCTAGCTGCATGACTCCTGAAACGGTCAAATTTCAGGAATTGGGAGCCGACGAAATCACATCTGACAGCACAAGTTCAATTACACATACATGTTCACAGAGAAACAATTATTGACCATCTACATCGTTCACAGAACTTGTCCATCACAAGACAGTAGCAACATTACTAAACTGAATTGATAGGAATATGGAACTCGCCTGCCTCATTGATTATTTCGTTCATTATGAATGCAGCAAACCTTTCACGCATTGCGTGTAGTTCTTCCTCAGGAATATTACACGTTGGCACTTTAATATCCTACAGAAATATGGGAGATCACAGAATGTCCAAGCAACAGCTAATAGAGTAACAAAAGATAAATGGTAGTAAGATACTTAGATTACTACTGACCTGAGGCTTTCGTTTTTCAACTTCCTTAGTCATCAGGATCATGTGATAAAGACAATAGAAGCCACACATTTCCCCAGATGGTTGTTGGTGGCACTGCAAGAGAATATATATGTAAGCATATTTATATGTAATCCTGAGAATGATTGAATGATGAATTGTGTGAGACATACCGGGATTTTGAAATCATGGATCAGTTTGGTGTTTGAGCCTTTCGTGTACACCCCCGTATAGTTCTTAACATGCATGGAAAATGATCTACATGAAGCATCCTTCAGTTAGCAAACTGCTTTCATTTAAAAAAATAAATATAGGGAATGTCAAATATAACTTACTCATCAATTACTCGTTGCAACGTTGAGTAGTCACGTTCTGGTCCTTGTAAGGAGGAGTTGAAGTACAACACCTTATGCCACTTTATGATTATCAACACCAAAACCCAATGGCCACGATTATTGAAGGGAAACATTATAAACTTTTTCCTATGAAGGTAGTTAAATGCCTTTAGCAAGTAGGTCACCACAAAATCTCTCCTTGCAGTAATGTTGATGACTGAAATGCATTCACAATCCAGAAATGCAACAGACAAGTTGTTCTTGAAGCATTCTTGTACCATGTGCCTACAAAATTTAAACATGTTAGACACATGACCACATTGCATGGCAACACATTATCAGAAATGGGAAATGCTGAGAGACGCAGGAACTTACAACGTCAAGGCTCGAACAAGTTGCATGTCCAAGCCAGTGAAGTGATAGAGATCAAACAGGTCATTGAAACCAAAATAAATATGGGAGTCTTGTTCTGTCCTGAAGTGCTTTTGTCTAAAGAAGCATGCTATCATGTCTTTGCCATCTCTAATGGCCTGCATATAAACTTTGTGTAGCGCGATACACGAAGGACCTATGGTGGCAAGCTCTTTTTCAGTCATGAATGGCTTGCCAGGCTTGTACTTCGGATTGGGCTTTGTCCAATTTGATGCAACATCAACTTTGATCTCCTTCGGCTTGTCAACAAGCTGGCCCTTGGTGTCCTGGTTCAGCGTTGAAGCATTCTTCGTCTGGACTTTTGATGCAACATCAGTTTTGATCTCCTTCGGCTTGTCAACAAGCTGGCCCTTGGTGTCCTGGTTCAGCGTTGAAGCATTCTTCGTCTGGACTTTGCCTGCCCCGGAGGACTTGGCAGATGCTTTCTCATCCGGATGCTTGTCAAGCTGGGACTTCTTTTTGCTCTCAACTTTGGCTACACCGGAGGATTTGCCAGGTAATTTCTTCTCCAGCTTGTTCCCAACCTGCCCTTTCTTGCCCACCATTTTGTCTCCGGTCTTGGGCTTGTCCCTCTCAGATTTGTTGGTCTGCCCGGCCCTCTTGGAAATCTCAGCCTGCGGTGGGCTATTTTGTTTGCCCGGCTCAACGTTCACCAGCTGGCCTGTAGATCCATCGGGATGAGCATCTAAAGGAGGCGGTCGGACAATGATGTGTGACTTCCTCCACTGGATCCTACTAAGCAGAGCTTCCCCTAATGTTCTCATCTCATCGTTGGGACATATAGGAAGGGGATCTGTCTCGTGCCCAGCATGTACAAAATCCACTTGTACAACTGCATACTCTGGGCCTACTAACGCCGTATGACAAACAGTTTGGCCTGGATGTACAAGTCCCCTTGCAACCTCCCGTTGATAACCTCCATGAAAGTTCACTAGGGCACAAGGTGTGGCCTCGTTGAGGGAATCTATGGTATCTGGACCGTCGGCAGCTGTGGCCTGTTCATTTGCCACATGGTCCATGTTGACTTCAGTGTCAGCATGAAGGGCAGCCCCACCATTTTGTGAGGCACAACTACTCTTCCGAGCGGTTGCAGGGCTTGGGGTCGGAGATTTTGGCACAATCTGAAGCCCACGAGCCTGAAGCATCTCTTCGAGATCATGAAAGAATTCTTGTTTCAGTTCTTCCTTCAGGTCTGCCTTCAGCTTCTCCACATCAACTTCTGGTGCCCTCTTCCTCCTCTTCCTGTACATGTGACCGTCTTCCGAAAATCCATGCTTCCACCCGACGTAGCTATCAACCCCCCGCACACGCCCAGGGTGTTCATCGTTCTGCAAGACCAATGTAAGGATGCCGTTTTCCCTGACACCTGCACAAGACCCTTGACCATCTGTGTCCTGGAGCAATTGGTTGGCAGTTTCTGCGACTTGTTTCGTCTCATCACTTAAGAAGGTGATCTCACCATTTTCGGACATGTTGGCCCTCGCTCGCAACCAATTCCTGAGCCGGGGGTCTTTATATCGGTCCCATGGATTTGGAATACCTTTACTTCTCAGCTTCTCATCCTGTGTCTTCCATTTTTCTTCTTGCCCTGCATAGCCCGCTGTGCCCAGGTGGTGGTCGTGGATGTTCTTTGCGCGCAGATTTTTCATTTTCGCACTCAGCTCTAAAAACTCAGGAGAAGTCTTCTGCATCTTGAACCTTTCCCAAACATCTTTTCCTATGTATTTGAACTCACTGAAAGGCTCCAGCTCCGTTAACACATAGTGTTTGATCAAGAAGCTCTTGTGGGTTCTCAAAGCATGGGCAATAATCTTATTGGCTTGCTTCATTGCCAATGGCTTCATTTCGTCAGAGAACTCCAAATACGGCTGTACATAGGAATTAAACAGGTCTTCCTTTTCATCATCCCTGAGGCTCTTGAATGATGGAATTAGAAGGTCCACCTTCTCACGAGCAATAAGGCCTCCCAGGGTTCTGAGTCTCTGCCTGGCCTCCTTATCTGTAGGAAACCCAGCAGCATTAATTCTTGCCACCACAACCTTGTCTTCCGGCCACGTTGTGGGTGTTCGTCTTTTCCGTTCACGCCTCTTGGGTGGTGTGTTCATCACAATTTCATCATCAGCATCATCCTCAAGACTGCCATCATACTCATAACTGCCAGTGTTCTTCTCACTGCCGCCTGAACGGTGATCACTGCCTTGATGGTCTGAACCAGAATCCTCATTTGACATCTAGCAGATAAGAATGGTGAATGAGAAAATGCCAGAAGAATGGAAAGATACTATATAAATTAACATTAGAAGCAGCATAGCATCAGCACCAATAAAAGCAGCATAGCAACAGCACCAGCAGAAGCAGCATAGCAACAGAACCAGCAGAAGCAGCATAGCAACAGCACAAGCAACATAGGAATGGCACCAGCAGAAGCAGCATAGCAACGGCACCAGTAACATAGCAATACAAATTAACAGCAACATAGCAACAGCACCAGCAGAAGCAGCATAGCAACAGCAGAAGCATCATAGCAACAGTACAGCAGCATAGAACTATGCACCAATGGAATAAGTACATAAGCAATTGTAGCAAAGACTAGAACATAACGCACAGCATCCATAAGGGAGAAGAAGCAGGAAGAAGATAGCATGCCTTGGCAGACCAGCTGACGGTCGGGGACAAGGACGACGACGAGGACGGCGTACGAGTCGGGGTCGCGCCGTAGGTGCAAGCCGCCCGCGGAGTAGAACGACGGCGACGGGGTCCGCGTGAAGGCCGAGGGGGAGCACAAGGGCACCGACGACGAGGACGGCGTCGGGGACCCGATGACGACGGCGAGGAAAGGGGCCGAGTGGAGAGGCCGAAGAGGACGACGCGCGGTGTCGAGAAACGCGGCGGCGGTGAGTCTCCAGTGGGACGACACGGCGAGCGGCTAGGGTTTGGCAAATGAACGAGCGGCGGCGCGCGATTAGGGTAACGAGCGGCGGCGCGCGATTAGGGTTGGGGAAATTTGTACCGAACGGGGAGCGCAATGACCGTTACGTGGGCCGGCCCGCTTCCGCCGACAGCTCTCTCAGACGGGGTTTCGAATACACCGTCTGAGACGGGGTACTCGATCGTTTTTCCACCACGCGTATAAAACTGGATCGAGAGGCTTATCCAAGTAATTTCTCATTTCCTCTTCGTCGCTTGCAAGGGCGCCGCGCCGCCGCCCGTGGCCACTCCTCTGAGTCGCTCGCACCGGGCGTGTGCACCCCAGGCAGGAGCAATGGCGGTATGTGTACCCAATTAATTTCCCTTCTAAGCTTAGTTCCCCTAAACCGATCCCCTAGTCTTGTCGCCTTGTGTAAGTAGTTCTATATCGAGTAATGGGGCCTACGATTCCGGGCCTCCTCGATATAGAAATTTGATGTATTTTTAGATCCGTAGCAAGGCCATCATGTACGTACGTACTATTTTGTAGCACCCACTAGGCTAGGGAAATGGTCCCCCATATCTTTTTTTGTTAGTGCCCCACTCTCAATTACTTTTTGCCAAATTTAGAGACCTGTGCTCCAACTAGTTAGTAATAAATAACTGCACTAGTTAGTAATAAATTACCTGTTGTCGTCATTCGTGAAGGGTTGCCCGATCTGTCTAGACAAGTCTTGTCATGGGGAAGAGGTTGCTCAGTTCGACAGATTTGTCGACAGATTTGTCATCTCAGCAGATGCCTGGACTAGGGACAGGGCTGTAAGTAATTTTTTTTCCAAATTTCTAAGTTTTGTATCATGCATATTTAATCTGAATTAATTGTTCAAGAGGATGAGGTATGTTACCTGTTTCACAGATTGTCCCCTGCAAAGTAAGGGTTGCCTTTAATAATGTGGTTGGGGACAGCTTTGAGATGGTCACAGAAGAAAGTCTTCGCTACAATGTATCAGTTGTTAAGCATGGTTCGAGGACTATTCTAAAGGGGGAGTGGTCTGTATTTGTTGATCATCATGCCCTCAAATCTGGTGATGACTCAGTTTTAATGACGTTCATGGCAAGATTTGGATCATTTGGATGTCTTCCTTTTGACCGTGATGGAGACAACAGGTTTACAGCCCTTACCGAAGGTTAGGTTCTGTTATGTCATTTTCAATGCAAACTCCTTTTTCTTCATGTTTTAACTTTAACAAACTAACCATAATGATATGCAGCTGAACAAACTTATCAGATCTTCTCTGGCGCCTTCTTTACTCGGAGAATGTCAGAGATCACAGAAGATGAGTTGACGAGGCTGCTGCCTAAGCTGAGATGCGCCAAGATGTTCACAATGACGCCTCTTGTGCACAGGCTTAGTGCCACAGATGTTGACACATTTGTGCTGGTAAGTAATCATATGGCAGAATCATTATAACTTGACATTTTAGTGCTTTTATTAAATTGTAGGAACCTTATTCTTTACTTTCAGAAACTGAGGAGGAGCCTCACTGAGAAGCTGAATCTGCAAGCAGATGAAGGGATCATTTACTTTAAAGTGCTTCATGAGTCACGTAGCCACGATGTCAGCTACAAGATCATGACTGATGGCCGTGCTTCGTGCCAATGGAGGGAGGTTGTCGAGGGACACCGGCTTTGTGTAGGCCAGCTTGTAGTGTTTGCTGCAGCCCTGGAAAATGATGATCCCACAGTGTTTCTTTGGGAAGTCTGAATGTAGTTTCATTTTGTTTTGCTAAGGACCAAGTGTTAGCTTAACCACCATGTACTTGCTGACAAGTGGTGGTTCTACCGTAGTTTGGCGGACCAGCTGTATATATTTATGTGCTATCAACTGTTATGTTGTGACCCATGAAGCCAATTATTGTATATATTTATGTGGTATCTGTATCTTCTGTATGTTGCATTTAAATTGTGATCTGTTATGTTGTGAACCATGAAACCAATTTTGATGAGAAACTGCTCCTCTTAATATATCACAGACGGGGATTAGTAACATACCGTCTTACATATTTGCAATACTCAGACGGTGTTTCAAATAGAGCGTCTGAGAAACTTTCCAGTACTTCAGACGGGGCTATATTGAAAGACCGTCTGACGTAGCTAGTTCATTAGAAGACCAACCCTGTTTAGTAACATACCGTCTTAAATATTTGCAATACGCAGACGGTGTTTCAAAATTGAGCGTCTGAGAAACTTTCCAGTACTTCAGACGGGGATATATTGAAAGACCGTCTGACGTAGCTAGTTCATTAGAAGACCAACCCTGTTTCACTGTTTGGTCACCTTCAGACAAACGGCATCTAGCGGCTGGGGTACGTACGCCGCCGCGACCGCGCGCCCTCCCCCCCCACGCGCCGTGCCGCTTCTGGCTCCGCGCCGCGCACACAGTCCGATCCGACGCCGCGGCAGCTTTCCCATCTTGCTGCCCGCGCCCGCCGCGCGATTCCTTCTGTCGCAGCAGGTATGTCATGCAACATCCAACATCGATCCCTTTACTCCATGAAATATGTAGGTTTCTTTCCATGTTGAACTAATGATTCACTGCATTGCAGATGGATCGTAAATGGATGTACCCTGCCAACCGTGCATGTAGCGAATTCGTCTCTGGTGTGGACGAGTTCATCGCTGCTGCAGAAAGGTATAAGCGGGACTACAAGTTGACCTCTTTGTGTTGTCCATGTTTTGATTGCAATAACAAGAGAAGATACAGTGAGTCTAGACATCTCCATTCACACTTGATCATTCGTGGTTTCAAGAAGAATTATGAAATCTGGAACCAACATGGTGAGGAAGGAGAGAATCCGGGTGAAATGGATGAAGCTCGCTTGGATGGCAGGGTTAATGAAGGTCAACAAGATGATAGAAGCCAAGACGTCCCACATGTCAGTGTGGATGAAGGAGAACTTCAGACCGAAGGCAATGACGAAGCCATTTGCAGTGATGACTTGGTCGATGTTGCTCATGATTTGGATCAGATGATGATGGATGGCATCGAAGTTGACGACCAATATGGTGAAGGCGAATTTGCCAAGTTCAAGGAATTGGTTACAAACTCGAAGACCCCATTGTATCCAAATTGTGAGAAGGAGGAGTACACAAAGTTATATTCAGTGCTCAAGCTTTTGCAGTTGAAGGCAAAATATCGTTGGTCTGATGTTAGTTTCAGTGCCTTTTTGGAGCAGGTAGGCGATATGCTACCTACGGGCAACGTGTTGCCGAAATCAACGTACGAGGCCAAGAAGATCATTTGTCCATTGGGGTTGGACATAGAAAAAATACATGCTTGTGTCAATGATTGTGTCCTCTTTCGTGGCGACAATGCAGCGATGACTCAATGTCCAGAGTGTGGAACCTCTCGCTACAAGCGCAGAAATGATGGGGGGGACAGTAAAAGGAAAGGTCCTCCTAGGAAGGTGATGTGGTACTTTCCTATAGTTCCTCGCTTGAAGCGTTTGTTTGCGAGCAAAAAGGATGCCCAATTGATGCGTTGGCACAGTGAGGGGCGTAAAGATTCTGAATACTATCGTCACCCAGCGGATGCAGCTCAATGGAGGAACATAAACACCAGATATGGGTTGTTTGCATCGGAGTTGAGGAATATTAGGTTTGCTTTGAGCACAGATGGAATGAACCCATTTTCAAATATGAGCACATCACACAGCACATGGCCTGTTGTCCTCACCATCTACAACCTTCCACCCTGGCTTTGTCACAAGAGAAAGTACATGATGTTGAGCACTCTTATATCCGGTCCAAAGGAGGCCGGCATCGACATCGATTTGTATCTCAGACCATTGGTGGATGATTTGAAAATGCTTTGGAATTCTGGAGTTGAGGTTTGGGATCAGTATAAGCGTGAGTACTTCACCCTCAGAGCCATGTTGTTCTGCACCATCCAAGATCTGCCTGCACAACGTAACTTGACGGGACAACGTAAAGGAGAGAATGATTGCCCACAATGTCTAGATGACACGTCGAGTAGGTGGTTGAATAACTCAAGGAAAAGGGTATATATGCGTCACCGCCGGTTTCTTCCAAAGTCTCATGCATGGAGGAAGATGAAGGAGCAATTTGATGGCACACACGAGAAAGCGGGACCTCCAAGGCATTTCAGTGGGGAGCACATTTATAATCAGGTGAAGGATATGCCTGTTGTCCTCGGCAAGCGAAAGCGCACTTCTGCATCTGATGAGATACCCATGTGGAGAAAAAAATCCATATTCTGGGAGCTCCCTTATTGGAAGTACTTGGATGTCCGTCATACCATCGATCTCATGCATCTCATAAAGAACGTCTGTGAGGCAATCCTTGGTACATTTCTGAACATTAAAGGAAAATCAAAGGATCATGAAAATGCACGAGCAGACCTGGAGGAGATGTCACTAAGGCCTGAGCTTTGTCCCGAGGAATCTGATACGAGACTACCCACAAGTTGTGTCACTCTGTCTAGGAATGAGAAAAAGGAATTGTGTGAGTTTCTTAAGAGTGTCAAAGTTCCCACTGGTTTCTCATCCAACATTGGGAACAAAGTGTCGATGACTGAATTGAAATTGGTTGGCACAAAGACTCATGATTGTCATATATTGATGACAATGCTTCTTGCAGTTGGAATTAGGAATATCTTGCCTGATGATGTTCGAGAGGCTGTTATGAGCTTATGCTTCTTCTTTAATGCAATCTCTCAGAAGATCATTGATCATGCATCATTGGACCAGCTTGAGAAGAATGTAATGAAGACTCTATGTCTCCTCGAGGTGTACTTCCCACCATCTTTCTTTGATATCATGGTACATCTGATTTGTCACCTTGTCAAGGAAGTTAGGTACCTCGGCCCTGTTTTCCTACACTGGATGTATCCCTATGAAAGGTACCTAGCAATTTTGAAGTCGTACGTAAGAAACCGAGCTTCGCCAGAGGGCTGCATTGTTCAGGGTTATTCTACTGAGGAGGTGGTTGAGTGGTGTGTTAGTTATATTGATCCAAACAACTCCATTGGTGTGCCAAAGTCCCGGTACGAGGGCAGGTTGTCAGGGAAGGGCACTCTTGGGAAGAAGTCAATAATTCCAGAATTGGACGAATATAACAAGGCTCATTTTCATGTTTTGCAACAAAGTGACGTAGTAAGCCCATATATAAAAAAGCACCAGCAGATGCTAAGAAAAGAGAACCCAGAGCGCGGCGAAGCATGGATAGCGAATACACATATGGCCAGGTTTAACATTTGGTTCAGAGATGAAATAAAGAAGTCAAGGTCCAAGACAAGCAAATTGCTTCAAAACCTTGCCAAGGGTCCACTGCACACAATCATAACTTACCAAGCATATGAAGTAAATGGATACACATTCTACACCAGATTTCAGGACGAAAAAAGCGCGAACCAGAACAGCGGTGTGCGTATAGATGCTTATGACAACAATATGCACAAGGCCGCGTACTACGGACAAATAGAGGAGATATGGGAGCTAAGGTATGTGGGCTTTAAGGTGGCTCTGTTCAAGTGTCGGTGGGTGGAGGGAAAAAGAGGCGTTCTCAAGGACAAATATGGTTTCACCACTGTTCATCTGGAAAAATCTGGATACAAGCAAGAGCCATTTGTTCTTGCAACACAGGTGTTCCAAGTGTTCTATGTGCTGGACATGGCAAAAAGGGCACGACGTGTGGTTCTCCCAGGAAAAAGACGAATTTTGGGAGTTGAAAATGTGGTGGATGAGGATGAGTACAATCAGTTTGATGAAGTTCCTCCCTTTGCTACCTCCTCGGTTGTTCCTGACCTATATCCAACTAACAAAACTCCTTATGTTCGAAGAGACCATAAAGAAGGGATACTTCGACAAAGGCGCCGTCCAAAAAAGAAAGCACAGCATCAATGAACTGCCGCATTAAGTAATGTGGTTTCTAATATTTAGCAGCCATTTCTTGTAATGTGGTTTCTAACTATTGTGGCTGCAAGACTACTTTTATTTAGCAGCATCAAGTGGTTTGTAGCTATTGTGTCTGGAAAACATATGTACTTATTATCTAGTTTGTGTGAATCTTAATGTGTGCTTTGTCGAAATCTGGTGTTTTAAACATTATTGTGTCCTGCAAGACACATTTGCAGCTAGTTTCTGTGAAATGAATCTCATTTATTGGTATGTTGTGAAAGGAATACCCCTGTTAAAATTCAGACCTATACTTCTGAATGAAAACAGTCATACTGCTGCGAACGATACCTCAGACGGTGATTACTAGTTCCCCGTCTCAAAAGTGAACAGATCTGAGACGGTAATTAGTAATCCCCGTCTGAGAATATTGTTTCAAATAATCCCCCGTCTTTTTTGTCTTTTTACCAGTATTCCTTCAGACGGGGAATTAGTAATCCCCGTCAGACGGGGAATTGGTAATCCCCGTCAGACGGGGAATTACTAATCCCCGTCTGAGAACATGGTTTCAACCAATCCCTCTTACTAATTCCCCGTCCTTGCAAGAATCGCTAATGGAGGCGCTAATGGATGGAGGCGCTAATGGAGAAGCCTCCCGAAGCCGCTCCTGTTCGTCGTCAACGGGCTTCGCTTATAAACCCTATCCGTACCTCCTCTCCTCTCCGCTCCGCCGCTATCCGTACCTCCTCTCCTCTCCGCTCCATCCGTCCGAGCCGACGGCAAGAGGACGGGGTACATCCGTTTCACCCAGGCAGCACTCCTCTCCTCTCCTCTCCATCCGTCCCAGCCGACGGCAAGAGGAGGGTGTAGATGCGTTTCACTCCGCCAGACGACAGACCTCCGAAGTAGATCCGTTCGGCAGATCTACCGGCGTCGTGGTGAGTACTAGCTAGTTGCCTGTTTCCATATTTTGTCAGTACGAGGTGTATCTTCGTTGGATCTGTCGCTTGTGTTCTCGAAGTGTTTCGATTAGGTTTGCATGTCGTGTTAATTTCGATGTGTTAATTACAGTGTTTGTCCGTCCAGGCCACACTGGCAGGTTCGTCCACCGGCTGCTGCTCTCGACCCGAAGCCAGGCAGTACTTCTTGCGGTCAAGACGGCCCCCGCCTCCATCCACGGCAAGTATATATGTTTCTGGTCCACATATTGTTGATAGCACGGTCAAAACTCCGAATTACTTTATCCTTGTTAAACTGAAAACAGAATGGGGTTGCTCATTTGTTGTAGCAAATAAATCGTGTATTGAGTCGTTGACAGCAGTTTGGCTGCTACGGTCTAATTGAAAAACTGGGCACAGATGGATCGTCCGCGTGCAAATTGGGACAATGAGTCTACCAAAATGTTGCTTGACCTTTGCATTATTGAGAAGAGATCGTATAATTTCAACTCTAGAGGCCCAACCATGCGGGGATGGGCCAATATTCACGAAGGCCTGAAGTCCAAGATAGGTCCCAGATATGATGATAGGCAAATTAGATGCAAGCTTCAGACCCTGAAAAAGGCATACAACACCTGGGTGCACCTTCAACAGAAGCAGACTGGTCTCGGTCGTGACCCAAACACTGGCGCCATTTCAGCTGATGTATCCTTCTGGAACCAACGCCGGGTATGTTCTGTCACCATGTCCTTCAGTCATATTATTTGTTATACATAGCAGTACATCAACTATTTTTTATTTGTCTTGACTGCAGGTGGGCAATTCCCGTCAGGTGGATCTTGGGAAACCTCCCCTCTTCCTGGAGGAACTCAGCGAACTGTTTGGGAGGACACCCAGAGACCGGGGCAGTTTGATTTGCGCAGGTGGTGTGGCGCAGAGTTCGCAGAATGATGGCAGCGCTCACATTCCACAATGGAATGCTGGCAGCGCTCACTTTCCACAAGGGAGCGCAGGTTTTGCGGCGCCGTGGTCGCCGTGGTCTCAGAATGATGGCAGCGCTCACATTCCACAAGGGAGCGCAGGTTTTGTGGCGCAGTGGTCTCAGAATGATGGCAGCGCTCACATTGCACAAGGGAATGCTGGCAGCGCTCACATTCCACAAGGATGCACAGGTTTTGTGGCGCAGTGGTCTCAGAATGATGGCAGCGCTCACATTCGACAAGGGAATGCTGGCAGCGCTCACATTCCACAAGGGACTGCTGTAAGCGCTCACATTCCACAAGGGTGCGCGGGTGGTGTGGCGCAGTGGTCTCAGAATGCTGGCAGCGCTAACATTCCACAAGGGACTTCTGGCAGCGCTCACATTCCACAAGGGTGTGCAGGTGGTGTGGCGCAGTGGTCTCAGAATGCTGGCAGCGCTCACATTCCACAAGGGGCGCAGTGGCCGCTGAATGCAGCTGGCAGCGCTCACTGTCACCAAGGGGCTGCAGCATCTATGCAAAGGTTTTCGTCCCGAGAATTGGAGGCCGATAGTGCACCGAGGAATAGGAGTAGTACTGGCTCTTTGGAAAACTGTGTCCAGCAGTTGACCACTAGCGTATGCAAGCGATTGCAGCGTCGATGGAAGCCTGCGCAAGAGGAGATGAATCACGTGTTGGAGGTGTTGAAGAACGATGGCATCGAGGAGGGATCTGAGCTTTACTGCCAAGCTACGATCATATGCAAGGAACCAATGTATCGTGTGGCGTTCCTCCGGATCACTAAACCAGAGGCTCGCTTGAAATGGATCAATTACATGTGGGCGCACATGTAGTCCGCGCACATGTAGTCCGGGTAGTTGTGGTTCTGATGTGTTCTACTTATGCTCTGTATTGGTCGTGTACTCTTGTCAAACTTAAGCATGTTGTTTTAATTCCGCGTGTCAGTTATGTATCCTGTGCCCTGAACAATGTGTAATATGTCATGAATGTGTTATGGTATAATTCCGAATAAATATTACTGCTTACCTGCGGTAAATATATAGTTTGTGGTTCCTTTGTGCTTAAATAAATTCAGTGCATGCTAAGTTGTTGACTGTGCTGGTTGCAGCCCAAGGCTGAACACAGTGGACAAAGGAGCAGGACACGTGCATCCAGGTGGATAATATTGCCGAAAGGTATGCAGCCACCTTGCATTGTCTTGCTGACTTTTGTTTGTAAATAGTTATACATGCCCTGGACAGCTTGTAAGCTCTTCGACTGATGCTAATAATATATGTAGGATGTCCAACCCCGAGGAAGCAGACAACAGCGACACTTCGAGTGATGCTAGCTCCATCATCTACGGCCTTACGGCCTTGGGAGCCGCTAGTGCACTATTGGGAGCATCAATGAACAATGGACCATTGTGGGCTCCCCCACTCCCGTTGCCACATGTCACCGGACGTCAATGGGTTCAACAAGTTTTGCAAGAACCCGCGAGGAGCATGAGGAACTTTCGTATGTCTCCTGAGGCCTTCCAATATCTGCATCAGTTGCTAGTTGTGGATCATGGCCTGCGATCTACACAAGAGGTTGACTCGATAGAAGCTTTAGGAATGTTCGTCTGGGCTTGTGCTACCGGTCAGCAAACAAGTCAGATCATGGACACATTTTCGCGTTCTATGAGCACAGTAAGTACAAAGATGGCTGAGGTCGCAGAGGCCATGTACTCCTTCTCCAACAGAGTAATTGGTCCCAAGGACCCAACCTACACAACAATTGGTCCAGATATCGCCAAGTATTCACCCTACTTTGATGGATGCATAGGTGCTTTAGATGGAACTCACATTAAGATTATCACTGATAGGGTGTCACGTTTGGACATGATGAATAGGATTGGTCTCACAACCTATAATGTTTTAGCAATAGTGGACTTCACAATGCGGTTCTTATTTGTTGGAACCGGGAGTGCGGGGTCATGCAATGACTTGGATGTCCTAAGGGATTGTTCGATGCAGCGAAGTTACCCACATCCACCAGCAGGTTAGTATTTTTGTTGATGGATTGGAAGGCACAAAATTACAATTCCTATGTGTCACTAATGTTGTATGTTACTAATAATGTTTTGTAGGAAGGTTCTATCTCTGTGACACTGGTTATGAATTGAGACAACGATATTTGACGCCATATCAGTATAAAAGCAAGCGATCACATATTAGAAAGCTGCAGGCGAATTTTAACAAGCACCATTCAATCCTTCGCATGTTTGTTGAAAGGACAATTGGGGTGCTGAAGAAAAGGTGGCACATATTAAAGGAAGTTCCGTTATGTGCGAGAGATATTCAAAACAAGATCATCATTGCATGCTTTGGTATGCACAACTATTTGCAGTCCTTTGCCCACCAGAACCACAGATGTTTGCCAATCCTCAAGTTGTGAATTTTGTGGCACACTACTCTGGTTCTAATATGGAGGGTGTGCGAAATTGGATTGCTCAAGGACTAGGCGAAAGACTTTAGTGTTGTGGTATGGCACCTTCGTCAACATACCAACAAATTTGCTTACTCACTTCTTACCAATACTTTTGCTGTTTCACTAATCATTAGTGCATACATGCAGGTTCTTAATGGTTATTATTAATGAGGCCTGGGTGTTTCATGCATGTGTTGTTGAGGATGGCTTCACCAAGTATAAATGTGCATGTTGCAGCATACGTAGCCTTATATATGTGCATGTTGCAGCATACGTAGCCTATTTAGTATGTTCACTTTAGTGTTGTGGTATATAACCACTGATGGCTAGCTGTATTTGTTGTGCCATATGTTGTACGTATTGTAACGAACTGATATTTGTGTGGACATAAATTTGTGTGGACATGTGGTTATATTTGTATGGACATGTGTTGTCATTTGGCACGATCTGTTGTCTGTATTTGTTGCGTTAAAGGATTTGAAGTGCCATTAAGACTGTTTGTAACTGGCGCCATTTGACCCGCAATGCAGTTTATAAGATGGTTGAGCAACTGGATGTGTTGCCGCCAAATTGAGATGGATTGTACATGTTTCTAGAAATATTCAGACGGGTAACACTTAAACTCCGTCTGAGATAACACTTATTCAGACGGTAAATTACAACTCCCCGTCTGTACATTTCTGTTCTGCTCTGAGTTAACTATGTTTCAGACGGTAATTTCCTATTCCCCGTCTGAGATATTCCTGCTCTGCTCCTGTGCTACTTAATGTGTCTTGCATGTTTCGTTGTAATTTCTTTATAAATGAAGAACGTACTAGCTAGTTTTCTTCAATGTCATGTAAATGGAGTTAAAAATTTTGTTATGTTAATTGAATTTAACATATGCTCTGTGACAAAATGGATCTTTTCCATCAAAATTTGGGAATATGAGATAAAAATTATATTATTCCATGACACTAATATATGTCTAATTAATAGTCATTTGATGCGATCCGGAGATTAAAAACTGAATGAAAGTAAATTAACTAACTAAACTATATTAGCTTTGATTTCCATCGGCTTGGCAAGTTCTGCAGAGATGAAAGCGTCGACTGCAGCGTAGAAGAGTTGGTCCTGTGTCAAGTCCTCCCGGTCCCAGTCTTCATGAACCTTTTTATTCAACTTGTGATCCATGTTTCCTCTCAATAGCACTTCAACTAAAGTCTTTAGCGCTGGCCTTTTCCCCTTACTCCCAAAGCCCATCCTTATGCCAATCTTCTGTAAATCGACCCAGTTCCGCACATAGAGGCCATGGTCATTCGCCAACCTCTCGACGTCTTCAGAGATGTCTGCCCCGAGGAATTTGCAGTGAGGGCACCCCAGGAATTCAGCCAGAATCACGTCGTAGATGTTGTACTCGGTGCGGTATATCTGGAACACCAGACAGCGGGTACCGACGCAAAGCTGTAAAAGGGCCGTCTTGTACCGCCTACGGAAGAGTCTTTCATAGACGAGCCATTCGGTGTCGAGGCCGACGAGAAGGTGTTCGCGATGGTCCCCGCGAACCTCTTTGATCCAGTCGTACACAGCTTCCCACGACTTCGTCACCGTGGTCTTGATCACCGTGCCGTTGAATAGTATGTCGTGTTCCGTCGTCGTCACCATGGCCGCCGCGTAGTCGACGGCGGCCGTCGTCTTTGCCATGGTCGTGCCCACCGCGTCGTCGACAGTCGCCGCCTCCATGGCACCAGCCGCATCGTCGACGGGCGTCGTCGCCTTGGTCGCCGCGTCGTCGAGGTTCCTCCTCTTCGCCATGGCCGCCGCGTCATCGACGGTCGCCGCCGCCATTCCCTCCGCGTCGTCCACGGTCGTCATCGCCATGGTCGCCGCGTCATGGATGTTCTTCCTCTTCGCCATGGTCGCCCCGTCGAGGTCCTTCGAAGGAGAATTCGTCGTCGAGGGCAGGTCGATCGTCGCGGCGAGAGTAGAGGTAGCGCGCGCGGCGGAAGCGAACGGCCGGGGCGGGGAAGTTTTCGATCGATCGATGGAGTGGGTTGTCGTACGTACGTCGTCGTCGCAATTTATATACAGTGAGGGTGAATGCCATCAGTCGCGTCGCGAATCGACTCGCGCCCCGGCGGAATTGAGGCTTCGCGGCCGGCCGGAATCGACGTCTCGTCTGCGCCGAAGAAATATATATATTAAAACAGAGCATTTACCTCTACGCGGTTGCCATTATTTATTCCGGCTTCTCGCGAAACGTTGCGTCGCGCGCGAAATGAATCGGTGCGTCTCCGTCCACACGCCACGCACGGCCGTTCGTACCCGGCCGCCGGCATGCAAATTAATTCCCCGGCCGGCCGGTTTGCAAGCAGCCAAATTACGACGGGGATACACACAGACGGGGGAATGCCGCCACAAATTCACCGTCTGACAAAAAATCACTCAGACGGGTAAACGACACAACCGTCTTAATTGATGCACACTCTGAGACGGGTAAATCTCCCTCCACAGAAACACCGTCTGAAAAATTTACGTCAGACGGTGAACATGTAGCCCCGTCTGAAAGGATGTATCAGTGGACGGCCACAAAATATCTCAGACGGCTGAAACTAACACCCGTCTGACTTAGTTCTGTCTCAGACGGTGTTATTACTGCCGTCTGAAACGTCACGTCTGTGATATTCGTTTCTGTAGTAGTGTTGTGCGTTTTTGCTTTGCACTTGGGCAAAATACATTCCGAGCGTCAACTCTTGGTCAAATTACAGTAACGGCAAGTAGTGAAAATTATAAGCAGCGTGGCCGGATCCAAATTCACAAGCACGTCCTATTACGTTTTGCCGTTGATCGGTAGCTGCAGGAACGAGAACTAGAGCCGCCCCGCGCGGCTGAGCGGGCCTGATCACTGAACATGCACACGTGTATTTTACGATGCCCCTTGCAACTGACAAGCACGAACAGTCTCTGTTACCCACGCAAGGCTAATACGGCGTGAAAAGGAAAGGGGCAATGCAAAGAAAAGTTACAGGACCAGCACAGCATGTCCTCCTGACGGTACGATGCCGAAGAAGCGCCCGAAAATTCTCCGTTTACTTTGTCAGCCATTAACTTGTGGGAGCGCTGCAAAAACGTGGAGGCAGGAGGAACCATGAGAACAAACTCTTTTTTTACAAATCTAGAAGGAAACTGGAATAATTGGTAGGCTAACATACCACGATCATTTCTGCTTAGCTTATCGACACACAAGACTATCGAAAGATGAACTTACTTACCACGCACAATCTTGACGATCCTGACGAACACTACCCCAAGCATCACCGCTGCCGAGTCTACCACAAGGTCCATCCATATTTGAAAAGCAGCAGCTCCATGACCCCCATCTGCACCCGTCACAACAGCAGATTTCGATAAAAAAAATTCCGTTGTTATCCGAACTCTTTGGCGAAAGATTGCTACTTGCTAGTACGGACGAAGAGATGGAGGAGAAAGGGGACTCACATTCCGGCCCCTGCGGCAGTAAGGATATCTTGACGCGTAGGAAGCAGCCGTAGCCGACCACGAGCACCTCCTCGCCGCGGATCCTCTCGAGCCACCCCAGCGCCGACGCCACCCTTGCAGAGTCCTCAATGCACCGGGCGCAGTCCGCTGCCGAGCGGTCTGCCGTGCACTCGCCGCCGTACAGCGCCGCCGGTGCGGTCGGGCCGGCGTAGAACCAGCCGTGGAACGCGTCCTCCTTGGGCGACGAGGAGCTGGAGTCCGCGTAGGACACGAAGCACTCGTCGCGCCAGGCGCCGGCGCGCACGCTGGTGGCGGCGCAGCCGCCCGTGACGTCCCTGGCGGCGGCGGACATGCACGCGTTGCAGGCGCCGGCCGCCGCCGGGGAGGAGGAGGAGTTCGCGCGGAAGCAGACGCCGCGCACGAAGGCGCGGCCGACATGCACGGTGGCGAAGGCGTGTGGCGCGGATGCGGTGGAAGAGGGGAGGGCGGCGAGAGCGGAAGACAAGATGGTGCGAAACGCTGTGTCGTCGTTCTTGGACGGCGGCGTCGGCGCCGGGCCGCAGTCGAGCAGAGGGGGGTGGTGGTGGTGACCGCCCGTGCTGCCCTCCACGACGACCGCCACGCCAGTGTCAACCATCCCGAGCACAGCGACGAGGACGAGGACGAGGAGCGCGGCTAGCCGAGGGTGCAACAAGTGGAGGCCCGGACCGAGGTCGCCGGTGCCTGGTGAGGAAAAGCGGAGCTCGCGGGAGCGTTGGAAGAAAAGGGAGACGGGTGAGCAGACGAGAACCGGGGTGTTTCCTGCACGCTCCGTAAAACACCTGAGTGAGTGAGCTAGGACTTGTTTCCCGATCTGGCGAATTCCTATCCCACGCGCTGGTTTTGTCCTCCTTCCCGTTTCTGTGCAGGTGATCACTGCGTGTCTGAGAAAAAGGAACGCAGAATGGGACCGCGCGTCACGTTGTACGCAGAGACTTCCGAGCGAGCACAGTGCTAGCTCTCCATTTTGGCTTGGAAAAATAGTGCAAATTAACCCCTCCGTGCAAACTATGAAAACTTCAATCTGAGCCACACGATGTTGATCTAAGGGTGCGCTCAAGGGAGGTGGGAGAGGTGATTTACAAAAGTGACTTTGCAAATCACCGTGATTTACAAAAGTGACTTTGCAAATCACCCCTTCCACCTCCACCGAGCTTGTAAATCACTCCTCCTACCTCCCCTGAGCGCTCCCCTTAGATCAACATCGTGTGGCTCAGATTAAAGTTTCCATAGTTTGCACGGAGAGGTTGGTTTCCACCTGATACGTTCCCAGAAAAATAAGCGTTTTCCGAATTGCACTTGTTCTCTAGTTAGCCCTGAACCTTGAGCCGTCGAGCAGGGTTGCGCCGCGCTAGCTATGCTGTAATCTAGTAAAAGCGTTAACCGTAGACGAAACCATGAAACGCGTTACATCATATACTATAGGAACACGCTACATTGACAGACAGGTGGAAAGGCAGCGTGCCCGTGATATGCATGGCACGTTCTTGTTTGGAGTGTACTAGTTACTTATTAGACCAGCAAGCGCGTGTGCCTGATGTGTGCTCTTGCAGGCGAGCCATGCACAAGCGCGCCCGTGTGGCTCAAGGGTCGGACCACGTGACCCGGTCGTCCTTGTTGAGTCCGAGCGCGTCCCACACTGCCGGCGACCCGTCCACGATGTGGTTCTCGCACGGCGGCTCGAAGTTGTCCGCGAAGGAGAGGAAGCATCCGGCGCACCACGTGCCGCCGCGCCGGCTGCCCTAGCATCTCGTGGCGGCGGTCAGTCATGTGAGGCGGTCCCCGTCCCTCGGCTTCTCTCCGCCCGCTCGCGCCGAAGCAGAGGCCGCGCGAGAAGACGCGGTCAGGGCCGGCGACGTGGGAACGCACGCACGGAGACGAAGCCCGTGGGCGCGGCCGAGGCGGCGGAGGGGAGGGCGTCAAGGAACGACCGCACGTTGGTGCGGAACGTGCAGGAGGGCGCCGCTGACGATGGGCCGCAGTCGAGCAGATCTAGGCGGGAACTGGGTGCTCGTGTTGTCTTCCTCCAGCTGGAAAGCGATCACCGATTCTGCCATCACAACTATGGGGAGGAGCACGAGCAGAGCCAGAGCGGAAAGGCCGGTGATCTTTCGCAGCGCCATCAGCAACGCCCGCGGCGACAACGGATGCGGTTGTGGTGGTGGTGTGCGACGGCGGCAGCGATCGCTGGAAAAGTAGCAAGCGCCGGCCGGTGTGGGTCGCTGCGCGCTGTTGAGCGATCAATCATGTGAGCCAGGAGAAGCCCGGAACCATGTGCCTTTCTGAATAGGGGTTGCCGGCCACCACCCTCATCCGTCCGCAGCTAGCATGGATCCTACAAGCTTCGCGGAGACGGCGATGGCTGGCTGAATCGGTCCGGCAAGGCTTGGCACGATCAGCTTGCACCGATTTAGTCCGGCACGGCCGCGTGGGTGAGCCCTGCCTGCGGCTAGCTATTCGCGGCAAGCATTAGTACCGCGGGCTCTTTAGTCTTTACCTACGCGTCTCGGCGTGTCGCTTTGGTGAAAACGGGCTCCGATTGAACGGCCGGTTCGCATGGCCGCGTCGTGGACCCGACGACCGACGTGTCGACTTGTTCTGAGTAGGAGTAGCTGCTAGCTAGAGATCGCGTGGTCACTGTTCAGTCTGTACGCTACGCGGAGCCTGCAGCGCTAGGTCAGTAGCTGTGCTCATTGTGTTCCCGTTGGCCGCGCGGATCATGATGTGCTTCCCGCACCGGCCTCCGTCGCCGTGCAACCAGCCGGTGGCGCGACCACCTTCTCGCTGTCGTTGTAGAACTTCCCAGTGCAGGCGGCCGCGCCGCCGTCGTCCCCGCCCTCGGCGAAGCTGTTGAGCGTGAGCATGGCTGGGGTGCTGCCCGTGACGCGCGGGAAGCAGGCGTACGTGTTGTAGGGCTGCCCGGCCACGCAGCACTCGGAGTCGTTCTCCGTGTTGCAGCGGCCGGACTTGCCGAGGATGGAGCCGCTCGGCTGGCAGGTCTGCAGGAGCGAACGGTGCGGGAAGGCCGCCTCTCCCAGGCCGGGTGCGTGAAGGATCACAAGCAGGAGCAGCAGCAGCAGCAGCAGCAGCGCCACCAGGCAGGTGGCACGGCTAGTCTTGCTACTAATAGGAGCCATGTTTACTGGTGAATTGGTGATCTCTCTCCCGCAGCTCTATACGCCAGCTTATGTAGACGCGAGAGGCTGCCCGGTAACTACGGTAACGTGTTTTTTTTTTATCAAACATACCTGTATTATAAGTTAAGGAAGAGTACAAATACGTGTACACATACAGGTACATTAAGAAGGATACAGGACAGCTGTCCAACCAAACAAGCAAAAAGGCCCCTAGAAAACAGAAAAACACAAAGAAGCCCCTGGCCTTTGAGCTCTACAGAAGCAGCCGATCTCATCACCGCCAGCCGACGCCGGCGACAACAAATCCGGCCACCACCACCATCCCGGTAACTACGGTAACATGTTGATCGGAGCAGAGTTTGTGTTGACTTGAGGGAGGTCAACAGAGTCAGTCGTCGATCGCCCGGCCGT
Source organism: Eragrostis nindensis (assembly GCA_012490785.1). Lineage (NCBI taxonomy): Eukaryota > Viridiplantae > Streptophyta > Magnoliopsida > Poales > Poaceae > Eragrostis > Eragrostis nindensis. The sequence continues at coordinate 448,250 of JAAXCT010000343.1, forward strand.
GAAAGACTTGACTCAAGAGGAGCTCACTGAGCTAGCTGCAGGACGCGCTGACTGGCTGACGTGCCGCGCGCTACACGGCCGCTGAATTTTACTCGAATGATTTAATTCATTGTATTTGCCCCCAAAGATATGAACTAGTATCATATTAGCGTTACACTGCTTGACAAATGGGGTTGTGTTTGATAAACCAATACCGTTCTCTGAGCTTTTGGTGGTATTTTCTTGTGTTATGTTGTCGTATCCATTTTGAAGAACTTATAATTATGATTCATCCAAAATCTTTCGTGATCGAGGTGCTACAAAAAACTCGACCTGCCGGGGGTAAGACCGCCCCCGACGGCATTTTGCTAAGGAGAAGAGCCTCTCACGCAGGCCGAGAAAACCCCCGAACCCCCTCCCCGATCCTACACAGGGACTCAGCTGGCCGTTGTGAGCTTCGGCGCGAGTCTTAACCATGTGCTTTGACCCGGGGAGAGCGAGGGGAATTTTTTTGCACTTCCAGTAAACAGTACCCTCTCGGGCACTGTTCACCGAAAATGCCTCAGTGCCGCGGCGGGGCTCGAACCCGGACCGGCCGGACAGGAGCCGAAGCTCCCGGAGCACTCTGCTCTAGCCAGCCGGGAGCCCACGCGTTGGCGATCGAGGTGCTACAAGCATGGGGCTTCGGGAGACGGTGGCGCGATTGGATTGCCATTCTACTGGCCACCTCCTCAACTCGAGTCCTCCTCAATGGTCAACTGGGACAGTCGATTGAACACAGGCGCGGGCTCCGTCAGGGCGATCCCCTTTTGCCAATGCTGTTTATCATGGCGATGGACGTGTTGGACCGGATGATCGCCAAGGCCAGCGAGCAGCACCTCCTCCAGCCAATCGGCCATGATGCAGTGAAGCATAGGTGCAGCATGTATGCAGACGATGCAATTCTGTTCGCGGCGCCGACAGTACAAGAGGTGGCAAGCATAAAGGAGGTGCTGCGCATCTTCTGTTGCGCGTCAGGTCTGCAAACGAACATTGAAAAATGTTCGCTCACTCCGATTTGGGGGTGCGAGGAGGAGGAATTGGCCGCGATACATTCTGTGTTCCCATGCAGGATTGAGCAATTCCCCATCAAGTATTTGGGGTTGCCTCTGTCGACGAAGGTGCTTACGAAATCACAGCTGCGCCCAATAGTGGAACAGGTAGCGGCAAAGTTACCACTATGGCAAGGATCCCTGGTACAGCGAAGCAGTCGTTTAATCCAGGTCAAATTCGTTCTATCAGCTATCCCTGTGCACATAATGCTGTCAGACAGAGTGCCGCAATGGGTGATTGATGAAATCGAGGGCATCTGCCGGCGCTACCTGTGGGCGGGACAGGAGGCCTCACTTCGCGGCAAGTGCATGGTGGCCTGGAGCGTTGTCAAGAAGCCAACTTGCTATGGTGGTCTTGGGGTCATGGACATGAAGCTCTCTAGAGTGGCGTTGCGCACGAGGTGGCTCTGGTTACAGAAGACACAGCAAGACCGCCTCTGGTCAGAGCTGCAGCTAGAGATCGAGCCGGAGGTACAGGCGCTCTTCAACGCATCTGTCACAGTGGACGTCGGTAATGGAAACCGCTGCCTATTCTGGATGGACAATTGGCTTGACGGACGCCCGATTAGCGAACGCGCACTAACTTTATGGCGCATGGCAAGCAAGAGAACCAGGGAAGGCCGGACGGTGGCGGAAGCAATACCAAATGAGAGCTGGACGGAGGACATTGAGGGACCATTCTCAGTACAAGCAATCGTTGAGTACGTGCACCTCTCGGTGCGCCTCGAAGGAATGCAGCTGACATCGTCCGAGGATAGATTCATATGGAGATGGACCGCCAATGGCCAGTACTCTACGAAATCTGCCTACGAAATGCTGCACCAGGGTTCGATCAAGTTCAAGGGAGGAAATCTAATCTGGAAGTCTTGGGCGCCCCTCAAGGTGAAGATTTTTGTATGGCTCGTCTTCCGTCGAAGGATATGGACTGCAGACCGACGCATTCACCATGGGCTGGACGCGCACAAGGCCTGCTGGTTCTGCGACCAAAGCGACGAGACGGCAGCGCATATCCTGGTGAACTGCCCATACGCGAAAGAAGTGTGGTGGCATGTTCTCAGCTGGGCAGGATGTCAGTGCACTTTCACGGCGTCCACGATCACTCCGCTGGCATGGTGGCGCCGAGTGCGGCGACTACAGGATGGCGCCAAGAGGAAAGCGATCAACACGTTGTTCATGCTCACCACCTGGGAGCTTTGGAAAGAGAGGAATGCCCGCCTCTTCCAAGGCAATGAGCGATCGGCGCAGGTGCTGGCTTTGGCGATACGAGATCAGGCCAGAACATGGGTCCAGGCCGGAGCGCGGGCGTTAGGTTGTCTAATTAGCGAGTAATCCACTATGTAATAGTGGTCCTGCCGGAAGAAACCGGGAGGATGGTAGGTGCGAGTCTGTTCGTGCTCTACGTAGTTTGTAACAACTTTAGCTCTTCTTCTTAATTCAAAGATACGCAGCTCTCCTGCGTATTCGTGAAAAAAATTCATCCAAAATCATATGAATGCCATGTGTATCTAATTCTTATTTATTTGACTGAGAATCAGTTGAAAGGCGACAAACAGTTTTCTTGAACATTAAGGCATCGTTTATTCTACCATCATTCCTATGCTTTAGTTTTTTCTTGGCACATTACAGTTTTCTCATCTAGTTGGATTGACCTGCAATGGCACTACGTGCAGGTATCAGTTTGAATTTGGAGGTTTGCAGATCAAACTGTGTAATCTAACCCTCTATATGGTGCAGGATCAATGCTAGCATATATCCTACTGCTAGTGTTACCATTGGATTCTAGTACTAGTTCATGTTGCTAGCTTGTAGTACTGGTACCAGGGTACACACCCTGGCCAGTGGCCTGCTGAAATTATCGGACAATCAACAGAATATAGCACGTAATGCATTATTCATCTGGGCAGCATGCTGAACATGCATGAAGGATGATGCTTTGGAATGAGCCCTGGGAACCACATAAATGGAAGTTTTATCTATGTGATTTTCGGTTCAGAAAAGCCCAGGAGGTATGGACTATACACTGCAGATATTTGTGTCAGAAGAGTTAATGAATACATCATAAACTGTGTCTATTTTTTATGAGCGTGAGCGTGTGTGTGTGTGTGTTTTCAGATTGTTTCGGCAGTCAGCCAACTCTGAATTTCAGCTGGTGGTCAAGATCAAGGCTGAATGTGAGGCCTGGAGGTCTGCAGGCCCTCTGGTGACAAACAAATTGTCTCCGTAAGTATTACAGTTTGATTCTTGAACAATTTATTATTATTATTATTATTATTATTTCTGATGCAGATTGCCAAATTAGTATTTTTAATACAGCTGCAAGACTGCCTCAATGCATTGAAGAAACGCTTGCGTCATTCCGAAAGAATTGAAAAGATAGCAAAAAATTATTTTAACACAAGTAGTCAATTTTTATTAGGTCTAAGTAGTGAACGTGTGAACTGTACATTATTGGTTCCTAAACAACACTTCACGGCCAAATGAATCAACATTCGAGGAGACCCACAGATCGATGTGGCCAAAGTAGTGAGTAGAGCAGCTCACAGGATTACACGCTCTGCACTCCAACAGAAATACAGAACCAAGCTAGTCAAGTGTTCACAGAAAATACAGTAAGATATGAAATAGCACACGACTCCAAGTATCACTGATCACAGGGCATGCAACGGCGTTGCAAGTCTTTACATGAACGTGACGATGGCCAGAGTTAAAGTAACTACTCACTAAAATTTTCTGAAAACAAACTAGCTAGTCACTGAAGAAGACTGCAAGTACCGGTAGAGCTATTGGTAGATGGGTTCTCACTTCACAGGAACGGACTGTCAAGTACTCAAGTTCAGGCAGCGCCCAATTCCTGCACCATGGTGGTACAAGGACTAACGGCCAGGCAGCGCCCAATTCCTGACGGCCAGGCAGCGCACCATGTCATATGCTAATTGTTGCTCGCCAAAAGCAAAGGTTACCGGTCGATCGATGAACGTACCTGTCCTCATGCTGGATTTTGATTCATTTGGCCGGCTCTCCTGATGCAGCACAGTATCCCGCACACTTCGATGACTGCGACTCCAACCACGTCTATAACGAAGACGATGTCGAATACTGCAAACATGGACATAAACCCGTCAAAATCACGGTACCAGCACAACGCTTCTGTTTTTATTCGATGATATGTAACAAAGGGAGGGGCCGATCGAAAGCTCTCACAGATGATCTCCCACAGCGGCTGTGGAGGCACCAGCAGCACGCGGAGGACGCAGTCGTAGCCGACCACCACAACCGAGTCGCCGTGGACCGGCGAGAGCTGGCGCGTCCGCTTCAGCTCCGGCACCACCAGCGCCGACTCGTTCAGGCACCGGGAGCACTCCTCCGCCGCGCGGTCGTCCGTGCACTGGCTCGTCAGCGCCGCGGTCGGGCTCGTGCCGTCGTCGTCGCCGTCGTCGTAGAACCAGGCTCGGAACGAGGCCTCGCGGGCCGACGTCGCGTTGGTGTCCGCGAAGGAGAGGAAGCACCCGGCGCGCCACGTGCCGCCGCGCCGGCTGCCGTTGCACCTGGTGGCCACGTCGCTGGCGGCGGCGGACAGGCACGCGAGGCAGTCGCCGCCGCCGCCGGTCGTGGCGAAGCAGAGGCCGCGAGCGAAGGCGCGGTCGGAGCCGCCGCCATGGGACCGCGTGGCGGCGAAGCCCGTGGGCGCGGCCGCGGCGGCGGAGGGGAGGGCGCCGAGGAGCGAGAGCACGTTGGCGCGGAACGCGGTGGAAGGCGCCGCCGACGCCGGGCCGCAGTCGAGCAGAGGCGGGAAGTGGCTGCTCGTGTTGTCTGCCTCCAGCTTCAAAGCGACCCCCGGTTCCGCCATCTCCGCGACGACGAAGACGAGGAGGAGGAGCAGAGCGGAGAGGCCGGAGAGCTTCGGCAAAGCCATAGCGGCGCCGCGGCGGCAACTTTGGTGGTCTGCGTCGGCGGCGGCGATCAGTGGAAAAGTAGCAAGCGTCAGTGTGCGCTGCTGCGCGCTGTTTGAGTGATCTTGTACGCCAGGAGGAGCCCACTACCGTGTGCCTTTTTGAGTGCTAACCACCACCCAGTCCACCACCCTCATCCGTGCACAACATGGATCCTGCAAAACTTCTCAGCGAAGGCGATCGCTGCACCGATCTGGAAAAAGGTTTGGCATATTCACCTTGCACCGATTTAGTTTGGCGTGGCCGCGCGGTGAGCCCTACGGCAAGCACTTGGCGCAGGCAGTGCTAGCCTTTGCATTTATACGCGTCTCGCCAGTCGCCATGTTCCTTTGTTGAAAACGCGTTCAGATTGAACACGTCTCCTTGGTCATGTCTAGTCTACTGAGCACCGGCAGCGCAAGGGCAGTAGCTGTGTGTTAATTGTGCACTTTTTTTTTTTACGAATTTCAGCTCCCTGCATGAGTACATTCCAAATGTGCGTCCAAGGTGGTGGCGCACCGGTGCGGTGCTGGATCTCCCCTTGGTCCACAGTTCGCCGCGATGTTCGCGTTGTACGTAGCCTATTGGTGGACAAGCGCAAACTCGCTTGGCTTACAGCAACGATTCGAGGTTGCAAGGCCGGGTAACCAAACTCTCGCGGCCGGCCAGGAACTGCCAGTCCTATTACGCCTGCCGGTTGATCGGCAGCGCCCAGGAACGAGAACGACAGACGCCCCGCGCCTTATATAGCGCCCTGATCAGTGAACGTGCGCACTTCTATTTTACGAAGCCTCTTGCTACATTATCATGTACCCACGCACGGTTCATACGGCGTGAAAGAAAAGTCACAAGACCAGCGCAACACGTCCTGATCTCCTGATGGCATGACGCAGAAGCCGCCCGAAAATTCTCCGTCTACTTGCAACATTATCATGTACTCTTGCAGTGAGATGATCAGCATGCTGGAGTGGATGGAAAAGAAGAGGAGAGGCCGGCGTGAGGAAGTGTGAGCCGAGAGGTGTTTCTTGCACACACCTGAAAGGACTTGTTTCCCGTTTGGGCCAACTGCTATCCTCCCGCGCTTGTTCTGCCTTCCTCCCGTTTCTGTGTAGCGGATGGCTCTGTCTTTGAAAAAGGCACATGGCCTGTGTGAGACCCGCATCTACAGATATTTGTGCATTGTATTTCAGTTACAAACACAAGTCTTGTTGTAGGAAAAGTAGTAGAATCTTAAAGTAGGTTAATACATACCACTTGTTAATTGTTCACACTGCCTTTGGTGACCTCAAAAATATTCAATGGCTCTAAGGTAGGCTCAAATTTGCTTGTTGTGCGCAATCTTCTGTGTTTAGGAAGACGAGTACTAATCCCAAGAAATACTCAAGCTGCAGACAAATGAATTCCCATGGCACTTTGGCAATGGCAGACATTGAACCGTAGATGAAACCATGAAACGTTACGTCTCGATTATAGGAAACACACGCATACATTACGCGAGAATACATTCGTGAACACAGGTCAAAAAAAAAAAGAAGAAGAATACATTCGTGAACAAGGTGATTGACATGGCATGATCACGCACACATGTTCTTATTTGGAATACTTATGCAGGTACTAGCTTATACCAGCAAACGCGTGTGCCGGTGTGCTCTCGCACACGCGCGTCCGGCGGCCCCGGCCACTCCAGTGGCTCACGCGTCGGACCACGTGACCCGGGCCTGGCCGTCGTCCTTGTTGAGCCCCAGGTCCTTCCACACGGCCGGCGACCCATCGACGATGTGGTTCCGGCATGGAGGCTCGAAGTTGTGCTCGTCGTTGCAGCCGTGCTGGGAGTCGCACTCGTCGACGACCATCGCGCTGACCGAGTTCCCGTTGGCCGCGCTGATCACGATGTGCTTGCTGCACCGGCTCCTCTGGTCGAACCAGCCGGTGGACAGCGCCACCACCTTCTCTCTGTCGTTGTAGAACTCCCCGGTGCAGGCGGCCGCGCCGCCGCCGTCCCCGCCCGCGGCGAAGCTGTTATTTTTTTTCTCGAATACGCAGGAGAGCAGCGCATCTTTGTATTAAGGAGAAAAAGGTCCAAGGACCAATTACACGACGCGATTGCTCAAGGCGATCGCTAGGCAGCCTTACACTGATTTATGTTATTTGAACAGAAGACTACCTAACCTAGTACATAAGCCTACTCTCGCAATAAGATACAACCTAATTGCCGTGCGCCGGCCATGACCCATAATTTTGATTCTGCCAGGATGTTCTCTACGATCTGGGTTGGCGCCGTGGTGATGTTATTGAAAACCTGATCGTTCCGTGCCTTCCAAATATTCCAAGCAATCAGCTGCACCATTGTGTCAAGGCCTTTTTTTCTTTGCTTAGTCATGGTCCTCCGTAAGCCTAGCCACCATTCGACTAGCTCCTTTGCTTGGGTGTTGAATTTATGTCCAAGTCCGACGCGGTCTAGAAGTTGCCACCATACTTGGCGTGCGACCGGACATTGAAGTAACAGGTGGTCGACATGCTCCGGAGCTTGACCACAGAGCGCGCACAAGTCGTCATCCTGGAGTCCATGGCGCTTCCGCCGTTCTGCAGTCCATGTTCGTTTGTGGAAGGCGAGGTAGAAAGCGGCGAAGCTGTTGAGCGTGAGCGTGGCTCGTGTGCTGCCCGTGACGGGCGGGGAGCAGGCGTACGTGGTGTAGCTCTGCCCCCGTCCTTGCAGCACTCAGAGCCGTTCTCCGTGTTGCAGCTGCCGGACTTGCCGGGGATGGAGCCGCTCGGCTGGCAGGTCTGCAGAAGCGAACGGTACGGAAAGGCTTGTGCGAGGCCGCCACCGCTGCTGACGGCTGGTTCGTGAAGGATCACGAGCAGCAGCAGCGCCGCCACGCAGGTGGCGCGGCTAGTGGCGCCACTAGCTGGAGCCATGTCTAGTCGTGACTTGGTGATTTCCTAATTCCTACGGCTCCAGGCGCAGCTTATATAGCCTCCAGAAACAGAAACAGTGCCCGGTAACGTGGGGAACGGAGAGGGTTTTGGTTGGCCAGAGGTCAGTAACACCTGCAGTCGTCGACCACCGGTACTTAGTCGAGATAAGGTAACTAAGGAGTGTTCGTTTCTTTAGGCCTAAAGGTCACATCAAAACTAATTTTGTTATTTAAGCGTCTTAAATAAGTCTAATTACAAAACTTTTTTACAGATGTGCGCTAATTTGCGAGACAAATCTAACGAGCCTAATTAATCTATGTTTCGCTACAGTGATGCTACAGTAACCATCGTCTAATCACGACTTAATTACCCTTATTAGATTCGTCTAACAAATTAATACAAAATTCTGTAGTTTATTTTTTAATTAGATTTTATTTAATACCCCTAAATAACAAGATTCTAGCAGGCCTAAAATTAGGCCTAGAGAAACGAACACCTTCTAAGCTTTACGACGCTGACGTGTCGCATGTTACACGGCCACTGACCTCAGATCAAGGTTCCCTGTGGCCCTGGGCTCGTCGTCCTCGTCCAGTTCCAGGAAAGAGGGAAGAGGGGTACCCGAGTTTGATCGTTGACCCAGTTGACCTGTTATGTTACAGTGCCCCGGATCGATTTGCGCAAGTTGACGGTAGACACCCTTGTCCCAAGGGACGACAGACAGATTGGATGGCCCAACATCTCCTTGACATAGATTTACAAAAAATATTGAAAAGTTGTTTCGAAATGTTGAAATGTCACACCCTAAAATCCAGAGCCAAAATCAAAACAGTAAAAATGGCTAAAAATTTAAATCTTTTGTTCGATCTTACCTTGTCACGAATTTTCAAAAATAAAATTCACTAAAATAATTCAACCTTAGTTTAAAGTTGGAATTTAGAAATATAAAATTAGTTCTCAAGTGTTTGCTCCATTTAAATTTCCACTAAAAACTTTGAACCTTTTCGAATTTACAAGAAATTAAAATAAAGTAGACCAAGTTTCCAATTCAAATTTCAAAAGTTTGAATTTTAAACTTGCATAAAAACTCATCATATGCATTTCTGGATTTTATTGGATTTATTTTGAGTGTTTGAGCAGTTTTTGTTTTTGTTCGAATTTGAAATCCTTTCAAATTCGAATTCCAGAAAAAGATCAAATCCTCTCTTCTTATCGGGCTGCTCTTTTCCTTTTTCTCTCTGCCGGCCCAACCCCTTTCTCCCTTCCTTCTCTTTTTCTTTTCCCTCTCGGGCCGCAGCCGCCCCGGCCCAACTTCTCCTCTCGGCCCAGCCTGCCAGCTGCTCCCCTTCCCTCTCTTGTCTGGCTGACGCGTGGGGCCCGCCCATCGTCCTCCTCCCTCGTCCAGTCAAGTCGCCGCCCATACCGCGGCCGCCGCCGACGTCACGCATCACCTCCCGCCGCCTTACTGTCGCCACCGCCTCTCCCTTCCTTGCCGCGCCCGCCAAGCCTCCGACCGTGTACCGCCTTCGCCGTCCTTAAAAACGGACCCAAGCCCCCTTCCTTTCCTCATTCCCCTTTTTTCCCCTTCTCTCTCTCTCGTCTCTTCGGCGAGCTCTCCGGTGAGCCCCTCCGCTGTCTCCGGTGAGCCCCACTCCTCCTTCCTTCTCTCATTCACCCCTCCGCTCCTCGCTTGACATCATCATCCTCTCCGTTGGCACAGCCGTGCGTCGGGGAAGAAGATCGACGCCGCGACCCGGCCACCATCTCCGCCGCCGACCCTTCCCCATCCTCCTCTCGCCCCTCTGAGCCCGAGGTGAGCCTTGCCGTCTCCTTCTCCCTCTCCTGCGCGTGCCCTTTTCCTTCATTCTCACACGCGCACACGCTCCCAATCGAGCTCCGCCGCCTCGGCCATGTCCCTCCTCGTCGCCGGCCACCACCCCGGCTGCGCCCGGCCACGCCGAGGCGCGCATCACACACGCCGCCCTCCCGCGCGTGCGCGCGACCTCATACGCAAGCCCGCGCGCACGTATTCCCTTTTTCCCCCCTCACGCCGGCGAGCCGCCCAAGTCCGGCGAGCCCGCGCCGTCGCTCCTCTCACCCCTGTCGACGACATCATCCACCGCCCGCTTCGCCGTCTCGCATAGAGTCCGTAGGTGCTGCCCGCGTTCCGCTCTGACCACCGCAGCCACCGCCGGCGAGCGCTCCGGCAACGAGCCGCCGCGCGCGTCGCCTCGGTCCACCGTGGACCGGTGGACCGCCGCCCGACCTCGGTCCACGAACCCGTGGACCCAGTCCACACTATTCCTATTCAAAAATAAATCCGAAAATCCTGGAAATTCCCAGCCTTGCACATTTTACAGTTAAACCCTCAAGCTTTCCTGTAATTATGTTTTGGTCCTGTCTTTTTACAGAAAAGTACCTATACTTTTCTGTAATTACACTTCGACCCCTATCATTTTACACCGAGACCCCTAAACTTTCCAAAATTATAGATAGGTCCCTGTCGACTTCCTGTATTTACCAATAAGCCCTCTGTTTTTACAAACAAGCCCTTGAAACTTCAAATCTCCATATCTTTTCCGTTTCAATTCCGTTTCGAGCGATTCTTGCGCTCTCGCGTTCGTATAAACGCGTAGTACCTTTTGGTACTAGTTTTGAAGATCTAAAATATCTTTTTGCGCCATCAACACTCTAAATTCCTATTCTTTTTAATAAAAATCCCATCTCGACAAATCTCATCCTCACGACCCCACACGTCGTGCACACTTGCTCAAATCTCTGCACTACTCTTAACCAATTTCAGCACACTGTCCCGCCTCAACATAGTGCATTTTGGCACTATTCTTGGAACCCCGCGCACAAACCCTGTATATGCCCTAATTCTTTCTTTTTCGATAAGCGTTTCGTCTCGGCAGATCATACATCACCTATCTCGTCGTCCTCTAGTGCTTAATCATCACTTGGTTTTCTACCGACCTTTTACATCAATCTCTCGTACGTTCTGAGAATGCTAAATCCACACGGAGAGTGCACACACATTTCTTTTCGATCACTTTTCCAATCTCAGAAAAATCCCAGAAAATCTCCAAAAAATGCTAGATTGTATTCTAAACCTTTTACCCGACCCTTGTTGCTCCAGATTAATTAGGATTATGGCTATACTTAATTTCTTAGCTTAATCCTGATTAATTTCCTTTCTATAAATATCCTAAATTCATATTTCCTCCGTTTCAATTCCGATTCCAATGATTCTTTTACCTAAATTCATCTAAAATTCCTGTCTGTCCAACCAACCAGAACCATAATCTCTGGAGACCCACACTAGACCTTGAACTCGTCAATGTCCTAAATCCTTCTCTTGTTCATCGTATCATTTCCTGGCACATCGATCAAACTTGACACATAGTAATCTCTTTTTACCGCAATGCTTCCCATCACTAACCATGTCAATCAAAACCCCTTGCGCTGTATTCACCGACCTTCATCGAGCCCTTTGATTCATCGATCTCTCTCACTCTTTTTATTTGGTCTTTTATTCAAGTCCTTGCGTTTTTCTCTGCTTTCGCGCATTCATATCTCACATGAGCACGCACACGGATCACCGTCATGCGCCCGTCGCGTGGCAGATAAACTTATTAGATAATAAACCAATGATAATTAAGTAGTACCATAATAGGTAATTAAAATGACACACTTGCACGTTGTATATGTGTTGCATAAGCCTTTATATAGATTACAACCTATATAAAGACTTAGTGCCATAAATGTACAACAAACACGTGCACCCGCCGTCTCCCACCTTCTCATGTACTCATGCAACCCTCCTGGTGTTTAGCATCCTTCATTTACAACCAAAAGCCCTAGTGTTCGATGCATCACCCATATTAGCTATAAAATAATATAATCGCCCTTAATGTAAAACTTGCTGCATCATGCATGATCTGTGTCTTTTGTCGTTCTCTGGTATTCCCTCGTCTTTCCAGTTGGAGTTAATTGGATCTTAATTGGCTCTTTTTGATCTTTATTTCTTTTGCGGTAGTTTGTTTATTAGTATTGTTTTATACGCTAGATTGCGTGAGCTCCGAAGAAGAGCCAGAGGAATTCGAGGAATTGCTAAAGAATTCAAATTCAAGGACATATCAGAAGATACAAGAATCAAGAAGGAACTTGAAGATTAGGAAAGCGATTTTTGAGGCAAGCCCTAACTCCCATTGATCATATTGATCCTATGATTGCAAAATTATCCTATTTAGAGCTGTTTATAAATAAATATGCATGGTATTTAAATGTGATTTAAATGCTAGAAGGTCCTAGTAATATTTGATTGCCATTCCTTGATCTTAAAATATCCTGATTCCTTGTTGAACCTAGGAACCCGCATCATTAATTCATTAATGATGTGCTGGTATGCTGCTTAGGACTATCACCATGTGTTTAATTAATCTTGCTCACATGCTTTTGTGTTAAAATGTGTGAGTGCTTGGTGGTGTGCGTAAATGTGAAAATGGGTGGGAGTGGTGATAAAGTGCAACCCATAGTGGGGGATGTTTTGGCGGGACCAGGTGAGGTAGTCCTCAGTGGGGAGGCTATCTCTGGGACGCCCTTCCTCGCGAGGATTGGCTATTGAAGATGCCTGGTTCGGTCGTATAAGGACCGGTTCTTGTGCCGCCTTTGCCTAGCACCTTACGCGCAGCCACAAGCCGTATATGGGTACGGGATTGGAACCACACCCTACTAGTACTCACCTGGTACCCCTCGGAGGCAGGAGATTGCAACGGAGTCCCAGGAGAAGACTCGACGAGGGTGGCGGCGAGTCCGGCATTTATTGTGAATCTGGCCATATTATGTGATTGTGAAGCCCCTGGTGATGTCCGTGGGGGATGCCGTGGTGGTACCAAGTGGGTACGGGACCTTTAGTAGGACAGTCCGAACTGGGACCCCGGGGAGGATTGGACTACCTTGTGGGGAAATTTGTGCACCCTCGGCCGAGGTTAAAAATCTATCCGGATAGCCGTGTTCCACGGTATTGGACAATGCGAAAGCAATGGCCACACTATGATTAGACTTTTCTGTGTGAGTTATCCTTGGCGTGTTTTCGGAATACACCGGCGTGGAGCCGTGCGCTGGTTTCCGGCCAGCATTAAAAGTGAGGAACTGGCGGGATTGAACCATTATCTCCCCCAGGGCCGACCAACCCCATTATATGATAATAATCTTGACTGTAGTTTGTGAACTGTTTTGCTTTCAAAACAACCTTTGCATAAAGTTGGCTTTCCGCCGATTTGATAAACCCTCAGCCTATACCTTGTTCACACCCTTACATAATATCTACCCCTTGTGTTAGGACTTGTTGAGTACCTTATGTACTCACGCGTTTGCGATTATTGTTTTTAGTGAAGTGAAGCCTCCGTAAGAAGCGGCGACGTGTTGGTTTTCGGGTCTGCTTCTCAAGTCTGCTTGTGGCTTGGGCCGTGGTTTCCGCTGTTTGCTTCGCCGTTAGTTGGTTGGATGGACATGGATGGTCCGAATCCTTGTCCTGCCGCCACTAAAGGCTCTGTAATAGGTAATACTTCCTTTATTCGAAGTATGATTTGACTATCATATCTGTGTTCTTGTGCGTATCAGCTACTGATCCAGGGACTGATACATAATGCACATTACTCTAGAAATGGGGTATGACAGAGTGGTATCAGAGCAATACTTGACCGTAGACCGAAACCTAGGATTTGTTACGCCCGAAAATGATTATTTTCAAAACTAGTTACAAAAGCCCTTCTATATACCCTTTCTTTCTATTTAAAAGTCCTTTCCCCTTCATCATCAAGAAAGAGTCTCACCCGAAAGCTTCTGTGCGCAGCACCACAAGACTTTGACCTAGATGATAACCAGGACTATGTAACTGTTGAAGTAGAGAATCAATTGTTCCAAGTGTACCGCATGCCGGACTTTGTTCCTAGGCAAAAGAACAAGGACAAAGCAATTATGGGCGTCAGATCACCGATGACCTGTTTCAATTGTGGCGACCCTGGACACAAATTTCAAGATTGCCCATTGTACCAACCAAGCGATGAAGAAGGAGCTGCAGCAATCGACGCGAAGAACGACATACTCGAACTTCCAGCGACCCCAGAAGAGATTGGATTTTTGGTACAGGAAGAGCATGAGAAACAAGGAACATGAAATAACCTGCATGACGCCTACCCGATGTCAAAGATACTTGAAAGGTTAAACAAGTTGGAAAGGTCAACAAGGAAGATCAGTAGGGAACTCACCAAGCTTACCAAAGCTCTGCAGCCCAAGAAGGCCAACAAGAAACACAACAAGAAAAAGAAGAACAAAAATCAAGCATCTGGTCAAGCTGCAACTAAAAAGGCCAAGAAGCCAGGACTTTGTTTCTACTGTAGGGAACGTGGGCACATGATAGCCAGTTGTCCCTACAAGCAAGAAAATCAGGATGATAATATTGAAGACAAAGTTTACAACCCCTAAGCCGACGAAGCACCTCCAGCGCGCATTTATGCTATATATGCCAGAATCCTCCAGAATGTGCTCTTCAGTTCCCTGTAACAGCAGAAGGATCGATAGTTTGTTTACCCTCAAAACTTGAGCCTCGTTTGTAGTACGCTCACATCTTGGACTACAACAAATAAATCGCGTTGTTTGTGTGATTTGGTGGTTTATGTTGATCGATGTTTTTCTGTTTGAGTGCTCTTAATCAACCCAAACAATATAACAATTTAAACAGCAGCTTCAGAATAGCTTAATGACCATCCCAACCTAAAACCGAACCCTTACCTAAGAAGTCTGCTACCAAGAAGCGTTCTGCTCAGAAACAAGCTAGCCAAAGCTAGGGCAAAACGACAACTAAAGATCACAGACTAACTGGAAAGTTTTCAAAAAGACAAATACTTCATGTGCTGAGCCAGTTTTGGACAGTCAGATCCAGATAAGTCTAAAGGTGTTAAGGCATAAACGTCTGGTTCATGATCTAAAAGATCGCAGAAGTCTGTTTCACATAAGCAAACCAAACCGACCCCTGGAAAGGCGTCGTGTCAGTAATGTCAAGTCAGAACAAGCAAAAGATGCAGT
Organism: Eragrostis nindensis; assembly: GCA_012490785.1. Taxonomy (NCBI): domain Eukaryota; kingdom Viridiplantae; phylum Streptophyta; class Magnoliopsida; order Poales; family Poaceae; genus Eragrostis; species Eragrostis nindensis. The sequence continues at coordinate 463,254 of JAAXCT010000343.1, forward strand.
TTTGACAACAAGAACAGTCCGAGGTCAAGAACCTTATGTGGGGTAGGAGCCCCCACCCTAAGGCAGCAGAAGACGGAAAACCCCTCCTGCAGTAGACTGGTATATACCGTGGAAAGGTTGCTGATCATGGAAGCCCTTGGATCTCTTGTGATGGAATATAAAGAATATACTCCGTCATAGAAAACGGAGAAAAATGTCAGCATATCAGGAGGAGAAACCGTGGTTCAGGCCACCTGTTAAGTTTATGGAGTTAATCAGCATGCCATATCATGGATCTGGAGAATTTCAGAATCATCATCCAACCCGCAAGAATAAGTTACAAAGTAATCTAACAGTCTTACAGATCGGAATGCCTCAAGACAGCCAGAAACCGAAGCAACAGCCGAGCATCAACCAGAATACCAAGAGAAGATCCTTTTTAAGTGGGGTAGGTTTTCCTGTCAGCTAGCCCAACGACCCTTGAAAACCAAAACCTTAGGCCAACCCCTCCCTGTTAAATTAGCTAACATCGAAGGTCCTCAGAAGCAAGAAGTTCTGCCTTGTCTCTCCACAAGCTTCAAGCACCTCCGACAATGAAGGGAATCTCATGACAAAGCTCGCTACGTCAACAAAGCTCCGACAAGAATTTGAGTGTTATCACCGTCAAGCAAGAAGACGCAAGAGAAGTTCTACACCAACCCTGAAGTCCCTTCGAATCTCGAGGACGAGATTCCTTTTAAGTGGGGTAGATCTGTCACACCTTAAAATCCAGAGCCAAAATCAAAACAGTAAAAATCGCTAAAAATTTAAATCTTTTGTTCGATCTTACCTTGTCACGAATTTTCAAAAATAAAATTCACTAAAATAATTAAACCTTAGTTTAAAGTTGGAATTTAGAAATATAAAATTAGTTCTCAAGTGTTTGCTCCATTTAAATTTCCACTAAAAACTTTGAACCTTTTCGAATTTACAAGAAATTAAAATAAAGTAGACCAAGTTTCCAATTCAAATTTCAAAAGTTTGAATTTTAAACTTGCATAAAAACTCATCATATGCATTTCTGGATTTTATTGGATTTATTTTGAGTGTTTGAGCAGTTTTTGTTTTTGTTCGAATTTGAAATCCTTTCAAATTCGAATTCCAGAAAAAGATCAAATCCTCTCTTCTTATCGGGCTGCTCTTTTCCTTTTTCTCTCTGCCGGCCCAACCCCTTTCTCCCTTCCTTCTCTTTTTCTTTTCCCTCTCGGGCCGCAGCCGCCCCGGCCCAACTTCTCCTCTCGGCCCAGCCTGCCAGCTGCTCCCCTTCCCTCTCTTGTCTGGCTGACGCGTGGGGCCCGCCCGTCGTCCTCCTCCCTCGTCCAGTCAAGTCGCCGCCCATACCGCGGCCGCCGCCGACGTCACGCATCGCCTCCCGCCGCCTTACTGTCGCCACCGCCTCTCCCTTCCTTGCCGCGCCCGCCAAGCCTCCGACCGTGCACCGCCTTCGCCGTCCTTAAAAACGGACCCGAGCCCCCTTCCTTTCCTCATTCCCCTTTTTTCCCCTTCTCTCTCTCTCGTCTCTTCGGCGAGCTCTCCGGCGAGCCCCTCCGCTGTCTCCGGTGAGCCCCACTCCCCCTTCCTTCTCTCATTCACCCCTCCGCTCCTCGCTTGACATCATCATCCTCTCCGTTGGCACAGCCGTGCGTCGGGGAAGAAGATCGACGCCGCGACCCGGCCACCATCTCCGCCGCCGACTCTTCCCCATCCTCCTCTCGCCCCTCTGAGCCCGAGATGAGCCTTGCCGTCTCCTTCTCCCTCTCCTGCGCGTGCCCTTTTCCTTCATTCTCACACGCGCGCACGCTCCCAATCGAGCTCCGCCGCCTCCGCCATGTCCCTCCTCGTCGCCGGCCACCACCACGGCTGCGCCCGGCCACGCCGAGGCGCGCATCACACACGCCGCCCTCCCGCGCGTGCGCGCGACCTCATACGCAAGCCCGCGCGCACGTATTCCCTTTTTCCCCCCTCACGCCGGCGAGCCGCCCAAGTCCGGCGAGCCCGCGCCGTCGCTCCTCTCACCCCTGTCGACGACATCATCCACCGCCCGCTTCGCCGTCTCGCATAGAGTCCGTAGGTGCTGCCCGCGTTCCGCTCCGACCACCGCAGCCACCGCCGGCGAGCGCTCCGGTAACGAGCCGCCGCGCGCGTCGCCTCGGTCCACCGTGGACCGGTGGCCCGCCGCCCGACCTCGGTCCATGAACCCGTGGACCCAGTCCACACTATTCCTATTCAAAAATAAATCCGAAAATCCTGGAAATTCCCAGCCTTGCACATTTTACAGTTAAACCCTCAAGCTTTCTTGTAATTATGTTTTGGTCCTGTCTTTTTACAGAAGTACCTATACTTTTCTGTAATTACACTTTGACCCCTATCATTTTACACCGAGACCCCTAAACTTTCCAAAATTACAGATAGGTCCTGTCGACTTCCTGTATTTACCAATAAGCCCTCTGTTTTTACAAACAAGCCCTTGAAACTTCAAATCTCCATATCTTTTCCGTTTCAATTCCGTTTCGAGCGATTCTTGCGCTCTCGCGTTCGTATAAACGCGTAGTACCTTTTGGTACTAGTTTTGAAGATCTAAAATATCTTTTTGCGCCATCAACACTCTAAATTCCTATTCTTTTTAATAAAAATCCCATCTCGACAAATCTCATCCTCACGACCCCACACGTCGTGCACACTTGCTCAAATCTCTGCACTACACTTAACCAATTTCAGCACACTGTCCCGCCTCAACATAGTGCATTTTGGCACTATTCTTGGAACCCCGCGCACAAACCCCGTATATGCCCTAATTCTTTCTTTTTCGATAAGCATTTCGTCTCGGCAGATCATACATCACCTATCTCGTCGTCCTCTAGTGCTTAATCATCACTTGGTTTTCTACCGACCTTTTACATCAATCTCTCGTACGTTCTGAGAATGCTAAATCCACACGGAGAGTGCACACACATTTCTTTTCGATCACTTTTCCAATCTCAGAAAAATCCCAGAAAATCTCCAAAAAATGCTAGATTGTATTCTAAACCTTTTACCCGACCCTTGTTGCTCCAGATTAATTAGGATTATGGCTATACTTAATTTCTTAGCTTAATCCTGATTAATTTCCTTTCTATAAATATCCTAAATTCATATTTCCTCCGTTTCAATTCCGATTCCAATGATTCTTTTACCTAAATTCATCTAAAATTCCTGTCTGTCCAACCAACCAGAACCATAATCTCTGGAGACCCACACTAGACCTTGAACTCGTCAATGTCCTAAATCCTTCTCTTGTTCATCGTATCATTTCCTGGCACATCGATCAAACTTGACACATAGTAATCTCTTTTTACCGCAATGCTTCCCATCACTAACCATGTCAATCAAAACCCCTTGCGCTGTAGTCAGCGACCTTCATCTAGCCCTTTGATTCATCGATCTCTCTCACTCTTTTTATTTGGTCCTTTATTCAAGTCCTTGCGTTTTTCTCTGCTTTCGCGCATTCATATCTCACATGAGCACGCACACGGATCACCGTCATGCGCCCGTCGCGTGGCAGATAAACTTATTAGATAATAAACCAATGATAATTAAGTAGTACCATAATAGGTAATTAAAATGACACACTTGCACGTTGTATATGTGTTGCATAAGCCTTTATATAGATTACAACCTATATAAAGACTTAGTGCCATAAATGTACAACAAACACGTGCACCCGCCGTCTCCCACCTTCTCATGTACTCATGCAACCCTCCTGGTGTTTAGCATCCTTCATTTACAACCAAAAGCCCTAGTGTTCGATGCATCACCCATATTAGCTATAAAATAATATAATCGCCCTTAATGTAAAACTTGCTGCATCATGCATGATCTGTGTCTTTTGTCGTTCTCTGGTATTCCCTCGTCTTTCCAGTTGGAGTTAATTGGATCTTAATTGGCTCTTTTTTATCTTTATTTCTTTTGCGGTAGTTTGTTTATTAGTATTGTTTTATACGCTAGATTGCGTGAGCTCCGAAGAAGAGCCAGAGGAATTCGAGGAATTGCTAAAGAATTCAAATTCAAGGACATATCAGAAGATACAAGAATCAAGAAGGAACTTGAAGATTAGGAAAGCGATTTTTGAGGCAAGCCCTAACTCCCATTGATCATATTGATCCTATGATTGCAAAATTATCCTATTTAGAGCTGTTTATAAATAAATATGCATGGTATTTAAATGTGATTTAAATGCTAGAAGGTCCTAGTAATATTTGATTGCCATTCCTTGATCTTGAAATATCCTGATTCCTTGTTGAACCTAGGAACCCGCATCATGAATTCATTAATGATGTGCTGGTATGCTGCTTAGGACTATCATCATGTGTTTAATTAATCTTGCTCACATGCTTTTGTGTTAAAATGTGTGAGTGCTTGGTGGTGTGCGTAAATGTGAAAATGGGTGGGAGTGGTGATAAAGTGCAACCCATAGTGGGGGATGTTTTGGCGGGACCAGGTGAGGTAGTCCTCAATGGGGAGGCTATCTCTGGGACGCCCTTCCTCGCGAGGATTGGCTATTGAAGATGCCTGGTTCGGTCGTATAAGGACCGGTTCTTGTGCCGCCTTTGCCTAGCACCTTACGCGCAGCCACAAGCCGTATATGGGTACGGGATTGGAACCACACCCTACTAGTACTCACCCGGTACCCCTCGGAGGCAGGAGATTGCAACGGAGTCCCAGGAGAAGACTCGACGAGGGTGGCGGCGAGTCCGGCATTTATTGTGAATCTGGCCATATTATGTGATTGTGAAGCCCCTGGTGATGTCCGTGGGGGATGCCGTGGTGGTACCAAGTGGGTACGGGACCTTTAGTAGGACAGTCCGAACTGGGACCCCGGGGAGGATTGGACTACCTTGTGGGGAAATTTATGCACCCTCGGCCGAGGTTAAAAATCTATCCGGATAGCTGTGTTCCACGGTATTGGACAATGCTAAAGCAATGGCCACACTATGATTAGACTTTTCTGTGTGAGTTATCCTTGGCGTGTTTTCGGAATACACCGGCGTGGAGCCGTGCGCTGGTTTCCGGCCAGCATTAAAAGTGAGGAACTGGCGGGATTGAACCATTATCTCCCCCAGGGCCGACCAACCCCATTATATGATAATAATCTTGACTGTAGTTTGTGAACTGTTTTGCTTTCAAAACAACCTTTGCATAAAGTTGGCTTTCCGCCGATTTGATAAACCCTCAGCCTATACCTTGTTCACACCCTTACATAATATCTACCACTTGTGTTAGGACTTGTTGAGTACCTTATGTACTCACGCGTTTGCGATTATTGTTTTTAGTGAAGTGAAGCCTCCGTAAGAAGCGGCGACGTGTTGGTTTTCGGGTCTGCTTCTCAAGTCTGCTTGTGGCTTGGCCGTGGTTTTCGCTGTTTGCTTCGCCGTTAGTTGGTTGGATGGACATGGATGGTCCGAATCCTTGTCCTGCCGCCACTAAAGGCTCTGTAATAGGTAATACTTCCTTTATTCGAAGTATGCTTTGACTATCATATCTGTGTTCTTGTGCGTATCAGCTACTGATCCAGGGACTGATACATAATGCACATCATACTCTAGAAATGGGGTATGACATGAAAGCCAATTTGTAAATCAAGTGGGGCAAGACTACTCAGATTCAATGGGCTATACTAGGTCCCATCTACCATTCTTGAGGTCTCCCCACACAGTGCTCCTAAATTCTTTGACAACAAAGCTCATTTGTGCTCCGAACAAGATACGACAGTTGAACACTACTACAAGTAGTACCTCAGTTCAGTTGATCTCTCAATCAACACACCGCACAGACACGCACAATGTTGAATTAGTTCTACTTCGTCAGTCTCCTGCCTGAACATACTGGACTAACTGCGGGGTTTCCTCCGATATATGTACACCTTGAAAATAAGGTCCGAGCAGTAGCTTAGCATCTTCTAAGGCTCAGGCCAATTCGGTGGAACAGCATTTCCCAGAAATTCGCCAACTACCTCATAAATTTCGTAAAATCTGCAAAAACAAAAGAAGGGATGAAGTACTATCTTTAAATGTGAGTTAAACTATATGCATCACCTTTTTTTTATTTAGACAAGAGAATACACATCACCTTATAATACATTACTTCAGGCACAAGGAGGTTCTATTATGAAAGCCACTTCAGTATTGTTTATGCATAAAAAACATAATCTTTTATATTTCTTATCTCAGATTTTGCACTTTGAACCTAAGCAACAGTAGATCATTCAATGCCACACATGCATATCTGCTAACATCAGGAGCATATCTATGCGGTATGAGTGGCTATTCCTATATGAACTATGATCATGTTTGTTACCGGTGCAGAAAATTAACTAAACATAAGCAGTGGATCCGTGCTATATATTAATGTTCCAAACTGGATCAGGCGCCAAGTAGAAAAGGATAACTAAGCGAGCATCGCATACCACAATTGTTGCTTATCAACTCCAACTAAAGTTGTTGCTCATCCAAATAAGCTAAACAAGGTATAGGTACCTCGGCAAACGTAGCTCCGAGTATCACCACTACTGTAGGTAAAAGTATCGACATCCAAAAGATGAATGCAAAGCTTCCAGGTGTCAAATTTGCATCCAGGCATAGCAGAGTTGGGTCAAAATTTTCCGCCCTTTTTCTAACGATTTGATCGAAGGACTGCAAGGATTTTACTCGGGGGAAAAAAAGGACTGCAAGGATTGACGGAACTCACCAGCGGCGCCCGGCCCCCGCGGCAGTGAGGATATGTGGACGCGTAGGTAGCAGGCGTACCCGACACCACCACTCCATCTCCGCGGATCCTCGGCAGCCACCCCAGCGCCGCCGCTGCTCGCGCAGAGTCGTGGAGGCACCGGGCGCAGTCCGCGGCCGAGCGGTCGGCCGTGCACCCGCGAGCCGGCGTCGCCGTCGCGAGCGGGACGGCGTAGAACCAGGCGTGGAATGCGTCCTCGCGGGCCGACGACGCGTTGGTGTCCGCGTACGCCAGGAAGCAGCCGGCGCGCCAGACCGCGGCGCGCCGGCTGTTGGCGCCGCTGCATCCTCTGGCGACGTCCTCGGCGGCGGCGGACAGGCACGCGCGGCAGGCGCCGGCGGAGGAGGAGCGGTTCGCACCGAAGCAGAGGCCGGGCGCGAACGCGCCGCCGCGGCCGGCTCCGCCGGACTGCGTGAGGGCGAAGCCATTCCGCGCGGCCGCGGCGGCGGAGGGCAGGGCGCCGAGGGCCGAGGCCAAGTTGGCGCGGAACGCGCGGTCGTCGTCCGCGGACTGCGCCCGCGCCGGAGTGCAGTCGAGCAGAGGCGGGTGGTGGACGTTCGTGATGTCCACCGTGAAGGCGACACCGGGGTTCGCCGTCGCGGCGGCGATGACGACCGCAGCGAGCAGCATGGCTACTTGACGAGAGTGAACCATGATCGAGGAGGCGGAGAGTTCGCTGGTGCCGAGGGGCGTAAAGGAAGAGGAGGAGGTGATCAGCTCAGCTCGCCGGAATGGATCGAGAAAGAGAGGCCGCAGTGAGGAATTGTGAATTTGTGAGCCGAGGTGTTTCTTGCACACACCTGAGGAGGGACCGAGTGAGGGCTTGTTTCCCGTTTGGGCCAACTGCTATCCTCCCGCGCTGGCTCTGGCTTCGTTCCCGTTTTCTGTGCTGCTGATCGCTTTGTCTTTGAAAAAGGCACATGGCTGGGGCCCTCGCGAGACTCGCCTCCATAGATATTTGTGCATTTTCTTTCAGTCACAAGCACAGTGGAAACTGTTGTTCATCCAAGAAAAAGCTCACGAATTGATCTGACAGATATGGCGCACAAATAGACTCTCTGTTCATCCAAGAAAAGCTCACGAAGCTGCACAAGCACATTCCTCGTTTTTCAGCTCTAGGAGCTCCCGTGACATGCGACTCTGTGAGACCCTTTTGAAGAATCCTGTTGCATGCAGTGAAATACTACTCATGGAGACCATTTTTACGAGCAACTTTCCACCCTGCGCTTTGTCATGTGAGCAGCGACTGCTGGGAAAAACTCTCCTAGACAAACAGAAATGTCCATCCACTGTCATCCTATCAAAAGAAGGAAATTTCCTTCTTGGATAGGATGGAGCTTTTACACGTCTTACAGCTTGAAGTATAGTATTTAGAAAAAAAATATATTCGCCTTGCTCAAATACCTTGGGATTTGTAAATTCGATGTAAAGAAAAAAGAACTCATAGTACCATTGCCTTGTAGAAAAAGGAACGTCAAAATGGCCCTAGGCGACGGATGTGTGGTTGCCTTGGTGAAAACTAATATAAACTGTTGCTGTTTCTTGCATAAAAAAAAATTCAAATTCGATGCAAAGTTTCGTACGAAAATCTGCCCTCGGATTTGCCGCCCCCTGCTATCCTCTGTAACCTTTTTTTACTGACAAGGTGAAGTGCCCTGTGTCCGTGTTTCTTACGTTCATCCGACCGTCTGATACGGCACGGTGGTTCACGAAGATTGCCAATCTGAACATAGCAGTGATTTGCCGTGGAGACACATGCAAAACCAAGAGTCTGTGTTCAGAAAAACACCGGCAGAAGCATACCACGTGAGATCACTATAAAACCTCTCCTGCCACACTTCAATAACCACAAGCAAGCAGGCCAAACAAAAGTAATTAGCAGTGATCAAGGGAGCTCAAGCAAGGCTGCGCAAATATGGCCTCTGCTCGTGCTCTAGTTGGCATGGCGATCTTCCTCCTGGTTGCGCTCTCCACCTCCCACGTCGCGTACTCGCTCCGTCCCGGCGCCAGCCTTGGTGTCTGCCGTGCCAGTGGCTACCTCCCCGGCAGGGCAGGGCACTGCGAGAAGAGCAACGACCCGGACTGCTGCGAGGACGGCAAGCAGTACCCTCAGTACCACTGCTCGCCGCCAGTGACATCGAACACCAAGGCCGTGCTGACGCTCAACAGCTTCGAGAAGGGCAAGGACGGCGGCGGCCCGTCGGAGTGCGACAACGCGTACCACAAAGACCAGGAGAAGGTGGTGGCGCTCTCCACAGGGTGGTTCAGCAACATGGCGCGCTGCGGGCACCAGATCAAGATCACCGCCGCGAACGGCAACTCCGTGTATGCCAAGGTGGTGGACGAGTGCGACTCCGTGCACGGCTGCGATGACGAGCACAACTTCGAGCCGCCATGCGACAATAACATCGTGGACGCGTCGCCGGCGGTGTGGGACGCCCTTGGGCTCGACCAGAGCATCGGCATGGTGAACATCACCTGGTCCGAGGAGTGAGCGGCCGTTGACGAGGTTGTGCAGTGTGCGCGTACTACGCTATATATGCGACTATTGTTTAAGGTCGTGAGCTATTTGTAGTCACCAACTTGCTGTATGTGCTGTTCCATCATTGTCTATAAACATATCGTATCATGTATACTTATGTCTGTGTTCAAGTGCATATTCTTGCGAGCGGAGTCGTGGTTCACATCTGCATAGCGTGAATGCCTGATTTACAGGCATGTGGACGCGCGCAGGAATTGGGAGATAAACACAATTCGAGACACCAAACATAATTCGGTGTACGCCAGGAAGCACCCGGCGCGCCGGCTGTTGGCGCCGCTGCATACGCTGGTGACGTCCTCGGCGTCGGCGGACAGGCACGCACGCGAGGCAGGCGCCGGCCGAGGAGGAGCGGTTCGCACCGAAACAGAGGCCGCGCACGAACGCACCGTGGTGGCCATCCCTCCCTGCCTGCCGGGGGCCGAGGCCAAATTTGCCCGGAACGCGCCGTCGTGGTCCGTGGACGGCACCGGCGCCGGAGTGCAGTCGAGCAGAGGCGGGTGGTGGACGTTCCTGGTCTCCGGCGTGAAGGCGACGCCGGGGTCGCCCGGAACGGCGGCGATCGCGATCACAGCGAGGAGCATGGCTAGTCGATAGTGTGCCATGATGAGTCGCGTAGGTCGCCGTGTCGTCCCCAACCGCGGACTCGTCGCCACGTCTGTTTGGTTCTACGCACAGAAAGTGCACGCTCGGAACCTCAGCGCATCGCATTTCTTTGAACTTATCTCGATCTCTTGCTTAACTGCACGTACTGATCTTATCACATAGCTAGTACAAGTTCTATGATCGACGCGAAATGTACGGTGATAGATCCTCCTAACTTGATCGATCGGCACATCAATTTTGCAGCGATCACATTTCAGGTTGGAGGGTGTAAAACAAGGATTCCATCGCTGCAAAAAAAGAAGGGAAACTCATCTTGAGGCAGGCCAAAGGAGGACTCCAAAGAGCTGGGAAGATGACAAATCAGTGAACTTGGATTCCTACATCCGTGCACGGATAAGATCACAACTGACGATACTTGGAATCTGATGTGCATTGACAACTGAATTGCGTATGCTTAGGAATCTCATTCACTCTGATATACTCAGACAACGCAAAGTACAAATAGGACCACAAACTAAGACTGTCATAATAGCTAGCTGTTTATAGTAATACACAATATTCAAAACGCATAAATAAACAACGTAACGATCTATACACGCGCCGAGTCCAGCCTTTCAAGCACCGCCCAGAACTTACAAGCCCTCGACCAACCAAGCTAGCCGGTTGCAAAACCAAGAAATGGGTCTGAATTCACACGTCCAGTTAAACCAAAACCGCATTGCGATTGCTGTCGCTTAGGCGCTATATAAAGCGCACGATTCGTAGACGACCTCAAGCACCGGCAGCAAGCTGGAGTTGCAGCGCGCAATCAGCGAAGCAACTCGCCAGCATATGACTAAATACACGAAGCTACTGGCGGTACTCGCCCTGGTACAGGTCCTGTCCCTCCACGTCCACGCCGTCTCCGCGGCGCCGAAGCACCCCAAGCCCAAGGGCGGCGGCACCTGCCGCGTCAGCGGCTTCCTCCAAGGCAAGGCAGGTAAGTGCAACAAGAAGAACTTCTCCGACTGCTGCGTCACGGGCCGCAAGTACCCGCAGTTCAGGTGCTCGCCACCCGTGTCCGCCAAGACGCCGGCGACCCTGACGCTGAACAGCTTCGCCGAGGGCGGCGACGGCGGCGGGAAGTCGTTCTGCGACAACCGCTTCCACCCGGACTCCCAGATGGTGGTGGCGCTGTCTTCCGGGTGGCTACGGCTCGACGGCACGCGCCGGTGCAACAAGATGGTCCGCGTCACGGCGAACGGGCGGTCCGTGCTGGCCAAGGTCGTCGACGAGTGCGACTCAGTGAACGGCTGCGACGACGAGCACAACTTCGAGCCGCCGTGCCCTCCCAACATCGTGGACGGGTCGCCAGCCGTGTGGAAGGCGTTGGGGCTCAACAAAAACATCGGAGAGTTCAAGGTCACTTGGTCCGACGTGGAGGGTGGGCACTAACTCAGTGCTACCAACTTGCATGCAGTTACTCTTTTGTAATTCATCAAAAACATGTTTGTCCTTTAACAATGCATGCATCTGCGCTATGTTAGCAAGGATATTGTGATTTTACTATGTTGTGCGTCACAACAGCAAATAATTTATTTTCACCTCTTTGAACAATGCACCTTCTTCAACCAAGTCCAATCAGAAACCATTAATGTGAATCTCCATACACTGATACAATTTGTAAAAAGTAATTACAAACTACTGCTCCGGTACCAAATTACTTGGCATTCTAGCTTTGGTCAAAGTCAAACTAACATGTAGTTTAATAATATAAGGTTTATATTTTAAGATTCATTATGAGGAATACTTTTAAAGATACATCTCACATGTCGCTAAATTATAAGTTTTTTTTGCGAGGAGTTAAATTATATAAGTAAATGGTTAAAGATAAAATTGTTTGGCTTCTATCAAAGCTAGAGTAACAAGTAATTTAGGATGGATGAGGGCATACATTAATTATTGCCTCCTTTCTCAACACGTAGCGTCAAACTTTATGTTATCGACGCATTTGTTGGGCGCCAGTACCAGCGTCGCAAGAAGCGGAGCGCGGCAAACCAAAGTGGCTAAGGACGACCGTGCGAAGCAGCTGGAAGAACGGGAGGAGTTAGTGAGTTTGTTAGTCTTGTTAGCGAGTTTTCCTTGATTTGTTAGGGAGTTGTAAGTGGGTTGCGCCTGAGTTATAAAGGCTGCACTAGTCGATCATTTGGGTTTAGCGAAGAAGTAACAATCCTCCTGTAACCAGGTGAGGTTGTTCTTCGCCGTGGCTTCCCTGGCCGCCGGTGAGAACGACTCTCACCTTCCCCGTTATCCAATAAGGTCCAATTCACAGTCTCAACTCCTCTTGCACTCTCCCCTGCGTACTCCTCGACGACGGCGCGGTATCAATTTGGTATCAGATTCAGCGAGTGCCCTGCCAGCCATGGCCGGCCCTCAGGTCGACGATCCTAACAACCTCTCCGACTCCGACAAGCTGAACCGCATTTTGGCGCAACTCGCCACGGTGAACTCCCGGCTGGACTCCCACGACACTCGGCTTGCCCGCCAGGAGAAACGCCATGACGACACCGACGGCGACCACGACTCCACCTCGCCTCCTCTCAAGGGCCACGGCAAAGGCTCGGGCACTGGTGGCGGCGCTGGCGACGATGGCGATCACAGTGGCGGCGGCGGTGGCGGCGGTGGCGGTGGCGGCGGCGGCGGTGGCGGCGGTGGCGGTCACTTTGGCCGGCATGATGAACGGCGTCCTGCATCGTGCCTTCCAAAGATCAATTTTCCACACTACGATGGTGAGGATGATCCATTGACTTGGCTTAACAAGTGTGAATCTTATTTTCATGGCATGCGAACCTTGGAGGAAGAAAAAGTGTGGCTTGCGTCCCTGCACTTGGACGGCGCGGCGGCGCAATGGTTCTACGCCATGGAGCGCGACAACGGCGTGGTGTCCTGGGCGCGCTTCGTGCATGTAACAGCCCAAATTTCAAATCAAAAGTAAAATGGAATAAAAATCACTCCGATTTTGAATTTTGTTTATTTCTGTCCTCCTCATCAAATTTTAGAAATAAAACTAACAAAAGTAATTCAAACCCAGTGGAATCTGAAATTTTCAAAATATAAAATCTATGCTCAAGTGTTTGTTTACATTTAATATTTACTAAAAGTTTGAACTTTGGAATTTACAACAAATTAAAATTTATTTGTTAAACCCTAGTAAATTCACCTTGAATTTAAAATTTGAATTTAAAACCTGTATAAAATATCACCATATGCATTTTCTTGATTCCTTGTGTTTATTTTGGATGTTTGTTCGAATTTGTTATTTGAAATCCTATTCAAATCTGAGTTTGTGTTTGAATTCCAGAAATGAAAAATAGAAAAACCTTTTCTAATCACCAGTGGGCCGCTTCTCTTCTTTCCTGGCCCAGCCATCTCCCCTTTTCTTTTCTTTTCCGGAGCAGGCCGCTTCTCTTCCTTCTTTCCTCGGCCCAGCCCGGTCCGGCCCAACCACCACCGTCATCCCCTACCTCCAGTCTCTCTCTCTCTCTCGACACTTCCCGACGGGGCGCCGCCGATCTTATCTTCCCCTCCCTCTCCTTTCCACCTCAGCTACCTGGTCGCTGTATGATGTGGACTAGGGTCCCGATCTTCCGAAAGGTTCAGATAAACAACGATTTGGCGGAGAGTTGACACAAATCGATCCGGCTTCAGAACAACACGTTCCAAACCCCGCAATCGTAGCACCACCTCTCCTCTGGTTATCGACCGATGTTACACGGTCGACCTCGCCAAGAAGGCTAATCCTTGCCTGCGAATCGAAGAACACAAGCAAGAACAAGAAAGAATGCAACCAAATTGCAGATATATGAATAAACTCACAAGTTGGGGTCTCACAAACCGATGAACGGCGAAACTGTTCTTGACAGAATAATCTAAGCAAAACCCAACCCTAACTTGGGCGGCGGCTACTGATGATATAGGGTTTAGGGGCGTGCAACACCCCTGGACGCGCCCCTAATGGGCTCCAACACGATACAAAGCCCAAAGGCCAAATTACGGCGGCGCAGCACCGAGACAGATTCTGGATGTCAACTTGTTTCGACGATTCCTGATGACTCTGGACGAATTTTGACATGAGACTGGTGCCATTGGAAAGGTGATCAAATTATCTTTCCGTACATATAAAGAACGTCCAAAACCGAGCCCGTATGCGACCTGGGCGACCGTTTTAGTGCAGACTGCTCCTGGACTCCGAAACGGACTCGAAGTCGACTTGGATTGGGCCTCGAACTTGACATGGACGCCCTTGCTAGTCCCTCCACGCCTCCAAGCTCCTCTCCAGCTATCTCGTCATCATCACCATGGTTCCTAACAATAATTAAATCATTAGGTATCATTTTATTCTTAAAATCATGCATACAAAGCATTAGGAACGAGCTCACCCGTAAATTAAATTCTCGTGCATAATTTCTAGTGATTGGACCATGCATATACAGCGGAGGAGCTTTGGTTGTATCCGATAGAGTGATGTCCTCATCATCCTCCCCTTCTTGAGAGCAAACCGTCCTCGGTTTGACCGTAGTTGTAGAAGATGTTGTTTGTAACACCCACCAAGGCTCCCCTTCTTTAAAGATAACCTGTGTCTTGACAGCAAAACTAGAAGAATTGGCTGTGATAGGATTAGTGTTATTGCAGCCCTCTAATTGATCACATTGTTGCACAACACATGGTTCCTTTATATCTAAACAAATGTAAACTCTATGCACCATAAACACACCGTTCTTATCATATTTTCCCATGGCATGAAATTTGTTTTTAGACAAACAAGACAATTCAGACTTGGAAAATATTCTCCTCTCTATAAAACTTAGATCACAAAGAACGTCAAATTCAATATAACCCAAAGTATTTAGAGAAGACAACAATTTCAGCTCATCATTTTCAGAGGTAATGGGAATCAAATGATTAATTTCAGCACAGATAGGTGAATCAAAAATAGAAGTATTATTCTCATTCACTAGTTGTGGCAAAGATATAAGTGAAGCATTAACACACAACTCCTCTTTATCACAAGGACCAGCAGGCAAATCAATTTGTGACAAAGGTAAATCAAAGCAAGGTTCCACTAGATGTTGCTCTATATTAGCATGATTAGTGGAGAAATTCAGCACATTAATAGAATTCTCACCTTCCGTGTGCATAGCACTATAGGCATTACCGTTGACCTCAAATTCAGAAGGAATAGTAGGTGCATGATTAACTGATCCATTTGAACTTTCACATGAGGCCATGAGCATCTCATTTTCTTTTGCATCATCCTCTTCATCTTTTTGTTCATGCTGCAAGGTATTAGTTCCAACAAGAGGCAAAGAAAAATGTTCCTCTTGTAAAAATTCAGATTTAGATGAAAACGTTGCGTCATATAAACCCGCCCATTCTTTCCTAAAAGGTTCATTCTTTCTTCTCTCGAATCTTTCTAGATCAGCTTCTAAAATTTCAGCAGCAGACATAGGTGCAAGAGTAATTTTGCTGCCTTTGTATTTAAATGAATATCTATTGGCAATCTTATTGTGCAAAACATTATTCGAACAAATCCAAGGTTTACCTAGCATCAAATGACAAGCTTGCATAGGTACTACTTCGAAGTCTGCACTATCCTTGTAAGAACCAATAAAAAATTCAATGCGAGCAATTTCAGTTACCTTTATCTTATCATAAGAATTTACCCATCGGATGTAGTGTGGACATGGGTGCCGCCGTGTGGTCAAGCCAAGCTTCTCAACCAACTTAGAACTTACAAAGTTGCGGCTACTCTCACCATCAATGATCACACGACAACGTCCATTCTTCACAACAAAGAAAGTCTGAAACAAATTGTTCAATTGATTTTGCTCCGCCTTCTCCATTTGAGAACTCAGCACTTGTTGTGCTAGAGCTCTCAGCAACTCATCAATTTTAGTCGTGTAACCTGTCATGGTTAGTAGAAAACAAGAAAAATACAAAAATATATTTTCCTATTACTACTATGTGAATGTGGAGACTCTCAACAAGCAAATGGAAGCATCTTACCAAGCTCTTACATGTTTCTTACTAACAAAGCAAAGGATACCTGAGAGTGTGATCCAGCGATTGCAAGGGTCAAAACCGTGTTGTTCCAAAGGTTATATTTGGAGCTTGGTAGGCTAAATATGTGAGTAGCAAGGAATAGCAAACTTTGAAATCAGAAATTGCAAAGTTGAATAATAGTCCAAAGTACAAGTCTATGTTGCTGGCCTAAATCCCGTCGTCGGACCTAGACCAAGCTAGCAATGGAAATAACCAACAGAACCTCGGACTCAAAGGATGCAAGCACTCTGATTTTTTTTTCCTTTTGTTGTTCCTTGCTTCTTTTTTCTTTCTTTTCTTTCAATTCTTTTGTGCGGCTTTTATGTATGCACTTGCCTTTTTCTTTTTCTTTTTATTTCAGAAGTGCCGCAAATAACGAGACAACCCGAACACAATGCAACTCTACAAGCTGTTGGTAGAGCTACCAAAAATCTGTGGCAGCCACATTACAGTAGCCAAGATATAAGTGAAGCTTTGGATGTGTTGCACGCAAGAATAAAAAGATGAACTAAGATATGTGCGTCGAGCAATTTAGGTGCACCTATCAATAATTAACAACAAGAATACGCGCACTAATTTTAAAGCAAGAAGACATGCATGCACAAGATATGGCTATCAGAGCCAGATCGACCTCTCCTTTTTTTTTTTTCCTTCTCCGAACAGCAGGTTGTGGAAATCTGATTGTTTTCTAGCGCAACAAACATCAGTTGTAAGATCTTCCAATTCCCTTCTTTTTTTTTCTTGCGCACAAAATAGAAGTTTCAGAAAAGACAAAACCTTGCACTCCAAAACAGAACCCAACCGAGCTGACCTTGCGCAAGAATAAAAATATGATGTCCTCTTGCGCAAGGATAACAGGAGCGGACACACAACTTAAACACACTAGGAAACTCGACCAGCAATACGACTCAAACTAGGGACACAAACTCAACAAAGCAAACTGAAACAAAGTTTGCGACGGCACAAAAGATGATGGGACAGCGGATGATGCAAGTAAATATTTTTGTGGGGCAATTTTCTGGACTTTAGGATTGAACGAATTAATCAAAATAAACAAGGATAAGGGCGAACCTAACGGGATACCTGAAGCTCTGATTACCACTTGATGTGGACTAGGGTCCCGATCTTCCGAAAGGTTCAGATAAACAACGATTTGGCGGAGAGTTGACACAAATCGATCCGGCTTCAGAACAACACGTTCCAAACCCCGCAATCGTAGCACCACCTCTCCTCTGGTTATCGACCGATGTTACACGGTCGACCTCGCCAAGAAGGCTAATCCTTGCCTGCGAATCGAAGAATACAAGCAAGAACAAGAAAGAATGCAACCAAATTGCAGATATATGAATAAACTCACAAGTTGGGGTCTCACAAGCCGATGAACGGCGAAACTGTTCTTGACAGAATAATCTAAGCAAAACCCAACCCTAACTTGGGCGGCGGCTACTGATGATATAGGGTTTAGGGGCGTGCAACACCCCTGGACGCGCCCCTAATGGGCTCCAACACGATACAAAGCCCAAAGGCCAAATTACGGCGGCGCAGCACCGAGACAGATTCTGGATGTCAACTTGTTTCGACGATTCCTGATGACTCTGGACGAATTTTGACATGAGACTGGTGCCATTGGAAAGGTGATCAAATTATCTTTCCGTACATATAAAGAACGTCCAAAACCGAGCCCGTATGCGACCTGGGCGACCGTTTTAGTGCAGACTGCTCCTGGACTCCGAAACGGACTCGAAGTCGACTTGGATTGGGCCTCGAACTTGACATGGACGCCCTTACTAGTCCCTCCACGCCTCCAAGCTCCTCTCCAGCTATCTCGTCATCATCACCATGGTTCCTACCAATAATTAAATCATTAGGTATCATTTTATTCTTAAAATCATGCATACAAAGCATTAGGAACGAGCTCACCCGTAAATTAAATTCTCGTGCATAATTTCTAGTGATTGAACCATGCATATACAGCGGAGGAGCTTTGGTTGTATCCGATAGAGTGATGTCCTCATCACTGTAGCCATGCCCCTTGGACGTCATCCCGTCTACAGTGCGGTGTACGGGGCGGCGCCGCAATTTTGACCCGAAGAAACCGCCGGGAAACCCGCTCTCACAGACGCGCCGCCGACCTCCGCTCGCCGTCCAAATGCGCCGCACCTCCAGCCTTTTCTTCCTCGCCAAGGCGCCGACCTGACGCGCACGTGCTCCGCATTCACTCATCCTCGCACTCCCTCCTCGCGCTGACCACAGAAGATAAGGTCGCGCCGCCATCTTGACCGGAGCCGCGACCGAACCACACGCTCTCAGCCTCCCTCTCTCGCCCCTCTGCTATAAAATGAGTGCGCGACGAGCTCCCCTCACTTCCCCAGCTCACAACTCCCCTCCTCGACCACCAGGCCGCCTCAATTTCCCTTTTCCCCTTTTCTTCCTCACCGCCGGCCGCCGCCAAATCCGCCTCCGCAACGAGCCCCGCGTCCCCGCGACCCTCCACCGAGCTCCACGACGCCGCGCTGTCCCTCTGGGACCTCTCCTCGACGAGCTCCGTCACCCGGAGCGACCCCCTCGTCGAACATCGCCGCCGCACGCCGCTCTTCTCCGTCGCCAGCCTCCTCGCCGCCTCTCGGCCTCGCGCAACCGTGCAGGTGAACTCCCCATCTTCTCCGCTTCCTCCAGAACCTCCTCTCGTCGTCTTTGGCCCACCGGAGTGCCGGATAAGCCACTCCGCCGAACCCTAGCCATGGCGCCGCCGTCCGTCTCCTCGCCGGCCGCCACCTCACCCGCCGGAGCGACTCCAGCCGTCCACCTCGCGACGAACGGTCCAGATTACATACCTCTTCAGGGTATGTAACCGGTCCACCATGGACCGGTGGACCACGGCACCCGACCGGTCCACGACTCTCGTGGACGTGGTCTATGGGTTTTCAATAGAAAAATAAATTCGAAAATCTTAGAAAAATCCCCAGCCTCTGCACTTTTACAGATACACCCCTCTAGTTTATCCTATTTCTGTTTAGGTCCTGCCTTTTTACACAAACACCCCCATACTTTTCCATAATTACCTTTTAGTCCCTACCTTTTTACACCAAGGTCCCTAAACTTTTCCATAATTACAGATAGGTCCCTAAGCTTTTCTGTTTTTACAGATGAGCCCTTAGAATCTTTCTGTAATTACAAACAAGCCCCTAGAATCTTTAAACGCCTATATCTCTCCCATCCCAGCTCCGTTTTGAATGATTCTTGCGCCCACGCGTTCGTAGAAACGCGAAGTACCTCATGGTACTGTTCTTGAAGCCATAGAAGGTACCTACAAACCATCAATGCCCAGATTCCTCTTTCTTTCGATGAATATTCATCCCGGCCAATCATTGCCACTGATCTCGTGTAGTTCACCCTTTGTCATTCGACATATTCTCTTCCACCCCAACCAAGCTTCAACTCTAACCTAGCTCAGTTAATGCTCAATCAAACCTATTCAAATATTGCCACCGATCAAAACCTAACCTTATCGATTTACCGATCTTATTTATATTTGATCTTTCACTGAATCTTATTGGAATTGTTGCTCATTGCTATTTCAAATGCAACCATGCATTCTATCATGCATGCATGCCTAGATTATGTACGCCTCTGCATCTGCACAACCTTCAAACCACACATGTTCTTTAGTAGAAATAACTTAAGAGTTTATATAATAGATATGCACGCAATCACCACCAATGCAGCATGTGCATCTCATCACTCTCACTCTAAGGTTTCAGTAAATAAAGTTTCATGCCAAACCCTGCACCTTGCTTCTTTTAAGAGAAATTAGATAATTAACAGTTTGTCTAGGTGAATATGGCCCTTATAAAGCCATGATTAAAACTTGTAATAAATAATCTTTTATAAATAAATGTGCATTGCATAAACATAGCCGTTCTTCTTGAAGTTTTATCGATTCTTATTGGAGTTAATTGGATCTTATTCGGCTCTTTTCGATCTTTATTTCTTTTGCGGTAGTTATTTATACGTAATATTTCTATGCGCTAGCTTACGCAAGTTTCGAGGAGGAGCCAAAAGAGTTCAAGGAAGATCTAGAAGATCCAAGCTTCGAGGATGAGTTGAAGAATCCAAGCCCAAGGACGAGTCGGAAGATACAAGCTTCGAGAAAGGATTTGAAGACATCAACTTCGACGAAAGAGCTTGAAGACCCAGAATTGAAGGATTAGGATAGCGTTCTTCAGGCAAGCTCTACTTCTCCTTGATCATGATTGAACCTACTGTTTTTCGCAATGCACCTATATGGCCGTTCTCGTACTATGCATTACTTGTTATTTTACTGATTGTGTAGTTATGGTCCTACTTGCTTATTGATATTGATGTCTGTTACTTGGGCATTGATATCTTAATCCTTGTTTACCATTGTTTACCTGTCACCTTGATAACCATAGGATAGTCCCATCATTTCTATGATGGCGCTTTTACCTTGCTACTAGAATGCTTAGGACCCCTCGCAATGTTACTACATTGCCACACCTTACTCACTTATGTACCTTTACAAATGCGTGAAATGAGTTTGGTGGTGTGCGTAATATATGGGTTTGGGAGTAGCACAACCGTGTTAGGTGATGATGATGGAGACAGTGATGGGATGGTTGGATTGCGGGCAAGGCCATTAGTAAGTGATTGATGGCGTGATGGATTGTGTATTAGTCCCCTAGTGTGGGAGACATGGCGCTTGCCCGGCCACATAAGGACCGGTTCATTCAACCTTTAACAAGATGATTCTCGTACTACCACGGAACCTGTATGGGAAGGACTCACCCTACCTTCTTGGTGCCTACCACTTTGATCCACCTGGAGGGCAGTAGCGCAAACGAGCAACCAGGAGAAGACTCCGGAGTTTGTATTGCTTAGGAGATCTGGCCTGAGATCCCCACATTAACTGTGCTGTGGTTCCACATGACGACTATTGTAGTCACATGAAAAGCCCCTGGGTTGGTTCGTAGGTGGCATTGTGCATGGTACTCGGGGAAGATGGATTGAGCGTTATGTTACTCTCCGTACAAGAGTGCATAGCCCGTGGGAAAAGATGTACAACCTCTGCAGAGTGTAAAATTCATCCGGATGGACGTTGTCACGGCATATGACACATCTATGTTGAGCTCGATATGATTAGCCACCTCTGATTCCTTGAAGCTTGAGTGAGCAGTAGTCTGCTCGTGTTTTGGAAGTGATGGCATGGAAGCCGGGTCGGTATGACCGTTGAGGTCAGAAGGCCCAACTAAAACTTGGGAACTGGCGGGAATGCCTCATACTCCCCCAGGGCCAACCAACTAAAATATTGACAGTACTTCTCTGTTTTATCTAAGAATTCCTTCATATGCTTTAGTGAACCTTGCATAAAAGTCGCTTGCTGCAAAGGAACCATACCGCCTATTCCTTGCTAAGACCAAATATGCATGTATATATACCCTTGTGTAGTGTAGGGCTTGCTGAGTACCTTATGTACTCACGTGTTTGCAATTGTTGGTTTAGTAGGAGAAGACTTCGTAGAGAACGACGACGATTGGGTTTTCAGTTCTGCTTCTCAAGTTTGCTTGTGGCATTGGGCTATGTTTTCCGCTGTCTGCTTCACCGTTAGTTAGCCGTATTGACTTGGATAGTTTGAATCCTTGTCGTACCGCCACTAAGGGTCTTATATCAGGTATCTTACTTATTTACCTATTCGAAGTACGCTTTTGATTATCATATCTGTGTTCTTGTGCGTATCAGCTACTGATCCAGGGACTGATACAGGATGCACAGTAGATTCCAGAAATGGGGTCTGACAGTGCAGTTCATCAACCTGCGGTTTGGTCCACCAATCCGCACGAACTCCCTCGCCGAGCTGAAGGACCTGCGGCGTACGGGAACGGTGGAGGAGTACCAGCGCCAATTCCTTGCGCTTCTCTGCCGCTGTGAAGATCTGACCCCGCTGCAACAGATCAATCTGTTCACGGCGGGGCTCGGCAAGCCGCTCCGTACTGACGTCGAGCTCCAGGCCCCGATGAATCTCCGAACTGCCATGAGCCTCGCGCGCGCGTACGAGAAGCGACTCGGCGACGACATCGACGCCGCCACTTCGTCGCCTTCACGGCCGGTCAAGAGCTTGAGCACCAGCTCGAAACCGGTAGCATCTGCAAAACCTGCGGCGTCGACGGCTTCATCGCGACCGCGTTTCCGGCGTCTGTCCCCCGAAGAAATCGCCGAGAAACGGGCACGGGGCGAATGCTATTTCTGCCCCGAGAAGTACACCAACGAGCACAAGTGCCTCGCCAAGGGCGTCTACCTCCTGATCGGCGACGACGACGACGAAGCTGTGGGCGACATCGTCGAGCCGGAGATCTCCCTCGCCGCTCTGACCGGCATCAGCACGGCCCGTACCATGAAGCTGGCCGTACGCATCGCCGGGGTCACCCTGATGGCCCTGGTCGACACGGGCTCGACTCACACCTTCATCAACGACGCTGTCACGAGCCGCCTGCCCCTGACCATCACGCCACGGGCCGGCCTCTCGGTCCGCGTGGCGAACGGCGACCGCGTCATCAGCGTTGGCATCTGCGACGCCACCAAGATCAACATCGGTGAAGAGCAATTCGTCCTCGACTGTTATGTGCTCCCGATTGAAGGCTTTGATGTGGTGCTCGGTGTCAATTGGCTCAGTTCCTTGGGGCCCATCGTGTGGGACTTCAACCAGCTCTCCATGGCGTTCTGGTACGACGGCCACCCGGTGCACTGGCATGGCATCGGCGGCGCGCCGCCCACCCTGAACGCACTGGCCACAGCGCGCGACCTGATGAACGACCTGCTGGCCAGCTACAAGGACCTCTTCATCGAGCCTCGCGGGTTGCCGCCTCCTCGCCGGCATGATCATCGCATCCACCTCCTGCCGGGATCGCCACCGGTCGCCGTCCGGCCCTACCGGTACCCGCACTTGTTGAAGGATGAAATCGAGCGTCAATGTGAAGACATGCTCGCCCAGGGCATCATCCGGCCTTCTACATCGGCGTTCTCCTCGCCGGTGCTGCTGGTCAAGAAGGCCGATGGATCGTGGCGGTTCTGCATCGACTACCGCGCACTGAACGAGAAGACAATCAAAGATAAGTTTCCGATCCCTGTGGTCGAGGAACTCCTGGACGAGCTCAACGGCGCATGCTTCTTCACCAAGCTCGACTTGCGCAGTGGCTACCATCAAGTGCGCATGTCCGCCGCCGACATCGAGAAGACGGCGTTCCGTACTCACCACGGTCATTTCGAGTTTCTCGTCATGCCGTTTGGGTTAACCAACGCTCCAGCATCTTTCCAGGCACTCATGAACGACATTCTCAAGCCTTTCATCCGTCGATTTGTGCTAGTTTTCTTTGATGATATTCTTGTGTATAGCACATCCTGGGCAGAGCATTTGTGCCATGTCAACCAGGTGTTCCAGGTGCTTCGTGACAACAAGCTGGCCCTCAAGCAATCGAAGTGCTTCTTCGGCGAGCCGTCTGTCGCCTACCTCGGCCATGTGATCTCGGCGGACTGTGTGGCCATGGATGCTGCCAAGGTGGAGGCAGTGGCGGCCTGGCCCCGGCCGCGCTCGGTTCGCGCCTTGCGCGGCTTCCTCGGCCTGGCCGGCTACTATCGCCGCTTCATCGCCGGCTACGGCGCGGTGGCGGCGCCGCTCACGGCGCTCCTCAAGAAGGAGGCCTTCTCCTGGTCGACGGAAGCGGAGCAGGCCTTCCTCAACCTCAAGCAGGCGCTGGCCACAGCTCCTGTCCTGCAGCTGCCCAACTTCGACGAGCGGTTCGTGGTGGACTGAGACGCCTCCGGCTCCGGGTTTGGTGCCGTCCTACACCAGGGTGATCGTCCGCTGGCGTTCTTCAGCCGTACCGTCGCGCCGCAGCACGCCAAGCTGCCGGCCTATGAGCGCGAACTCATTGGTCTCGTGCAGGCCGTTCGCCATTGGCGGCCCTATCTTTGGGGGCGCTCCTTCACCGTCAGAACAGACCATTACAGCCTCAAGTACATCCTCGACCAGCGCCTGTCGACGATCCCACAGCACACGTGGGTGTCCAAGCTCTTCGGCTACGACATGACGGTGGAGTACCGCCCGGGCAAACAGAACATCGCCGCCGATGCCCTGTCGCGCCGTGATGAGGACATGACACTGCACGCCATCTCGTCACCCTCATTCGGCGTCTTTGACACCTTGCGTGCGGAAGGCCAGGCCGACCCCCAGGTGCTGGCCCTCCGCGCTGCTCTTGCGGCAGATACAGCCGCGGATGGATGGACGGAGATCGACGGTCTCCTGTTGTTCAAGGGCCGCGTGTTCGTACCGGACGCTTCCACACTGTGGCCCCAGCTCCTGGCTCACGTGCATGATACCGGACACGAAGGAATGGAGAAGTCCTTGCACCGGTTCCGGGCGTCGTTCTACAGCAGCCAAGCTCTCCGTCGTGTTCGCGAATACGTGCGCGGCTGCATGGTCTGCCAAAGGAACAAGACCGAGCACCTCCACCCAGCCGGCTGTTGGCGGTCATTAAACCATGTTTTGACCGCCACCCTACCGGTAAATAAATACATAACACCAAGATTATGTGCATAGTAGATAGGAATAATGCTACTCCACAAGTTTTGGTGGATATTTGGATGCAGGAGTGAATATTGGAGAAAAGTGGGCCCAGTCAGGGAAATTCCCTGGCCGGCCGGCCCCACCCTAGGCCGGCCGGCCCCACCTGGTGGCCACAGGCCCCAGGCTTCCTCCAGTGGGCTGGAAAATAATCTTCAACGCACAGTTCAAGCCCAGCTCGGCAGAATTCCACCGACATTCTAGAAGGTGGGCTATTTGGGCCTTTACTTGGCCCTCAATCCAATTCTGCCGACCCCAGCAAGAAACCGACCTTCAGACCGCCTTCAGGGAGTGATCTGGAGCGTCCAGGAGCAAGTCGGTGGCAAACCGCCACAGGGGACGGCCGGCCGGCCACCCCCCTAGGCCGGCCGGCCGACTTTGGCGCCACCGCCTCTCCAGCTTCGGCCAGGGTGCTCCCACCGCCTTCACAAGCTATAAATTGGACCCCTCGGCCTCCGAAGCAACTCGCACCATCACACTTCATCCAAGTGTTCATTAGTTTAGTTGAGTAGTAGCTTTGGGAGTTAGAGTAGAGTAGAGTAGAGTGAGAGCTCTCTCGGGCTTCCGGAGTCTTCTCGGAGTTCGGTATAGTTCTTGTATCGTTACTCTCTTGAGATATTATTTTATTTATTATATAATTAGTTTTATCTTTATTTATTTATTTTAGTAGTTCTTTTCTATTTAGTTTATTTATTCGTTAAGTAAGTGCTCGTAGAAGTCTTGTTGTGGGATTCGTGATTGTTGGAATAGCGAGTACGAGAGAGTGCCGTCGTTGGAGATGACGTCGTGTGAAATCTGTGCTTGTTCATTCTTAGATAGGACTGCTCCGTTGATCAAGAGTAGCTCCTCTAGGCGGGTTGTAAGCGTGGCGCTTAGATCTTGGCCTATGCACGTTTGGCACCCAGCCCCACGGAGGATGGTAGCCGCGAGTGTATGTGACAGCTGCACCGGTCTCTGTAATCCACCACGTCCGGGTTGGACTCAGCAGGGTCTTAATTATAGCATACGATTCCCTAGGTTTGAACTAGCTTCATCGGTTGACCTAGCACGTGTGTGCCCCGAAACGACATGACTTGTATGTGTATGAACTTAACTAGAGTAAATAATCTTTGTAGACTTGACTGCTAGAAAAGTAAATAATAGATGAACATATAGGTAGCCTTAACTCTATCTCGTTGCTCTCCCAAATGTATACTACGATTTATTTTATTACCTTGGATTTGAGGATGTGTGTGCCACCCATATCTATCATGCCTATCTTACCCCCGTCTCAAGTATAGTTGATACATTATTTCTTTCTCCAAATTATCCAATGCATAGCTATTATTCAGCTCCCTTTTGCTCTACTTCCCTGCGGAAATATAAATACGATAACCCTGGAATACTCTAAGGTGAAATGCTACAATGGTGATCCGTGCGCTTGCGGAATTAATAAATTTAATTTTATCGCATAAGAACCGCCAACACCGGCCTGCTTCAACCACTGCCGGTGCCGTCGATGGTGTGGAGTGATATATCCATGGACTTCATCGAGGGTTTTCCATGCGTCGGCGGCAAGTCAGTGATCCTCACAGTGGTGGACCGCTTCTCCAAGTTTGGCCACTTCATTCCCCTGGGCCACCCATACACGGCGAACTCGGTGGCTCGGGCCTTCTACGACACGATCGTACGTCTCCACGGCATTCCATGCTCCATTGTGAGTGACCGTGATCCAGTCTTCACCAGCAATTTCTGGACCGACCTGTTCAGCCTCACCAACACCACGCTGATGCGGAGTTCGGCGTTCCATCCGCAAACTAACGGGCAGTCGGAGGTTGCCAACCGTACAATCGCCATGTACCTCTGCTGCTTGGCTGGTGATCGTCCTCGTGACTGGCTTCGCTGGCTGCCATGGGCTGAGTTTTGTTACAACTCATCCTATCAGTCAGCTCTCAAGACTACGCCATTCCGGGTGGTGTATGGTAGGGATCCTCCATCCGTCCTCTCCTACCAGCCGAACACGGCGCACGTGGCCGCCGTCGACCGCCAGCTCCAGGAGCGTGATGTCTTCCTCGCCGAGATACGTGATCGGCTCCTGCTGGCCCAAGACACCATGAAGCAGCACCATGACAAACACCGGCGTCATATCGAGTTCGTGATCGGCGATTGGGTTTGGCTGCGTCTTCATCACCGCTCCGCCACTGGCATCACATCGACGGGACCGTCCAAGCTCGCGCCGCGGTTCTACGGCCCATTTCAGGTGATTGAACGTCTGGGCTCAGTGGCGTATCGTCTGCAGCTACCAGAGAAGGCGCGCATCCATGATGTCTTCCACGTCGCGCTTCTGAAGAAGTTCGAGGGCACGCCGCCGACGGCGACAGTGGCACTGCCACCTATTTTCCACGGGCGCGTGGTGCCGACGCCTCTCGAGGTGGTGCGTGCGCGCCTGAATCGGGGAACCTGGGAGCTGCTTGTTCAATGGGAAGGACGTGCACCAGCGGATGCAACATGGGAGAAGCGCCAGGAGTTTCAGGCTACCTATCCTTCGGTACAGCTCGAGGACGCGCTGTTTGCCGGGGAGGGGGTAAGTGTTATCGACGCATTTGTTGGGCGCCAGTACCAGCGTCGCAAGAAGCGGAGCGCGGCAAACCAAAGTGGCTAAGGACGACCGTGCGAAGCAGCTGGAAGAACGGGAGGAGTTAGTGAGTTTGTTAGTCTTGTTAGCGAGTTTTCCTTGATTTGTTAGGGAGTTGTAAGTGGGTTGCGCCTGAGTTATAAAGGCTGCACTAGTCGATCATTTGGGTTTAGCGAAGAAGTAACAATCCTCCTGTAACCAGGTGAGGTTGTTCTTCGCCGTGGCTTCCCTGGCCGCCGGTGAGAACGACTCTCACCTTCCCCGTTATCCAATAAGGTCCAATTCACAGTCTCAACTCCTCTTGCACTCTCGCCTGCGTACTCCTCGACGACGGCGCGGTATCACTTTAAAACATTGAATGCTAGTAAATACAAAACTATTAGTATTTGGCATGTAGAAAGGACACGGGTAGATTTGTCATGACAAAAAGGTTCATGATATCAGTTTTGTCTCAACTTCTGCCAAGTCATGAAAGGTAGTTGTCAACATGCTTATTGGAGAAAGTATTGATGTCTGATATGACAAGTAAAAGAGATTGAGGTGGTATAACATTTATCATTATGAAAATATATGTCCAGAACAATTGACACATATTTTTCATATGTCTACGACAAATATCTACTAATGTATTGGCAGACAGAGATCAAAATGTTTCACTATGCATCTCAAAACGACATTTATTATTTATTACTGAAAAAAACTACTCAGTTTGTTTTTCGTTGCTATAGTGGACAAATAGTCTGGCAAACCGCGCAAAAGATAGACACAAACCCAAGGTTTCCGAACGGTTTGTCACAGAAACTCTGAACTTTACAGATACAACCTTGCGTGCTTGCGAAAGTTCATCCATCATGCACAGAATTCAACGAGCACCATCGAAATGAAGCTGCAAAGAAACACACGCCTTTGGACTCTTAATAAGAAATGTAGTGGTCAAATATGGGTTGCAGTGAAATTGCTGGATTTGATTGTATTTACCATACCATACCCAAGAGTCTAACTATTCACGACCGAGATTCAGACGAGGTGTTACAGAGAGATAAAACGTTGTTTAGCCCATGCAACAACTTAATTAACAAGGCAAACATTTGCAATGGTAATAAGCAACCCATCTGGCACGGTACGATAATGCATAATTTCATATTAAATCTGAACATGGGAAACGAGTTGCCGTGGCAAGCAACCACTGCATGTTCACAACAGGCGACACGATGACTATATAAGCAGATGCAAACTATTCCCAAGAACACAAGCAGCAAAGCCAAACACACAAAGTAATCGAGTAAAGAGAGGGGTGGCAAATAGTAGAGTACCTGAAATGGCCACCATCCGAGCACCAGCCACCATGGCGATCGTTCTCTTGGTCGCTCTGTCCGCCTCCCACGTAGCATTCTCGCTCCGCCCAAGCCTTGGTGTCTGCCGTGCCAGCGGCTACCTCCCGGGCAGGGCAGGCCACTGCGAGAAGAGCAACGACCCGGACTGCTGTGAGGACGGCAAGCAGTACCCTCAGTACCACTGCTCGCCGCCGGTGACATCGAGCACCAAGGCCGTGCTGACACTCAACAGCTTCGAGAAGGGCAAGGACGGCGGCGGCCCGTCGGAGTGCGACAACACGTACCACAAAGACCAAGAGAAGGTTGTTGCGCTCTCCACGGGTTGGTTCAACAACATGGCGCGCTGCGGGCACCAGATCAAGATCACTGTCGCCAACGGCAACTCCGTGTACGCCAAGGTGGTAGACGAGTGCGACTCCGTGCACGGCTGCGACGACGAGCACAACTTCGAGCCTCCCTGCGACAACAACATTGTTGACGCGTCGCCGGCGGTGTGGGATGCCCTGGGGCTCGACCAGAGCGTCGGCATGGTGGACATCACCTGGTCCGAGTGAGCGGCTGTTGATGGTTGTGTGGCGTGTCCACATACTATTGCGATGTTTTGTACTTGCTGTGTGTGACTATTGTTTGTTGTGAAGGTCGTGGCTCGTGAGCTCATGGCCGTGTATATATGATGCTTTATGTCGTCATCATTGTCTATAAAATACGTTGGCCATGTATATTGAGCAGTATTACCTGTTTGTCCAGCAAATCCATACTGGTAATTTTGAATTTTATATGTTGATGCTGGTTACCACGTGCGAGAACATGTTGATGGCTTGATGCTTCACCAGCAGTGTGGTAACTCCCTGGGGCTTGGCAAGGCCATTGGGGAGCAGATTGACTGCATAGAAGCAGGCATACTAAGGCTCTCTCGTTCCAAAGGCATAGAATCTACAAAGATATAATAAGATGCATGATTTAGTTACTTTAGTAGTATGAGTATGACTTCAGTGTAATGTCTGCACTACAGTTGAATTATGATTGTTCGAGCTGTTATGAATGACTTCATCTACCTCAGAAAAAAAATTCTGGACTGTTATTGCCGTGTTATTCCAACATTACAAGAGAACTGGCCCGTAAAGGCAACTTGTTTATATACTAGAGGCACTTTTTTGTTACCTCTAGACAATCATAGAGGCATTTACTAAAATGCCACATAAATGCCTTCTCCGCGTTCACGGAAGTTATTACATATGAAGTTGTGACTAATGTTCTTCCCTCACTTTTCATGCATGAGAAGAAGTTTCAATAATACCTCCATTGAATTTATACAGCACTAATAGCCACAACACATAAAAAAAAAAAGAGGCCAGTACCTATCTAGGCAGAAGCAGCATTGTGCACAGATCATCAAAAAACAAAGCATATTCCTACTATCCACAATTAGTCGATTACTTAAAATGGACAAAAGTACAGATGCTTGAGAGAACAATGCATGGAAGGGACTAGTTCAATATGTAATGCTCCTTGGCATTTACTATAATCAATTTACCTAATCTAGTAAATCTGTCTTCGGACTCGAAACCAAAGTGGCTTGCCTATGATAAAACTAATAACTTCCCTAGATATAAATATATAAAAATGGACAGGCACATGACAAACATATGGCTACAAAGAACAATGAAATTCCTCGGAACACAAGACACGGAGGTCAGGAGATCTGAAATATTTGGGACGAGGACAAAACAGGAATCAAAGACTAATCCACAGAGCACAGATTCGCTTAGGTTCAGACCTAGGTGTATATATGTTGGAAACCCAAACATTTCAGATGAGTCTCCTGCTTAATCTTGCAACAGACACCGGATATCATACGAATATATATGGGAAATAACTAACTTTTAATAGATGGGCAAACATTTCTTATCGCGATACTCAGAAAGTCATATTTTGAATGGCCTCAATTTCATGTTCATATTCTGTTTATTTTATTCTCCTGACAAACACAAACAGATATATAGGAATCATATGGGTATGAATTTTTGGTAGTAAAATGGAATAACAGTCAACTATTGTATCGTTCAAATAGAAAAATGAATCACTAGTACCGAAGCAAGCAACAAATAACAGCAGGTACAACATCAACTAGTAATGTAATCTATGCGGCATAAATACAAAAGGATGTGATGATCAAGGCAGATTAAAGGGCAAAACAAGGACGTGTCATAGATGAATCAAGAAAAGGGGTAGAACATCGCATGTGTAGTTAGAACAGTGGCATAGAAATTGCTGCACTAGTTGCTGCTGTAGTTGTATATATAGCCAAACAACCTACAAACTCCAGCCATACACAGCAAGAGTTTCAAGCCTCTCAAGTTCTCACATAAGACTTGAGGGCGGATAGGAGAAAGGAGTATGGCTTACACTAGACTGCATGTTGTGTTTGCCCTGTTGTAGATCATGTTATTTACCATTCATGAGGTCTCTGCTGCCACCTGCCATACCAGTGGATTCATTCACGGCAAGGGCCGCAACTGCAACAAAGAGATTGGCCTGGAAAATTGTTGCGTCGCAGGCAAGCGCTATCCACAGTTCAGATGCTCACCTCCGGTGTCAACGAAGACACCAGCCATCCTGACAGTCAACATATTTGACAATGGCGAAGATGGACCAGGGATCACGTCATGTGATATGCGTTTTCACAGGAACAGTGAACTAGTGGTTACATTGTCCTCGGGGTGGCTGCATCTAGATTGCAAAAACCGCTGTAACAAGAAGATCCGTATCAGTGCGAATGGTCGGTCAGTCCTGGCCAAGGTTGTGGACGAGTGCGACTCGGTTAACGGTTGCGATGAAGACCATGACTTTGAGCCGCCGTGCCGCAACAATGTTGTGAATGGATCACCGGGAGTTTGGAAGGCTCTCAGGCTCAACGAAAATCGGAGAGTTGAAGGTCACATGGTCTGATGTCTGATTTGTCCAAGTGCTGGGAGCTACCGAACTACAAGTAAATAAGCCATTTATTGGTACTTGTCAATTTTCCCAAAATTATGCCTGATGGTATATCCATTGACGTAGATGTATAAAATGAATATAATTGTATTTTATGGACTTATGGTCTTATGTTAAGAAAACCACCTGATCCAGAATTATTTTATAATAGCCTGGATATAAAAAGTGGAGCCTCATATTTTGTTTGAGCACTCTCAAGAAACGTTTCATGGAAGTTAAAACAAAAACAATTACTGATGGATTTTGGCTGTTTTGTACTCTTAGCAGTTGTCTTAACTACCATTGTCCCATAAAAATCTAAAATCTCTGATGTGTTCTGACGCAAAATCATTCACAAACGGATCAAAAATATGCAGTGTCCCTACATATTAGTGTCTCAATAGTTATATATCTTAGATGGTTGTGTCTATGCACAGACACCCAGATGAGATGCACCAAATATTTATGCATCAATATGAACTCGAACAATATGGAGGAACTATATGACGAGTAAATTTATCCCAACCTAATTTGCAGCCTATTAGACTATCTCCAACGGTGGTAGAGGACCCAAACCCAAATTGGATGTTAAAACTCCTCTATGGACAAGACCGAAAAGCAACAATCTCCAACGGACGTCCTAAATTCCTCCTCCCCCATTTCACTCCGCCGCAGCCGGGTCCGCAGCCGGGAGCCGGCCGTCGCCGGCAGCTGGGCTCGAGGAGGTGGAACATATGGCCCTTTCCGGGCGCCTGCCAAATCTCGGCCTCGCCGCGCCAGCCGCTGGCCCTGAGCCGGTCGTAGTAGGCGCGGCCGCGGTCGCGGAGCACGTCGCCCTCGCCGACGCACACGAGCACGCGGCCGCACGCCAGGGCCTCCAGCACCGGCGCACCGTCCACGAACTGGTTGATGAGCGGGTCGTCCTCGCCCGTGGTGGCGGGGCACATGACGCGCCAAAGGCTGCCCAGACTCTCGCGCGCCGCCGGATCCAGGTCGTCGGATGGCACCTTGCTCGCGCGCCGCCGTGATGCACCTTGTTCGCGCGCCGCCGGGCGGCGCGCTGCCGGGTCCAGGTCGTGCCGACGCGTCGACGCCGCCCCCACAGCCGCGCCGACGCGGCCGCCGCTCCCCCGCGCCCGCGTCGAGGCGCCCTCACGCCGCCCCGCGAGCCCCCGCTCCGCCGCCGTCGCCCTGCCGCGCCGTCCCGCCAGCTCCCGCTCCGCCGCGCTGCCCCGCCGTCGTTGCCCCGCCTCGCCGCCCCGCGAGCAGCTCGGGAGAAAGAGAGTGGAGAGAGGAGGAAGAGGGAGATTGGGCGATGGGTCGCGGCGGGGACGATGCATTTTTGCGTGAGCAGGGAGGGTGTTACTAAAAATGGGTCTTCATATGGGTACTCCGTTGGAGAACGTTTTTACCTCTTTCAGCACCCATTTTGCGTGTTAATGAGGATATAGGTGCTCCTTTGGAGATAGTCTTATTGACAGTCATAAACTATCTCAAGGAAGAGGATCCAAGCACACCCTTATAATCCTCTCCTCTCGTGTATTTTTTTAGATAAAGAATCCTCTCGTGTTTATAATTTAGCTTTTCAAATTTAAAACTTATTCATTGCTACCATTTTTATGAATTGACACACTATGCAACTTTAGTCAATCAAATGCCTCTTGAGTCGTAACTCGTAAACTAGTAAATCCCTCACTCGGTCAGTCAAGCATCAATCGTCCATTTCCGGTAGCATACAAATGAACGCGGCACACCAATCGGGTTCATGCATAGCACACATGTATATGAAGTATACGAAGCCTCTATTGCTGTATCGTAAAAAGGGGACAAATCACAAACTAATCCAGCGTTGCGGAAGGACACACTGAAATATTCGGAAATCTCACTCACCACTGGGTCATTTGGTCCGGTGAGCGGCGACAATCCACGGAGAGCTTCAGAGTGGCGCCGGGAATCAGTGAGCGACATCGCCGGCTTTCCTGCTCCGGCAGTGCGGCGCGGCGAGCGGCGGAGGCGGATGTAAGTCTGAGGTCAGTTCTGGGCTCCATGGGCTTGGATTTGCTTTTAGAATTGGCGAAGTGAAGGAATGGCTGAGGCTGATAATTTGACACAGGCTAATGGGCCACTATAATTTTTCAGCCCATAAAACAACTAGCGTGCCGTTTGGAACGGTACGTTGGTTCGTCGAAGTCCGTCCAGCAAAATCTGAACGCTGCAGCAGATTTGCCGTGGCAACCAAAGAGGTCGTGTTCATAACTAGTGTGAAAAGACTCGAGCACGATTATAAAGATCACGCGCTCCAAATCCCATTCCATCATCCAAAGCAAAGCACAGTTGTTCAACTGAAAAGCGATCAAGAAATCCACACACTATTATCCCATCCCTGCCTAAGATGGCCACTTCCAGAGCTGCAGCAGCCATGGCGGCAACCTTCCTCCTGGTCATGCTCTCCAGCTCCCACGTCGCGTCCTCCCTCCGCCACGGCCTCGGCCTCGGCGTGTGCCGCGCCAGCGGCTACCTCCCCGGCAAGTCCGGCAACTGCGACCCTATCAACGGTTCGGACTGCTGCAAGGATGGCAAAAAGTACCCGCAGTACCGCTGCTCGCCGCCGGTGACATCGAGCACCAAGGCCGTGCTGACCCTCAATAGCTTCGAGAAGGGCAAGGACGGCGGTGGCCCGTCGGAGTGCGACAATGCGTACCACAAAGACCAGGAGAAGGTCGTCGCGCTCTCCACGGGGTGGTTCAGCAACATGGCGCGCTGCGGTCACCAGATCAAGATCACCGCCTCCAACGGCAACTCCGTGTACGCCAAGGTGGTTGACGAGTGCGACTCCGTGCACGGCTGCGACGACGAGCACAACTTCGAGCCGCCCTGCGACAACAACATCGTCGACGCGTCGCCGGCGGTGTGGAACGCCTTGGGCCTGGACAAGGACGACGGCACGGCGGATATCACGTGGTCTGATGATGAGTGAGCAGCAGTTGACGGTCGTGCGGTGTGCACGAACTAGTTTTATACATGCTGTGTGTGATTGTTTGTAGCGAAGGTCGTGGCTCGCGAGCTCATGGCCCTATGATGCTTTATATTGCCGTCACCACTGTCTACAAAATACATCGTGTCATGTACATTTAGCACTATCAACTGTTCTGCAAATACTACTTCCAAATTTTATTCGTTGACGTTGGCTAGTTCACTTTGCCACTAACCGACATCAACAAATAAAATTCGGTGGGCGTCGGGGAGCATATTTCAATGCACAAGGAATTGGATTCACACCAAAACAACCCGGTTTTCCTCAATCGAGTATATAAGTAACTCAGGTGATAATTTCCAAATCAGAAAGTTGAATTCCACACAAAATCTTATGCTGCTTCACGGACTAATAGATACCTCAGAAAGCTCACTCTTATGCAAATAAGCAGAAAATACAACAGCAAAATTATTCTATGGCGGGAATTCAACTTTCAAACCCTTTTTAACATTCGATCATGATTCAATGAGCAGTCAACAAGAGATTAGTTACATGAAGAGTCAGTAATGCGGATGAGGAACCATTTGCTTCTGTGAATGCTCAACAATCGAAGTAAAAGCAGAAATGAGCAATCCAGAGGATTTCATGATGGTGTCCTAAACCATTAGTAGTTCATACGCATGAATTAGATTCATCATCCATGTGTCGTTGCTATGTCATATGACTTCAACAAGTTTTGCCCGAACTGAATCCTGATCTGGTATTTGCTCAATACTGCCCATGGATAAAACATTGTGTTAGTAAACATGATCCAGTAACAGGATGCGTACCAAATGAGCTTTAAAAAGTATATGCTCATAATACTTGCCTGTAGAGTATCTCTCCTCCACCTTGGACCTTTTTAGATATCCAATCAGGAGCCAAATCTTCTAATATATGCAGCTGCTCTTCTATCTCCCCTGTCAAGTGATGGAGAAAAACAAGGAGCACACAATCAACACAACCTGAAAAATTAAGTACAAGAAAGTTTGGAATTGCCCCATGACCATCATTACCGGTCTCTTCTATCTCCAAATTGTTGGCAAGAATATGGTGAAAAAGTTCCTGTTTGGTGATCAGTGGATTCTTGGTAGATCGAGAAAAATCACACACTATGTCAAATGTTGCACGTAAAGAAGCTAGCTTTTCCTGGGTTTCTGCTGGGCCGCCTTGATTGGTTCTGTCTTCACCAGTAAAGTAGACAGAATCATTTTCCTGCAAGAATCAAGTTCATCTAGTCAGAAAAATAAGTAGCACACAAGTAAATCTGCTTATAATTTCATTCAGTGACCTGTTCTGATTTTTCTATGAAAAATACCTGAAACCATGTTATGAATTAGAATTAGTCATA
This sequence comes from Eragrostis nindensis, assembly GCA_012490785.1. Classification (NCBI taxonomy): domain Eukaryota; kingdom Viridiplantae; phylum Streptophyta; class Magnoliopsida; order Poales; family Poaceae; genus Eragrostis; species Eragrostis nindensis. The sequence continues at coordinate 499,180 of JAAXCT010000343.1, forward strand.
CACCAAGGCAGATATAGCAAATTCATATTAATGTGATATTTTTGCTTATATGGCACCCCAATTAGAAAAAAAAAAAGAGTCAAACTCTATATTGGACTCAACTACACTGCCTCAGGGAATGGTTTATTGGCAGGATAATTTTTGCAGCACTGAGTACCAGACTGCCAACATTCTAGGCCTAGATTCTGATAATGTCAACTCGATCCACATTAAAGCCGTGTATCAATCATACAACGAACTCATGAAAGACACGGTAAGAAACTGAATACAAAAGACATCTCCACAGTTATTCCACTGCAAAGAAATGTTTTAAGTGAGTATCCAAGCTATCTAGATTATTTCATCAACAAACATTTAGCCCTTATACAAATCAATACACATAAGGAAACAAATGTATATGTGATGAGTTAGAATAAGTATTGCATACCTCCAGCAAATTTGTAGAAGCAGATGTTCCTTCGGAGAATAGGCCTTTTTTAGCTGAAAGCTCAAGTTTTGCAGTATTTACATTGTGACCAGGTTTTATTTCAAGCTTTAATGGTGACTCCATCATCAGTGTTCTGCGAGCTGAACTGGCTGAACGTGGTTCAGAAATGTGTCCACATGTGGTCTCAAGTTTCTCTAGTGGAGTGGGCAATGGCCTTTTTGGTGTGTGCATTGCTGGCGTTTCAGTCATCAATGGTGAATCTGAGGTCCCTTGTTTTGGAGTACTCTCATGACAACAAGTGATCAAATGGCGGTTTGGAGTAGCAGAAATTTCAGACTTTACTGGATCTGGCACATGCTTGTCTTGCTTTTTAGGACTAGTGTTTGGCCCTTCTGTATCACGAACACTCATAGGTCTTAGTTCGGCTGGATCACATAACAACTGAGTCTTTTCAGTCCCATCAGCAACGATTTTCTGGGATATGAGTTTTTGAAATGAATGTGGGAAGTGGGAAGCATTAGAAACCCCATCTTCAGTGGAAATCTGCAGAGATGACTCAGCAGAATGTCCATTATGCAGTGCTTCAAGATATAAATTCTCATTTGGTCTTGAATTGAACGGTTCTGGTAGGACAGCCTCAGGAATGTCTTTATCCTGCTATATAACAATTGCAACAAGAATGCTTAAAGCATTGTCATGGTCTCAAGCAATAAAAATAATGCATATAGGCCGCCCTAGAGAGCATGTATCCAGTTTATCAAGTTTAGTACCTTATCATGAGCATCCAAAAAACCCAATAGCTTTGAGTAAAAAGCCTCGCAAATTGCCATGGATGGAGACTGATCAGGACTCTTGCATTCAACAACATCCATGACAAGTGTTATTTCCATGTCAGGATACATGCATAAGCTTTTCTCATCATGTAACAGTATCCTCTTTATCTGTATTGCTTCTGGAAACAAATGCTTCATCTGCGCCAAATGGCTGTACAAGAACTTCCTGTAATGAAGAAAAGTTATAACCTGACTCAAAAAAGAAAGCACATAATAGATAATTTTCAAAGCAGACACTTCTGTTATCATTAGTACCTCTTTGTGAGTACTTCCACCTGGGTTGCAATGTTCTTAAAAGTAGTCATCTTCTTCCGCAGGCGCAGTAACCTTATAGAACTCTCCATCCGATTGAAAAGATTAAGTAAAATCTTGTGTCTGCAATTGTGAACAAGAAAGCATTGTAAATAATCACTGCCAGGCAGAACTCGAGTGCATGAGACGAAAATGAACAGGAACTCACCTCTCAAGTAGGTCAATTGGTGTATCCTCTGGACGTGTGCCAGACACATCATATTCTTCATCATCTGTTTCATCCTCATCATCTTCCAACAGCTGACAAGCCAATCTGTCCTTGTACCTCTCTGCAAGCGAATTCCTTGCCAGTGAACTGACGAGAACCCCTTTCCTTCTAGATTCAGGCTTCTCTGGAGTGGGTGATTCAAATTCGCATCCAGAGTCTTCCATGTCAACTTTTAATTTCTGTACAGCTTCAGGGCTACTTGGTTCATTGCCACTACGAGTGAGCCCTTTCTCAAGGTCAAGCTGAGTACTTGGCCACTCACTCATTTTAGCTCCAAGCACTACAGTGGCGGGATAATCATGGATTAGACATATTATACATACAGTAATTGCTGCAGACTAAATTGAACACAAATGCAGGAGCACAGAAGTGCATGGGTGTATTGCAGAAAGTAGCACAGTACAACATCGTGTGAGAGTAGCATCAATTGACCTGTTCTTTCATATTTTCCCCATCACAATTCACAAGACAATATAAAAGTTTTACAACCATCTAGCCTTGCTTACTCCAACATAAGCAAGCGAGCTTCTCTATTCCCTATAAACCAAAAGCCACCAGAGAGGCAATACGGTTTTGTAGAAGAAAATCCTTGTGGCCGCTCGCGCGGGTGCAAATAATCTAGCTGTTACCGAAAATTGGAGTGGAATTAACATAGCAGCTAGAATTTTGAGTGAACAAACACAAATCCACCCCAAACCCTAGACGTCTCTCCACGATGTGGCGCAACAAATGACCCCGAAATCGAACGCGCCACTTCAACCACGACAAGCCCAGGATTCGGATAATACAGCAATACTGACAGCCGAGAGTGAGGGAGAGTACAAATAGCGCACCCGAATGGGAGACGGAGCACGAAACGACGAACACGACGACAAAATTCGCAAAGTTCGGGTGAACAGAGGGCCGGATCTTGGAAGCTTACCGAAGGATTGACCTCTCCAAGCACTTGCGCTGTCAGATCCGACGAGCGGGTGCTTCGGGTGCCGGATTCCACCGCGGAAGCAGCCGCCGGCGGCGGGGAGGTTGGGAGGGAGGTGGGAGCGGCAGCCGAAAAACGGAACGAAGCCAAAAGCGACGGCAGGCGCGCTTCAAAACGGTGGAGCAAAAGTGAACGCGACGCCCGAGCACCGAGCCGAGCCCAACGGCTATATTTCCTGGCCCTTCTTATACGTTGAAGCTAAAGGGCCGTTTGGTGCTCCAGACTTCCAGCCCATTCCATATGCTGCATCAAAGGCGGCCCGTTCGAGCCCACGAGCCTGGTGTGGCTCCTCTTCCCCACAGCTCCAACGCGAAGCCCGCATAGCAAGGAAAATGGATGCGTCCGCCGCCGTCTCCGACGAGCTGGAGCTCGCGCTTGCGCGGTGCCGCGCGCTGCACGACCGCCTCGCCGCGTCACCGGACCTGCCGCGCAAGCCCGCCCTCCGCTCCCTCCTCCGCCTCATCGCCGCCGAGCTGCGCTTCCTCTCCTCGCTCCATACCGCCCCGCCGCCAGCCGCGCCGCTGTCCTCCAACCTGCCCCACCTCGCTGCACTACACCTCCTCCTGGCCCACCCGGCCGTGCAGAGCCCGTCCCGCCTCGCGCCGCTCCCGGGGGTCGAGTTCGCCTGCGCCTTCCAGGGCCGCCCCGCGTGGGCTCTCATCTCTGCGAGCAACCCCGCCAGGCTCTCCTGGGTCCCGAGCGGCGGCCTCCAGTCCCGCGTAGCGGCGGTGCTGGACGCCGCGCGTGGGGCGCCGCCAGCCACCCGTCCCGAGAAGCTTCTGCTCGTCTTCTCGCGCGGTGTTGGCGCGGACATTGCTCGGGGTCTCGCGGAGGTGTTCGGGGCTGTGGAGACGGACTTGCTGGTGGAATTCATTGGCGAGTCGGAAGGCAAGGAGGAAGAGGAAGGGTGGGTTCACCTCGGTTTCCACCCGAGTGAGGAGATGAGGAGCTTTAGGGCGTTTGAGATTGACGTCGTGGACTGTGATAGCGAGATGGCGCCACTACCGGAGGCCGCAGTGACAGAGGGACTTGGTGAGGATTGGGTGCCTTTGCCTTTGGAGGATGGGTTTGGTGCCTTCTTAGGGAAGGTGAGCATGGAATCCAGGGAGCTGGTGAACTTGGACACCACGGCCCTGATTGCGGCTGTGTCAGGGATCAGCAACGGTGGTGTGGGGAAGCTGATGGCTGCGCCGGAGGCAGAGACCAGGGCAAGATTCAAGTGCAACTACAAGTTCGTCATGGATCAGGTGGTTTGGAAACGTTTGATTTACAATCTAGTCATATGTGATAGCCATCTCAGTTTTAAATGTTTTGGTTCAGCCTTGTACTGCTATACATATCCATCTCAGAGAACTGTGCATATTTTGTTCAATATCTCTTTAAACAACAGCAGATCATGTGGAGCACATGAAGATAGTTGCTGTTCACTGCCACTTCCTAACAAAGAATCCCACATCAAAGACTTGCTATAGATCAAAGTAGTGGATGCCTGTGTACTTACAGAAGTCCAATGCTTTACATATTGTATTGAATTAGTTCCTGCTTGCTTCCAGGCAGAGTCTGAACTGCAGTCCCCAATACTCCTAGAGTTGGGGAAAGTAGTGGATGGGAAGCAGTGTATCATATGTGAAACTGTTAACTCGGAGTTCAAAGAAATTGTGTCGATGTGTGGTGGGCCTGAGGAGAAAACCAGAGCAAAACTGTTACTCAAACAACTTGTGTAAGTTCTGTACTCTGTTACATTGCTAGCTAGGTTAGTATTTGTATTCCTGATAGACCTGCCCTGTCAATGTGTGGTGGGCCTGATGCAGCACATTTTTTCTCTTCCCTCCCATGTTGATTTATTTAGTAACATACATCATTGTTAGGGTGTTAAGAACTGTGCCTAGTGCCCAAATGTAGCTTTGTTAGAGGGTTTTCATTGTTCATTTGATCCTTACACTGAATGATGTGTAGATGCAGAGGTGGCCCAAGATAAGAAACATTCGATGGTATACATCTGTAGTAACATGCTAGGCTAATGGAAGTTTAAGATTGGTGAATAATTGTTTCTAACTTCTACCGTCGATACAGTTATACTGGGTGCTATAATGGTATATGCTTTAAAATTGTTTAACCTTGCTTGAGAACAGCGCCACGGGTGTTAACTAGCTTGTTTTGGCTGCTCTCATCATGCATACAAATGTGCATTCTCCCATTCAGCCGCTATTTATTTTCTGTTCATACATGCAATCTCGTATCAAACAGGCACTAACTGCACTGGAAAAGGAATTGGTAGCATTTTTTTTCTTTTTTTTTCTTTTTGAGTTCACTATTTATCATATGATTCATATCCAGTGTGTTTGTTTGTGAAAGGCCTGAATTTCATCTGAAACCAAACACCGAATCTGTCTTTTGCAGCATACTTATCAACGTGTTTTGTTCTTGTAGAATTGTCCTTGACAATCCTTCAGCACGCATGATGGATCTTCCGACTACAAGGAAGCTTGCAATGAAGAACAAAATTGTTTTTGGTACAGGCGACCATTGGCGTGCTCCCACCTTGACTGCTAATATGGGATTCGTAAGGGCTGTCTCACAGAGTGGTATGCCTTTGTTGACCATTGAGCACAGACCTCGTGCACTGATTGGCTTCTGACTGACATATAGCCCATAGGCTATCAGGTATAGAAGAAAGGATTCCTGAAGTTGTAGTTCTGAAAGTGAAACAATAGAGAACTGGTAGTTTATGCTAACTTGGTTTAGAGGTAGGTATCAGTTCTATTTGATCTGTACATAATGTTACAGCTGCCTTGCTCTGTTCTACTTTAATTTATTGTAGTGAAACAACAGTGTCTTCATCATAATATCCGGATGTGTCTGCTTTGTACAGAGTGGAATGGGTGGCATCCATCCCTGTATTTAGGGATGGGATGGCTACCCTCTGTTTGGTTGAAGCGATTGAATGCACCATGCTTTTTTTGTTTGATTGGAGTGATATTAGCGGATGGAGTTCCTATCTCAATTGTTTGGATGGAGGGATGGGGTTGGGACTGGTGGATAGATTATTGTTGTCATAAAGGGTTGAGGTTACCCTTTGAATTCTTTCTCATGCCCCTTTTCTGCCGAATTGCTGTCAGCGCCTTATTTCCAACTATATTTCAGTATGTATATAAGTGTGGATTTAGCAAAGCTTTCGTATGACCACTGGCTGAAGAACAAAACGTGCATTTCGTTTGGACATGCTGAACCTTGAATCTCATATTCTAAAAAAACATAAGCATGTACAACAGTACAAGTACGGTTTGACTGGTTTCCGATGTCCTTCACCCCTTTTGGGTGTGGCACGGTGATGGCAATTGTAGTAGATTCGTATCCTCTGCCTTTCCTCTTGCTATGGCAAAGTTTGCCTTATCATAATAGTTGGAGAGAAAATACTTTTGGAAGCATTGAAGAAACTTCATTACCGTATAAGTTCCTTGTGACATGGGAATCTTAAGGAACCTTCAAGGTGAATGCTGGTTCTTCACCCTATAAGGGTAAGCTTGTATAGGAAGAACTTAGTGGCAAATTCACCCAGAGTGACATTTTGGAGCCCAAATGCTCATTGCATGTAAACATTAATCCAACCGTGAATCTGGCTGAGCAAATAGCTCCTTTTTTTTCATTTTTATGAATGACAGCACCTTTTTCTTTTTCTTTTTATGATGAAAATATAATAGATGTTGGACTAGCCTTTTTATGATTAACGAATTGTTTCTTGCCCTTGGAATGGTAGGGGATATGCATTTATTATTTCACAAGTTAGGCTGTTCTGTACTCCCTCCGTTCTTGTTTTCATGTCGTTTTGGACATCCCGTTTGTACTAGCTGCAAGTTAAAATGTCATGTCCGAACGACTTCATTTCATGTATCTGCTTCTAACGTTTCTGATAAAGTTGAAATATTGATGCTTCCATGTTAGGAAATAGGAACCTTGATATGCAATTATCATGCTGCTTCGTGTCTCTTGAGCGCTAGTGGTAATATGCTCAGAAATCATTGTAACATTTTATTTGCTCTTCGCTGGACTACAGCTTTCTTTTGCCGTGTTTATGTTTCTATCATCACTTTCTAATTGACTTCTACCACAGCCGTAATGCCAGGGTGTTTGAAGTGTGCAACCTGAACGCAGAGATTCTCCCAAACAAATCAAGATTATTGTGCACCAATAGCAGCATCTATAGTTTTTTATGGCCCTTTGACGACGATTTCTGGAAAATCTGTAGCTTCTGGTGGTGAAATTTGCAATTCTGCTACACCAGCCACAGGGTTTTACTTTTCTTGCACCGTCTCTGCCTCAAATAACCCAGTCTGCTAAGTTTCCACTCTGCTCTGTGCTATGCTGTTCTGACTCAAAACTATTGATTTTTGATATTTTGATTGTGCTATCCAGTGCTGCATAACAAATCCCGGCAAACACGAAAAAAAAACCAGTAAAGAACATCAGAAGATAAGACACGACAAAAAAGGGCATTCATCCGTACAGATTAAAATGGATTTTATTTCCACGCCAAGATCAACATACTTGATTGTTCCAACCCTGAGCTATTAGATGTTAAATTACACATAAACATCAAATAAATGTTTTCCAAGCTTCGAGGCCACCCGGGGCAGTGCTCAAAATGTAGAATCCTCTGAAGCCATCAACTCATGCTGTGTTCAAAAAAACTTAGGGCACATCTAGTAAGATTTTCCACAATGAATCAAGCTCCCAGCTCCCAAGAAAAGCCCAAAGATAGCAGCGCTGCCAACAGTGGTCTGTCCAATGTATCTGATCTTTAGCAACCCAGGGATCTATGGAAAAACACAATACATTGGTTAGCACTCGAAAATACATTGTTTTTTTTAAAAAAAAAGACTGGACTTCTATCTCATACATAGTTCTCTACTGCTAACTAAATCAATGAAACCTACATTATGCCATGAACTACATGGTAATCTACTAAGTTCATGGCATATCCCAAAGGACCAAGGCAACGGCCTTATTTGTCCCAAGCAATAATGACATGAAGGAGAAACAACAGGAGGACAAGAATACAACATAGCGTTAAGCTGAGAAGATCAGATCACCGACTTCATTTTTTAGTGACTTGTGTCAATAACTAATAATCTAAATGTGGTTCATTAAGAATGCTACAAAACCATAATACTGAATCAAAGAGAGGTGCTGATACAAAGTAGTTTTGAGTATAAAGAACGCAAACATTATGCATACCTTGTATCTGAATGCCTCAAACGTCCCATAGCAAGCACCTGTTCAGAATGGAGCAACAAGCAAATCATTAATATATATATATATATATCACAGAAGAGAAAGAGAAAAAACATGTCAGCTATTTTCTTGCAATTGATATCCCAGGAAAGGAAGTTAGTAGGGTCAACAGCAATTTGAGAACTAGCTATAAGCAGCATTCTGTTCGAGCTAGATATCGATATCACCAGTTCCATAAGAGTTGCTGAACTAGCAGCAAAAAAATAAATAGTCATGCATTAATCTTAGAAGCTGGGCCCTTTAATACACATCATGAAAATATGTCCATAATAGCCCAAGCTGCCCAACATTCCAAAGGAGCACCAAGAAGTAAGTGGTCTAACAAAACAACCACCATATCCAATAATCCAACCTTAGAACCACAAATAACCACTGTACCTATCCTCTCCACTGACAAAGTCCAAAGCCACCACCAAGTGGATAACTTTCGACAGAAAACACCAATCAAGTGATGTACAAAGAATGTCACAACGCTGTTATCCAGTCCAAATCAGCAACTAAAACCAAAACTCAAATATTGGCAGTGATCGGAAGAGATTTTTACAGCTGCGCTGCGCTGTGCTGCATCTTCCTGGTTGCTGTGCTGTGGCTGCAGCAGCAGCTAGTTGCAGCCACAGCAATCTGTTCCGATCGCTGCCATTATATAACCAGTAACGCATTCTGCACTCCATTGCGCCTCTAACACTAAAAGTCAACAGTCAAAAGCAATACAGAAAATATCTGGTCTTCGACACCACCTTTGTCCTTATATAGACATAACAAGCCAGCAAATTCTCTAAAGTACAGCATACCAAACTACCAACAGCCCTTAAAGCACAGCGATTGGGCAAACAAACTCCATCAACGTAATCGTCCCAGATGCATCGCCCACAGAAACTCCTATCTAAACAAGAATTCCTAACGAACGCAACCGCATGAGCTGCCCGTCCCTTACATCTGAGGCCGCTGAGCACGCAACCTACCAGACAAATTCCTCGAATCAGCAGCTACGTCAAGGAGATCCCTAGAATCGAACACTAGCCAACTTCAACCAACTGCATCCGCAGGTCAAAACCAAACCAACCCGTATGAATTGGCACAGAGCTAGGGTTTAGGGTTTTAATGGTGGTGGGGGCGAGCAATAGCTTACCGACGGCTCCGCCGACCGCGCCGCCGATGGCGGCTCCGGCGCCCACGCGTGCCAAGCAGCTATCCGTCCTCGCCATCGCCTCTCCTCCCGCTTCGCCGCCGCCGCCGCCGCCGCCGCGTGCTCTTCCTCCTCTCGCTGCCCCTTGCTGGCTTCGTCGCCGAATTCTATTTCCCTTTCTTTTGCTCGCTTGGTCTCTATCCGGACTTCGCCGTTCGCGTGCGCGTTTATGGGCCGGCTAGCGTCGCTTCTTCCTCACGTTCTCCGTGTTCGGGCTGGTTTCCATGTATAGGATTTGTGGGCCGGGATGTCGTAGGATCAAGCGAATCAACCCAAGAAGACCTCTTAAGCCGTCCGATTTGCGTAACGCGCGGCTTGGATCAATCTGAAGTCACAAGAAATTGACCCGATTGACACTCCAACACGTATTAGCATCATGAGTAAGAAAGTTACCAAAGATAAGTTTTCTTGGAATAAAAGTTAACATCGATGATGAAATTGTAATTCAAGCGTACACTAAAAGAATTGTTGCCCAAGCAATATTTAAATCTTCAGGTGTTATGGCTGTTATTCAGGATGGTCAAGAACATATGGACCAGTGATATGCACACAGTTTCCATTCCGGGCGGAGTGTCGGTATCATCATCTCTTGGTTTTAACTTCTTGTGTTGAGGCTTGGAGCAGGTAAACTGCACTTTGACTCGATGGCTTCCAGCAAAGAATGCTCGGATATGTAAAGATTGTCCATCTGTCCCGTCTCGATCAGCGGCGTAACACGATTTGATTCCATGATTTTGTGGCGGATTATTAGTTGTTAGACACGGGCAGGTGAAGTGTATTGACTCGCAACACATGGCAGAAACTACCTTTACTTTCTTCACTTCACCATCACTTTTAGGTAGAGCAGTTGCGCATTGGTGCACTTGTAAAATGCAAATTACCATGCACTGGACCGCCCCGCTCTTCTAAGTTCTCCTTCAAGTAACGTGTAGTACACTCTGTTGTTCATTTCCCGTTGTTTAACCCCCTTTTTTTTGCGAGGGACCCATTGTTTAACTGTAATAGTTAAAAAACCTGTCCTTGAACAGATGAATACGGCGGAAATTGGCTAAACTCTAAAATAAAGAGCTAGTCGTGCATATTATTCTTCTCTACCGGTAACATACATCTGAACTGTACACAAGACGAACACGACGGCGAGGAGCGCCCCCTACACGAATGGGCACTCGATCTGCCGCCAAAGAATCCAACGCCACAAAGGCCAAGAATTCCGAGCCCAAGGAATCGACAACAAACGCAAACGAATGAATGAATCACAACTTCAGGCTGAACTTGCAGTTGCTGGCCTTGATCTTGATGGGGCTGGCGCCGGTCACGTCCATGAGCCTGTCGACGACGAGGTCGCACTTGACCCTGGACGTGACCTTCCATAGCTTGAAGCTGCCCAGCTGGACGCGCACGGGCACGTCGGCGCGGAACAGCAGCGGCACGGCGCCCGTCCGCTGTGCATCCTGCAGCGCGGACACCACCGAGCTCCCGAGCTGCACCTCGCCGCCGACGGCCAGCGCCAGGGTCGTGGTGTTGCGGTGGCCCTGGTAGAAGGCCGGCAGCGCGCCGCGGGCGAGGCGCGTGGCGCCGTACCACACGCCCAGGTCCGACCCGGGCTCGTAGTGGATGCCGATGCGCTCGTTCGGGTTGGTGGCCGTCACCGTCACGTCGAACAGCGCCCGCGCCGTGAGCGACGGGTCCACCTGGAACGCCGACACGGCGAGGCGGTCCACCGAGTAGCGCGGCGCCTTGGGGTTGAACGCCAGGTACAGCGCGCCGACGGCCGCCGCGGCCAGCACCGCGAGGACGACGACGGTGACGAGGACGCAGCAGAGGAGACGGCAGCAGCACCCGCAGCCGCCGCGACGTTTTGGTGGAGGCAGCGGCGGCGGCGCGCCGCGCGGCGCCACTTGGTAAGGCGGCGGGGGCAGGTGGCCCGCGCCCGGCTGGCCGCCCCGTGGTCGCTGCTGTTGTTGCTGTTGTTGGTAGTCCGCGCGCGGGCTGGGTCGCCCTTGTCAGACCGGAACGAGCCGCCGGGCATCAGTGGCGTCGTCGGCCTCCGCCCGGCCTCCAGGTCCACCGGGTGGATCCTCTGGTGATCAGCCATCGCCGGCTCGCCTGTAACCTTCAGCTGCTAAACCACGTGCACCACCCGCCGCCCTGTCCGACACAAGCAAAGGCGAACGAGACCACGCTACCCGCACTAGCCCTGCCGACCCTGCTCTGCTTGCCTTGCCTTGCCTCGCTTGCACTGCTCTCCTTCCTCTGCCCCGCTCTCTTTCCTTTGCCGTGGTGACCCGCGTGTCCGTCCGTCTATATAGGACAGGATGCGTCACGCCACTACGCGGACGCGGACGCGGGGCGAGGAGGTGGAAAGGCGGTTGACTTGCGCGGGAGCTAGCGGAGACTTTCAGGCGAAGCGAGGGGAGTGAGCAGAGCAGGGTTTATGCGCGAGCGCGTGTCGGGGGAAGGAAGGAGACGGGTAATGATAGATGGAGGCGGGAGCGCGAAGTCTCCACCTGCCCCCAACGGCTCGGGGGCGCCGCTGCGCTGCGCGCGTCGCGTCGCGCTTTTCCGCATGTTTTTTCTGCGTATTTTAAGCCGCGGTTGCTTGGGTTCCGGTTCGGAGCGCGGCAGCGTGCCGTGGTGTCGTCTCCGGTTGTTGGAGGATGATGGCGCGTGGAAGGGAACGCACCGGCTCCGGCTGGTGGGCTGTGGCTGCCTGCCGCGCCGCGTCAGCGCAGTGCGGCGCGGCGTGACTTTTTTCAAAGTGGAGCAGGGCGGACGGCTCGAAGCCCGACGGAGCACATGGGGCGCACGAAACGCACACGGAAACGAACGAGGGCCGTCGTCAGGCGAGCGCGCCACGTGATTCTGATCGGGACGCTGCAGCCACCGCGCCACGCGGCGGGCCGGCGCAGGCGCGATGCGGTGTCCGCCGCGCCTCCGCGTCTCACCGCCGGAGGACGACCGTCCGGCGAGGCCCGCGACCGCGAGATCCCCGCGCGCCGGTGCTTGCAAGTTCGTGCGGAGCATGTTGGGACTGCCGGACTGGTAGTATTTTTCTCTGTAGTTTTCCTACTGGTGGGATGACTGGGTCAACAGACTGCGCGGCCACTTGCGAGAACATCACGGTTTTGTTAACGTGAAATGCAGTCAACTTGGCATCTCGCGTATGGTCACTGCCCCAGTTACTTTGATCCTGCTTGCTTAGTTTGACGTTTGCTCCACGTCAGTCGACTGAGAACTTGCTTTTCTCTCAGTCAAATTTCTCGTTCGTCGGATTATGATTGAACGGTTGCCTGATCCTGTTGCTGTGGCTGGAGTTGTTTCACGTTATCGGGCCCAAATCACGCACGTGCAAGCCCGATTAGATTCCAGATCAGTTCTCCCGTGAGCTTTTGTTCATTGACTGCGAATTTGGAGACTGCCCGCGAGATGGGAGGCGACGGAAATGTCCGCCCGAGAGTTTGGAGGCTGCCTGCGAGTTGGGAGGCCGATGGCCATTAAGGAGGATGCCAGCGAGATGTGACGGGGGTATGTTTCTCCAATCGATGTTGCATTTTCAGTTCAAACGATTCGTCTTCGTAGTTCAGCCAAATTTGTGTTCGTTTGTTGTTTGATTCCCAAATCCATCTTCCAAATTGTCTCAGATATATATATGGTGGCAATCGAGCACCGGGCCGCCGGCCTTCAAATGGAGTTAGCGCCTCTGGTTTTCTCTGGATCTGGAGCACCTAATCTCGTCCCCCTGATTCTTCGTCAGTTCTGGGCAGAAACTCCCGCTGGCCACCGTCTGTCCTCTTCTTCGACCGGCATTCAGTAGCTACGGCGAGCATGGCAACCAGTAATGGCCTGCAGGTACTGTCGCTTCCCCATCCCCTTCCTTTCTCGTTCTATTAAGCAGATCTTGATTTATTCAGTTGCATGCTCGTGCTGGTCTGGTAGAGCTGCTGGTTTGCTAGTGCTAGAGTTGTTGCCTGCTTGTTATTAGAGCAGCTGCCTGCTAGCGGTAAATCTGCTTGTACTACTGCAGTCAGCAGCTACTTGCAGCCTGCTAGTGTAGTAGTGTTACAGTCAGCGGTGATTGTGGAAAGGATGCTGCTGCTTAATACATTTTTATTGCGCGTAGCTTGTCAGTAGTCACATTTCGTTTTTGCTTCAGTTACCTTGCGATCTCCAAGTTGCAAGGAGTCGGTTCTTTTATTTTGGTTAAAATGGTGCATAGAAGACATGGAAAAAGGCCTTAATATAAAATTTTGTTAATGGGTTTGTTTCTTTGTAAAGACTAGCTAAAAAGCCCACTTGTTCACAAAGCTGACTTGACAATGCCAACTCACCTAAGCTGGGCCGTGTTTTTCTTATTTGTTGTTAGTTTAGCATTTTTTGCTGCTGGCCCTACGTTTCTCATCAAACAGCTATCAAAAATTGAGACAATCACTAAATCTCAATATGTTTGGTCAGGGTTATATTTGTGTCGGGTTCGGTTGGGGGAAGGTGAATTGAGCTATATGATTGGTCAGGATGTACTCAAGTTAGTAAAGCGATTTGCAATGGTCAAGATTTTCCAGGTTGAATTGGATTCTATAGTTTGGATTGATATAAAGAGAAAATGGATCCACAATGCTATCATCATATACTGAATTTTCAGGCTGCTTTACTTCTGTGCCAATATTGTATGTTTCTTGACTTCAAACATCACCGAAACTCCGAAACCTTCACTCTGATTGACATATTGATCTGCTTCGGTGGCCTTGTGGTTTCCTGTATTTGCACTGACTCTAACACTACCGCACTTGTATGCCAATACTGTATGCACAAAACTCTGATTGACATATATTTCTTTAGCCTTGTGGTTTTCTGTTTGTGTTGGACTGCGTATCATCTGATTTCGGAGACCAATAATAATTACAACTAGTTCATATAACAACTACAACCTGTAAACTTGTAGTAATTTTAGGTAAAGCATGCCTAAATTTTTTTGGATGATGATGATTTGACACGAATAATATGATGTATGCATATGTGTGAAATTGTGTCTGTTCACTTAAGCAATTTATATTTGAGCCTCTGAATTCATGATGTAGCAACCCCCCATCAGATAGAAATGAATAGATATGACACAATCAAAGAGATTGCTCGACCATGGCATAACTTTGAATTGTTCTTTATCAGCAATAACCTCCTCAATGACTCCTTTCTCTGTTGCAGTGAATATGAGATGCCATGACCCATATGACAAATATGCCGCGAATAATAAATAAAGATTCAGGTATATCCTTGTTTTTGTACCTCTAAATGTTTGTAATTGAACCATTTGCCCATATCATCTTGTGGATATTGTATTGGCAATATATTTTCTTTGGCCTTGTGGTTTTTTGTTAGTGTTGCCTTGTGTATCATCTGATTTTAGAAATCAATAATAATTACTGTTAGCTCATATAAAAATTACAACCTATGAACTAGTAGTAATTTTAGTTAAAGCATACCTGAATTTGTTTGGACGATGATGTATTTGACATGATCTGACCCATATATTTGCTTTTGCCATTTCTTTCGTGTATAACAGAATATAATGGTCTAAATTTTTAGTTACTTCTAGCCATGGTATGAACAAAAATATGTAACTGCAATGATTTGTTTTATAATGTTAACCTTCGGCAATTTTTGTTGCTTGAATCTTAGCTTTCCTGTGTGGAAGTTGGCCATGCAATTGATTACAAGTAGTAATGTTGTGTATGTGTGAACCACAATGGTTGCATGTAATTCTTTTCTTAACTACTGCCTCCTCAATGGCATCATCCATCTCTTGTTTAAACAATATAATTCGTCTTCCCTTAGGTTTTACGAACAGAGGATTGTTTAGAATGTTGGTAAAAGGTCAGACTGCAATGTTGGTAATAGGTCTAAGCAAAAGTGAAATATCCATATATGCATGACTTTGGGCAGTACTGGGCTCTAGCAACCATCTCACCATGCACTTGTGCTCACATTTCTAGTTGTTTTGTTACCTGTACTGAATTTGTGATATGTTACCTTGTGGGCGGAAATAGATTCAAAAGTAGGATGTGATGGGCGTGTAAGCGAGTAGTTGGGCTCAATGTGAGCGATGGTTGTTATCAGTCCTAGCTGACCTTTGTTCTTTATCAGATCCAGATACACATATTCACACGAGAGGGAGAGAGAGTGGGGATAATCCTCACCTTTAATTTTGTCCATCTAGTCTGATGTTAGCCCCTTGCTGCATTATTTGCCTAGCAAGTATGCATGTAACACGCAATAATGTTTGCATTTATATTGTTGGTCTTCTATTATACAAATCAAGGAAATTACACATTGTTTCGTTTGAATTTATTTGTATGCTATACGATGAAATTTTAGTATAGCACAATTGTAATTTTACTCTTTCTTGAAACTTTTCTTCAAATACTTTGTCAGAAGACTGAAATATGTTTGTGTACATCTAAGAACATCAGGGTAGACAGAAAAATTTATAGTAATTTGATTTGCTTTTCATTACTGTTATAGCCTGTTGGAATTGTGATCCATCTGAATTTACCGCTCAAGAGTTGCCAGTTTACCACTTAAAATGAAACTTACAACTTGGTTCCTTGTTTTAATATCTGTGAATGCCTTCTTGAGTATTTGTACTAGTCAAATTTTTTGCCTCTAATAGGACTGCATATGCTACTGACCATGAACATGAACTTTGTTTTTACTGCAGATAGTAGTAGTTTATTTGCTGCACATAGTAGTAGTTTAGTGTATACCATGCGACAATAGTTCATCCAGCATGTGGATTTATATCAAGTTGTTGGAACCTAGCATGTGCTTTGTAGCAAATATTACTGAAATTTATATCAAGTTGTGGAAGCAAAATTTCACGTATTGACTATTGTCACATGTATACTGCTACTTCAGGTCACATGATATTCTTTTCTGTATGGAGAATTCAGGTTTCAGAGTTCAAGAAACCAGGCCTCTATGTATGTACAAGAGCGGGGTTGGAAAATCACCATTTGAGCAGCGTCAGTCTAGTGTGAGGAAATTTTAGGCCCGTCGCAGATCAAACTTCTCTAAGCTGAAGATTAGTCATAGAGTATTTCCACCCACTGTCAAACCTGAATGTGTTACAACACCCTGAACAATACGAAGCCAAAGATGTAGCATTTTTTGGTAGTGGCTGCCTGTATTGTGCCATGGTCTGAAACCTGTGGGATGCACAACATTGTAGCTTTCTGCCTTTGATTGGTTGCTAAAAAAGAACAAAATAGGGCTCATGCGACTAAGTTGAAAAATGCTAAACAATAAGGCTAACTGAGGCCTTTGCTATAGGAAATTTGAATACTGACACTAACTCACTACTGACAAGTTATAAAAGCTTGCAAATGAATACTCCCATGTACTTTGGAGCACGCTGTATTCTGAAATGAGTATTTTGATGCATTCAAACCTGCTGTTAGAAAACAAATTATATTAGCACAGCATATGGAAGAATATCATAGCATGTCCTGTTTAACCTCACATCACATTGTAGCTTAAAGTAATATA
Organism: Eragrostis nindensis; assembly: GCA_012490785.1. Lineage (NCBI taxonomy): Eukaryota > Viridiplantae > Streptophyta > Magnoliopsida > Poales > Poaceae > Eragrostis > Eragrostis nindensis. The sequence continues at coordinate 515,956 of JAAXCT010000343.1, forward strand.
TTAGTCTAGTTACCTCAATTGTAACCCTTGAACTGTTTGTTGAGACTGCTTTATTATCTGACAGAGAATTTGTATTTACATTTTCCAGCACAAAGAAATATGCAAAATATTTTACTTCAGTCTGATCTTCGGGGTACTGCATACAAACTCTGCACAAACATGTTGCAATAAAGCGGCCTTTAGAATTGATCCACAAAAGTCTGTAACAAACAGACTGCAAGTTAGCGGGTTCGTTTGGTGCATCCGTTAACAAACAGGATCCGCTTACAGAGAAACCCAAGTTTTATGCCCAGTCTGCGCACAACTCACTTTTTTGCTTCTTGTTTTGCGGACGTTTAGATCTTAATCCTACAGTACAAAAATGTGACTGAGACAAACACCAAATCTTAGTCACCTAGCCTGGAGACAGATCCGCTTAGTTTAGGGAGCAGTCTAGCTAACAAGCTCTTCGACTTCGGAGGAGGTTGCAGAGCCGGGAACCCCCTTTTTCCCCATCACACGCAACGAGATGCGACGCCAGTGCGACCGGCTGCTGCTTCTTTGTGCCGGTGCGTGTCAATGTGTCATTAAGAAAGACACACGGCCGATCAAGTCAATCAAAGAGAGAAAAGATACGTTGCTTATATGTATCTAATGGTGGTTGGGTGATGCTGATACATGCAATACACGTCGGTGAGCGAGGGCGAGTGGTGAGTAATTAAACAAAAGCGAGGAACAGAAAAGGATGTGACCGGTTTATTAGTCAAACGTGCGTCGGCGAAGCTTCGCACTCGCATCCGATAAATCGAACCAAGATTCGATCTAGATGATTAGTGTCAGTTCTTCTTTTTAAAGTATTTTCTCCGCCTCTTCAGCCGGGAATGATGCTTCCATTGACGCACGACTTCGAGGTTCGAGGTAATGGTTGGCCGTTGGGGCATATAATCGCGACAAGTTTGATGCCCCACGCCAGACGCATCAGATCGAAATAAGGCAATACCAACTCTTTTTTTTTTTTGCGAACATTGATCTTAATTGTCAGTAACTAAAATGATTTGACTAACTGAACAACATTGTGCGTGCGCCTGTAATTCAACCGTACCATACGAATAGACGATTTTATATAGCAAGTTGGATTGGCGTACCATAATCAGCTCAAAACCTCTAAAAACTCGACCTGCCGGGGTAAGACGCCCCCGACTAAGAAGAAGAGTCTCTCACGCAGGCCGAGAAAACCCCCGAACCCTCTTCTCGATCCTACACAGGGACTCAACTGGCCGTTGTGAGCTTCGACGCGAGTTTTAACCATGTGCTTTGACCCGGAGAGAGAAAGGAGATTTTTTTCACTGACACCAATGAACAGTAATTCGCGTTACTGTTCACTGCTACAGTGCCCGTGCCGCGGCAGGATCGAACCCGGGCTGACAGGAGCCGAAGCTCCCGGAGGCCTCTGCCTCTAGCCACTCGGGCGACCCCGCGTTGGCAGCTCAAAATCTCTGACTAAAGCGCTCATTAATTTGGACAATAATCTTTGAACCGGTTGATTGCCTGACGCCGGTGGTGACAACTGCAGACAACTACGACAGGGGACAGGTTGAATAAACAAGGGCAGGCACAAAAACAGGGAATGTGGAACGAAAGCACGACAAGGACGGCAACGATCTCAAATGCACTGGATATTTTGCCTTCTGTTTTGTACCAGCTGGATTCTTCGCGGACCAGTGATGGAGTAGTGTGAGCGAACAGGTTTTGGACTTAATTTGGCAAAGATTAGTAAATGCACACATAGGTGGTGTTCGGTTCACTTTAGAGGGGTATAAAAAGGTCACATCAAAGATGCCGGCCGCATTTATGTGTACTAAACAAAGTCAAATTACAAAACTAAATTCAGGACCCCCCATCTATTTCGCGAGACGAACGTAATAAGGGTAATTAAGCGGCGATTAGACGATTGTTACTGTAGCATCACTGTGTCAAAACATTGATTAATTAGGCTTATTAGATTCGTCTCGAAAAATAACGCCCGTCTGTAGAAAGTTTTGTAATTAAATTTTATTTAGTACACCTAAATAGTAAGATTCTTTTTTTTTAGAGGGCTATAAACTTTAGAGGGGTTTTAGAAGGGGGATCCGAACGGGACCATAGTAGTCTTGACAGGACTCTTGTAAACAGATCGACAGTTGACAAAAGGATGAATGGATTGTCGTCAGGCATGCATGAATTGAAGTATTCTGCTACTATGTCTTGTTCGCAAATCTGCCACGACCCGGGCTTATATGTTTTCTTACCGCCACTAGCTGTGATCATGAATTGCCTAGCACGCTCTGGCCTCTGGGATACTGGATTACGACGTAATACTGCCATGGAAAAGCAAGTAGGTTCTGATAATAGCTATCAACCTTCCATCATTTCTTGATGAATTTGCTCTTTGATATTTTGGTGGTTATCTGCAACTTGCCAACTGAAACGAGTGATAATTTGGATAATCACTGCAACGAGAGATGCATAACAGGGAAACAACCAGATGAAGGTACTTAGGTACATATAATCAAGTCGCACTATGCGTGCTGTATAATCTTACATAAATAGCTTCGACGTATGACCGAATACCCAGCTGCTTACTCATCATCAGACCACGTGATATCCGCCGTGCCAACGTTCTTGTCGAGCCCCAGGGCGTTCCACACAGCCGGCGACGCGTCGACGATGTTGTTGTCGCAGGGCGGCTCGAAATTGTGCTCGTCGTCGCAGCCGTGCACGGAGTCGCACTCGTCCACCACCTTAGCGTAGACGGAGTTGCCGTTCGCGGCGGTGATCTTGATGCGGTGGCCGCAGCGCGCCATGTTGTTGAACCACCCGGTGGAGAGCGCCACCACTTTCTCCTCGTCGCTGTGGAACTTGTCGTCGCATTCTGACGGGCCGCCGCCATCCTCGCCCTTCTGGAAGCTGTTGAGCGTCAGTGTGGCCTTGGTGCTCGATGTCACCGGCGGCGAGCAGCGGTACTGCGGGTATTTCTTGCCGTCCTTGCAGCAGTCTGAACCGTTGATGGGGTCGCAGTTGCCGGACTTGCCGGGGAGGTAGCCGCTGGCGCGGCACACGCCGAGGCCGTGGCCGTGGCGGAGGGCGAACGCCACATGGGAGGTGGAGAGCATGACCAGGAGAAAGGTTGCCGCCATGGCAGCTGAAGCTCTGGAAGTGGCCATCTCGGCAGGGATGGAATAAATTGTGTGGATTTCCGTTTGTGTGCTGATCAACTGTGCTTTGCTTTGAATGATGGAATGGGATTTGGCGCGCGTGACCTTTATAATCGTGTTCGAGTCTTTTCACACTAGTTATGAACCCAAACTCTTTGGTTGCCACGGCAAATCTGCTGCAGCGTTCAGATTTTGCTGGACGGACTAGACGAACCAACGTACCGTTCCATACGGCACGCTGGTTGTTTTATGGGTCGAAAAATTATAGTGACCCATTAGCCTGTGCCAAATTATCCGCCTCGGCCATTCTTTCAAGGGAAAAGTCCGTTTGACCTCCCTCAACTATCATATGAGTTGCAATTTTTCCCCCGAACTACAAAACCAAGTAACCAGACTCCCTCAACTCCTTCTGTCGCTTCAATTTACCTCCCTCGACGGTTTTCAGAGCGGTATTGACTGACGTGGCATAGTGGGACCCACATGTCAGGTTTTCACGTCATTTTTTTTTTCTTTTTCTTTTTTTTTCCCCTCTCTTCTTCTCTTTCTCCTTCGGTCGTCGTTCCTCCCCGAGCACACCAACCGTGCGGCCACTGGCGCGTGGCGCGGAGCGACTTGAGGGCGACGTGTGAAGAAGATGGTGTCGAGCGGGAAGGCGCCGACGGGGAGCGCGCGGAGCCAGCCGAGGAGGGAGAGGGACTTGCGCCACGAGGGGTGGAGGTAGTTGAGGAGGAGGAGCGCGTCGGAGGGGGAGGGCGGAGAGCCCTCCGGGAAGAAGGTGTCGAGGGTGGCGGCGAAGTCGGCGTCCTCGGGGAGCGCGCGGATGGCGCGGAGGAGCGGCTGGAGCGGCGCCGAGGAAGGGTGGGAGGAGGGTGTGCGGCGGCTGTGGCGGCGGAGGGAGAGGACGTTGGGTTTGGGCCTGGAGGGGTTCACCCAGGTGGGCTCCGGGGTGGGGCGGTCGGCGGCGGGCGCGGGCGTAGGCTTGTCACGGAGGAGCGTGCGGGAGAAGGGCTCGAGCTGCTCGGAGAGGGACGGCGTGGAGGTGCCTGTGGCGGTCGCCCTTGGCTTGGGCTTGAGATGGATCCGCCTCCGAGGCGGAGAGAGGAAGAGGAAGGCGGAGGCGGTGGTTGTCGGCAATGGCGCCATGGATAAGGTGGTCGTCTTCTCTTCGCCCTCGGTGGCGGCAATGTGCTGCTCTTTGGATTAGGTTGGGAAATTCCGTCGCAGGCCGCACGGCTGGTGTGCTCGGGAGGAACGACGACCGAAGGAGAAAGAGAAGAAGAGAGGGAAAAAAAAGAAAAAGAAAAAAAATGACGTGGCACCTGACATGTGGGTCCCACTATGCCACGTCAGCCAATACCGCTCTGAAAACCGCCGAGGGAGGTAAATTGAAGCGACAGAAGGAGTTGAGGGAGTCTGGTTACCCGGTTTTGTAGTTCGGGGGAAAAGTTGCAACTCCTATGATAGTTGAGGGAGGTCAAACGGACTTTTCCCTTCTTTCAATTGTCCAATTCTAAAAGCAATTCCAAGCCCATAGAGCCCAGAATCGAGCTCAGACTAAATCCGCGGATCCGCCTCGGCCGCTCGCCACGCCGCACGGCCGGAGCAGAAAACCGGCGATGCCGCTCGCTGTTTCCCGGCGCCACTCTGAAGCTCTCCGTGGATTGTCGCCGCTCACCGGACCCAGCGACCCAGTGGCGAGTGAGGTATTTTAAGTAATCTTCTTTTTTTTGGGTGGGGATTTCCGAATATCTCACTGTGTCCATCCCCAACGCTGGATTAGTTTGTGATTTGGCCTCACGATACTGCAATTGATACAGCAATAGAGGCTTCGTATACTTGTGATTCATCTGCGCTATGCATGAACGCGATTGGTGTGCCGCATTCATTTGTATGCTACCGAAATGGACGATTGATGCTTGACTGACCGATCAAGTGAGGGATTTACTTGTTTATGGCTCCCTTATGGTAATCAAGACTCAATAGGCAATGGATTGCCTAGTTTGTGCAATACATCGCACAACAACAACATAGCCTTTTGTCCAAACAAGTTAGGGTAGGCTAGAGATGAAACCCACAAGACAATACATAATCACTACAAGAAAACATGATTTTAGTCACCAAGTTTTAGTGACCAAGGAAAAGTTTTCTATGTTGGTCACTAAAAGTTGATTAATAGTGACCAAGTTTGAGATTTTTGGTGGATATACGCTTTTAGTGACCAACGTTATATGTAGTTATCAAGATTGTGTTGGTTGCTATATAGTTTTAGTGACCAACATATGCAATTATGGTCGCTATATACATATAGCGACAAGGTTTTAGCCACCAAAATGTGACCAAGCTTGTTGGTGACAAGCTAGCTATTGTGACCAACAATAGACATATACTGACCAAGTACCTTGGTGACTAATAACAATTTTTCTTGTAGTGAATGATGGTAGCAATGGATAATTCTTAAATGAATTATAAACATGGGAATGTTATAAGGTTGTGTCTGGGTACTCTTCCTTGAGATAAGTTTGTGTTGTTGTCAATAATAGGCTGTGAATTAGGTTGGGATACATTTACTAGTCATATAATGCCTCCATATTGTTTTTTTAGATCATGGGAAAAGGCTTTCCGAATGCCTCCATATTGTTTGAGTTCATTTTGATGAATAAATATTTGGTGCATTTCATCTGGGGATCTGTGCATAGACATAACCATCTGAGATATAACTATTTAGACACTAAATATGTAGGGACACTACATATTAATTTTGATCCATTTGTGCATGAGTGCAGGAGATTTCAAATTTTTATGGGACCATGGTAGTTGAGACAGCTGCTAAGAGTACAAAACAGCCAAAGTCCGCCAGTAATTGTTTTTGTTTTAACTTTCACGAAACATTTCTTGAAGAGTAGTACTGAAACAAAATCTGAGGCTCCACCTTTTGTATCCAGACTATTATTGAAATAATTCTGGAACAGGTGGTTTTCTTGACATAAGGCCATAAGTCCATAAGGCATAGCTATCTTCGTTTTATACATCTACATCAATGGAACCATCAGGCATAATTTTGGAAAAATGACTATTACCAAGAAATGGCTTATTTACTCGTAGTTCGGCAGCTCCCACCACATGACCAAATCAGACATCAGACCATGTGACCTTCGACTCTCCAGTGCTTTCGTTGAGCCTGAGAGCCTTCCAAACTCCCGGTGATCGGTTCACAACGTTGTTGCGGCACGGCGGCTCAAAGTCATGGTCGCCATCGCAACCGTTAACCGAATCGCACTCGTCCACAACCTTGGCTAGGACGGACAGCCCATTAGCACTGACACGGATCTTCATATTACAGCGGTTTGTGCCATCGAGATGCAGCCACCCGGAGGACAATGTGACCACTAGTTCACTGTTCGTGTGAAAACGCATGTCACAGGATGAGGGCCCTGGTCCATCTTCGCCATTGTCAAATATGTGACTGTCAGTATGGCTGGTGACTTGGCTGACACCGGAGGCGAGCATCTGAACCGTGGATAGCGCTTGCATGCTACTTAACAATTTTCAGGCTGATCTCTTCGTTGCAGTTGCGGCCCTTGCCGTGAATGAATCCACTGGTATGGCAGGTGGCAGCAGAGACCTCATGAACTGCAACAGAGCAAACACAACTTGCAGTCTAGGGTAAGCCATATTCCTTTCTCCTGCTATCCACCCTCAAGTTTTATGTCCTGAGAAGCTTGAAACTCTTGCTGTGTGTACCTGGAGTTTGTAGGTTGTTTGGCTATATATAGAGCTATTGCAGCAACTCGTGCAGCAATTTCTATGCCACTGTTTTAACTTCACATGCGATGTTCTACTCCTTTAGTGATTCGTCTATAACACGTCCTTGTTTCACCCCTTAGTTTGCCTTGATCATCACATCCTTTTGTTTTTATGAAGAACAGATTACATTAATTACTAGTTGATGTTGTGCCTGCTGACTGCTGTTATTTGTTGCTTGCTTCGGTACTAGTGATTCATTTTTCTATTTGAACGTGGTACAATAGTTGACTGTTATTTTAGTTCACTACCAAAAATTGATACCCTTATGATTCCTCTATATATGCTTGTGTTTGTCAGGATAATAAAATAAGCAAATATGACAGGAAAACGAGGCCATGTCAAATTATGACTTTCTGAGCATCGTGGTAAGAAATGTTTGCCCGCCTATTAAAAGTTAGTTATTTCCCATATGTATTCGTATGATATCCAGTTGCAAGATTATGCAGGATGCGCTCCGTGGTGCACGCGGTGCTTGTGCGCACCATCTGCCTGGACAGTCTAAGGCGCTCCAGAAGCCTCCCGTCCCTGGTTCCTGTCGCTTCTTCATCAAAAGTGAACCGTGGTGTAGTGCTCCCCGATCCAAATCCCATCTGAAAATCCATCTTTCTCCATCAAAAGTTCAGCCATAAGCTAGATCCGGCCCCTCTCCCTCCTTCTCCGGCATTTGCCGGCGTTGGTTGGGTGGGGGACCCGTTCTGTATAGTAGTCTGCTAGGTTCTTTGTGTTTGTTCGCAGTTTAGTTGTAGTTCCGGCTGCTCCCATCGCCATCGGCTTTGATGCGCGATTTGGCCCTAATGCAGCTTGGATTAGTGTTCTCTGTCTTCCTTTGTGGAGTTGCCGTGATGGCTTTTGTCCTCGTCGGCTTCCTTCCCGGCGGGTGTATTCTCCCCATGCTGCTTTTATCTTTGTTACCAATCTGCAGGTACCATGAGGGTGTGGTGGCTGCCGGCATCTGTCTGCAGCGGAGTTCTTCATCAGATACTGCCTTTCCTTGTTCGGGGTCGATCGCTTATTGCTGATCCCCATCTTCTTTGGAGGAAGGGTCATTCACCCCGATCAGGCGATGCTTATTCTAGATGTACGATCGGGCTTTCTTCTACCTCGCAAGTTCGTGCAGGTTCTTGAGGCGACCTCTAGGTGGACCGCTGGAGTGTCAATCTACCTGCATCGAGAGGTCCTTTCCTGTCTGCGACGTGGTTGCTCGACGGCTCCTTGTCGTCACCACCGCCTGGTCCCGTCTGTGGACGGAGGTGTCTTGAAGAATTCTGCAATTGATGTTGTCCATGGTGGTTCTTGCCTTCGTGATTCGGAAGATGAGGTGGTGCTGGACCTGGCTTCGACCTCGTTGCTGTTGCCTAATTGCCAGGAGGACTTCAATGTAATTTCAAATTTGTTCTATGTCCTCTTTGGTTTTAAAAAGGATGTATGTGTAGATTACATCTTTTGTAAGCGTCTACTTGTAAAACTTTCGATGTACCTGCTGGTGTAATGAAATCCTTCTAGCCCCTTAGGGGCGTGTTGCCATAAAAAAAAAAAAAAAAAACGCACGCGTCCCTCCCCAAGCTTGGCCGCGATGCCCCTGACCCGGCCATCCCCACGCAGAGCTGGTCGGCATTGACATGTGGACCCAAATATCATAGGTAGCCAGTTTTAGGCAGACTGGAAAAGCTCATAGTAGCTAAACTAAAAAAAGAGTTTTAGGTAGTCTGAGACAGTTGGTAAACTGTTGGAGTTGCTCTTACGATGTACTACCGCCATGGAAAAGCAAGCAGGTCCTGATAATCGCAATCAACCTCGACATCGATCCTTTCTTGATTGGCTATTTTGGTGGTTATCTCAACTTGTCAACTGCAACGAGTAGTGATAATTTGAATAATCGCTGATAATTATACTGGAATAGTATTATAAACAGGGCAACAACCAAATGAAGGTACATACAAGTCGCATATGGGCATATGTGCACTATGCGTTTCGGTGCTGTATAATCGTACATAAACAGCTTCCACACATTGACTGACTGCTCAGCCGCTCACTCATTATCAGACCAGGTGATATCCGCCGTACCGACGTCCTTGTCCAGGCCCAGGGCGTTCCACACCGCCGGTGACGCGTCGACGATATTGTTGTCACATGGCGGCTCGAAGTTGTGCTCGTCATCGCAACCGTGCACGGAGTCGCACTCGTCCACCACCTTGGCGTACACGGAGTTGCCGTTGGATGCAGTGATCTTGATCTGGTGGCCGCATCGCGCCATGTTGCTGAACCACCCGGTGGAGAGCGCCACCACCTTCTCCTCGTCGCTGTGGTACGCGTTGTCGCACTCCGACGGCCCGCCGCCATCCTCGCCCTTTTGGAAGCTGTTGAGCGTCAGTGTGGCCTTGGTGCTCGATGTCACCGGTGGCGAGCAGCGGTACTGCGGGTACTTCTTGCCGTCCTTGCAGCAGTCTGAGCCGTTGATGGGGTCGCAGTTGCCGGACTTGCCCGGGAGGTAGCCGCTGGCGCGGCACACGCCGAGGCCGTGGCCGTGGCGGAGGGAGGACGCGACGTGGGAGGTGGAGAGCATGACAAGGAGAAAGGTTGCCGCCATGGCGGCAGCAGCTCTGGAAGTGGCCATCTCAGCCGGATCGGATACTTGTGTGGATTTCTTGATCGCCTGTGGCGTTGTGCTTTGCTTTGGCTGATGGAGTGGGATTAGGAGCGGGTGCACTTTATAATCGAGTTTGGGTCTGTCACACAAGTTATGAACACGAGTTTTTTGGTTGCCACGGCTAGGGCTGGACTACCGAGCCAGCTCGGCTCGGCTCGGCTCGGCTCGGTCCAGCTCGTTAGGATAACGAGCTGGCTCGGCTCGGCTCGTTAGGATAACGAGCTGAAATGCTAGCTCGGCTCGGCTCGTACGAGCTCGAGCTGGCTCGCGAGCCAGCTCGTTAAGCTCATCAAGTCGTCATCGCTCGCCTCGAGCACTCCCGTTGCGACTTCGAGAAGAAGACGATGATCACAACGTCTGGTACATCTTCACGCTCTTGCGCATCATGGCACGTCGGGCGGGGAGACGGAGGCCGACGTCGCGGAGGTGGTCGCAGCCTGAAGGGGAGGGGCTGGTGAGGCCGGTGACGTGGAGGAACAGTGGACGGGAAGCCGGCGCTACCGTGTGAGATGAGGAGGTGGAGGGGCGGCACCACTGCGTGAGGTAGAAGATGGTGGCATGGCCCGGCTTGAGCTGCCGACTACCGCGCATTGCACGCCTATCCACGGTTTGGATCTTGACTCGGTCCTCTTTCGCCGTCGCCATCGTATGGGAAGAACGGTGAGGACAACGAGCTCATGCTCACCATGAGCTTTGGTGTTGATGGCTACAACGTCGATGACAGAGGGGAAGGGGAAGGGAGGAGGGGAGTGCTGCGATGGGGCAAGAAGGCACCGGCAACCTTACGGAGCTCCACTAGGCAAGCCTCTTCCTTTTTCCGATGGGCTCGTTTGGCTCGCGAGCGGCTCGCGAGCCAGCTCGAGCTAGCTCGTTAAACATAACGAGCTAGAAACCTGGCTCGGCTCGTTAGAAAAAGTGAACGAGCCGAGCCGAGCCGAGCCGAGCCAATCGCGAGCCGAGCCGAGCTAACGAGCCACGAGTTTTTGTCCAGCCCTAGCACGGCAATCTGCTGCGGCGGCGTTCAGATTTTACTGGACGGAATTGATGAACCAGCGTGCCGTTCCAAACGGTACACTAGTTTGATTCTGTATTGCATAGGCCGAAATAGTCCGGCCTTTTTTTTGAGAGAGACTAGTAGTCCGGCCTATTAAGCGGTTCGATTCTGTCCGTTCCCTTCTTTCCGCCCAAAAGCAAATCTAAGCCCAGGCCCCATGGAGCCCTCAACCCTCTCAGCCGAGCTCCCCGCTCGGTTACTTACGCCTCCGCTCCCATGGAGCAGGAACGCCGGCGGCGACGACGTAACTTCGCGGTCCCCGGCGCCCGTCTGGGACCCTCGGCGGATGCTTCCGCTCCCCAGACCCAGCGACTCTGCGGTGAGTGCGCGTTTTCTTATTTGTGCTTTTGGGATTCGGGAATTGCTGTGTCTCGCTCACAAACGTTGGATTGGTTTTGTGATCTGTACCCTTCAAATAATTGTTGGTAGAGAAATAATGGCTTAGTATACTTTAAGGGCTCCTATACTTAATTTCCATAATCTATGCTATGCCATGAACATGATTGCTGTCTGCGTTCTCTTAGATTAAATGGAAATGGAAGGTTGATGCTTGACTGACCGAGTGATGGATTTACCAGTTTACTCCCTCCGATTGTTTTTTGCAGACATTCATACAAGATCATTGGTTCAAATTTAAACTAATGATTTTATCTGAAAAATCAACAAAAAACAACCATAAGGGGGAGCAGTAATTTGTGGCTTCCTAGTGATTATCAAGCTAGAGGCAGTCAATCGCCTAATTAAGTTTCCTAATTTTTTCAACAGGTAACGATGGTACGGTACCAATGGAAAAGGCTTGAATCATAACAAGAGAACGTTATAAGGGTGTGTGCCTTAGTACTCTTCCCCGAGAAAAGATTGTGAATGGTAAAAAGGCCTATGAATTAGCTAGGTTGGGGGTGGCTTTACTCGTCATCATGCCTCCATGTTTGTTTGAGTTCATTTTGACGAATAAACATTTGGTGCATTTAATCTGTGGATCTGTGCATAGACAAAACCATCTAAGATACAAGTTTCGCTAAACCCAGGTATTGTGGTCCTTATCTCGTATGTGTAGGGATGTATAAGTGTTGGTTAGAATACTTTGGATACTTATGAGTTATGAGACCATGGTAGTTAAAACAACTGCTATCAGTACAAAGCAACCCAAATCCGTCAGTAATTTTTTCTTGTTTTAACTTCACAAAATGTTCTTGAAAGGATTACTGAAACAAAATCTGATGCACAAAATGTTTCTTGAAAAGGATTACTGAAACAAAATCTGATGCTCCACTTTTCTTATTCAGGCTATTGTTGAAATAATTCTAGAATTGGTGGACAAAAAAACCTAAGACATAATTATATCCTTTTATACATGTATATAGCAACAGATATACCACCACACATAATTTTGGAAGTAATGACATGTACCAAGAAGTGGCTTATTTAAAACTCCCTCCAGCTTTTATTGATGACAATAGGACAGAATGTGTAGTTCAATTTTTAGCTAAAATTGTTGCCCAAGCGTCAATCAATAAAAAACCGGAGGGAGTAGCTCGGTAGCTCCCATCACATGGCTAAATCAGACATCAGACCATGTGGCCTTCAACTCTCCGATGCTCTCATTGAGCCTGAGAGCCTTCCATACCCCTGGTGATCCATTCACCATGTTGTTGCGGCACGGGGGCTCAAAGCCATGGTCGCCATCGCAACCGTTGATCGAGTCGCACTCGTCCACAACCTTGGCCAGGACTGACCGCCCATTCGCACTGACACGGATCTTCTTGTTACAGCGGTTTGTGCCGTCCAGACGCAGCCATCCGGAGGACAATGTGACCACTAGTTCCTTGTCCCTGTGAAAGCGCATGTCACAAGACGTCATCCCTGCTCCATCTGCGCCATTTTCAAATCTACTGAATGCCAGGATGGCTGGTGTCTTTGCTGACACCGGCGGTGAGCATTTGAACCGTGGATAGCGCTTGCCAGCGACGCAGCAATTTTCCAGGCCGATCTCTTTGTTGCAGTTGCGGCCCTTGCCGTGAATGAATCCACTGGTATGGCAGGTGGTATTGGTAGCAGAGACCTCACGAATGGTGAAGCACACGACCTGCAACAGAGCAAACACAACAAATATTCTTGTGTCAGACATGTTCCTTTCTCCTGCTATCTGCCCTCAATTTTATCTAAGAGCCTGAGAGGCCTGAAACTCCTGCTGTGTTCTTGGAGTTTGTAGTTTGTTTGGCTATATATAGAACTTTAGCAGCAACTTATTGCAGCAATTTCTATGCCGCTGTTTTAGCTACATGTGTGATGTTCTACCGCTTTTTTTGATTCTTCGATAACAAGTTCTTGATTCCCCCCCTAAATTTGCCGTTATCATCACTTTCTTTTGTCTCTATGCAGCAGAGGTTACATTACTAGTCGATGTTGTGCTTGCTGTTATTTGTTGCTTGCTTCGGTACTAGTGATTATTTTTTATAATTGAACGTGGCCCAATAGTTGACTGTTATTTCATTTTACTACCAAAAACTGATACCCTTATGATTCCTCTATATATGTTTGTGTTTATCCAGGAGAGTAAAATAAACAAAATATGAACAGGGAAACGAGGCCATGTCAAATTATGACTTTCTGAGCATCGTGGTAAGAAATGTTTGCCACACTATTAAAAGTTAGTTTTTTCTTCTCATATGTATGATATCAAGTGTTCTGTTGCAAGATTAAGAAGGAGGTTCATCTGTAATGTTTGTGTTTCCAAAATGTATACACCTGGTCTGAACCTAAGTGAATCTGTGCTCTGTGGATTAATCTATGATCCTCATTTTGTCCTCACCCCAGATCTCCTGACCTCCATGTCTTGTGGGTTCCAAGGAATTTCATTGTTCTTTGTAGTCATATGTTTGTCATGTGCCTGTCCATTTTTATAGATTATCTAAGGAGGTTATTTTTATCATAAGTAAGCCAATTTGGTTCCAAATCCGAAGACAGATTTCTTGTGATGGATTATAGATTATATTGTGATGTACATTGATAACAGTGGTCAGTGGATGCCAAGGAGCATTACATGTTGAATCAAGAATCCACCATGTGTCCACTTTAGTAATCTAGTAATTGTGGATTGTAGGAATACGCTTTGTCTTTTGATGATCTGTGCGCCATGCAGCTTCTGCCTAGATAGGTACTGGCCTCTATTTCTTTATGTTTTGGTTATTAGGTACTCTATAAAGTTGAATGGAGGTAGCATTAAAACTCCTGCCCATGCATGAAAAGTGAGGGAAGAACATTAGTCAACTTCATATCTAATAACTTCCGTGAACGCAATACTTTGAAAATCATTGTTCCGTTGTTCGAGATAGGCGTGCTTGAGAAATGGAGTTGCTCGCCTGCCTCAAACGTTGAACAGAGAGTTGGTGCTATTGACATAACTTTAATTTCATTATAAATTAGTGGTAGAAGAATATATTTCAGCAAGTGGTTGGCTAGATTTAGATATCAGTTGAAGCTTCAAGTTTCAGTGTTTCAGTTTACTAGAAATTTGGAATGAGACTGCAATCCAGATTCTTTTTTCTGAGGTAGATGAAGTCATTTCTAACAGCTCGAACAAACAATGGTCACACTCATACTACTGAAGTAACTGAACCAGTCACCTTGTTATATCTTTGTAGATTCTATATATCTCTGAAACGAGTGTGCCTTAGTATGCCTGCTGCTACCTGCTATGCAGTAATTCTGCTCGCCAATGGTCTTGCCAAGCCCCCAGGAGTTACGACACTGCTGGTGAAGCATCAAAGCCATCAACATCTGGTTGTCGCACGCGGTAACCAGCATCAACATATAAAATTCGAAATTAGCAGCATGTGTTTGATGGATAAACTGGTAATAGTGCTCAATATACATGGCACAATGTATTTTGTAGACGATGATGATGACATAAAGCATCCTTATATACACGGCCATGAGCTCACGAGCCACGACCTACAAACAAAGTCACACACAGCATGTATAAAACAACGCAATAGTACGTGGGCACGCCGCACAACCATCAAACGCCGCTCACTCCTCAGACCAGGTGATGTCCACCATGCCGACGCTCTGGTCGAGCCCCAGGGCATCCCACACCGCGGGCGATGCGTCGACGATGTTGTTGTCGCAGGGCGGCTCGAAGTTGTGCTCGTCGTCGCAGCCGTGCACGGAGTCACACTCGTCCACCACCTTGGCGTACACGGAGTTGCCGTTAGCGGCGGTGATCTTGATCTGGTGCCCGCAGCGCGCCATGTTGCTGAACCACCCCGTGGAGAGCGCGACGACCTTCTCCTGGTCTTTGTGGTATGCGTTGTCGCACTCTGACGGGCCGCCGCCGTCCTTGCCTTTCTCGAAGCTGTTGAGCGTCAGCACGGCCTTGGTGCTCGATGTCACCGGCGGCGAGCAGTGGTACTGAGGGTACTGCTTGCCATCCTCACAGCAGTCCGGGTCGTTGCTCTTCTCGCAGTGGCCTGCCCTGCCCGGGAGGTAGCCGCTGGCACGGCAGACACCAAGGCTGGGCCGGAGCGAGAATGCTACGTGGGAGGTGGACAGAGCGACCAAGAGAATGATCGTCATAGTGGCCAGAGCTCGGACGGTCGCCATTTCAGGTGCTCTACTTTTATTTACCCCTTCTCTCTCTTTATACGATTACTTTGTGTTTTGGCTTTGCTGCTTGTGTGGTCGGAGATAGTTTTCATCTGCTTATATAGTCGCCATGTGCCAGTTGTGAACATGTAGTGATTATTTGCCACGGCAACGCATTGCCATGTTCAGATTTAGTCTGAACTTATGTGCTGCCGTACCTTGCCAGATGAGTTGCTGATTACTATTGCAATGTTTGCCTTGTTGATTAAGCTATTGCATGGGCTAAACAACGTTTTTATCTATCTGTAACACCTCTGACTATCGGTCCTGAACAGTTAGACTCTTGGCTGTGGAATGGTAAATACAACGAAGTCCAGCGATTTCACTGCAACCATATTTGACTACTACATTTATGATTAAGAGTCCAAAGGCGTGCGTTTCTCTGCAGCTTCATGTAGATGGTGCTTGTTGAATTATGTGCCTGATAGATGAGCTTGCACAAGCACGCAAGGTTGTATCTTGTAAAGTATAGAGTTTCTGTGATAGACAATTCGGAAACCTTGGGTTTGTATGTCTTTTGCCAGGTTTGCTATAAAACAATTTTTCTACTATAGCAACGAATAATAAACTGAGTAGTTTTTCCAGTAAACAATAAATGACGTTTTGAGATGCATAGTGAAACATTTTGATTTTTGTCTGCCAATACATTAGTAGATACTTGACATATATTTTTTTTTTGAATTAGACATGAAAAATTTGTGTCAATTGTTCTGTATATATATTTTCATAATGAATAAATGTTATACCAACTCCATTCTATTTTACTTGTCATATCAGACATCGTTACTTTCTCCAATATGCATGTTGACTACATGAATTTTTTGTCATGACAAAACTACCGGTGTCCTTTTTACGTGTCAAATAGTAAATATTTTTTTTGCGAGTAATAGTTTTGTATTTACTAGCGTTCAAAGTTTTAAAGGTTGGCTCTACATTTTAGAATGGAGATGATTCCCTCCGTCCTAAATTACATGTCACTCTAGCTTTGATAAAAGTCAAACATTTTTATTCTTAACCATTTGTTTCATACTGAATAAAAAAAACTTATATTGTTAAACTATATTTTTTGGAAATTGATTGATAAATAGAAAAAAAAAGTTTGACACTGGCCAAAACGTACTAGAATGCTAAGTAATTTGTAACCGGAACAGTAGTTTGTAGTTACTTTATGTTTGGAATCGGTTGAAGAAGGTAGATTGTTCAAAGAAGTGAAAATACATTGTTTCTTTTAGTGAGTTGTGACACACAACATGCGCATTGTTGAAAGATAAACATGTTTTTGATAAATTACAAAAGAGCAACAAAAAAGGGAAATATATATATGGCAGTGGCCATAATTCTGGGAAGAACGAAAAAAACCAAGTTATGGCTTATTTAGTAGCTGCTCCATAACCAAGACTAGCATCACACTTCACAGTTCACACACAACGGGCATGCAAGTAGTGATCGAGCACTGAGTTAGTGCCCACCCTCCACGTCGGACCAAGTGACCTTGAACTCTCCGATGTTTTTGTCGAGCCCCAACGCCTTCCACACCGCCGGCGACCCGTCCACGACGTTGGGCGGGCACGGCGGCTCGAAGTTGTGCTCGTCGTCGCAGCCGTTCACCGAGTCGCACTCGTCGACGACCTTGGCCAGCACGGACTTACCGTTCGCCGTGACGCGGACCATCTTGTTGCACCGGCGCGTGCCGTCGAGTCGCAGCCACCCGGAGGACAGCGCCACCACCATCTCGGAGTCCGGGTGGAAGCGGTTGTCGCAGAACGACTTCCCGCCGCCGTCGCCGCCCTCGGCGAAGCTGTTCAGCGTCAGGGTGGCCGGCGTCTTGGCGGACACGGGTGGGGAGCACCTGAACTGCGGGTACTTGCGCCCCGCGACGCAGCAGTCGGAGAAGTTCTTCTTGTTGCACTTACCTGCCTTGCCTTGGAGGAAGCCGCTGACGCGGCAGGTGCCGCCGCCCTTGGGCTTTGGGTGCTTCGGCGCCGCGGAGACGGCGTGGACGTGGAGGGACAGGACCTGCACGAGGGCGAGCACCGCCAGTAGCTTCCTGTATTTAGCCATGCTGGCGAGTTGCTTCGCTGATTGAGCGCTGCAACTCTAGCTTGCTGCCTACCGGTGCTTGAGGTCGTCTACGAATCGTGCGCTTTATATAGCGCCTAGGCGACAGCAATCGCAATGCGGTTTTGGTTTAACAGGACATGTGAATTCAGACCCATTTCTTGGTTTTGCAACCGGCTAGCTTGGTTGGTCGAGGGCTTGTAAGTTCTGGCGGTGCTTGAAAGGCTGGAGTCGGCGCGTGTATAGATCGTTACGTTGTTTATTTATTCGTTTTGAATATTGTGTATTACTATAAACAGCTAGCTATTATGAGAGTCTTAGTTTGTGGTCCTATTAGTACTTTGCCTTGTCTGAATATACCAGACTGAATGAGATTCCTAAGCATACGCAATTCAGTTGTCAATGCACATCAGATTCCAAGTATCGTCAGTTGTGATCTTATCCGTGCACGGATGTAGGAATCTAAGTTCACTGATTTGTCATCTTCCCAGCTCTTTGGAGCCCTCCTTTGGCCTGCCTCAAGAAGAGTTTCCCTTCGTTTTTTGCAGCGATGGAATCCTTGTGTTAACACCCTCTGACCTGAAATGAGATCAGGGCAAAATTGATGTGCCGGTCAAGTTAACTAACGAACCTAAGCCATGATCTATATCACCGTACGTGTAAAGTATGATCATAGAACTTGTACTGTGCAATCAACTTAACAGAGAGGGATAAGCGTAGAATCAAGGACGCAAATTTCGGCTCTTTTGTTTAGGGCCCAGAATGGACCATCAAATAACATGACATCTGGCCCGGAGGGAGCTGTTTACTTTTCTCCATTTCAGGTCACTCCAATTTAAGCTGCTGACATAGAAGATCACTCCAATTTTCAGGTCTAGTGGGTGACACGAAGCACGATTATTTTGGCCCAGCCCAAACAAGGCCCAGCCAGCTTTGCCCAGCCCGCTTTGCCCAAACAATTTAAGCTGCTGTAGAGGCCAACTGAAAAGCAGCCGTTGCGTATATCTTTGTCTAAGATATATCCCCCTGTACAGAAATATAGTGATCATCTAGTTTTATTCTAAGTCAAATTTTTTAAACTTTGACCAACAAAATCGACAAAACTATAAATGTTAACAACACAAAAATTATGTCATTGAATTCATCATGAAATAGGCTATTGTAATATGTAACTCTTTTAGTTTGAAAACTTTGACTTAGGACAAAACTAGATGGACACTATATTTCTGGACGGAGGGAGTACGAAGTTTCTTTTGAAAGAACAAAAGCAGCTCACTTTTTATTGATCTTTTTAGTTGAGTTCTCGCTTCAAAAATGAAACTTTATGTAATTTTTGCAGCCACTTAATTATTCATAGCTCCAAAAATCTATGAATTTAGAGTAGCGAATGGATTAAACATATTTAGGTATGTCATTTTATTTGTAATTTAAACAAAATATAAAATCTAAAACACTTTATTTCATCTTGTAAATTAAAATTACAAATGGATGTCGAAGTTGGATTTGTGTCAAAAGGGAGGTCATTAACGTCAATAGTTGGGGTCAAGGGGAATGATTTATATGATAGTTGGGGTTTCTCTCTTGTGTGAATATTGGGACATTAACCTTGCTACTTGCTACGTATTATCTTATTATTTGATCACGAAAAAGAGCCACCATGTTTCCTCTCAGGGTTAGAATTATCATATTAATAGGAGAAACAAAATAAATATTACCCACCAGTGTCATTATGATAAACAAGTCCAAGATACGCACTAAATGTTTTAAAAATTACCCACCACCGCTGTTATAGGCTCCGATCGATTCGGGTGGCTGTTGTTGCCGTCGTGAGTTGAGCAACACCTGTAGCTGCAGCGCGTCAAAGGAATCTCAACCAATTGCATCTACGAGAAAGCTAAATCAAAATGCCCTCTGCATGTTTAAAAATTACCTATCATTATCATCTTAAAAACTGCCTGAAATACATATATTCGAAATTACCATTTTTTGTTATGAAAATCATCAACCAGAAATAATAGCGAAAGAAATAATAATGATATGATAAGACACCAATAAATTAGTGATGCATCCAAATATAATACTTACCAACAGTTGCATTGTTAATACTAGCTGCGCAAATAAGTTGGGTCACCATGCTAGTTCAACTTCTTCTACCTACACATTTTGCATGACTTTTTTGATATTCTTTATATACTTCCAAAGTAATTAAACCAAAAGTTTGAACCAAAGAAATTCCAGCCTTCCATTTCGAAACGTATGGTGATCTTTCAATGATAGTACAGCTTTCAGTATTTGGCCTTGTAGTCCTGCCACAGCTGCTGCACGTCCTTCCCCAGAATCTGAGCAAAGAAATCGTCAGAGTAACCATCCTTCATCCTGGCGTTGAGCAACGCGGCGAACCCCGGCATCAGGTAGTCGCAGTACTCAAGGAACCTCGCGGTGACGTCGTACCCCTGATCCCACCTGCCCCCCTGCCCGGGCTGCACCCAGTGCCACGGCGCGTACCCCCGCCTTGAGCCGCACGAAGTCGGCGACGCCCTCGATGACGCCGGGGTTCGCCTGGCCCTGCCCGCCCCACTGCCACACGTGCGTCGTCTCGTGGTACAGAACGCCGGCCACCTCGGCCTTGACGTCGCCGGCGTAGACGCCCACGCGCTGTGTGGACGACGTCGGCGCTGGTGAAGGCCACGCCGCCTATGTCCTCGACGAGCAGGGTGACGGCGTCGACGGGCTTGCGGTCGGCAGGGTCGGGCTGGTTGAATCTGGCCCAGATGAAGGCGGACGCGTCGGAGAGCACCTGTGTCGCGTAGTCGACGCCGACGGCCTGGTCGAACCGCTGGCCGCCCGGGGTGCCGGAGGCCGCGTTCGTCGCGTTGAACGTGACGGCGCCGGCCGTCGCGGCCATGGCCATCACCAGGAGGGAAGCGAGCGCGGCGACTACGTGACTCGTCATTTTTGTCCTAGTGCTGTGTAGGTGTGTGTAGTATACGTACTGTCCCCGGTACGTAATAGCTACCTATATATACCTATATATGTAGTGGTCTCGTCGACGACAAGACAACGAGACAAGCCTGAACATCTTGCGACATGCTGGTTGTCCGAAAATCATCAACAGCGTCAGCGGCGGGCGGCCGGCGGCCTTGTAAATTTCGACGCCGCCTCAAAATGGGCAAACATTGTTGCTACTACAAGGCGTATAGCCAAACAAGGCCGTCTCACAATGGAAACATTGTTGCTACTTCTTGTACAACAACGAGCTCGATCGATTCCTGCAGGATCCATCGCAGCACGAATCCAGCTCGACCGGGGATCTCAACGTACGCACGAATCCATGGACGTAGGCAAAGTCGACGGTGCGATTGGCCCGTTGCGGTCTGCCGTAGTTGGGCAGGCTTTGACCAGGAAACAGGACACGGACACGATTCCACACCCAGCCCCGAACCAGTCAAATCCGATGTCTGCCGGATTCGCAATGCAGAAACCCGCCACCGCTGCCGCTGAGTACCCAATCCAAGCTGCCGTCCGACTCCTCTAGCCGATCCGCAATGCAGAAACCCGCCGCCACCGCCGCCTCCCCACGCTCCGACGACAATCCTGATTGGGTACTCCTCGAAGTGGAAGGACGCACCGACCGCTGCTACGACAACGCGACCACAGCCGGAGCCGTGACGCGAACCGGCAGCCCCATCGAGGTCTCCTTCGAGCTCGCCGACCCGCCCGGCCTCTCCCGCTGCGTCGCCCACGGCGCCGACCTTTACTCCGCGGCGCCGGCGCGGACTGCGCCTTCGTCATCGTACGCGCCCACCGCGCGCGACGGCAAAAGCCGGCGCCGCTGCTCCGACGTCTTCGTATACGACTGCTCCCACCCCGGCGCCCCGTCGCTCCACGTCATTCCGAAGCCCTACCCGGTCAGTCGGCTTCTCCAACCGCGTCGGCGTCCGGTCCTGCGGCGACGACCACTGCGTCGTTGTCGTCCTCCTGCAACGGCGGTTCGATGCCGACGAGCGGATGCGGTTCGACCTCAGCGTCTTCTCGACGAGGACCGGGTCGATCGTGGACCAACAAGGTCGTGAGGGTGGCTTGCGAGTCAGAGATGCATTACGGCCTGTTCGAACCCAGCAGGGTGTTCGCCATCGGAGGGCACTCCCCGGCCTGGGTCGATCTCCGAAACGGATTGTTTCTGTGCAACGTGCTCGCCGACGAACCCTCGGACGGTTGCGGCGGCCCTCTTGATCCGATCCGGGACGTGGCCTCCGAAGGCGACACGTTCAGGATGATCGAGCTGGAGTTACCGACCGAGCGGCTTGGACATTGCACGGCCACCATGTTCAGGAGGACGATATATTTTCTCAGAGTACTGGGAGGTGTATCGCAGCGTCGACTTTGCCGACCTCTCGCCTGCCGATCGAGTCGTGTTGCCCGGACCTGTTCCCGGCGATCTGGGACGGCGAGGAGAAGAGTCTGACCTCGGATAGGGTGATCAACAAAAACCCCGGCACTAGACATGCGCAACGACGACGTTTTCTGCGTTACGTCCACGGTGAACCCTTGGGACCCTAACGCTTGGGCGGCGGTGCTAGCTGGTAACGCCGGAAGAAATAGGTTGGAAAAAGTGCGCCGTTTTCTAATGATCGGCCGCACTGGGATCGGCCATACCTGCAATGCGTCTTCTTCAGTACCTCAGCAAGGCAGGCGCCAAATAGTCTTACAGATACGAGTTTTCCAAGGACATCGCTGTGTACGAAGTGCTAATCTTCCAAGGAAATGCTCACATGCATGGATTTACACTTGATGAGATTTGAGACTTCTTATTATCGGCTGGCTGATTGATTGATATCATCTATAGCGTCCCTAAAAGGCCTACCGGTCACACGGACCGGACCTGGCCGAACAATTTAACCGACACGGTCACACGGACCCGGACCATATATAGTCGAAACAAATCCACCCAGTCTCGATGAGCATCCCTGTCCTGATCCAATTTGCCGCGCGCCAAGCCCCGGACCAACGACGATGAAGGAACACGCCGCCGCCGCCGCGTCCCGATGCTCTGACGTCCTTGCCTGGGTCCTCCTCGACACGGTATGCCGCAACGAACCCTGCGTCAACGCGACCACCGCCCGAGCAGTGACGAGCGCCGGCTGGCTCCTCGAGGTGTCCTTCCAGCTCGTCGACCCGCCCGGCCTCTCCCGCTGCCTCTTCCACTGCGCCGCGCCGACGACGTCCGGGTCCGCCGGCGACTGCAGCGCATCGTCAGCCCTCGTCGCCGGCGCGGACGGCGCCTTCGTCCTCATAAGCATCGCCTTCCCCGACCCCGACGGCAACAACTGGGTGGAGAAGGAGTTCTTCGTGTACAGGGCCGGGCCCGGGGCGCCGTCGCTGCACCTCATCCCGCGGCCCTACCCGTGTTACCTCCGCTCCAGGTACGTCGCCGTCGTATCACTCGACGACGACGGCGTCCTCGGGGGAAGTCATCACTGTCTCGTCGTGGCTCCCAACGGAAACGCGAGGCTGACGACGGTCCGATGAGCTACGACTACGACCTCCAAATCTTCTCGACCGAGACCATGCTCTGGAGCTCCAAGGTCGCGAGGATGGCTCGCGATAACAACGAGGGGTGCTTCTACGGCAGCCTTTATCCCGGCAAGGTGTTCGCCGCCGGCGGAGGCTCGGTGGCCTGGGTCGACATGCTGCACGGCATCCTGCTGTGCGACGACGTGCGCCGCGAGGACCCCGAGATGCGGACGATCCGGCTGCCGCCGCTGGGGCCAAGCAACGAGCCGTGGTTGGGGAGGGGTTCTGGTGGTTCGATGTCTGCTCTGGATCAGATTCGTGATGTCTCCTGCAGAAACGGCTGGCTCAGGTTCATCGAGATAGAGTACCCGGAGATGGATGACGACAACCTCGACAAGCTACGATGGACGTGCACCATGTTCAAGCGGATGATGATAGGTTCACATGGGAGTGACAGCTGGGAGCTGTGCGGCACCGTGGACTCCGCCGACCTCTCGCCTGCCGACTCGTGCTTCCAGGACTTGTTGTTTCCTGAGATATGGGATGGGGGGCAGAAGAGACTGACGTTGGACAAGGTGTTCTGTCAGTTCCTCACGCTCGACATGTACCGCGACGATGTTGTCTACGTCAAAGCCAAGGTGAAACCTGACGATCCAAACGGCTGGATGCTTGCGGTCCATACAAGGAGCAACCAACTGGAAAGAGCCCCGCCCTTTTCTTCAGAAATGGCGCATTTTCTTCGCACCGACCTGCAATGTGACTTCTCCAAGTACCTCAGCGAGGATTTGAGCAGGTGTTCTTATTGATACGAGTTGCCCTACTGCACTGTAATAATTGTAGGACAATACATACATGTATTTGTGTGCTAGTTCTCTTAATTACATATGGAGAACATTGAAGCAGAAACAATTTCAGGAGTTTGAAATTGATCTTTTGAGGGCTGGTTGATAATCAATTTCTGCTACTAGTATGGTGCCATCTTTTTTGGGACTTGACGGGCCAGTGTAACACGTGCCAAATGCCATGCTTGGTAATATAGAGGAGATGGCACATGGTTAACGTCTAAAACGTTTGCCCTAAAAAAAACCGTCTAAAACAGCACACGAGTCACGACACATGCATAACCACTACTACGAAAGCCCACATCAGATCAGTACATGCTCCAAAACTTATTACGGCCAGTTTTAGAGAGGTGGTAATGAATAATTAATCTGCACCGACAGTAGTAGGACTGTCAGCACCGATACTGAGCTGACATGGGTTTTTTTTTTAAGCATATACTCCTCTGTCTAGAAATATAGTGTACATCTAGTTTTGCCCTAAGTCAAATTTTTTGAACTTTGACCAACAATATCTTAAAATATATATTATTTCAAAGTAAGATAGTTATATATTATGAAAGTTCATTTCACGATGGATCTAGTGGAAGTATTTTTATGTTGGCAACCCTTATGATTTTCTAGATATTATTGATCAAAGTTCAAAAAGTTTGACTTAAGACAAAACTAGATGAACACTATATTTCTGAATGGAGAGAGTACATCACAGCTCTATTTGCTAGATCACCTGTTTCCTGGCCCCAGACAGTACCAAACATTCTTGGCTCCTGCCTTGCTACGCTGAACTCTCCTCCACCACGGTCGCAAGCCACGTGCATGCGGATGCGATCATGCGACGTATAGTGCTGTTAACGTGAACCCACGCCTATGCACCCATGTTAACTGCAACCGGCTATGACCCAATCACCCGCCACTGCAGCCGTCGAGCTCGCCAGCCTAACAAGACGAGCCAACCAAGGGCGGATCCAGCCGCGGGGGGGGGGGGGGGGGGGGCGGAGCCCTCCCTAACCCCTGGAGATCCATGGAGAAGAAGAGGGGAGAGGGGGAGAGAAGAAGAGAAAAATGAAGAGGAACAAGAAGAAGGGTGGTGAGCCCCTCCTTGGGAGTAGCTCCGCCACTGAAGCCAACAGAGTCAAGATTATTGGGATGCCTTTGAGCGTGCTGCTGCAATACATCTCCACTACAGATATAGAAGATGCCATGCATGGGTGGTTACAAAGAAATAGCAAGGTTAGCAGCAAGAAGCTTATGACTGTGGGGGTAGCAGTAGTTTGTTGGAGCATTTGGAAAGCTAGAAACAACTTGTGTTTCAGAAATAATATCCCAGCTGACCCAACGGCTGTAGTATTTTCTGTGTGTGCTTGGCTTGATTACTGGTCTCTCTTTTGCAAAAAAGCGAGGAGCAGGAACTATTGCGGCAAGGGCCTGACAGGCTGAGAGTGGTGACCAGGGACTTCTATGGCCGGGCGAGAAGCTGGGTGCCAATGAGGAGTATGCTGGAAGAAGGATGATTTTCTCTGGAGTAGCTAGTAGATTAGAACCGAAGAGTGGTTTGCCTGAATTTTGCGCCTATGACTGTGCTGATGGATGGCATGAAGTGCATTTTAGTTTCTGGAGTCGTTGTTTCTTTTGCCATTTGGCCAAGAGCACAAGTGGTGCTGGCTGGGTTGAGGTTGTTTCTTTTGCCTTTTGGCCAAGAGCACAGGTGGTGTTGGTTGGGTTGAGGTTATCGCTGAACAAAAGAAGTAGGTTCAGCATAATCCTTTCTGTGTATCAGATTTTATGTAACTGGAACGGTTTTTCTAATAAAAACCGAGGAACAGCCCTCTTTTCGGAAAAAAAAACACGTTGATGATTGTGTCCAGCCTTTAGAAGCCGGAAACATGGGACGATGCCCCGTCCCTTGTCCCGGGAACTTCGTTTCGAAACGCGGAACGGGAACGACGCGGTATGCCGTCCGAAATGCAGGTAGGAAGGAGAATCACCGGCGCCGGAACGCTACGGTCGAACGCTGCTGAGATCTTCCTCGCGCAACCGTCGAGACAGCGCCGAAGCGCGCCGCGCGCCGTCGAGACGCTGCCATCCCGAGAGGCCAAGTCACCACGCGTGCTGTCGCTAAAGACCGAGATGCTACGAACAACTATCATGCGCATGTTTGAGAAGAAGATCGAATACGATTTAGGTTACAGCTATTACATAGCTTGGGCCTGCTGGGCCAAGTTCTATCAGCTCATAACGTTAACTGGGCTAAATTCAATCAGCCCGTCACATGGCCAGAATTTCTGATTTCGAACATCGTTCCCTACATGCGTTCCCAAATTTGATGGTATGCGTTCCGGTTCACAAAGGAACGGCAGTAAGAGGTATACCCCTTTCGTACTGTATTTTTATACACTTTCGTTCTTCGTCCTGCGTTCTCATTCGTCCACCCCATCCTCCCGGGAACATTGCTTCTAAGGTCCAGCCGTCGTGAGCAGCGGACCGGCCCGGTTGGCGCGCTGGAGACGTGGGCTGACGTAAGGACCCGATTAAGATCAATCATGGGGTGCTTAAAACTGACTCGGATCAGGCCAGCACGTTGTCATAAGAAGGAGCAAATCCCTGCCCGCACGCAGGCTCTTATTTTTCCCATGGCGACGAGGGCGTCCAGGTTGATTCGGGTCGCCCGTGACGCGTCGGCTTCTAAAGAAGCCGCACGGGTAGCGGCAGCCGCCGCCGCATCTCGTCCTGAAGCGGCGGCTACCACATCTCGCGCCGCCCGGCCGGCAGTACGCCCCTTGCCATGTACGCCAATTCTACTCCCCTCTTCTGATGGTAGCCGTCTCGTAGTGCAGGGTAGAGATAGGCAGAATGTATCTGATAAATTCAGTAGCGAAGTCAGCGATCGGAGTTGTCGGTGTCAGCTCCATTGTATAGCTAGGTGATTATTCTTCCTGCTTAATGAAAGGGCAGAGCACATGCCATATTTTCTTTCAAAAAAAATATAGCTAGGTGATTTTTCAATCCAAGCTGAATTTACTATAGGATTAAGGAATTTCGTTGGTGTCAGCTGACCCCCAAAACTGGGCTAGCTCGCCCCTGATCTAGTTTATTACTTCTGGCTTATTTGTGTTAATGCTGATGTTTTCTCATTGTGATAGGTTATCCTGTTCCTGGTTTGGATGTGAGTGACAAAGATCTTGAGTCTGATGAAACCTTATGGGCCTTGTATGAGAACTGGTGCAAGGTTCGGAACATTCAGCGTGCCCATGATGAAATGTGTCGCAGGTTCGCAATATTCAAGGAAGTTGCAAAAATGGCACACGCATTGGATGCACGTTTAGGCTTCTTTGCTGATGGTAAAGAAAAGCGAGATGAAAGAGGCATCATGCAATTGATTCCATTTGAACTGCCTAAGGAATACTCCCTCCGTTTTATTTATATGACGCAGTTGACTTTTTTTGTTACTTTGACCATTCGTCTTATCTACAAATATTTGTGCAAATAGCTAAATATATAGGTTAACTTTAAAGTGTTTTTGATGATAGATCTAATGATATCAGTTTTATGTTAAGTAACTAATTACATAATGATATATTGTTGGTCAAAGTTCAACAAAAAGTCAACTGCGTCATATAAATAAAAACGGAGGGAGTAATATAGTTGGTGGTAGGGGTGCATTAGGTTCGCTCCCGAACCAAACTAGTTCATTTGGTTAAACTAATTAAAGATGTTCGGAGGTGCACCTAAAGGTTGCTAGTTGCACCCCTAGTTGGTGGAGTTGAGCTGAACTACCTCCTTCGTTGTGTGTGTTGCTTGTTAGCACAACTTTGTGCTAGTCAGCCACGACAAAATATGATATATAGAGGTAGTAATAAATTATGCTATAATGTTCACTATGTAATAGCAAAGTGTACTTAGTTACACTTTAGTAACAAAGTGTGGTAAGTTAAGCTTTTGTAACAAAGAGTATACTAAGTTATGCTTTCATATGGCAATGAGATCTTTACTTGTAAAGATATAGTTTAGTTTGAGTGATGCATTTTGTGGAAATGGGTACTGCTGTTATCTTATCTTTACAGCACACAGCACCAGAACTAACCTGATTTTGTTTCGATCTGCATTTACAAATAGTATGGGATCGATGTTTAGTCAATATCCGATATTTGGGAAGTATCTGAATCTGATAGACGGGAACAAAATTAGAAACACCACCCGACACGTCGTATTGGTCATCCATATGTGATATTGAAGCAAATGAAAGGTACCATCACTTCAGCACAGCAAACAACGTCCTGTTGATCATGTACTAAGACAAATTTCTTTCTGTTTAAAATCAAAATCATTGATTGAATAGGGACCTTGATCTTCTTTGATGGTTTAAGAGAAGACATGATTCCTGTGCTTAAATCTGTGGATTTCCAGTGAACATCTGTAAGATAGGCACCTGTAGAATCGAGGTCCGACTGGATGATCATGTGTGTCGGACAGATAAAAAAGCAAGCAAGAAGAACATTTTGATATGAATATATGTGGGTTCCGTAAGCCGGTGAGAAATGCTTTCGCCACCTACTAAAGACCATATGAAATCATTGCAGCACCAAGTCGTAGTTTGGTCAGCATTGCGTGATGTCAGAAGGGGAAAGTGCCTGATGAGTCAAGAGACGTCGTATGACTTTGAAGAACAGGATAACATGTAAAAGTCAAAAGAAAATTCGAAAAGGATTGATGCTCATTGCTCACATTCAGTGAGTCAAAAGTAAATTTCTTCTGTGAGTTGTTTTCTTACATCATGGAGAGTGACCAGCAAAAAGAGTTCCATACTTGTACCCGTCCCCAGTGCCCTGTTCAAGTTCAAGCTGTGCACAGTGTGCAGTCATTCAGGAGAGTGAGAGACATAGGAAATGGAGGTGCTGCTCTCCGCGGTGGCCGGCGAACTCGTCAGTCGGCTGGTCTCCTTCCTCCTCAGGAAGTACCAGGATCCCGGCGCCACCAATGACGTGTTCAGGCTACAGCAAGCACTGCTACGAGCTCGCGTGGTGGTCGAGGAAGCAGAGGGGCGGCAGATCACCAACCAGGCGATGCTCCAGCAGCTCAACCAGCTGAGACTGGAGATGTGTCGGTGCGCCTACGTTCTCGACGCCTTCACGAGGCGAGCCGTCGGTTCCAGCAGGAGGTCTCTAGCCATGGCGAGAGTGCCTCGGAACAGCGACGGTGGCCTCGCCGTGGTGGAACGCCTGGAAGCCGTGCTGGCAAACACGAGGGAGTTCCTCGTGCTTCTCGGCAGCTGCCCTCGCGTCCCCCGGCAACCGTACAGCGCCTACCTGTTCATGGAGAGGTGCATCTTTGGCCGGCAGATGGAGAAGGAGAAACTCATCGGGTTCCTGCTACAACCTGCTCAAGATTTGGATGTCCTCCCGGTCATCGGCCCTCACGAGATCGGAAAGCGCACGCTGGTCGAGCACGTGTGCCTGGAGGACAGGGTGCGAGAGCACTTCCCCAAGATCCACCGTCTCAGCAGCCGCGATCTTGACCTGCCGATTCACCGGAGCTTGGTCGACGCCACGGCGAGGTCCCTGATCCTGATCGACTTCGCCGACGACGAAGCGGATCATGAGGAGTCATGGAGGAGGTTCCACTCGTCCATGCGCCGGCGCGGGAACGGAGAAAGCAAGGTCGTGATCATCAGCAGGACGGAGCGGCACGCGAGCCTGGGCACCGTGCCGCCGCTCAGGCTGCGCGCGCCGCGCCGGGAGGAGCTCTGGTACTTCTTCAAAGCGCTCGCGTTCGGCGGCGCGATGCCGGAGGAGCGACCCGAGCTGGTGCGCGTCGCCATGGCGCTGTTCGACTCCATCCCCGACTGCACGCCGTACGTCGCGGCGAGCAAGGTCGCCGCGTCGCTGCGCGCCGACCTGAGCGCGCGCGCCTGGCGCCGGTTGCTCAAGGTGGGCGCCGGCGAGACGATGCTGCAGCTCGCCGGTGGCTGCCCCGGTGGGGAGCGCGACCGTCCGGAGGAGGAGGAGGAGGAGGAGCAGTCTCTGTTCATGCCGGTGAAGGACGCGCCTAACACCCCCTGCTTGCTGTACAACAGGCGGAAGGCGACGGGCGTGGCGCGGAGCGAGCTCCCCAAGGTGACGATGCTGGAGCTCCTGGGAAGCGCGGTCCCCGCCGGGGTGCAGCGGGTTGACGTGCTGGACTGGCAGTCGCGCATTCCTCCGTATGCAACCTACCTTGCGACGTGCGACATGGAAAGAGCTCGGCAGATGGTGGAGAGCACCGCCGGCAAGAAACGACTTCAGAACAAGAGGAGGAGAGGCCCAGCAACATGACGACCGTGATAAACAAAGGTAGGAATCCTTTGAACAACATGAAGAGCGGAGCAGATCTCAGCTATAGGAACGTCATAATCGAGCTTAGTTTGTAGTTGTCTGGTCAAACAGACAATGACAAATTTCGAATAGGTACTGTGATCTGTCCGACAACAGCGACGGAGCTGCTACTGTAAGGGTGTTCGTTCGCTGGCTATCCTTGCCATCTGGGTTATCTGGTGTGAGCGCAACGGTTATCTGGTGTGAGCGCAACGCCACGGTTTTCAACCGGACCGAGAAGGTGCAAAGAATTCGACTCCTTTACTCTCTCTTGAAATTTTGAAGTTTTTGCGCCGGGGCGTATCGGCCATCCCACCTGACAAGTTTAATTGCGAGTTGACTAATGTGGCGATTGCGTTTGATGCATGGTTGGATAGCCCATTTCACAAGGCAGAAGGCCAAGTCTTAAAGTCTGCAAAACTTGAATTCGCCAAGGCTCGCTGTAGGAGTAGTTTTCTGAAGTCTAGTCAGTCAGTTGACGACGCCAAGTCAATCAACTGACGAAGTCCAAGTCACAATATCCTCAATCTTCTTGTAGAGAAACTTCTCGTCACATCTTTTCTCCCTATGATGCCTATATAACCCCAACCATAAGCAGCTGATCCCAGAACACGAAGCAGAACAAGATGAAGCTTCACGTCGCCGCAGTCGCTTCCCTCCTGGCCCTGGCCGCGACGGCCGGCGCGGTCACGTTCGACGCGACGAACACGGCGTCCAACACCGCCGGCGGCCAGCGTTTCGACCAAGAAATCGGCCTCAGCTACGCGAAGCAGGTCCTCTCCGACGCGTCCACCTTCATCTGGAACACCTTCAACCAGCCCAGCGACGCCGACCGCAAGCCTGTCGACACGGTCACCCTCGACGTCAAGGATATCAGCGGCGTGGCAGCCCAAACCATTGGCAACGTCATCGAGCTCAGTGCCCCGTACGTCGGCGGATACTCCGGCGACGTCAAGACCGAGGTACGTAACACGTTAATTGGTAGCTCGATCGCCCTGCTAAATATTCACGCGTTCGTACTTGGCATCAAAACGATCCTCTGTGTCTAAATGGACATTTTCCTGCGCTCATCGTGCTGTCATTTACATGCTACTAGGTGACCGGCGTGCTGTACCACGAGTCGGTGCACGTGTGGCAGTGGGGGCTGCAGGACTACGGCGCGCACCCGGGGATCTTCGAGGGGATCGCCGACTTCGTGCGGCTCAAGGCGGGGTACGCGCCGGGGCACTGGGTGCAGCCGGGGCAGGGCGACCGGTGGGATCAGGGGTACGACGTCACGGCGAGGTTCCTCGACTACTGCGACTCTCTCAGTCCCGGCTTCGTTGCGGTGCTCAACTCCAAGCTCAAGGACGGGTACAGCGAGGACTACTTCGTGCAGATCTTGGGGAAGGACGTGCAAGAGCTGTGGCAGGACTACAAGGCCAAGTATGGAGGCTGAAGTTGTTGGGCAGTCCATGGTCAACGCATGGCAAATGCTCCAGCATGATGTGACTGAATAAGTTGTGTTTGCGTATCATATTTGTTCGATCAATTGGCATGGTTGCATTGTTTTTCAATTTTGCAAATACGTTATCATTAGAGCTCTTTTACGGTAGTTCGGATCCATTCGTTTGCATGGTAGGAGGTAAGAACAGAAAATATTATGTCGCGGACGTCATGTCGACCTCAGGAGTGGCTATGTAATAATAAGAAAAATACTCCATTCGTTCAAAAGTATAAGTATTTTCTTGGTTCCATCAAAATCAACTTTCTTAAATTTTGATTAATAATATCTATAAAAATAAGTTATATCATCAATCAAAATGATACTTTTGCAAAAAAAAAAAGATAACATTTGACTTTGAGTAAATCCGGAAATGCTTCATGGCGTTGGATGTGTCTGGTGTTCTTGTTTGGCTTTGAACAACAACAGTATGTGTTTTCACAAAATGCAGCTTCCTCCTTCGAAACACCTCTCAAGTCTTGGGTTCGACTCCCCGTGGGAGCGAATTTCCAAGAATTTAACGACATTTGTGCTTTTATTGGTAGGCGACGCTCCCGTCGACAGCGAGGCGCCAGCGGTGACTTCGTATCTCTAGATTTGCCGGCTCAGTCTTCGAAGATGCTCATAGGGGTAGGGTTTGCGTACGTGTGTTCATAGGGGTGAGTGTGCGTGCGTTGTGAGTATCTGAGTTGTACTGTGTAATCTCAAAAAAAAAAGCTTCCTCCTTCGAAACGTATTCGGACTAGGAAAGCACATTCAGAAGGAATCCTGTCAGATCTCACGTATACAGAACGAAATCCACTAAATCATTTAAGAAGACCAATTCACTAAATCATTTAAGAGGATTTGGTTTCACTCCCTAGCTAGCAGTATTGATCCTCTTAATGATTTAGTGAATTTAAAACGACATTCATCCTTTTAAATCTATTATCTTAGTATTTGAAAGTCTAAAGAAGCCACCACGTTCGCTCTCAAAGCTACGAAATTACCATGTTAATTTGAAAAAGAAAAGCTACGAGCCATCGGATTTTATGAAGATTGAACGGTCAAGATTTAACCAAGAGTCCATACCGGACACAATTTCTAAATAACCCAGAGTAGCATCAAACTCCGTAATATGTGAAATTCGGAATAAAAAATAAGAAAAATCAGCAACTTGGGTTTTCCGGTAGTTTGACACAAACTGCCTTATCCAAAGAGTACACAGTAAATCAAATATACTAAATAATTTAATTTCAATACAATATTAACAAGGCACCCGGTTGGATTTAATACAACTCATCAAGGAAATATCCGGCCAGGAGGACGTATGGAAAGCTTGAGGTCAAATAGAAAGGTAATATAGCAGGCATAAAACGTAGCAAGCTTTGCCGCCTCTATTTATTGACTATTGTTGTATGTGGCCATATAACATCTAACGGTCTAACGTTAAAAGAATTCATAATCAAAATAAAACGTTAGATATTATGAACATCTAATGGTCTAGATTAAACAACATACTCATATCAAAATAATTCATAATAGAAAAATCAGAATTAAAAACTATAGAGTAGTAGTTTTATATGCATACGACAAGGTAAATTCGTGCACACAGTGCACGTTAGACACGGAAACTCACCAGAGTCCGAATGTCCTTAATCACACAAGAAAAAAAAAAGAGTCCGAATGTCCTAGCGTTGGATTCTTTTCTCACCTGAATATTTATACCATCTATTGAGTCATGTAGAGATAAGCCGTCGTGAACTCCATGACCGGGTTATTCCATAACATGGCTCGGCTCCAAATTATAGCGCCAGTACTTTTTTTGTATAATCCTTATATGTATTAATAGATAAGGAAAATGTAAATACATTTTGAAAGGACACACGAACAATTTTTCACCCAACTTGAACAGAAAACCATAAAAAAAACACAAAAAATGTCCCTAACCTTTGTGCTCGCCAAAGAACGCCGCCAGACATCAAAACTGAAGCAGAGACGCCGGGAGAAACCACATCCAAATGCCACCAGACCAAGATAAAAAAACCCCATTGCACCTTAGCTATGACTCAAGCCGCAAAAGACACCCGTCCGTAAGATGGGATGAAGCCATCGCTAAACGATTACCGGCAAGGAACGTCCGAGGCTCCCCTGACCTTGGATCTAAGCTCGTGATAGACTTCGACCACCACCGAGGAAAGCTCGAGCTCGATTCATCTTTCCTTCATGCAGCGAATACCACAGCTTTCTCTCCATCTTTAAAGCAAACGGCCAGCATCATCACTGGTGACACACCAGCCACCCACTCCTGTATAGGGGCTGCTCCATGGAGCCCCACCTCCACAATTAGTTTGCCATTGGCGCGGGAGCGAAGCATCAACAAGCTAGACAAGAAAAAGCCAGGGAGCACTCATTCCACAACGACACTGACGCCAACGCCTCAGCGGCGAGGGAAACCTAATCCTAGACAAGCTAGGAACTAAAATACGTACAACCTACCCTACCAGCTGGTGAGAGTACCACGGTCGCGAAAAGACCGTCGACAAACGAATTTTTCTGCGTCTCTTGTAGCAGGACCGATAGAGATTGCGAGAGAGCCGGATGCTCTAGCACTTCTCGACAAGGCTGTGACAAGAGCTCCCTAGACAGTAGGGGAAGAGGACACCAACGGGAGAGAAGACGTGGGCTCGACAATGTTGGCAAGGCTTTACTTTTTGACAATTTTGTACTCACTCTATCCGCTCTAACTTCTCTTACGCAAGCACTGTATTGACACTGTATATGGAAGAAATTGTTCTCTCTTCTACCCAAACCAGGAGCAAAACAACTAGGAGCCGGAGGAGAGAATAAAATTTGGCTCCCGAATCCAGCTCCCTGGTGTTACAGAGCCTCTACAATGCGAGCGGTCGAAGCACCTTTAAGCCAAACGAAATAGGCCTTGAGTGCGATGGCAATACGGAAGTACGTGTTGAGCTTCGTGGGCAACCACCTGGAAAGGAGATGTTGTACTCACCAAGACAATGTATAGATCAATCTCTCAGCTAACATGGTATCATAAGATATAATTCAGGCTCTCTCAATAACAAGGTATTATATGTGCATCAGTTGCTCAGCCATCAACCACTATTAGAGCAATGGAGATAGTTGTTGATGAGACATATAAATATATATCACCCTTAAGGTTATAAGGTATACTTTGCAAAATTATTTTAACGAAACAAGCGTAAGGATTTAATTTATGTATCTTGATTTGAAGAAAAAACTAAACATAAGTCTAGCCTGTAAGGATTTAATTTATGTATCTTGATTTGAAGAAAAAACTAAACATAAGTCTAGCCGCGCAGTTTGCGCGGGCACCCTCGCTAGTTCTCTGTGAAAATTAACAGTTTCGATCCTGAACTTGTTAGCAAGATGCATGAAGCTACCATCATTGCAACATTTACTGATGACCATCTGAATGCCATGAGCGTTTGTGTCATCTCGGTCTTAAACGTCTCCTGCGTAGCAGAGCAACACTACCCTGCCGCGTGTTGGGGAAGACGAGCCAAACTGCAGAAGGACATTATACTTTTTCTTTTTTGAAGGAAACGAAAGACATAATAGTTGGCATCAGTTTTTTTTTCCCGACTTTCATTGTCATCAGTATTGAGACGATAACCTCGAAGAGCTTGGTCAATGGAAAATCATAACGTCATAATCCGGTCCAGCTAGCTATACAGGATTGAGGAACGGTTCATCACTGCTTGTGTCGGTGTTGATTGTGAGTCTCTGCTGCTTTTGTTGGATGTTTTTTTTTAGGGCAAACACAAGAGCTTTCATTCAATCAACGAAGCAGGATTATAGTCCTTTTCTGCTACCACCCTAAGCCATTGGGGAAGCTTAGCAGACCAGGAACACACACGCTCATTCTGGGTAGGCTTTTTGGCACAACAATGTGCCACACATTTTGCCTCCCGTCTTACAAACTTAACCCAAAAAAGAGAAAAAACCTGCCAAGCTCTTGTATCTCACTGTAGACGCATTGAGAGATTCTACAAGTGACAGAGATTTTGTTGGATGGTTGGATACCCCCCATCTAGAAGGGCGGCAAGACAGGTCCTACAACTCTGCAAAGCTTGACTTGGCCATGGGCCCAAGGCTAAGCTTTCTGAAGTAGCTAGCTTTTTCCTTCAACGAAATCTAATCGAACTTGTCACTTTCTACGATTTTTTGCATGATCAAACACAGCAGTACCATTAGCCACATATGTAGATATTTCTCAAAAAAAAACATATCTGTCTTTTTTTTTGCGAGAAAAACATATCAGTCGTGGTCAATGGAGAAAAGTTTACATCTCTCTCTCTCTGATAATCCTTCCATCAAATTCCAGAAAACGTAACCAAAACTGACGAAGTCCAAGTCAGTCCGACTTAATTGAATAATCCAAGCATAACAGCCTCAAATCTTTCTAGAGAGCAACTTCTGGTCACATCTTATCTCCCCGTCACGCCCTATATAACCCCAACCATCGATATCGGCACTTCATCCCCATCAGAACACGAAGCAGAGCAAGATGAAGCTTCACGTCGCCGCAGTCGCTTCCCTCTTGGCTCTGGCCGCGACGGCCGGCGCCGTCACGTTCGACGCAACGAACACGGCGTCCAACACCGCCGGCGGCCAGCGGTTCGACCAAGCCGTCGGCCTCAGCTACGCGAAGCAGGTCCTCTCCGACGCGTCCACTTTCATCTGGAACACCTTCAACCAGCGCAGCGCCGCCGACCGCAAGCCCGTCGACGCGGTCACCCTCGTCGTCGAGAACATCACCGGCGTCGCCTTCACCAGCGGCAACGGCATCCATCTCAGTGCCCAGTACGTCGGTGGTTACTCCGGCGATGTCAAGACCGAGGTAACACAATAATCACTAGCCACCCGGCCAATTACTTACACGTTATTAGCACTTGCAGCAGAACGATCCTGTGTGGAAATGAACATTAATTTTTGCGCTAGGTGACCGGCGTTCTGTACCACGAGACGACACATGTGTGGCAATGGAACGGGCAAGGCCGGGCGAACGGTGGCCTCATCGAGGGCATCGCCGACTACGTGAGGCTGAAGGCAGGGTACGCGCCGGGGCACTGGGTGAAGCCGGGGCAAGGGGACAGGTGGGATCAGGGGTACGATGTCACGGCGAGGTTCCTCGACTACTGCGACTCCCTGAAGCCAGGTTTCGTCGCGCTGCTCAACGCCAAGATGAAGGACGGTTACACCGACGATTTCTTCGCGCAGATTTTGGGGAAGAACGTGCAGCAGCTGTGGCAGGACTACAAGGCCAAGTATGGGGGCTGATGTGGTGGGTGGGTGTGGTCCTTGCCCCGGCATGATGTGACTGATGAATAAGTTGTGTTTGCGTATCTTATCGGGTGATGAATAAATCACGTGTTGACGTGTTCGTTCGTACTGTACTCCGTTTTTTTAAACATAATTTGTTATAGATGTCGAACAATGTTTCTGCTTTGGATAAGAATATATTAGTTCTGAAAGGACGTGGTGAAAGTGTGCCATATGTCGGAAGTTGTGGTATGAGCTTAATCGTCAAGCATTTGTTGCTGTGGCACAAGAGACTTGGTTTGTAGTCATGTTTCGAGTCCTTTATTCCGAAAAACGTTGTACTAATGTCAACTATGTGGGTTGTATGCATCAAGGATGCAAGAAGGCTGAGTTCATTTCTGTTATCTAAAAAAAAGAAGAATATCAGTTATGTTCAGATTTCAGAGGCTCTTCATCTCTTGCCAACTGCCAAGCCCCTACCCCTTGCACTGTCGTCATTCCTTGTCCGCGGCGGCTCCGTTGCACTAGCCCCCTTCTTTGACACGCAAGGCGCAACTGATGATACCATGGCTGCCGCCTCCCTTGAGTTATGGTGAATCCAAGCCCCTACGGCCCACCTTCCAACAAAAATCCAAAACTACAGCTGCGGGTGACTGAAATGCTGGATTACTTCCCGTGGTGTTTGACTAAGACTTTTCACAATTTCATTGATCGGTTGAATCCTGACGAGCTTCCATTTTTCTAAAGGGTGATGCATGTTCTCTTTGTGCGGTTTGTGCTAACTTGTGAAAGCAGCTCGTTCACTAGTCCAAATTTGGTTGCTAGTCATAATAACTCCTGCATATACTGCTCCAAAAAGCATGTCCAAAGCAGGATTGCCAAGCATAATTATGTCAGCAAAAAGCAGGATTAAAATAGTAATGCTGCATGCTAAACATAAGGTGTAATCGTGATACGCGAAAGAGCATGTAGTCTAGTGGTCACAAGAGTCTTAGTAGCTTTGAGGTCTTGGGTTCCACTCCTTATGGGAGCCAATATTTTAGGATTTAACGGCTTTGTGCTTTCAGTGTTAGGCAACGTTCCCGTCAACACAGAGATGTCTGTGGTCACACTTTGTCAATCTCGAGAATTGTCTAGCCAGTCTTTGGAGATGCTTGTGGAAGTAGGGTTTGTGAAGCAGCGCCTGGCCACTAGGCACTAGCACTCCAGAACTAGAAAACATGTTGTCATGAACGAAAGTCATTTTGAGTTCCTGTTGCGTTTTGTATGTCCTCAGGAATATTTGGCTATGCAATGAACTACTCCCTCCGTCCGAAATATAGTGTACATTTAGTTTTGTCTTAAGTGAAACTTTTTTATGTTTGATTAATAATATCTAGAAAATCGTAAAGGTTGACAACATAAAAATGCTTTTACTTGATTCATCGTGAAATGAAGTTTCATAATATATAACTATCTTGCTTTGAAATAATATACATTATTAGATAACGTTGGTCAAAGTTCAAAATTTTTTACTTAAGACAAAACTAGATGTACACTATATTTCTAGACAGAGGGAGTACTAAAAATGTGCATCTTATACTCTGGTTTTGGCTTTGAGAAACAACAATATGTGTTTTCAAAAATGCAGCTTCCTCAGAAATGTATTTGGACTAGGAAAGCCTCAGGAGGAATCTTGTCAGGTCTCATGTAAACAGAACGAGACACGCTATGTTATTTAAGAGCGAATTTGTTTCCATCCCTAGCAAAGCATCAAACTTTCAAATTCTCTGAGAAATAACAGTTTTGATTCTGAACTTGCTAGCAAGATGCATGAAGCTACCATCATTGCAACATGTACTGATGACCATCTGAATGTCATGAGCGTTTGTGTCACCGCTTTCTAAAACGTCTCCTGCGTAGCAGAGCAACACTACTCTGCCGTGTGGTGCAGACGGAGCCAAACTGCCGAAGGACATAATACTCTTTTTTTTTTGGAAGGAAAGAAAGACATAATAGTTGGCATCAGTTTTTTTTTTTTTGACTGTCATTGTCATCATTTTTTTTTTTTGAGACTCATTGTCATCAGGTTTGAAACCATAACCTCGAAGAGCTTGATCGAACGAAAGTCATAACGTCATAATCCGGTCCAGCTATGCAAGATTGAGAAACAGTTCATCACTGTTTGCTCTTGTCGGTGTTGAATGTGAGTCTGCTAATTTTGATGGATGGATGGATACCCCAATCTAGAAGGGCAGCAAGACAGGTCCTACATACAACTCTGCAAAGCTTGACTTGGCCAAGGGCCCAAGGCTGAATTGAATTACAATCAAATTGCTTTGACTCCGTGACTTAGCTTCCTGAAGTCCATGTAGTAGAGTAGCTAGCTTTTTCCTTCAACGCAATCTAATCGAACTGGTCGCTTTCTACGATTTTTAGTATGGTCAAACGCAGCAGTACCATTAGCCACATATATGTAGATATGTTTGTTCTCCCGAAAAGACATACTATCTGTCGTGGTCAATGGAGAAAAGTTTACGTCTCCGGTCATCCTTCCATCAAATTTTCACAAAACATAACCTAAACTGACGAAGTCCAAGTCTGTCCACTTAATTGACTAATCCAGGTATGACAGCCTCAAATCACATCTTTTCTCCCTGTCACGCCCTATATAACCCCAACCATCGATCAGTATCTAATTATCCCAGCAGAACACGAAAAGTGCAGCGAGATGAAGCTCCACGTTGCCGCAATCGCTTCCCTTTTGGCCCTGGCCGCGACGGCCAACGGCGTCACGTTCGAGGCGACGAACACGGCGTCCAACACCGCCGGCGGCCAGCGGTTCGACCAAGCCGTCGGCCTCAGCTACGCGAAGCAGGTCCTCTCCGACGCGTCCACCTTCATCTGGAACACCTTCAACCAGCCCAGTGACGCGGACCGCAAGCCCATCGACACGGTCACCCTCGACGTCAAGGATTTCAACACCGCGGCAGCCATAACCATCGGCAACGCCATCGAACTCAGTGCCCCGTACGTCGGCGGATACTCCGGCGATGTCAAGACCGAGGTACGTGACACGTTACTAATTGGTAGTTCGCCCTGCTAAATATTCACGCGTTACTAGTATTTGCAGTACTTACAGCAAAACGATCCTCCGTGTCTAAAAATGAACATTTTTACGCTAGGTGACCGGCGTTCTGTACCACGAGGTGACGCACGTATGGCAGTGGGACGGGCAGGGCCAGGCGAACGGCGGCCTCATCGAGGGCATCGCGGACTTCGTCCGTCTCAAGGCGGGGTACGCGCCAGGGCACTGGGTGAAGGCAGGGCAAGGGAACCAGTGGGATCAGGGGTACGACGTCACGGCGAGGTTCCTGGACTACTGCGACTCCCTGAAGCCCGGTTTCGTCGCGCTGCTCAACGCCAAGATGAAGGACGGCTACACCGACGATTTCTTCGCGCAGATTCTGGGGAAGAACGTGCAGCAGCTGTGGCAGGACTACAAGGCCAAGTTTGGAGGCTGATGTGGCTGGTGGTTATGTGGTCCATGGTCAACACACAACACGTCAATGCACCGGCGTGATGTGACTGGATTATAAGTTGTGTTTGCGTATGTTATTGGATGATGTGATGAATAAGTCACGTGTTGACGTGTTCGCACTGTAGTTCGTTTTTCCAAACAATGTTGGTATTATCTATCTATCTATCTATTATCTTAGTATTTGAAGAGAAAAAGAAGCCACCACGTTCGCTCTCAAGGCCACGAAATTACCACGTTAATCGGAAAAAAGAAAAGCTACGAGCCGTTGGATTTTATGAAGATTGAATGGTCCAGATTAATTTAAAGAGTCCATGTTTAAATAAATAAAAATAGGCTGAATTTGGACTAAAATCTATCTATTATCTTAGTATTTGAAGAGAAAAAGAAGCCACCACGTTCGCTCTCAAGGCCACGAAATTACCACGTTAATCGGAAAAAAGAAAAGCTACGAGCCGTTGGATTTTATGAAGATTGAATGGTCCAGATTAATTTAAAGAGTCCATGTTTAAATAAATAAAAATAGGCTGAATTCGGACTAAAAAATCCCACGCCATTGAAAATATTATTGACATAACCATCGTTGGATTTAATGCACAGCGAATAGAAATATCCATACGCTGCATATTACCAAAGAGTCCCAAGCCAATACTTGCCGGATTTCTTTGTATCTCTTTTGGTCATTTGGAAACAAATCATATTAAAAGGAAGGAGGCAATCCAGGCGTTGAGGGTACATGGGCGACAAAGAACCATGGCTTTGGCACAGCTCGCGGCCTTCCAAATTCCATGTTGATTGAGGTGCCGGTGGAGAAAATTGCAGAGTCGGACAGCTCTTGGCATCGATGGTTGAAACCAGACATAGCTTGCGACCACGCGTGACACATCTAATGGGATTTTTTTGACCTGCTGTTTATGCATCGGCCCGGTCAATAATTGGAAACAGGTGGCAATTGCGAGCAACATCGATCAGTTTCAACAAGTCAGTTGCAGTCAATTGGTCAATAAACAACACGTTCCCCAAGGGGTACTTGGTACCATTAGTTTTAGATTGATCTAAACCGTTGAAATCAGTTATACCTTAATTATAACAGTTGGGTTCGTTTCAGATTGGTTAGGAGTTCATATACGACATACATGGACTATTTCGTTCAGACTATTATTTTAGCAGTCCGCATGTCATACTTGGAACTGTCATGTTGAGAAAATACTAGGAAACAAAATACAACTCTAGATGGAAATGGTTTTACCTGGTGTCAAGATAAATTTAGAGGCATACATGTAAGAATTCGGTGATTAGTCCAGATGGATCGTTCGTCTCCACACGATTCTTGGTGGCGGCGAGTCGCAAACAAGACGGCATAAAACAAAGGAGCGCAAAAAGACAATCTCCGACTGATGAGCATCAGGAGCAGGCGTTTGCAAGGCTCGACAAGGGTCATGAGGCCGTTGCCACCGACCTGCCCACAACATTCCACAAGCCCTTCACTCACCATGGGCATCGAGGGCGTGGGCGAGAGGACGATGACGAATCCTGCTTCTTCAAGCAAGATGGTGACATGGCATCCAGCAGGCAAGCATCGACGCGATATAGTTGCATGCGTGCTACTATGCTACCCTCCAACAACTGTGCCACTGCCATTGCGGTAGGTGCAAAGGCGGTCGTAGGTGCATGCGTCGAGTAGGGCCACAAAAGAATGACTCACTCCATATGACCATGTTATCTTCTAATCGGACGAGGAGTGACGAAAAACGAGAGCTTAGGGCCAAGATAAGATGGTCAAACGGAGAAAAACATAATGTACTCTGGTGGATGATCAAGGCAGACAACCAGTAAAGTGAGCAAGGAGGA
The DNA here is from genome assembly GCA_012490785.1 of Eragrostis nindensis. Classification (NCBI taxonomy): domain Eukaryota; kingdom Viridiplantae; phylum Streptophyta; class Magnoliopsida; order Poales; family Poaceae; genus Eragrostis; species Eragrostis nindensis. The sequence goes on from JAAXCT010000343.1 coordinate 558,176, forward strand.
ACGATACATGGAATTGAAATCATGCTCTTTTAAGATTATACCATGAAAAACCCTCTTCGTAACCTTTTCTGCCCATCCAATAGGAACTTTATCAGCATCAAAGAAACTGGAAATTTTGTACTAATGCCAAATGTAGCAGCAAAATTCAAGGAAAGCTACAAGATACAGATAATTCAAATAGGCTTGAAACTGGATGTGCTTAACATGATTTGTATACCAACAACGAGGCACCAGCACATGGGCCCAGCGCTCAACGAAAAATTAGTGCTATCATCAATTTAATTACCACAATCGCACCCCCAATCTCATAAACATGCACCCACAAGGCCAAAAAATCTAGATTAAACAGCTCAAATGACGCTATTGCACCCCCCCCCCCCCCCCCCCCCCCCTTGGCACAAGCTCTAGCTCCGCCACTGCACCAGCATGTATGCAAGAAAAATCTACACCGTCGAAAAACTTATAGCGAGTCTAGCCGCGCAATATGCGCGGGCCATCTTGCTAGTAGTAAGGAAGGAAAGAAAAGGATGAGAACTGATTTGTTATGTGGACCAATGTTTCTTCTTTGGATAAGGATATATATTAGTTCTAAGAGGAGGTGGTTAAAATATGCCGTATGTTGGAAGTTGTGGCCATGGCTATCAGCGTGTTTCGCCAAGCATGGTTCGCCATGGCTATGAGCATGTTTCGCCAAGCATGGATCGCCGTGGCGCAGTAGACTTGACAGTAATTATGTTTTGAGTCCTGTATTTTTAAGAACTATGTGGCTTGTATGAAAAAGGCTCGATTCACATCCTTTATCTAAAAAAAGGGGATTATATCAGTTCCAGGTTCTTCAGCTGATGATGTCATTATCATGGCTCCATTCCGCCAAGCCATGATGTCATTATCGTGGCTTCATGATCCTACAGGCTATGAATCCTAACCCATAACTTCCACCAAAAATGCTAAACTACAGCTGGGGTGACTGAATTTCTTCCCACAGTGTTTGACTAAAACTTTCTACAATTCCACTCGCTAGAATCTTAACGAGCTTCCATTGTTTTTTTCTTTTCCGAAAGGGTAGTATGCATCTTCTCGTTGCACACGGTTTGTGCTAAACTTCAGAAAGCCTAGTCCAAATTTGGTTGGTAGTCACGACTCCCGCTGATATTACTGTACCCCCAAAAAGTTCAACTATGTCCAAAGTGCAGGATATATTACCAAACACAATTATGTCAAAAAAAAGCAGGATTAAGAAGAGTCGGCAAATGTTGCATGCTGCAGAGGGTGTAAATAGTCATAGAGTTGAGGGAAGCAGCACCTGGCGTCCTGGCCGCTACTCAAGCAACCTATGCCATACCAACACTCCAGCACTACTATTCTGACCCATGCCGATCGAATGCGGACTGCGGACCGCGGACGGACCTGGTCACCGTACGTGGCGTCTCGACTATACTCCATTTGGAGTGGCACGTCGCGGCGACCACGTACCCGTCGTGGACGCCGACAGCCGGCCGGGAGCAACGCAACGCAACGCAACGCGAGCTGTCCATTTCGTCAAACTTCCACAGCCCACAACCAACTGATATGAGCTTGACCGAGCTGTACGTAGTCAACCAAAATGGCTCCACCAACTTAGTGACACACACCAGCACAAGCACCACCAAATCTTATCTTCCCGTCCTCCATTAAAACCCTCACCGTCGCGCGCGTCCCATCATGCGAACTCCTCCCAAGTGAAGTGATCACTACTGCAACGAGATCGACGATGAGCCGTGCCACCGTCGTCGTAGGCCTTGCCGCTCTCCTCGCCGCGGCGGCCACGGCCGGCGCGGTCACGTTCAGCGCGACGAACGCCGCGCCGAGCACCGCGGGCGGGAAGCGATTTGACCAGGCCGTCGGCGTCGCGTACGCGCAGAAAGTGCTCTCCGATGCCTCCGCCGCGAACTGGAGGATCTTCAACCAGCGGAACGACGGCGGCCGCAAGCCCGTCGCCGCCGTCTCCCTCGTCGTCGAGGAGATCGACGGCGTGGCGTTCACCAGCGGCAACGCCATCCACCTCAGCGCCAAGTACGTCGGCAGCTACTCCGGCGACGTCAAGAGAGAGGTAACACTACTAACGCGATGTTGTTACTGTGTGAACCTGATAAATATCTCGTACGTAAACAGAGTTTAACATGGGTGTTCGAACGATGTGTGTTTCAGGTGACGGGGGTGCTTTACCACGAGGTGACGCACGTGTGGCAGTGGAACGGGCAGGGCCGGGCGAACGGCGGCCTCATCGAGGGCATCGCCGACTACGTGCGGCTCAAGGCGGGGTACGCGCCGGGGCACTGGGTGAAGCCGGGGCAAGGTGACCGGTGGGATCAGGGGTACGACGTCACGGCGAGGTTCCTGGACTACTGCGACTCTCTGAAACCGGGCTTCGTCGCGCTGCTCAACGCCAAGATGAAGGACGGCTACTCCGACGATTTCTTTGCCCAGATCTTGGGCAAGAACGTGCGGCAGCTGTGGCAGGACTACAAGAACAAGTACCGAGCCTAGAAGGGTGAGAAAGTGCGTGCCCGGTTGTCCGTTTTCATCGGCCACGTTGGTGTTTGTTGATGATCTACGTACGATGTGCACTATGCTTGGTATTCTAAGAAGGAAATAAAATACCAAGCTAACTTGTCTCGTAACAGACAAGTTAGCTTGGTATTCTAAGAATAGGAAATAAAATAAAAGGCGGCAATACGATGCTATTAATCGTTTGGGACTCAAGTTGCTTACATTTTTTTTTGGAATAAATTCAAGTTGCTTACATTCTGGATCGTGCGTTGGATGAATCCAACGATTCACTGCTCGCCTAGCGAGACTATACCTAGCCATGCTAAAAGGGTCACCCCTCGGCCCGGTCCGAGCACGGCTCGGAGCCCGCCTAGGGCCGTGCTTGGGCCTAGGCGCAAGCCCGCCATGCCGGCACGGCACGACCTGTCTAACGGTTGGCCCGTTCAGCCCACCACACGACCCGTGTAGCACAGCACGATCCGATCCGTTTAGTCACATTTTGTATTAAAATAATTAAAAAATAGAAAAAAACTGCAATCTTAACCTAGGGCCGTGCTTCGGCTCGACCTCAGGCCCGTCGTGCCGGCCCAGCACGACCCGTGAGTCAAGGGTCGTGCCGACCCGTCATGGAAACGGTCCGGCCCAGTCCCGTTGGCTGGCTATAAGTGAGACTAATTTTCAGTTGACTGTAGACATCATTTGAGAGCGACCTCACATAAGGCAAGTACAAAGGTGTTGTCTCGTAGTTCGTCTCATGCGTAACACGTCATCTTCAGGCGGTCTATTAGATCATCTGTACAATGGGTGGTTGTTTTAGTTGTCTCGTATTAATTGCATCTTTTCCCAATTTATGGATGGGCAAAAGAATATTTATAAGTTGCTTGGCAACTATAACTCTTATAATGGTGTGTAAGCTGTTTCATACTCCTTAATTTTAACTCATGAGGTGGTTGTTTCGCTTTCTCTCATCACCCTCTCTCTCTTCCACTTTATCAAAATTCTATATGGCATTATATAAGGCTATGAGACTGCTTACGTGTAGCATTGTACCTGTTCTAAAAACGTACTAGATTTGGGCACTGCGTCCGCCACAGATTAGAATTCTAGGCCGATTCAGAGTTCTAGACGCGCAACCTCGGCCGCATTATATTTGCCTCCCCGGTCTAAGCCGCATGCCGTACGTCCGCCGCCGCCTCGTCTCACCGATCAGATAGCCATGCCAGAACCCGCCTCCGCCGTCCGATTCTCCTCCGACTTCCCCGACTGGGTCCTCGTCGACACGAGGACAAGTGTCGGCCGCTGCAACGGCAACGCGACCACCGCCCGATCCGTGACGAGCACCGGCAGCCCCATCTCGGTGACCTTCGAGCTCGTTGACCCGCCGGGCCTCTCCCGCTGCGTCGTCGACTGCCCCGACCTGACGCCGGGCGACACGAGGTCGCCGCCCTGCGTCACCGGCGCGGACGGCGCGTTCCTCCTCATCCGCGTGATGTTCCCGGAATGCAGGTCGCCCCCCGACGTGTTCCTCTACGGTGCCGGACCCGGGGCGCCGTCGCTCCGCCTGCACCGGCGGCCGTACCCGACCGACCTGCATTTCCACCACGTCGGCATCCTGTCATTTGGCCATGAGCACTGCTGTGTCGTCGTCCCGAAACGAAGGTTCGAGGCTGGTGGACATATGACATACAACCTCCAAATCTTCTCGACCATGACTGGGGCGTGGAGCAGTAAGATCGCCGGAGTGGCCTCTTACTTGTCTACTACTAGTACTAGGTACTACCACGGGTTGATTATGCACAGGCAAACCAAGGTGCTCAACGTCAGAGGAGGTTCGCTGGCCTGGGTCGATCTCCGGCGCAGTATGCTGCTCTGCAACGTGCTCGACGACCGCCCGGAGATGAACCTGATTCGTCTTCCTGAGCTAATGCCAGCCAACGAGGAGTTCTTCGGCGACTGTTCCGATGGTTGCGAGCCGCCCATGCGTCCGATTCGGGATGTCACTTGCATGAACGGATCCGTCAGGTTCATCGAGATGGAAGACGTGGACGACGTACGATCACAGCAACACCGCCGCGGCCATCACTACAAGAAAAATGATTATTAGTCACCAATGTACTTGGTCACTATATGTTTATTGTTAGTCACAATAGCTAGCTTGTCGCCAACAAGCTTGGTCACATTTTGGTGGCTAAAACCTTGTCACTATATGTATATAGTAACCAATAATTGCATATGTTGGTCACTAAAACTATATAGCAACCAACACAACCTTGGTAACTACATATAACGTTGGTCATTAAAAGCGTATATCCACCAAAAATCTCAAACTTGGTCACTATTAATTAACTTTTAGTGACCAACCTAGAAAAATTTTCCTTGGTCACTAAAACTTGGTGACTAAAACTATGTTTTCTTATAATGCTGCGGTATCGATGCCACCGTGTTCAAGACGACGATAAATTCGAGGAAGTGGGAGTGGTGCCGCACCATCAAGTCCGACGACCTCACACCCGCCGACTCATGTTACCCTGAGCTATTTTCGGAGATTTGGGACGAGAAGGAGAAGACGCTAACCTTGGAAAAGGTGATCAGCGGATTTCCCATACTGGACATGTACCATGACGATGTAGTCTACATGACATCCCAGTTGAACGTTCAGGACCCAAACGGTTGGGTGCTTGCCGTCGGTACAAGCAACAACACGCTGCAAAGATCCGTGCCCTTCTCTACTGCAGAGGCGTATCTCGATGACACCAAGCTGCAATGTGCCTTCTCCAAATGTTGAGATTATGGGCTTTTAGCCCATAATAATAATCAATTAGTCTAGGCCCATAATTAGTGCATTAATGGTTTAGTCCCATATGGGATTCCTACCATAATTAGACTCGACTTATTAGATGGATTTCCGGTTGATCCCCTAGAGAAGTTGAGAGAGGCTAGTGGTGAACCACACGCGCGCGCGCGCGCCGCCGCCGCCGCCGAGCCGTGCCGTGGCGAGGCGAGGCGAGGCGAGGCGAGGCGTGGCGTGGCGGGCGCGTCGCGTCCGTCCGTCCGTTCGTCTTGGACTTTTTGGTATATTGGAACGGCGCGTTCAGATGCACCGGCGCCTTTACGTTCGAATGGGTCGCGTCTGTTCGTACGGTGTGAATGCGTCGCACCTGTTCGTAGACGGGCGTCCTTTCGCGAAGGAGTCGCGTCTGTTCCGTTCCTATATATAGAAGCCTTCCCGGAACGATCAAAATTCGATCATTCGTTCCGCTCACCACTCGCGCACGCATCGATCTTCTGCTCGCTGTTGCCAACGAAGAAGACATCTCCGTCCCGGACTTCTGCGCGCACAGAATCTGGGAGAGCAGGCCTCCGAAGCCCCGTTCCGCAAGAGACATCTGCCGGGTGTGCGGGCGATCAGGTTTTTGGGGAGCGACATCGCGACTGCTCGTTCGACTCCCTGATCGGCGTTCTGCACTGCTTCAACGTCGTCCTGCATCAACTTTGATCGACTACATCGAACAACTCAAGAACAATGGTTCTTGGGAATGGATCTTCCAGCGCCTCCAGCGCAGGATCTTCCGCTGGGTACGTTCTTGTCTTTCTGATCAATTTGTTCATCGTTTTTATCACCTTATTGAGGAATTTATGGATTAAATTAAGTAGGAAAATGCCTAATTTCTTAACAATCCAAAAACCTGATGTTAGGCAATTTTCTGTTAGCGGTTTTGCTGCTGCACTAAAACCAAATGCTTTTGATGGGTCATCCTATAAGAGATGGCGTGCTCAGATGGTCCTGTGGCTTACAGCAATGAACTGCTATCACGCCGCGAACGGAAAGCCAGAACAGTTCACTCCAGAGGAGGAGGAACGGTTCAATATGGCTGATAATCTGTTCAGAGGCGCCGTGATTAGCGCTCTTGCTGATAAGTATAAGGATTCATATATCACGTGCACCTCTGCGAAAGAATTATGGGATGCTCTGGACGCTAAGTTCGGTGTTTCTGATGCCGGTAGTGAACTGTATATCATGGAGCAGCTTTTTGACTACAAGATGGTTGAGAACCGTTCTGTAGTTGAACAAGCTCATGAGATTCAGGCTCTGGCAAAAGAACTCGAACCGTTTCCATGTGTGTTGCCTGACAAGTTTGTGGCTGGCGGTATTATCGCTAAGTTGCCACCTACTTGGAGGGATTTTGCTACCCAACTGAAACATAAGAGACAGGAGTTTAGCGTGTCTGAACTCATTGGGACTCTTGATGTTGAGGAAAGGGCGAAAGCAAAAGACACACGTGGAAAGAGCGTAGGAGAACCTTCTAGTGCCAATATGGTGCGAAAGGTTACCTCATCAAAGAAGAAGAAGAAGGGGGCTGAGAAGCCTAAGCAAACAACCACTTTTAAGAAGAAAAAGAAAGACAGTGGCTGCTTTGTTTGCGGGAGCACTGAGCATTAGGCAAGTGCGTGCCCAGACCGCAAAGTTAAGCAGGAGAAGAAATCTGCAAACGTGGTCATTAGCGAGACTGGAGGGACTCCTGGGTACGGTAATCCAACACCCATTGTCCTTTCTGTCTGTCAAACACCTGAGTGGTGGATTGACACTGGGGCTAATGTACATGTGTGTGCTGATATCTCTTTGTTTTCTTCTTATCAGGCCGGAGTGACAGGAGACTTGTTGATGGGAAATAGGTCACATGCTCGTGTTCTTGGTGTTGGTACGGTCATTCTGAAGTTTACTTCGGGAAAGACGGTACTATTGAAGCACGTGCAGCATGTCCCCTCAATCAAAAGAAATCTTGTTAGTGGCTCTCAATTGTGTCGAGATGGTTATAAAATAGTTCTTGAGTCTAATAAATGTATACTTTCTAAGTATGGAACATTTGTTGGAAAAGGCTATGATTGCGGAGGCTTGTTCCGCTTTTCTTTACTTGACATTGGTTGTAATAAGGTTGTGAATAATATTCTTACTTCGAATGAGTCGAATGTTTGGCATTCACGACTTTGTCACATTAATTTTGGTTGTATGACGCGGCTAGCAAAACTGAATTTAATCCCGAAATTTGACATGGTCAAAAGTTCTAAGTGCCATGCTTGCGTGCAATCTAAGCAACCTCGCAAGCCTCACAAGGCTGCGGAGGCGAGGAACTTAGAGGCATTAGAACTTGTTCATTCCGATCTATGCGAGATGAATGGCGAATTGACTAGAGGTGATAAAAGATACTTCATGACTCTCATAGATGATTGTACTAGATATTGCTATGTGTATCTGTTGAAATCCAAAGATGAAGCTTTGCATTACTTTAAAATCTATAAAGCTGAAGTAGAAAACCAACTAGAGAGGAAGATTAAACGTTTAAGGTCTGACCGTGGTGGAGAATACTTTTCTAATGATTTTTCTGAATTCTGCGTGGAACATGGTATTATTCATGAGAGGACACCGCCTTACTCACCTCAATCCAATGGGATTGCTGAGAGAAAGAACCGAACTCTAACTGATTTGGTTAACGCCATGTTAGAGACAGCGGGCCTTTCTAAGGAATGGTGGGGTGAGGCGATCTTGACAGCATGTCATGTCCTGAATAGAGTTCCCACAAAGGATAAAGAAATTACACCATTCGAGGAATGGCATAAGAAAAGATTAAATCTCTCATATTTGCGTACTTGGGGTTGTTTGGCCATGGTGAATGTGCCAATCAATAAGAAACGCAAACTTGGACCTAAAACTGTTGATTGTATCTTCCTGGGTTATGCTATGAACAGCGTGGGCTATAGATTTTTAGTAGTAAAATCTGGAGTACCTGACATGGTGGTCGGTACAATTTTGGAGTCCAGAGATGCTACATTCTTTGAGAGTGAATTTCCTTTCAAAATACACCTAGCACATCTAATCATGAGTTTACATTACCCCATGAGCATTTCATTCCGATAACACAAAATGAGGAACCCCCTGTGCAAATTCCTGAGGAGGATAACAATCTAGTCACCCGTAAGGGTAAGAGACAGAGGACTGCAAAGTCTTTTGGAAATGACTTTATTGTATACCTCGTGGATGACACTCCCAGAACCATTGAAGAGGCACTTTCATCTCCCGATGCTGACCTTTGGAAGGAAGCAATAAGGAGTGAAATGGATTCAATCATGTCTAATGGTACTTGGGAGTTGGTCGAGCGTCCTTACGGGTGCAAACCCATAGGATGCAAATGGGTGTTCAAGAAAAAGCTTAGGCCTGATGGTACGATTGAGAGGTACAAGGCAAGGCTTGTGGTAAAGGGATATTCACAAAAGGAGGGTGAAGATTATTTCGACACCTACTCACCTGTTGCTCGTTTGACCACGATTCGAGTATTACTTTCCCTGGCAGCCTCACATGGTCTTCTCGTCCATCAGATGGACGTTAAGACAGCTTTCCTTTATGGAGAGTTAGACGAGGAGATCTATATGGATCAGCCTGATGGGTTTGTGATAGAAGGTCAAAAGAGCTTAGTGTGTAAATTGTTGAAATCCCTGTATGGCCTCAAACAAGCTCCTAGGCAATGGCACGAGAAGTTCGAAAGGACTCTGATATCGGCTGGCTTTGTTGTGAACGAAGCCGACAAATGTGTATATTATCGGTATGGTGGGGGTGAAGGAGTCATCCTGTGTCTATATGTCGATGACATACTGATCTTTGGGACCAATCTTAATGTGATTAAGGAGGTCAAGGACTTTCTGTCCAACAACTTTGAGATGAAGGATTTGGGAGTAGCAGATGTTATTCTTAACATCAAGCTACAAAGAGAAGGCAATGGTGGGATTACTCTCTTACAATCTCACTACGTGGAGAAGATCTTGAGTCGCTTTGGGTATAGCGATTGTCAATCTGCTCCCACGCCTTATGATCCTAGCGTGCTATTACGGAAGAACCAAAGAATAGCAAGGGATCAGTTGAGATATTCCCAAATCATTGGTTCGCTTATGTACCTTGCTAGTGCTACGAGGCCTGATATCTCATTTGCTGTGAGCAAGTTGAGCCGGTTTGTGTCGAAACCGGGAGATGATCACTGGCGAGCTCTTGAGAGAGTAATGCGCTATCTTAAAGGTACAATGAGCTATGGCATTCACTATTCTGGGTACCCTAAAGTACTTGAGGGATATTGTGATGCAAATTGGATATCTGATGTTGATGAGATGTACGCCACAAGTGGATATGTGTTCCTACTTGGAGGTGGCGCTGTTTCCTGGAAGTCTTGCAAGCAGACCATCTTAACGAGGTCAACTATGGAAGCAGAACTAACAGCATTGGATACAGCCGGCTTAGAGGCCGAGTGGCTTCGTGATTTCCTTATGGATTTACCGGTGGGTGACAAACCAATACCGTCTATCTCCATGAACTGTGACAATCAAACTGTGATAGTCAAAGTGAACAGTTCAAAGGACAACATGAAGGCCACAAGGCATGTGAAACGGCGAATAAAATCTGTCAGAAAACTGAGAAACTCCGGAGTTATTTCGTTGGACTATGTACATACGTCCAAGAATCTGGCAGATCAATTTACCAAGGGACTATCACGTAATGTGATACATAGTGCATCGAGTGAGATGGGCTTGAGACCCACTTGATAAGCTGTCATAGTGGTAACCTGTTCTATGCGATCGGAGATCCCGTGAAGTAGAATGGTGCAACAAGCTAGTGACAACTAGAGAGGAAAGACCCTTGACTGGTCTATCTCAGATGTACTTCTTTCCTAGAAAACTGTATGGAAGGCTGGTTTATTAAACTTAATGTGTTCCGAGTGGCTTATGAGAAGCAAAGATATCGTCCTACAGGATATCTTTAAGGAATGCACCTATATGAGTTCGACTGCTAGTCACAGTCTATGAGATGGTGGGGATCTCTAGATACTCATGAATGGGCCAGAAGTATGACTTATATGCTTCAAAACAGAGGGGATGCTTGTGGCAACCTAGTATCGGTAAAGGACTTAGGTGAAACCTCTTTCGCACAAAACTGACAATTCAAGGCTTAGTCCATTGCTCAGTTGTGAATAAGGCGTAACTTTTGTTCTAGATGGAAGTTCAACTTAACAGTCTCCATCGAAACACCGGTATATCAAACGAAAGGAAGATATTTGTGTGCAGTCATTATGAGCTCTAGACTTGGTGGGGATTGTTGAGATTATGGGCTTTTAGCCCATAATAATAATCAATTAGTCTAGGCCCATAATTAGTGCATTAATGGTTTAGTCCCATATGGGATTCCTACCATAATTAGACTCGACTAATTAGATGGATTTCCGGTTGATCCCCTAGAGAAGTTGAGAGAGGCTAGTGGTGAACCACACGCGCGCGCGCGCCGCCGCCGCCGCCGCCGAGCCGAGCCGTGCCGTGGCGAGGCGTGGCGTGGCGTGGCTGGCTGGCTGGCTGGCTGGCGGGCGAGGCGTGGCGGGGCGGGCGGGCGCGGCGCGTCGCGTCCGTCCGTTCGTCTTGGACTTTTTGGTATATTGGAACGGCGCGTTCAGATGCACCGGCGCCTTTACGTTCGAATGGGTCGCGCCCGTTCGTACGGTGTGAAGGCGTCGCGTCTGTTCGTACGGTGTGAATGCGTCGCACCTGTTCGTAGACGGGCGTCCTTTCGCGAAGGAGTCGCGTCTGTTCCGTTCCTATATAGAAGCCTTCCCGGGAACGATCAATATTCGATCATTCGTTCCGCTCACCACTCGCGCACGCATCGATCTTCTGCTCGCTGTTGCCAACGAAGAAGACATCTCCGTCCCGGACTTCTGCGCGCACAGAATCTGGGAGAGCAGGCCTCCGAAGCCCCGTTCCGCAAGAGACATCTGCCGGGTGTGCGGGCGATCAGGTTTTTGGGGAGCGACATCGCGACTGCTCGTTCGACTCCCTGATCGGCGTTCTGCACTGCTTCAACGTCGTCCTGCATCAACTTTGATCGACTACATCGAACAACTCAAGAACAATGGTTCTTGGGAATGGATCTTCCAGCGCCTCCAGCGCAGGATCTTCCGCTGGGTACGTTCTTGTCTTTCTGATCAATTTGTTCATCGTTTTTATCACCTTATTGAGGAATTTATGGATTAAATTAAGTAGAAAATGCCTAATTTCTTAACACCAAATACCTGAGGGAGACTCCAGGATGATTTTACTGATGTGTGTTCCCCTACTTCGCCATGAACGTCAGAACTCGTGTCCTAGTTCAGCTACATTGTCAGGCAACGCTGCTCATACTCCTAGAAGTACTTTTTGTGCGTATGCCATGCCGCGTTGTATTGTATTGTTGTTTTCCAATGGACTTGGCACTACTGCGTTGTTGTTTGCCGAAGGAACTAGTATGGCTGCCCACGCATTTGCGCGGCTAGAGTTGATTGTTTTCACAAAATAATAGTATAAAATTTATAAATTTGTATGTAGGTATTTCATGATATTTTGTAATAAACTTTTATATGCTCTCTCCAACGGTCTCATCCCTCGTCTGCTCGTAATAATGCTCAGTTAGTTGTCGCCTTAGCTTGTTGTCCGACTCACTTGTTCCTCTAGTACACTTCTGTCAACTCGTTATCCGTCCCGCCTAAAATGCTATAAATTCCCACGTTAATCTGAGAAAATAAGAAGAGAAAATTACCCACCACTGCCATTATGAAACATTAGTAAGAGAACCTCCTAAAAATATTTGTAAAATAGCTAATTTCGGAATAATAAAAAATAGCCAAAAATACCCCTCGCACCTATTTCTAAATTACTCACCATGCCATTATGAGTAAAAAAAGCTAAATTCGGAATAATAAAAATAACCAAAAATACCCTTCACACCTGTTTCTAAATTACCTTTCATGTCATTACAAGTCCAAAAACATAAATTCAGATTATACAAAATAGCTAAAAATATTCTTAATTCTTATTTTAACTTACCAAACATACCATTATGAAACCATAATAGCTAAATTTTGGAATAATATAAATATCCAACAAACACTTCATCCTGATTTCTAGATACACCGTTATAAAAATTACATCGTGACATTCTAGCTAGCATGGAACATTATCTTATTTTAGTATGACATATTTCCTTTGGAAGATTAATTTGTAGCAACTATGACATACGTTAGTTGTTTAGCATGCCACGTTTGAACCGACCTCACTTGACATATGTTAGTTGTTTAACATGCCACGTTTGAACCGACCTCACTTCTAAAATATAATCAAATACATTGTTAGATAAGATAATTAATGATGACTCATCTCATACTCAATTTGAGGAACGGTGAGAAATTCCCCAATCTATTTTCTACTATTTTATAAACATAGAGTATAAAATAAGTAATAATAATAAACTATATTAAACTAATGCAATAATATAAAAATATTTTAAATAGTATAGTAAGTCTAGCCGCGCAAATGCGCGGGTAGCCATACTAGTTTGTGGATGAAAAAAAATGATATTTATGAGTTCATGGCAACTACAAGTCTAAACTCTTACAATGGTGTGAAAGTCATCTCATACTTCTAAATTTTAGCGCATAAGGTGGTTGCCTCGCGAAGCAACCACCTCTTTCTCTCACCTCCCTCTCTCTCTTCAATGTCATCAAAAATCCCATATGGCAACACATGAGACGGGCTATGAGACTGCCTATGTGTAGCGTTGTACCTGCCCTAACCATGTGGCAAGCTGTACGTGCATTCGAGTCATCAGCCGAAAAGGTAATGCATGTTGTCTTTGCATGCATTGTTAGTGCCAACTTTACTGAGCAATTACCTAAAAAAACTTTACTGAGCAGTTTGTTCATTAGTCTTGAAGATGATACATAGGTAACTATTTCAGCATCATATCGATTATTTATGGCTAGAAGATGATACATGCGTACATTTACGTAGCTCAGTCTCTTTATTTTGGCATCATAACCTTATTGTATACTATTACATTTTAACACACAAGTGAGACATAGTACTTCAAAGAGACGCTATTACATGTCTAGCTTTTTTTGCAGACTTTGCTAGCTCTCTTCCACCCAGCACACACAGCTACTAGCTATGAGTACTTAAAAGGCACCACCCAAGCCAAGAACAAGGCCCACGAGCGCAGCCTCGCTAGGCGAAAGCGCTATGTCCTCCGTGCCTAAGCTGTTGTTGTTGCCGACAGTGGCGTCTTCACTGTTGTCTGTGTTGATATCACCCCCCAGGCTCTCTGTCTGCATGCTACCGACGTTCCCCCTGGCGGCCTCCACAGCATGTGCCAGTGCAAGGCAGAGCACCAGGGATGCGACACACAGTGGTAGTTCCACTTCGCCATGTCTCACCAATGTTTGTGTGCTTGTGTTGCTACGGGGTATGGCGTCGTGGGATGGAGGATGATGTATTACGCTGTGCGCCCTTTAAATAGGCAGAGGCAGTGGAGTTAGGAATTGGACAAAACCGCGCTAAACATAAGCTTACAAAGATTAATGCATGCGAAGTGAGTAAATTTGCAGCGCACTGCGCTGTACGAGCACGTACGTACGCACGTTTTTTAGGGGGAAAATCAAACCTATACGGTTGCACGTTGCATAGGACGATCCGATCCATGGGTCAACCTATTACGGTTGCACGTTGCATAGGACGATCCGATCCATGGGTCAATCTATGCGGGCACAGGACGAGGACAGACAATGTGTGTCGTGATATCTGTTTAGACAATGCCTTTAGCTAATTATATTCTAATACTACAATGAGCCATCAAAAATGTCTCGAATATGGAGTTTTTTTTTTGTTTTGTTTTTGAGAGTTATGCTACAATATTCTTTGAGAGTTATACTACAATATTCCTAGGTTGAATAATTATTGAAACCCATCCAATAACAATTTGAATATTTTAATATAATGAAGTAACATAAATATTCTATGACAATGCTAAACTATATATAAGCAAATAAACTAAGAAGATACAAATGATCCAAGCTGAAGACTAATCTGATGTACGTACGGATTCTAATTATGCAGGCACAGGACAAGGAATGAATAAAATAGTAGTACTATGATCCAAGCTGAAGACTAATATGATATTGTACGGGTTCTAGTTATCTAGGCACATGACAAGGAGTGAATAAAGTAACACATGTTTGTGATATCATTTTTCGACAATATATGATGTATTTGCTAATTTGTAGCTAGCATATCTCTTGAACAAAATGGCTCAAACATATCAATTGGTTTTCTAGAGGTATCTTGCAGGATAGTAATATAACAATCCTCGGTTGAGTAGTATTATTGGAACCCGTCACACTTCAAATATTTAATAATGGAGTACCCAAAATATGATTCGAGACTATATAATGAACCAAATAAACTCAAAACTAAAACGAGGTCATTTTTGACATATGGGATTGATGCGTTATGTGTTTTATGTCCCTAAAAAAAAGACTCATATAAATTGTGTACCTTCTCAAAATAAGATAAATATTACATATATTCCCTTCTTAGATGATATAGCTTATTCTCAGCATAAGATTAAATAAACAAACACATCGAGTAACAAATACCAGCGAAATAACTCCAAAATGTTAGTGAACAAAATATTAAGAAAACCGGTATGGGCGTAGCTTTAAAACAAATTTAATTCAACAGCAAGTGTTTCTTGGTGACTGCTGATTTTTTTTCTTTTTGATATTGGTATGTCTGCAGCATATTTTGGAAGATATTCACATTTCTTAATACCTTCAATTTTGTGATGGTCACTACAACACATGAGGTCTTCTATGATGAGTCACCTACATAACTACTCATAAACCTTAAGATGTCATCATAAATCAAGTTCTGTGATAAGCCCAGGATAAAAACCACTTCATTGCCGATTATGCGTGTCTAGTCATGTTCTATGATGAAATAAAAAATTACAATAAATTAGTGACAAAACGTCTAAACTTTGTTACCGGAAAGACAACATGCATTACCCTTTCAAGGGAGTGAAATCGTGAAAAGATTTAATCAGCAAGCCTGTTCCTACATATAAAGTGCAGAATCTGTATCTGAATGTGTATTCATGAGAAAAAGAAGTTACCATTATTGCTTATCAGGTCCACAATCTTACAACCCCATGTTAGATCCTTTTCAAACTTCTTTGTTTACAGTCAGATGGTACTCCCTCATGTAACATGTTTCGCTAGCTCCTGTTAAAAACGAATTTGCTCTGGTGCAGTGAATATACGCCTCAAACTCTTCCTGTTGCACAAAACATATACAAATCAGAAAATAAAAAAATAAGACTGCATCAGTGAATCCTTAGTTTATTTCTGAATAGCATATCATTGAGCTCTGAATCATACGCGTAGGTCCACCACAAAAAAAAAATCATATGCGTAGGTGTTAATTAATAACATAGTATGGAAAAGAATGTGATAATTAAACGGAATTGATTCTTTGAGAGGTAAAGCATATTGTTTTTGTTAATAAGATATGCAAAACCTAGTGCCAAGCATATATTGGCAGCATATCTTTGTACAAAATTTGATTCTTTCAGAGGCAAAGCATAATTTTAGTGCTAAGCAGAACCAAGTGGCACGTGAATTCATAATCACCAATCATCAGTGAAGAGGGATGAAGTATCTTGCAATCTTTGTCTTGAAGGGCAAGGAAAATGGAACCCATACATGCTCTATCACAAGCAAAGTAACACGACCCTGCATAAAGAGACCCAATCACAGCCCCATGTGCAGTCGATTAATTTCACCCTACGACAAAAGTAGAACATAAGAATGAACAAAATGGTTGCGTACCTCAGCGGCTCAATCTTGGAGGAGGCTCGCTGGCCTGGGTGATCTCCGGCACGGTATGCTGCTCTGCAACGTGCTCGACGACCACCAGAGATGAGCCTGATTCATCTGCCCGAGCTAATGCCAGCCAACGAGGAGTTCTTCGGGGACTGCTCCGATGGTCTCACTCTCACGCCGCCGATGCGTCCGATTCGAGACGTTAGTTGCATGAACGGGTCCGTCAGGTTTATCGAGATGGAAGACGTGGACGACGACGATGACAGCAACACCGCCACCATGCAGTATCGGTGGAAGGCCACCGTGTTCAAGACGACGATAAATTCGTGGAACTGGGAGTGGTGCTGCCCCTTCGACTCATGTTTCCCTGAGTTATTTCCGGAGATTTGGGACGAGAGAGAGAAGACACTGACCTTGGACATGTACCATGACGATGTTGTCTACATGACATCCCAGCTTGACGTTCAGGACCCAAACGGTGGGGGTGCTTGCCGTCGACAACACACTGCAAAGAGTCGTCCCTTTTCTACTGCAAAGGCTATTGCGATGACACCAAACCGCAATGTGCCTTCACCAGGGAGCTCAGCAAGGTTCCAGGACGGTTTTACTGATGTGTGTTCCCCTACTTCGCCATGATCGTAGAACTCGTGTCCTAGTTTAGCAACATTGTCAGGCAACGCTGCTCATACTCCTAGAAGTATTTGTGTGTGTGCGCGCACGCTCTACAACTGGTATTTGTTTTGTTGTTTCCCAATGGACTTGACAAATATTGCTGCTCGATTTGCAATGTCCACCCTAAACATTTGGGTTCGTCAGTGCACATTTGCTCAATAATACGCATAAACCCTGTTTTGTTTGATCGATATTATTTTCGATGATGGCCCTAAGAGAATTGCAATATTTGTCGTTGAATGTTGCTTATTTATTTATTTATTTATTTATTATGAACTTAAAAGACTTTTTAATTACATGTGTGAATAGAAACAAAAAGCATACAACATGCCTAATAAGTCATATATATAGTTAAGCAATAAGAGCAAAACAATATGACACTACCAAATCAATAGTGAGATGATGCATATGAAAGTCGTAACAAGTATCGCACTGATGAGAGTACCAAGAGTTTTAATTGAAATAAGTAAATACATTGTAATCAACATTCTCAGCAGAGTCGGTCATTGCTCCCAAATTATTACTACAACACTACAACGTTGCCCAATAATACAATCTCGTATAGTCCAACAATTTAAACAATTAAGATTTTGTCTAGTTTCCAAAAGACTTTTATATTTTGAAAGGATATAAAAATTCCACTCCTAGTCCACCACCCTCTAATCTCGCTCAGCGAAACACCAACATCACATTGCATCTTATTGACAAAGCAAAATTTGTTGAAGATTAGGATTCTTAGTCGTCATTTTCTTACGAAGAATGTTTAAACGTTTTTTGTTATTGAGTTAAATTCCATATTATGAAGAAGTCTTACAGTGAAGTGATCAGGATATATTTGCCAATATAGTACACATTTCTTCATGCCATGGGGTCATTGATTAGACCAAGACAAAAGCAATAGGTGCTGATAGATACGTGTCACTGATATCTCTAAAAACAATATTTAGATAGTAAAGTTGAATACTTTTGCGCCATTGAGTTGCCGACGTTGATTAAATAAGGCCACATGACATAATTCAATTACGATGAGGTGTTATGCATATAATTTGGAAGATGACATTTAACAAGATCTTAATTAGAAAACACTAAAATACGATCATAATTTTTTGTGTTGCATGTTGCAATTTGAATTTCCTTAATATCCATATAAGTTTTTGTGCCGCATGTTGCGATTTATTCATGCTACACCAACTCATGTTGTATTGGTAACCCTTAAAATCTGTGTTGTCTAGTGTGCTATTAATATTACTTCATTGTGGTTTGTGATGTAATACATAGTGTATATTACTATTTGTTCTATCTAGAGACTTAGTTGTAAAAGTACACGGCTAAACACAAGATTGCAGGAGTGTACACAACAAATGGTTTTGTGTGAATCCTCCATCTCTCTCTTCTCTACAAGATTTATGCCATGGCCTTGATGGAATGGAGTGGCGCCAGAGCCGGTAATAAGTAACCCCACCTTACGCATGGACTCAGGCCTATTGATTGTCAACACTTGTCAATACGTAACCTTTTTTACCCGACACTCCAAATATCTTATGTGGTTCCATGTTGATTGTAGAGAGAAGTTGAATTTGAACCCAGAAGCAAGGGCCACTCGCCAGGAAGCTCTCGGAACCATTTTCGGGGACATGTGTGCCATGTTGATTGTCACGTGCCGCGTTGCATTGCATATTCCGTTGGTGATGACCCTTTGCCCGCGTCAACGAAAGCCGCCGGCATTTGGTTCTTAAGCGCACAGCAAGTCGATCGCCAAGGGCAACAAAACAAAAGCATGATAGAGCTACACATGTAAACACCGAGCGGCGTCTCGTTCCTAACCTTGTGCATCATCATAGGGCCTACATGATGATCTGCTAAAACAAATTAAAGAGCAAACTGCTATAGACAATCAGCTGCGGACGGCAGTGCAACAAACACCACATTCCAAGACGCGAACAAGGAGGTGCACGAGATTGCATCTTCCAAATTAAATCCCTATCCAAATGGAAAAATATGCTGGCCGGCTTTGCTCAGCTACCAATTCTCACCAAGTGGTACCAGTTGTAGCCGGCCTATAAATTTGATCCCCATCGACCAATCCGTTTGAGAAATCGCGTATACACATTATTGCATCTGGGCGACATCAGCACAAACAAGATGAAGCTTGCCGTAGCAACAATCGCTTCCCTCCTCCTAGCCGTTGCCGTTGCCACGACCACGGGGAGCGCCGTCACGTTCGACGTGAAGAACAACGCGACGGCGACCCTCGGCGGGCAGCGTTTCGACCAGGTGTACGGCGTGGACTACGCGGGGCAAGTCCTCTCCAAGGCCGCCTTCTTCATCTGGGGCGTCTTCAACCAGACGTGCCCGGCGGACCGGCGGCCCAACGACCGCGTGAGCCTACTCGTGACCGACGCGGACGGCATCGCCTTCACCGACGGCAGCACCATCGTGCTCAACGCCGGCTACGTCTACAACTACACCGGCGACGACGTCAAGACAGAGGTACGGCGGTGATATACCACTACAGATCATTCGCGCCCGTCAGTGTGGTATGGTCTTCATTTGCGACATGAGCGTGTGGTTGCAGGTGACCGGGGCGGAGCCACCTTCAGGCCAACCTGGGCCTTGGCCCCCCCTTGGTCTGTGCAATTTGTTTGAGGATTAAGCAATGGCAAGGATGTTGAGAAGGAAAATACAATTAATCACCACGTAAATCCATTTGATTGTTCAGTCCGGCCCCTGCTTGCCTCAAACTCTGGCTCCGCGACATGAGCGTGTGGTTGCAGGTGACCGGGGTGCTGTTCCACGAGTCGGTGCACGTGTGGCAGTGGGGGCTGCAGGACTACGACGCGCACTGGTGGATTTTTGAGGGGATCGCCGACTTCGTGCGGCTCAAGGCCGGGTACGCGCCGGCGCACTGGGTGCAGCCGGGGCAGGGCCGCAGCTGGGATCAGGGGTACGACGTCACGGCCAGGTTCCTGGACTACTGCGACTCGCTCAGCCCCGGCTTCGTCGCGGTGCTCAACGCCAAGCTCAAGTACGGGTACAGCGACGACTACTTCGTGCAGATTCTGGGCAAGTGCGTGCAGGAGCTGTGGCTCGAGTACAAGGCCAAGTACGGCCAGTGATACATGATTTTTGAGTCTCCATTGTAACTGATTTACCTTGCACATTTCCCTTGGATTGTTACTGGGAAATCTGTCACAATAAGCAAATGGTAAGTTGTAAAAGTGGATACGATTGGGGACCAACTATATTGAGTTCAAGAGATAAGCTCAGACAGAACGAGATGGGATATAATCACAACCCAAATGTTGTACTATTCAACAATCAAAATAGAACAGCCCGTGTGTAGAATCATTACGCAAATTGAATATGGTAACATTTTAGTGACCGCCAAGAATGGGACGGTGGAACGGTCGTTACAAATCTTGCTTAGCATGTAGCAAGCTGTACATTCAAATCATCAGGCAAGGCCAGCAACTAAAATCTATCAACCAAGGACACTGCTCATTACACATTATCTGGCCAAAATTCCCTGAAGAAAGCAATCTCGAATTCCTTCTCTTGCAATCGCTTCTCTTCTTCTTGAATCTTCCGTATCCTCTTTGCAGCTAACTTAGTCTTTCTCTTTGTTGGCATGTCTTGCTGCAACGGTGACATGATGAGTTCAGTTAAAATCCCTTCAGGAAATACAATGACTACATATATTGCCAAAACTGAAAGTGCTTAAAGGCTTAAGATCACAGCAGTGAAACATGTTAAAATATCTAGAGAAAATTAACCTTTCTCAATCATACAATAGAACAATCATTATTCAGCAAGTCAAAGAAATTGTTAAGTTGATCATATTGTGGAAACTATAAAACTTAAAATAAAGATTTACAAGAAATGAAAGATAACAATGGTACGTACAATGGAAAGAATGAGAAACAAAAATGCTATGATGAAAATAATGAATGCATTAGAAGAACCACATACCTTCGGCTTTTTGGGATCTTTTTCAACATCTTCATCCTCGACCTTCGTCTTCAGCTTTGCTTTTGGTTCTTTAGAGCCTAACCCACGCTTATTATTCTTAACACGAGTCTCAACTGGCTCTAACCTTCCCTGTTCCACAAACAGTCGAGGCTTGTGAGTACACAGACAAACAGCACAGAACAACTGGAAAAGTCTACAACGTACAATGGCCTACTCAAGGGTCATATTTCCTAGTTAATTCTTACACAACAGAAAGATCATCAAACAGCAACTTTTGGTCAAACTAATGAATCAGAAAGGTAACAGATCCAGTTAGAACTATGAAGCAGCTAGACCCTTCTTAACAGGGGGAGTTATCAGCTAACGGGATGAATGTGACGAATGTTACAAAATCCATGTGCAATCAGCTATAGTCCCTTTACAGTGACCATTACCCAGGGGAAAAAAAATTATTTCTTCATGCCCCTTACCCCCAGACCTGATCAATTTATTCGCGACCAATTTTGAATTTCAATCCTAAACGAACCTAAAAGGCGCTCACACTACAGAAACGCACAGAAATCACGCATCAGGGTACAAATTACAAGGCTAACCACAACAAATTACACTAATATCGACTAGAATTAGATTTTGGGGGAAATGGAAAAGTGAAATCGAGACACGCACCTGCTCCTGCGCTCCGAGGCCGGTGCCCTCCTTCCAACCGGACTTCTTCAGCAGCTGCGGCAAATTGAAGCAACGAATCAAACCCTAAGCAACCTTCGAGGGAGTCTGCACGGGATCAGGGATGCGCCGCCGCGCGAGAGATGAGCAGGCGTACGAACCTGGAAGCCGATGTTGGAGGACCCGATGGCGGCCATCTCGCCCTCCCCGCTCCTCTCCTCCCGCCGCTGCCGGCGCCGGCGCTGGCGGACGCCTTGGCCTTGCCTCCGTCTCGGTGTCCCGTGCGGGCGCGATGCGCGTGCTGTGTTGGGTTGGGTCAGATCAGGTCAGGCCTCCTCGTCCCGTGTCGGGCTCGAGCCCTTTGCCGTGGCAGGGTTTGACTCGTGCACCAACCTGGCTCACGAGTCGGTTCCGACCCAGGCTCGATTACGACTGCCCGTTTCCGATCCGACGGCGCCCACGTTCCCCAGGCTCATATATACCGCCCGCACGGGGCACGAGTCCACACAACAACCAGCCCCAAAACGCCGCCCCGTCGCCGAGATCTCTCTCTCTCGCTCGCTCGTTCGACTTCGGCAGCTCGCCGCGACGCAAAGACCGCGACCGAAGATGCAGGTCTTCGTGAAGACCCTGTCGGGCAAGACGATCACGCTGGAGGTGGAGCCGTCGGATACGGTGGCGAACGTGAAGGCGAAGGTGCAGGACAAGGAGGGCATCCCGCCGGACCAGCAGCGGCTCATCTTCGCCGGGAAGCAGCTGGAGGACGAGCGCACGCTGGCCGACTACAACATCCAGAAGGAGTCGACGCTGCACCTGGTCCTCCGCCTCCGCGGCGGCGGCGGCAAGAAGCGCAAGAAGAAGACGTTCACCACGCCCAAGAAGGGCAAGCACGAGCACCGCAAGGACGAGCTCGCCGTGCTCCGGCGCTACCGCGTGGACGAGGAGACCGGGGAGGTGCACCGGCTGCTGCGCACCTGCCCCGGCCAGGACTGCGGCGCGTACATGGCGCGGCACGAGGACCGCTTCAACTGCGGCAAGTGCGGCGTCACCTACGCCGCAGAGAACCATCCTTCGAGGGTCTAGGGCCTGTTTGCTTTGCTTCCACGGCGCGCCACAAGTCGCCGCGCCAAAGACATGGCGTGTGGCGTCAGCCAAACGCAACTTCGCTGCAAGTGCGGCACGCCGACGCTCGCCACAGCGACGCAGTTCATTTTCGCTGCCGCAGCTCGCCGAATGTGTGGCGGACGATTCGTCCGCCACACTCGCGGCGCCACCGCAACTGCGGCGCGGTGCGGCCGTGGCGACAACCAAACAGGCCCTAGTCTTTTTCGCGTTCGGCTTCGAGATTTGTGACGTGTCGTGCTTAGTTTAGCCAAAAGTAGTATTTGGCATGTTTCTTTCGACGTGGTAATTTATTTAGGTATTCTGTTCTCGAGTTAAATTGTACCACATGTCGATGAACCATATATATAAACTCTGCAAGTTCTCCCCAGATTGTCAAGAAAACGTCGCTTACGCATCAACCCCGTGATTGGCCTTAATAGTGTCACAGTTATGTGTGATCTTGACATGTGCACGTTATTATTCAAAATACTGGTAGCGTGTTTTTGGTAGTCTGTTCTCGAGTTCAGTTGTCCCACATGCCAAGTTCTCACCAGATTGTCAACAAGACCTCGCTTATGCATCAAACGCCGTGATTGGCCTCAGTACTCGTACTACAAACTACTCGTGTTATTTACCCATCTCCACAGCCCACAACTTTCATAATTGTACGGGTTGGCACTTCAGGCTGCTACCAAATAATCATTGCACTTCAGATGGGTTAACAACAAAAACTGGCTCGAGGGAAAATTTTAGCCATAACTGTTATACATGGTGAAAGAAAAGGGGGGGAAAAAGAAAACAAAACGCTCTTAGTATGGTCTGAAATAATGCAACAGCATAAGACCGTCACCAAATTTTGGTGTCTTCCTTTGTCTATACAATAATTATGCATGTCAGAATTATGCGTCATTTCTCTTTCGGAAACATGTACTCACTAGCTACCTAACAAAAATGAGACCCGTCCTAAAACGCCAACTCCTCTTCTTCTTCTTGAGATGAAACTGCCAGTGTTCCCTCCGAGGCAGCATCTCGAATCTGGTTAGCCTTCTCCTTGCTTATGCCAAGCAAGAACTGCAACCTTGATAGCTTCTCTGGCTTAGGAATGCTCTTCAGGTAGATACCATACAGGTCATCCAGCTCTCCAGGTGTGGGCCATGACAACGGTTGTGATGCAGGGACAGCAGCATCGCAGGCGAGCAGGTCATTCAGGGATGATACCTGCATAAGAAATACATTGTTACCACACATACCCATGAATAACAGTTGAGCATTTCAAAATTACATTATAGAAAGTGTGCAACTATCCAGGGAGGCAGGGACGCCATGCCAAGCTAACATGAGGACCAGGTCAACATTAAAAGTGAAGACACCGAAATGAAATCACAAGTTGCTACAATTCAGCAAAGTAAGTCAATCGCATCAGTTCTAAGATCATAGCTAATGCCGGTGTAGATTTCCCTTTTTTTTTTAGCGGGCGTATCAGTTTTCATTTTAGGTTCTTTGATCTGATGCGCATGTGATCTAGAATAAACTCTACTCAATATATCCCATTTGATACTGTAAGCAGAGGTTTCAATTTGTCTCTCCATAGAAGCGCTTTTAGCAGCCCGCAAAATTTTCAGAGAAACAAATATGGTAAACAGCAGGTAAATGGCATTTGGTACATACCACATCGTCTCTCTTCTTCTGCCGAAGCAAGGCAATAGCTTGAACAAGGGAGTTATCCAACCTAACCTTTGCAATATCCTGAACAATTTTCTTGGCCTTCTCAGCTTTTATGATGAGATCAGCGGGGATCTTTACATACACTTCCTCTTCATCAAAATCCCCTGTGCCTGATGAAAAGATCTCCTCAACAGCTTTCCTGTAAATGCTTTCTCGAAGTGGTTCTGCAATCAAGCTCTCCAGTTGAAAATTTGCTTCTTTCAATCCTCGAACCTGCTGTATACCGATCTGACCTCGAGCGACAGAAGCTTCAATTGCAGAAGACAACTTTGTGGTTGTGATGCTCTTAATGATTTTCTGTGCATGCTCAGTAGGCAAACCAACCTGCTTCTGAATCTTTGCGAGCTGGTCAGCCTTGGCCTCTGTTAATTTCCCATCAGCTAAAATTACTTCAGCCTGCTGAACAAAAGCTTTCTCTGCAAACTTAATGTGAACATCTTGAGCTTCTTTGCGGGTCAAACCAAGTATGTCTCCCAACTGCTTCAGCATTAAAAACTCTGAATCGTCTTTCTTCGTTGAGATTGCTGTTCCAAATGATACGTTAGTCGTCTCCCCAGTGATACAGAACATCAAATATGTCTCATACAACTCGGCCCTGTCTCTCAATGGAATGTCATCCTTGAGCGTTATCTCTTTCTGGCTTGACTTCCTCAGCTTTTCTCTAAGTTCTTTATCAGGTCTAGTCTTTCTCAATGTCTCCAGTGATTCCCATTCGGGTTCATCATCCTCTCCCTCAGATTCTGAGGTTGCGCTGGATGGTTCAGTTTCTACAGTTGGAGAAAGCTCTCCTTTAATGTCAGCTAAAAGCTCACTTACAACGACAGTGTTGAAGGAAATTAACTTCTTCAGCTCTTTTGCAGTTTCAATGCGGTTCCCAGCAGCTTTTGCCCTCTGAATGTAGTTGAGGAATAGCTTCCGTACCTGGTCATTTGAATGTGGCAATTATAATTCTGGCTGAGTTTGTAGACGGAATATATAAAAAAGATCGGGAGGAATAAACCACAACAGAATAATTTCCTTTCGAAGGGAAAATACATACAGCTTTACTAAAGATTGCCATGGCAGCATCTTTTTTCAAGTTTAGAGATTGTGCTGCCTTCCTGACAGCCTCTCGTCTATTAGCATCATATCCATCAACAGATGCGATAGCTTCCTTGACAACCTGCAATACCATAACAAATATAAGAGCACTGAGGCAGAACAAGCCAACATCAACGCCCAAAAAGATTTGGTATCACCCTTTTCAAACAATTGGCCACAGATCTCAGTATAAACAGCATCCACAGTTTCTTGAGGGATGCAGAGACGAACTTGGAACGCCATCAAAGCTTCCACTTCCTCCTTGCTCAGCTCTCCGTCAGCAACAAACTGCTGAAGCTTCTGTCTGTAAATGTCTGAAGTTCAAAGCAGCATTAACACTTACTCAGAATACAAATTGAATAGTTGCACGGCCAAAAAAGTTTTGAAACTAAACCATGCGATGATATTACTACTGATATACAAAGAATCTACACTTGTACAGCACATTGATACAATTACATGCTACTTTTGACCCCGAGCTTTTTTTCTTGGCAATGAGAATCCATTCCTGGTCATAAGCAATACAATCCCGCTGAACCAAACAAATAACTCTCCATCTACATAATACTTCCTATAGTCAAGGTATAGTTTTGACGCTAGCAGTATCAGAATGAAAGTGCATAGTTTAGGTGTAATGATGCCCCCTGTATTTACTATGCATAGAAGACCATATGAAGCGATGTAGCAAAACAACTTATCTACTTGGTTCATGATTTCCAGGTTGTCCCCATAGCTATGCTGTGAAAGAAATGTTGAGATGGTACCTTCATGCATCTTGCTCGCAAGTTCAGGATCATATTGCAACTTTTCACAAACAATTTGGAGGTATGCTGCTTTGCTAGGGACCGAAGCCATTCAGTGTTAAAAACTTTAGCAAGTGTCCTTCTGTATACAAGAGCTTTGACATCGGTCAAGATCCCTTCGGCTTCACGCTTCCCCAGTCCAAATATATTTCTCAATTCATTCAAAGGAGCAAGCTGCATTATTTTATCACACAAACATTTATTGTTAAGATGATACCCAGTGTAACACATTGCTATGGTCATGAGGCGTGTGGAGAAATAGATGATGATAGATTTCAAAGCAACGGAACAATGCACAATTGCAAAGTTGCACTAAAGTACTCAAATCAAGCTACTTTACTGATGAGGCTTATTCATTTTCCAATTCATCTAGTAATGGGTTTATTTCGATACTCGTTACAAAAGTCATCAGTAAACTAGGCATAATAGTAAGATGCATGGAATCACCTTCTCATCATCAACAGTTCCATCTGAAATTACTTCTGCTGCATAGGCTCTAAAGAGTAGCTTTAGATCATCAGCCCTCCTATCATGATCATATTCTCCACCTATGCAGACCAAGCAACCAAAAACAATATCAAATAACAATTCATTAAAATATGATTGCCAAAGGTTTTAAGTTTTACCTAACGAAATAGGTCCTAGACCACAAGCAAACTGATCCTCTTGAGGGTGCTTGCTTAATGTTGTAAGCAATCTGTTAAATTCAAGGACACTCTTCACTTCATCAACAGCTTGCGTTAAGCTATCCCTGTAATCATAACGGTTCAGAAGGTAAATCAACCGATGCTCTGAAATGGTATACCCTTAATTTACAAGCATGCGGAGGATTGATCACTCCTCCACAGCGATTTATAAATGCTAATTACAGGTCAGAAAAGTTTATGCAATTTCTTAAGTATCCTCCGGTCTCATGTTCCATTGAAAGGCCAAGGACTCAGCTACTCTTTTTGTAGCTAGACACTGCCTATATTAGTAAAACCAAACCTAATGCGTTCTTCTAACTACAAATTCTACCTAATAGTGTATGTTAGAGTAAACCTTGTGTTCCTGGAATAATCTAGAATGTAGTAGTGCTAACTAGTATATTGTTGCTGGAAACTTGTAGAAGGGCTACTGTAGCAACCGCCCTACTGTAGCACCGACTTACTGTAGCTGCTGGCACATTCTGGAAGCTTGTAGTAGCAGCCAGCCAGCCAGCCCCTATGTCTATATATAGCACCTAGTGTGCAAAGTAATAGAGTGCCTTAGTGTGCCTAAGAGTCCTAGCATAAGCCTTCCCTTGTTCTAGCTCTCCTTTAGTTATCTAGCTGCTGTCCAGCACCCCCTTAGATCCAACATTTGGTACCAGAGCCGGGAAGATGTCGACCTCGCCAAAGGCTGGACAGGCCAGCGCCGCTGCAGAGCGTATTGTCGCCAACTCCTGCGCCGTGGAGCTGCCGCTGCTGACCAAGACCAATTACCATGAGTGGTCTTTAGTCATGCAGGTGAGCTTGGAGGCGCTGGGGCTGTGGGCTGCAGTGGAGTCGGACAAGGTCGACCGTCGCGAGGATAGGCTCGCGTTGGCTGCCATCTTGCGTGGGGTGCCGTCGGAGATGAAGGCCGGGCTCGCCGTGAAGAAGTCGGCGAAAGAGGCGTGGGCAGCAGTAAAGGCGATGCGGCAAGGAGATTCGCGCGTGAAGGAGGCCAACGCGCAGCGGCTCTTGAAGGAGTTCGAGAACGTTGCGTTCCTCGATGGTGAGTCCATCGACGACTTTGTTCTGCGCGTTCAAGGCATCGTCACCAAGCTGAGAGAGCTCGGTGAGAAGATGGAGGACGGTCGCGTGGTGAGGAAGATCCTACGCGTGCTCCCCAAGAAGTTCAATCAGATCGCGGTGGCGATCGAGACGCTCCTGGACTTGAACACCATGTCCGTGGAGGAGCTTGTCGGAAGGCTGCGACCGGCGGAGGATCGCTCTGCCGAGGACGAGGTGGCTGAGGCCAGTGGAGGCGTCGCACGCTTGCTGCTCACGGAGGAGCAGTGGGAGGAACGCCGGCGTCAGCGCGACAGCAAGGAGCATAGACGTGGCGGTAATGTGCAGCGTCGCGGCAAGAAAGGTGGTGGCCGTAGCGGCGGCTATGACGCGGACAACGACGACGCAAGCAGCACAAGCTCGGGCGCTAGCGGGCGCCATCGAGGACGTTGCTTCAACTGCGGCGAGCGGGGTCACATTGCAAGGTTCTGCGCGCCAGCCAAGAAGGAGAAGGCACTGCTTGCCGATGCCGACGACGATTCGACGCTGCTGTAATGGCGGAGAGAGCCATGTCGTTAGTAGGGGGAGATTGATGCTCCTGGAATAGAATAGTCAAGGTGAAGTGAGGAACACAAGGATTAGGGGGAGAATGTGAGTAAACCTTGTGTTCCTGGAATAATCTAGAATGTAGTAGTGCTAACTAGTATATTGTTGCTGGAAACTTGTAGAAGGGCTACTGTAGCAACCGCCCTACTGTAGCACCGACTTACTGTAGCTGCTGGCACATTCTGGAACCTTGTAGTAGCAGCCAGCCAGCCAGCCCCTATGTCTATATATAGCACCTAGTGTGCAAAGTAATAGAGTGCCTTAGTGTGCCTAAGAGTCCTAGCATAAGCCTTCCCTTGTTCTAGCTCTCCTTTAGTTATCTAGCTGCTGTCCAGCACCCCCTTAGATCCAACAGTGTACATGACCATGTTTTCAAGTCGTCCAGTCAATCCTAGTCGCCATGGGACCGATCAGGCCAACTAATCGTGATTAATCGCAAGTAGTCGGCCTGGTCGTAATAGTAGACCCTAGTCGCCACGGAACGATCAGGACAAGTAATGTGATTAATCTCGATTAGCCGGACAACTTGAAAACACAATTAAGGTGTTTAAAAGAGGAGTACAACATTACAAGCTGATTTCTACACTAACTTAAGCTACAAAAAAACAAGAAGCAACAAATCAAATCGCAAAGCTACTACTCGTGTCAAAATCACCTACATCTACAACCAACGACGCTAACATCCAACTAACACTACAAGCTACTCTATCTTGAACCGAAGCCTCTGGGAAAAGGTTGGCCAACTTTGAAGCACTACCAAGGCTTTTCTTGGTAAGCCAACTGATGTGACGCGGTGACCCATCTCCTAGTCACACTGGTCGCCAAGGACAACAAGGTATAGCGAGGACACAGTTCAGATGTTATTAACTATATAGATATCTAAGAATATATACGGTTGCCCATGACAGATGACAATACTGAAACCATCGAATGACAATAACACTTCAAAACAATATGAGTACTCATGTTTGGGAAATGTAGCACACAATAAACAATTCTTGAATTAGAAAAGGGACAAGATTATTTTCTCCTTATATTTTGGCTAAAACTACTACCAAATAACAAGACTGATATATCGGGTTTTATAAAAGAAAAGAAAAACCTTAGGCCTTCTCCTTATAACCATTAGTGATATACCTTAGAACATCACCCAGGTGTTTGCTTGCATTATCAAATGATCAAATGTGGTTCTGATAGCACGCTTTGCAATAGATGAGTAGGTTTCTTACGGTTTACGTGACTTCAAGACGTCTACAGCAGATGAAATGTTTTCTTGAACTAACTTCTTGGCATGCTCCCTGAACATCTCAGCGGCAATCTGCAACAAATCTAAGAGAATTAGGACACCTTAACAACAAACATACTTAGGTCAATGCAAGTTGTCTTTTTTGGATTATTACGTTAGTGCCAATAATTAAATGCAGTACATTTTTTATTTTTTCTAGATTCTAAACTGGTGTATGTACATACTTAGCATGCTATATGGATACGTGACACCGTGCTCCAACTATGATGGTGATCTAAGACCTAATGAAGCAAAGAAACATGACAATATAGAGTTTTTGAAGAAAAGAAGAGTTACCTCGTCAGAAAGTTTATATGCAAGCTGCGCTCTCCTGACATCAATGAGTGTGCCTATGTCAAGACCTAGAGAAAGACAATACTCTGAGTTGTGACAATGTATACTCTAATTTACTTCATATAGCAAACCTTGTAAGCGCAGCATGAACTAGTGCCTACAAAAGAGTTTCAGCAGTACCTCTCCCAATAGCCTTGAGCTGTGACGAGTACAAATTCTTGGCATTATCCCTCATAGCAATGTCGATCTGGGAAAACACATGATATAATTAGTGTACGCAAGAAACGGCCAAAGAGTTCAAATAAATATGCAACAAATATTAGAAAGAAAGAAAAAAAACTGATTCATGTGAACGGCCATTTAGTAGTTAGTACATGTTGCAGACAACTTTTATGGTTGTATATTCTCATGTTATCAACAGAAATGCTACTAACATTTATAGCCATTAGAATCAAATGTTTGAACTTTCATGCTAGTTCCAAAAGGATGACATTTTCCTTATAGCATGCATTACCGGTCTTTCATTTTTCATTCATGAAGTGGAGCTCCGCATGTTGAATGAGGACAAGATCACATAACCCAACAATTTTTAAGCACAGGGGAACACAATATATGTACTCTCAATATGACATGTACATCTTAAAATTGGCCATATGAAATATTTACAATATGACTTGGTCTTATAAACTAGTAATGATCTTTTGACATATAGGAGACCACGGAAAGTCAGAAAAGACCTCTTTTTACCCGGAGGATATTTGGTCCAAACTCTCTAGAATATCTAATTGCATCAATAACAGCACAATAGATTACAACAACAAAGCTTATCACTTAAAGAGATATTTAACAACCACAGTGGAAATATTGTTAGGAATTGGGTGAAATTATACTTCAAAATTCAAAGTTAGAACAAACAATCAACTATTAACATAAGGTGATGGCATTCCTGTTTCTCCATGAGATCAAAGCAGAAAATGGAGAGTTGGAGAGATGATGTGCATAGTATAAGAAGGTAACCGAGCGGCAGGAAAAATGTACCTGAGAATCAGTCACACCAAAAAGACGTTTCCATGGAAGTAGGAATGCGGATGCATCTCCAAAGACAAGATTTGAAACATATATTAACTTTTGAAATGCCTACAAAGCATTTTTCTAGTTATAATCAGGGTTGACAGAAAGTTGATAGTGTCTATACATATATAGACCTATGTCATAAATACTTACCCGCCTTGCTTCCATGTCGGCATCACGATCACTAGTTTCTAGCCTCTCTCTGTATATGCGTCTACCAATCTGTAACAGTTTACAAGGATATGGGCATAAAACATCAGGAAATGCGAAAAATGAAGACAAAAGCAATAAGAACATCTGAGATTGTAAGATACTAAGATACAGAAGGGTTTAGATCAGGAGGCTACCTCCATATGCATGTTAGCAGCATCCACATCATCGAGCCCAAGAGCATTTTTAAATTTAAAATAGCAGGAACCTCGGTACCATTGAGATCTTCATCTCCTGGAGGAAGTACCGAGTAAACAAACCTGCACATAAGCATGGACAAGACAAGGATGAGCAAATAACTGATGTCCAGGATGGTGAGGCTTCGTAAAGAACAATAACCCATTACAGATATGATGGTATGAGTTAATAGTTGATACATATTTCCTTCTTGTAAAAATTAAGAGTTTAAGGATACAATGCAGCCATGGCAAGCTGAATTGTGCGCCCATATTTGGCATAGAACACAATATTATTTTGTGGTCTCTATGTGCATACCCATGGTTACAAGCATCAGAGTCAGCATAAAAACATTGAACTAACTCCATACCCATGGTCATGAGAACCTCACCTTGAATACAAATCACAGATCTCTGCTTTGAAAGCTGCATCCTGTGTACTAACTCCATATCTACAACAAAAGTAAATAACAATAAGGTTTTGGATGAGTAAGAATGGCATTGGATAATGGCAAACACAAAGAGGCACGTCATACCGAAAAGGAGATAATAAAAAAAAAACTTACATCGACCAACAAATGGTAATATCAGATTCATAAAACAGATTAGAACCTCGACAAAACGGCACTTGTTTTGAATCAGCTGGTTCTCTACCCATTAATTACCCACTACTTAGTAGAGAGAACAATAAGCATTCAGTTCAAATCCTAATTTAATATAGGCTCTGACAAAATAGTAGCAGCACTAATCCGATATTTTGCAATAGTGCGTCAGCAATAAGTATAGGAACCATTCAAGCAAAACAACAATGCAGCAACCGCACGGGGCGACCCACTGGAAACTCACTTCCTCGCGATGGCCTCGACCTCGCCGCTCTCCAGATTGGTGGGGTCGTCGTGCCCGGCGACGTAGTTGTGCAGCCCCACGGCGGCGACCTCCGGGACGACGGAGTTCACCGCGGCGGCGCCCGCCACGCTGGCCGCGCCGAGCACGGCCGCCCCCGCGTAGGCCGCGGCGCGCGACCCGCCCCCCGCGCGGAGCCCGAGCCGTACCCCCCCCGCCACGGCCGCCGCGGCGACCGCGAGCTCCGCGGCCGTCCGCGCCGCGGGCGGCATCCGCCTCCACCAGCGGCTGCACGCCCGTGGCTCCCTCCTCGCTCGCTGACACACCTCCTCCCCCTCTTAGCGCGCCGCCCCCCTCCGCGACTCGCCCGCTGCCGCGGCTGCTTCGGGCTTTTTCCGGAGCCGGAGCCGCCAGCGAGCGGCGCCGGCGGCGGGCCGCCGCCGCGGGAAGCGGAGGAGCGGGAAGGGTTTAAGCGGCGAGAAGAGGAGCGGCGGGCAGGCCCCGGCCGCGCGGGGCGACGGCTTCGCGGAGGCGAGCGGCAGCTCCATGCTCGCGCGCGAGGGATCCCGGCAGCCTCGCGGACGTGGGTAGAGAGAGGCCTCCTCCTCCTCGGCGGCGGGGGGCGGGTGGATGGGGAGGGAGGGAAGGTGGCCGGAGAGAGAGAGGGCGCGGGGCGGATAGCGTTGGGATGGGGTGGGATTGGGGGGCGCGGGCGGGCGGGGGGCGGCTGGACTGGACCAAGCAAGGGTTTGCCTTGCGGCCGGTTGCGCGGGCGCGGACGCGGACGGACAGGGCAGGGGCCCCGCCGCGATCTGGTCTCCACCTATTTCAGGGGTCGTCGGCCTCCCGGCTGCGGCTGCCCGACAGTGTTGGTACTGGACGATGATGTGTGCATGTCCTGGATTTTTGCTTCGTGTGGGTTCAGAAATATGGGAAATTCCTGTTCCTAGGCGCAGGAAATAGATTTCTTGCCTTCTTGGGCGTCTATGGTTAGGACTCTCGCGGCGCGGTGCTGTCAGCCGGATTTACTCGGCCAGTAGTGTTTATTCTCCTTCGTTTTCATGACGAGAATTCAAGCGGAAGTAGTTTTCGGTGTCGTGGCTTGTATCTCTCCCTCTCTTTCGAGGAAACCGGATCCCCCCTCCTGATTCCAATTCGGATGAACCGGATCGCCAAACAGGGATGACAAACATTCAGTTACTGCATTCACATTACTTTACAATTCTAGTTTACAAACTATTCCGTATTGCCCACTCTACCACTCTGAAGAACAAAACGCAACAAGATTTGCAACATGGTTTGCTAGTATGTAATTCAATTTCAGTATAGTATTATGTGCCCTTTTTTTATCAAGGTAACGCATGTTATTTTCATTTCAGATAAATTATTGAGTTTACATATTCATTTATGCATTACGATGTAGTAACAGACAAAACCGTATACCTCATTCCTAGCTTGTAGCATGTTTAAAATGCATTGCGTAGTTTGAGCAGATTGCCTTTTCTAGCTTCGTTTGAGAATCTGATACTTTCCTAAAACCTTTGTATGAATTGAGTTGTCTCCGGTAGTAGTCACCCGCTATGTAAAGCTCCCTACTCTCGTGAGTTTAGCCGCACAAAAAAACTCAAGAGTTGAACTAGTTGGTGTGTCTCAATCAGCACATCCTTTTTTTTTTCAAAACCTACTCATGGGTATACCAAAAAAAAGGATGCACCTACAACTATGAACAGCCAGCGCTGAAACGCATAGACTCTAGTTGTATTCGGTGTCTGCTATCAAAATGGTCCAATGAACTCAAAAGCTCCCCACCCCAGCCCACAACTTACAACTATCAACAGTCAATGCATATATGACTGTCTTAGCAAATGGTTCAATTTTGAAATTTTGAATATCAGGTCACATCTTATTCGAAATTCCGGAAAATAAAAATAGAGATCGAAATTCCCCCCCCCCCCCGCCCACAAATGTTTTTAGAACAAAATTACCTTCCTAGTCTCACGTGGATTGCATGATCTTCTAAGTGTGTGTCCGCTACGCATCTTTCACTACGCTCATTCACATATTTCAGATAGTGATTCACGCTCTAATTATCTTCGGTGGGGGTATCTTTATCTTTAGCCTTTGAATATTCGACCCATCCAATCACTTTCACAAAGCAGGTTGCTTCTTCAAGCCCGAAAGGAAGCAGAAGATTGCAAAATGAAGATTTAAAAAAAAGAAAGGTAAAGATGAAGACGGTTTCTGATTCTCTTCACCCTTTAGGTCTTCATCTCCTTTATCCGGCCAGCTAACAAAGTGTAAAGATGTCACGCTGATGGCTTGCAGGAAGAGTAACGTTAAGCCTACCAATGTGTCTCATCGGATCCAACCGTCCAAATCCCCTGCCCCGCAATCAATCGTTTGTGGAACTGCACTGCCTGATCAAGTGAGCAAGTTCCCTCATATAAAACTTTTTAATGTTCTGCTTAAGGACTCAACAAGGTATTGTATCGCTCTCCGATGATGAGCCGATGATCAGGAAGTACGTCATCCTTTAATGCAAATCCTAGATATGTATCTTCTGAACTGCCATGATCTTTTTTGCCTTTTCCTTTTGGCCACCGTGGAGGTAGTACTTTGAACAAGTGAGTGGATATGTTGTCATGTGGCATATAAAAAACACGCGAAATTTCATTATTGGGTAAAAAAAACACATATTTTCATGCAGTCCTTGGCAACGGACGGAAAATTTCTAATGGGGTAGCTAACTCGTGGCAGTGGTTTGGTTTTGTCGAATCGGGCTAGCCCATCAATGAATATTTAGTTTGTTCATGTTATATTATGCTCATTCATCAGACCCTACAAATTTTAGTTTTGTCTTCCACTTACGGCTATGCATCATCAAATGTGTATCATTTCCATAGAAATAATAAACTATAATTATGCCTTTTTTCAGATGACATTTATATTAAAAAAGATTCAAATCGATTTTTTTTCAGTCACAATCATGGCCCTCTTGATCAATATCCACCTATGGGTCGAGATTTTGAATGTGACTAAAGTTGATTCTAAATATTTGAAAATATTAGCATGCAATGGAAAGAAAAGGTAAACCTTTGCGCCAAACAAAGATAAAATGGCCATATATATATACGTACTTAGTATCTTTTTGTCAGCATGGGGTGTCTCAACCGATTCAGCACTTGGGCTTCGCAGCTCTTCTCCCACACTCCAGCTGCATCCATCCGGATCGGTTGGCCCGTCCCGGCCGCCGCGACCGAACTGACGAGATGTTCACGTCGAATCCACCAAAGTCCAGCTCTCTCCGGCTACCAGCACGCACCACTGCCGCCGCCTACTACCACCGTGCGTCTGTCTCCACGTATTCTTAGTCATGGCTGGTTTCCCTTGCCTTGCACATCTCGGCAAAGCATCCTCCCGCTCCTGCAAGCTGATCGGCTAGTTTAATTTATCACCCTGTGATCGGTGAAAGAGAAGCTAAGGTTCCTTCATGCATGTTACTACTTGACGCGTGTTCATCGAGACGACGCCGCCATGAGCGGCACCAAGCGTGAGCAGCGCAGGCGGCGGCTATGGCGTTGGCTCGTGGTGTCTTCCTGGGTCCTCGCGGCGATGGCGGTGGGAGGAGGCAAGGCGGAGGTGACAGAGTTGGAGTTCGAGGAGCTCCGCGACGAGCGGCGCAGCCTGCTGGCGCTGCGCGACACGCTGCGGTCGGCGCTGGACCTGCACTCCAACTGGACGGGCCCGCCGTGCCACGGCGGGCGCAGCCGGTGGCGCGGCGTGTCGTGCGACGGCGCGACGGGCGCGTGGTGGCGTGGCGCTGACCCGCGCGCGCTGACAGGCGCGCTCCCGCCCGACGCGCTCCGCGGCGTTCGCGGCTCGCCGAGCTCCTCCTCTCCGCGGGAACCTCTCCACGGCGCGCTCCGGGGCTGGACGGACGCCTGACGGGCCTGCCGCGCCGTCGACCTGTCCAGCAACCGGTTCTCGGGCCCCATCCCGCGCGGCGCCCGCGTCGCTGGGGGACCTCGAGCGGCTCGAGCTCCAGGACAACCTGCTCAGCGGCACCGTCCCGGCGTTCCGGCAGAGCGGCCTCGTCGTCTTCACGTGTCCTACAACTTCCTCCAGGGCGAGGTCCCGGCCACCGTCGCGCTGCGCCGGTTCCCGGCGAGCGCGTTCGGCCACAACCTCAGGCTCTGCGGCAAGGCCGTGCACGCCACGTGCCCGGAGATGACGCCGCCGTCGGGCTCTGCACCCGCAGCCGCCGGTGCCGGGAGCAGCGGCGGCAGTCCGGTCGTGAAGCCCGTGAGGTTCAGGCTGGCGACGTGGAGCGTCGTCGTGATCGCGCTCATCGCCGCGCTGGTGCCGTTCGCGGCCGTGCTCATCTTCCTGCACCACACGAAGGGGAGGAGCCGGGAGGTCCGCCTCGGTGGCCGCGCCGCCGCCGCAGGTGACACTGACTTCGCTGCCTAACTCTTTAGTAACTTCTCCGGTACGGAGTTAGTACATTCTCGAGTCCTGACAGAGACTGCTGTTTGTTGGTACAACAATGAAACAACGTGACAGGAGCAGCAGGGGACATCAAGGACAAGGCCGCAGAGCAAGGCAGGGGAAGCGGCAGCCGGAGCACGGGCTCCGGCAAGAGCGTGGAGCTGCAGTTCTTCCGCGCCGACAGCGCCGGCTTCGACCTCGACGATCTGTTCCGATCGACGGCCGAGATGCTCGGCAAGGGCCGGCTGGGGATGACGTACCGGGTGACGCTCGTCGCGGGCCCCGTCGTGGTGGTGAAGCGGCTGCGCAACATGGCGCACGTGCCGCGCAGGGAGTTCAACCACACCATGCAGCTCCTGGGCAAGCTCCGCCACGAGAACGTCGTCGGCCTCGTCGCGTGCTACTACTCCAAGGAGGAGAAGCTGGCCGTGTACGAGCACGTCCCCGGCTGCAGCCTCTTCCAGCTGCTGCATGGTATGTACGTTTGATGTGTCGCGTCTGAACTCTGACGCCCCTGCCTCGACCGCCATGTAAACTTTACTCTGTTCGCGTGTGCGCAGAGAACAGAGGCGAGGGGAGGACGCCGCTGCCGTGGCCGGCGCGGCTGTCGATAGCGAAGGGCATGGCGCGCGGGCTGGCGTACCTGCACCAGTCGCTGCCGTACTTCCACCGGCCGCCGCACGGCAACCTCAAGTCGTCCAACGTCCTCGTCTTCTGCTCGGCCGCCGCCAACGCAAACCAGCCGCAGCAGCAGAAGCAGAAGCAGGCGGTGGCCAAGCTGACGGACTACGGCTTCCATCCGCTGCTCCCGCACCACGCGTACCGGCTGGCCGCGGCCAAGTGCCCGGAGTTCGCGCGCGGCGGCGGCCGGCGGCTGTCGTCCCGCGCCGACGTGTACTGCCTCGGGGTCGTGCTGTTGGAGCTGGTGACCGGGAAGGTGCCCGTGGAGGAGGACGGCGACCTGGCGGAGTGGGCGCGCCTGGCGCTCAGCCACGAGTGGTCCACCGACATCCTCGACGTCGAGATCGTCGGCGACCGGGGCCGGCACGCGGACATGCTCCGGCTCACGAAGGTCGCGCTGCTCTGCGCCGCCGTCGAGCCGGAGAGGCGGCCTAAGGTGCAGGATGTCGTCAGGATGATCGAAGAGATTGCCGCCGGCTCTGGGGACGGGCCGGAGCCAGCTGGCCTTTAATATTGAAGCTCTGCCTCGGCCAGGGCAGGCATGCTTACACGCTCATGATGTTCTTGCTTGCTCCGAAGTCCGAACTAGCATGATTCGTATCTCCCAGTGGGGGTTCTATTTTGCAAATGTATCACTGTAATTGAGCAGGAAGTACTAAAGTGCTTCCAGATCGATTTTCTTTGACGCAGGAGAGTGAAGGACGTAGACTTGTTTACTGCAGTGCTAAAACTACGGAGCGGCGGTGTGTATAAAAAAAAAAACTAAGCAGCTAAGGCTCTGTTTGAAAACTTTTAACTGGCTAATTTTAATCAATTTGAATTCATATATGACGATTAAAAGTGATTAAACTTTTAGCCACCTAACCCTCCTAAATTTTTTTTTGAGAACGTGCGGAGCACGTATTTCATTAAGAAGAAGAGAAGTTACATAAACCATTACAAGAGACCCGTAGGCACAAAAGCAAGAAAACAAAACAACGGAAAAACAAGAAGGTAACGGCAAAAGCTGACCTAAGAAGACTACACGGCCTACACCTCCTCCGCGCGCCTCGACGGGGTACACCACCGCAGCTTCACAAACCTCAAAAGAACCCAAAGATCTACAAGATTAGCCAGCTTCTTGGGTGAGAACGACCGATTGGTCGCCTTCAAGCGACCAAAGATGAGGAAAAGAGGAGAAGGGGATGCCCCAGAGGCCAATACAACAACAGTCGTGGAAAAGTTAGCGAGAAAAGGACAAGAAACATTAGCTGGCTAAATGTTTAGTTGGCCAATTTTAGCTGGCTAGAGAATCCAAACAAGACCTAACAAATATACATATATTTCCACATGCTTGTCTTCATTCGCACCGCCTAAGAAGGGCATTAGCGTATCACACAGTACGGGACTTCTCATACCGTTCGTTCCTCGGCGAGGATGGAGGCCGGGAAAGAAGAAATGGTGACGACAACATGTGGGGAATACGCTGCGGCTGCGGCGTTTGGGATTTTGGAGGTGCATAGCACCTATGCCGGTGCGAGGAAAGGATGGAAGATGCTCGAGAGGTGTTCGCTAGCTATGGGGCATCGCACAAGATTGACCTGATCCACATCCGGCGGTTCATGTGACCAAAAGCGTATCAGAGCGAATGTTAGCTTGAAAACAAAAGTTACAAGAGCATTAAGTCCAAAGGAAATAGATCACATATCAACTATCATCTGCTGAAAAGTTAAGGAAAGAGTACACAAATACGTACACAAATAGGTACGCCGTAGAAGGATACGAAGGACAGCTGTCCCACCCAATGAGCAAAAAAGCACCTAACTAAAGCAGAAATTGCAAAGAAGCCCCTGGACCTTTTGCTCAACCAGAACGGCGAGATCCGCCATCGCCAGCCCTCGCCAGCGCCAGCCGGACCCGCCGCCGCCACCATCCCAGCACTGGAAGAAGCCCCATCGCCACAAGGCTTTGATTTGAGCCGGAACAGACACTTGCATAGCGAGATGCGCCAGAGCTGAACGCACCGTCGGCCGGGGGCCGCGCCCCGGGCTTCGACCAGGTCGAACCTCCGCTCGCCGTCGACGCCGGAAGCCGCCGTGGGATCTCCGAGCTCGGTCCGACCTCCAGCCGTCCGCCAACCCGCAGCCTCCTCTTCCTTCCAGATCCAAAAGGCCGCCCCCCTCCCCCCCTCGACGAACGCCAAGGTAGAAGAGGACCAACGGCCGACTCCTGTACCGACCCCCGACGGGAGGCCATCACCCCAAGCTCCCCACTGGCGCCGGAGCGAAGCGCCAGCAGGGCACGGCCAAGCTCGGGGGAACTTATTTGGACGCGAGGCCATCGCCGCCGCAGCCTCGCCGATGACCGCCGAAACCCTAACCCTAGACAAAGGAAAACCTAAACTAGGACCTACACCACCAGCTGGCGAGAGCACAGCGAGCTCTGCCACCTCCCGAAGCCCAGAGGGCCATCGGAGGCGGAGGAGATAGTCGGCTCCGCCGGCGGCGACCCGGCGACCCCTTTCTCTCCCTTTCAACTGTAGCGGACGCGAGAGGTTAGAGAGAGAGAGAGAGAAGAGATACTGCCCGTAACCAATGTCCTAGGTCCTCCTTTCTCTTCCTAGCTTTAATCACAGTTAGAGCGATCTCATCAATAAGTTTCATTCTTCGACGTCCAAATACACCACCTTGTTATTAAAGAAGGTACTCCGATAATCTAGCAGGCAACTATTGTTACCTCTCAAGATAAAGATGTTTATATTCATCCTGCCGACACCCATTCAATCTTTGTGGCCTTCCAGTCAACAAAATTCATCCCTCCCGAGCGGCACTTCTAGACATCGACCCATCTCCCTTGGAATTAGCCCTTCTATGATCCCGTTTGTGTTGCTTTCCAAATAGTTCTTTCTTATTTAATCAAAGAAAAAGCTTATAATTCCAGTACTTATTGGATTGCTCTTTGCGTTTTTTTACCTAGTTTAGAAACTACTTAGTATCACTTCTACTAGGAGTAGCCTTCTGAATCGAGATCCCGGTGGGTCCATCTCCATATGTTTAGTCTTAACAACTAAAACAAGTCTAACCGAATAAAATGAAGTGTTTTGATTTTTTTAGAAAAACAAAATAGCAGGTTTTCGTAATCTTTAGACTAGTACATGGAGGGAGTATATCACTAGAGACTATGGATAAGGAGAATGCAAGCTCAGTTTGTGCTATACGCAGGGGCGGATCTAGGAGGGCAAGGGGGCTGGAGCCCCCTTGATGAAGAGGGGAGGGGGGGAAAGAAGAAGAGAAAGATAGAGGAATGGAGGGGTGG